>OY804554.1:14240029-15473011 GCA_963680865.1 Spergularia marina
CTGTATCAATTAAACTAACAAATAATTCATGGATAGTAATAGTAAAAGCAGGGAAACTACCAACTCAGAATAGATGATTCGCGATTAATGTGTGTTATATTACGAAGATAGATATGGTATGTGGGAAGAGAAAGATGTTGTCGAAATCGATCAATGCGTAATACTCCATTCTAATGTATTCTGCAAAATTGAGAAATGACAATGGAGAAATGATCTATCTAATAACCGAAAAAGAACAAACAAACCTAAATAGTAATTATTACTCCGTATTGTACAAAATATTGGAACAAAATGGAGGAGGGTGTGTTACGGGAATTCGGGTCGGTCGGTCGGTACCATGAAACTAGTTCATGGGGAGAAACATAACGCAGCGGAATTTATCAGACACGATTCATGTTTCATGTTTCTCAATCGTTCGTACATGTTTTCTCATTGATTTCATCAATATTACATCGTATATATAGTAGCTACAATTCACCGTCTTAACCTACAAGTAATACAACTTTCCTAAATATAACCTACCATAAATGTACTTCGTACATATTAACAATATCTATGATATTCACAATATATACGATATTACCATAACTTCGTATATGGTAATATATTGCTGACCATATTACTCCATAATATCTCTCGATATTATCTCGTAATATCGTCACCTTCCGTTTTCCCTATTACCCCCCCTCAAACTCATGGTAATTTGCGAAAATACTTATGGTATTTTGCGAAAATTTCCATGGGTTTGCCAAAATTCGGTCGGAAAGGAGAAGGGTAGAGAGAAAAAAAAATGGTAATTTTTCTCAATAGGCGTTTCTTCATCGTAATTTCGGCATCTTTCGCAATCCGTCGTCTTTATTGTCATTCGCTCGTGTCGGTCTCAATTTTGAATCGGTCTCATATCGTTCTCAGATTTCAAGTCGGGTCGGGTTCAATTCACAGGTCGGGTCGAGCTCATTTCAAATCGGTTCGGTTCGGCTTTGTTCAAGTGGGTCAATTCCCACCGTTGTTCTTCGTCATGCGTGTGGGACAATACTCACAATTGCTTCTACGTCGTTCGGGCCAATCAATCATCACCAAATTCCCACAAATCACATGAAACTAATTTCATTGTCGGTCACCTCTGGCTGAAATAATTCGAAGTGGACTTTTTGATTGCGCGCCACTCATATTCGTCGTTCATCGGACTCTTCAATCGGGTTTGATTCGTCCCTCGTTCGACGAATTCTAAGTTGTTGATTCATCGTTCAACAAAGCCCAACATTGGGTCGGCTCGGGTTCGTCATCGGGTCGTATCGTCAAAACCCAATTCGGGTTCAACTCGGCTTCATCGTACTCCAATCTGGAGTTTAATTCGGGTTCGCCAATGACCTCTGTCGTTACTTGGTCATAGTAGTCGAAAATTGTGACCGGTTCGAGCAAGAGGAGAGCCCCCCCCCCCCCTGCGCAGCCAGGTGATCGTCTTCATCGTCGGTTTGTCGTTGTAGGGTCGTTGTAGTCGTGGTCGGATCATCGTGGACAGAACTTGGTTAGTCTTCGGTTCATGGTTGTCGTGGTCAGATTGTCTTCGGTACGGGGTCGGTGCGTCTTCGGTTCGTGTTCGCCGGTCGGAGCAGGTTCATGGTTGTCGTGGTCAGATTGTCTTCGGTACGGGGTCGGTGCGTCTTCGGTTCGTGTTCGCCGGTCGGAGCAGGTTCATCTTTCATTCGATCATGGTCGTTCGTTGTGACATCGGGGGACCAACGTCAAGGTCCCATTGATCGTCGTTCAGAACCATGAATTATGATCGTGATCGATCAATTGATCATCTGATCACACAACCAAGCTGATGGTCGTGCATGTTCGTTCGCTTCGTGCTTCGGCTCCGCGCTACTTGTCATGTAAAGACAAGTAATTGGTTTTGTTTTCTAAAACCAATATCAGACAACGCTAAGGTTGTCATGACTCAACGTGCGCCGTTCGAATTCGCTCAAGTTTCGGTATCGGTTCGGCATAGGGTTCGTGTGTTTCGTATTTCGGTTTAGGGTTTCGTGTTTCGGTTGTCGGCTAGGTTCGAGAGTCCTCAGGAACAAGGCTCTGATACCATGTTACGGGAATTTGGGTCGGTCGGTCGGTACCATAAAACTAGTTCATAGGGAGAAACATAACGCAACGGAATTTATCAGACACGATTCATGTTTCATGTTTCTCAATCGTTCGTACATGTTTTCTCATTGATTTCATCAATATTACATCGTATATATAGTAGCTACAATTCACCGTCTTAACCTACAAGTAATACAACTTTCCTAAATATAACCTACCATAAATGTACTTCGTACATATTAACAATATCTATGATATTCACAATATATACGATATTACCATAACTTCGTATATGGTAATATATTGCTGACCATATTACTCCATAATATCTCTCGATATTATCTCGTAATATCGTCACCTTCCGTTTTCCCTATTAGGGTGAGATGCTACCTCCATTTTACTAACTCACACGACAGTCGACAACTTCTCTATCTCTCTTTTTTAAATTTTTTTTTGTTGTTAAGTTATTGTTATTAATGGAAGGCTATTTTTATGGAATCAAATACTTTGAAATGCTCTAGATTACGTATAAATCAAGTTAATGTGTTTCCTAAATGACGGTTTTATTCATGGAATGATTTTGATGTTCCCATATTTTTTGTTAAATGCTTAACTAAACGTAAGTTTTCAAAGATTTTTATATTATAATAATAAATTCTTTGCTAATATTTTTATGTTTCAATTTAATTATCAAAAAATTATTTAGATTGTTTTCCTCAATTTTTTGTTTTATAAAATTTATTTTGGTAATTATTTGATTTACACAAAATATATGATTCATTTCTTTTTAAAAAAATTCGACTAAATATCATGACAGAATTTTCGATAAATTTCTTGCTATCTATATCTACTGAAATCGTGACCTTGATTGATTTTAATTTTGGAATCTTATTTATTCTGCAGCATTATTTCGAATGATTTTTTTAATGGATACTGATTAATATTTCATATATTTAATTATTTAAAATACCATTTAATTAGGGTAATTACCATTATTTCGAATGATTTTTTTACCGTAAATAGTGGTTGATGACATCATCTATAAGTTGTACTGGTTCATTTGGACTGATTATTTCCTTTTTATATAGTATGAGTTGTAATAGATATGCATGAAGTAATGGTTATCACACTGCTAATTTGATGAATAAGTAAGTGAGAGGTCAATGGTTCAAATCCGGATAGACACATTTTTGGTTGATCTACCAATGAGCATACTGACGTGTCAAATGATTGCTGACATGTCAATTGTTTATCAACTTCGTGCCACATCAGCTTTATGGCACAACTTAATTAAAATAGATAGATAGATAGATAGATAGATTCCTTTATTTGGTGATAGAGTTTCTTGGTATGGTGTACACTATTCAAGACTAAGTTTATGTTCAATGTACACAAATTTTGTGATGCTGTACATGTATAGTATTATATACTAACTACTTACTCTAAATTTACAAAGTGATGAGATCAATGTGAATATACTCGTATTTGGTTAAAGTAAACGTAAGAAAAGAGGAGAGATGGAAAGATTATTATAGAAAGTCCGTGACAATTTCATGCTTGATTGTACCTAATATAATCCCAACAAAAGATGAAATTGTTAATCCGATTGATTGAAAATAAAGTCAATACTAACACTTGTGAAAAAAGTAAAAGACCTAATCACATACCCACCTCGGCTAAAATTGATGAGTATAAGCAAGATCCCAAGATCAAATTGTTGCACAACAGTCTGAACAGTGACACTAACGATTCGATCATTCGAAAGTGATCAACAACTTTTGATCTTCACAACATGGACTCCTATGAAACCAGCGATTTTCATGTGAGAAATGAAGAAATTTTGCATGTTCAATGAATAGAAATGCGAAGTATTAAGTAATAACAGTAACTAATCCCAAATCTTGTACAAAATCATACAAAAGAATGTATGAATATAATTATTCAAAGGAATACTTAAGGGGTGTGTAACGAGATTACTGAAACTTATCAAGGAAGTGTGACTGGAATTTTGCTTGCAATTTGGGACATATGTTAAGCTAATTTGTTTTGTTACCAAATTTAGAGGAATATTATTCCTGGGAATGATTTTCCGTTGAAACACAACATTTTTTTTTTTTTTTTTTTTTTTTTTTTTAATATTGAATGCATTTTATTATTTTGGGGGAAAGATTATGGAGATATTCCATTAATAAAAAAGATTATGGAGATATTGGCGTGATTCTCGGATTTAATTTCTAATTGCAAATCTCTTCAAATAGGCAAAGATTACTCCTCAGTCTTTGATGAGTTAGTAATAATATTTTTTTTTTTCCCAAAAGAAGTAGAAACTTTATTATTTTCTCTAGAAAAAATACAAAAATTTATCCTACGGTCATACACTCAATGATATTTCCTAGTTTAATTTATTCTAAATTATTTTCATACTTTATTTCATAATCTACAAATTTAAGATATATTTTTTATGTAGATATTCTTTCCGTGCAATTTTATGATATCACTGGGTGCAAATTTTGCTGATTTTTTAAGGTATATATTTTCCGATTTTAGTGGTAAGAGTTGTATATAATTGTATTAATATAGTAACAAAATATATTAGTATCATAACTATAGTGTGTATGGTTAGGCGTGAGTCATGCGTATGCGTGCGTGTGTCTTGCGTAAGCATGTGATAGCTATTTGCGGAAGTTTTCGTTTGACATCAGCGTCCTATGTGGATGGTCTAAGAAGTGCTCAAAAGCACGGCTATTAATAAAATACTAGTTTACTGACCCGTGCAAAATTGCACGGGCTGTTGTATTCAATCAGCACAATAACACCAATATAGGAGTTAAGACATTAGACCCGTCAAAAGTTTGGGTAGCTTAATGAACCCGATTTTTGTAACCTTTGACCGACTTTTGAGTCAAGTCTACGATTTTTTTTTGGAACACGAAGTCGTTATTTATTGGATAATCAACCCGTCATGACTAAAATTTGTTTGATACAATTTTTTTGGGCATACCTGACTTGATCAATTGACCCAATTTGTGTCGTACTGAAGACTAATATGAAATCCAAACAAATGATTTAGAAGAAAATGAGATTAGTATAATAATTCATGACGGTATGTAACATCACGGAGATACTTAATTGATCATTTTAGTTTTTCACTGATTTGACAATCACATTATTATGGTTAATTTTTATCAAAAATTAAAAAGAGGCAAACCCGTATTTTTTATTGGGTTTCTGTTTAATTTTAAATAAAAAAAACTTATACATGATATACTAATTTAAATGTGGAATAAAAGCTTTGGAAGCAGGGAGCTTCTCTGGCGACTGTACGGACACTCTATACAGTTGTTTTCCATGGCTAATCAGAAAAAGAGAGGGAGACCGAAGAAAGTAAGCACAGCTTCAGATGCGCAAGAGCAAGACGAAGAGGATGATACCAATTTTAACCCCGATCATCCAGAAACTGATTTTACAAATCAAACCCAGATGGCTGACCAACCTCATAGTTCGATAAGTGTGAACGATATAATCAATTCGGCCATGGCGAAGGCTGGTAAGATCTCTTCCACTCGAAATCTTATTCCTACTGCAAATTCTAATGACATAAACCCAGGAACTGAGTTGGGCTCGAAAGAGCAATCAAACCCCAAGGAAAATGCTGATACTCTTAAGAAACCTTGGAACTCGATTGTTGGTAGTAAATCTAGGGTTGGAATGAGTCTCTATTATGACGCTTCTAGTAGTAAGGATGCAGAAGTTACTATTGAGGAGTGTGACATTGAGGAGGAATTGGGAAAATGAAAATTCACCTTGCTTGGAAATGTGATTGGGGCAAAACCAAAACAGAAGGATATTGAGGAATATGTTCGGAAAAATTGGGGAAATCTGGGTGTGCCAATTGTGCAATATTTTAGGAGGGGCTGGTTCACTTTCAGATTTCAATCTGAGGTAGAAATGAACAATGTGATGAAAGGAGGTCCATGGAAACTTGGTGGCAACCCACTGATTCTGAAACCATGGTCTCCACTCATCTCTCAAGAACTCGATTGTATGACCATTGTTCCTGTTTGGATCCTCTTACCTGACCTTGACCCATGGTTATGGAGTGAGCAAGCCTTGAGTAAGATAGGTAGTAAATTGGGTAAACCTCTTTATGCTGATAACACCACTACTAGTCAAGCTAGACTTTCATTTGCTAGATTGCTGGTAGAGGTTGATGTTTCTAAAGATCTTCCTGGAGAAATTGTCATAAATACTCCTCACTGTGGTCAGTTGGTTCAAAGGGTTGATTATGAATGGGTGCCACATTATTGTGTGACTTGTGGCAAACTAGGACACAAGTCTCAGAGTTGTAAGCTTAACAGGGCCAAGCCTGCTCCCAAGGTTACTAAGGTCTATAAGCCTAAAGCTCAAGCTGAAAAGCTAGCACAGTTGAGTGAAAACCAAGTTAAGACACCTGAGAAGGAGCAAAATCTTAGGACTGAAGAAATTCAGAGTCAGGTGGTAGTAGATGACAACACACATGAACACTTCACACCTCCAGTTTCCCCTTCAGAAACCTCAAGCAAATACAGCATTGATGATTTGGGTTTCAGGAAGCACAAATCAGTATCCAAGAGAAAGACAGTGACTGTCTTGCCAATTGTTCAAAGCAACAGCTTTTCTGTTCTCTTGGAAGATGAGAAAGGAGGAATTCAGATGGACTTGGGATTGAAAGGCTTTTTAGGGGATGGTATCATACCTGACCCTCCTCCCATATGTTAGTAGCAGCCTGGAATGTTAGAGGCTTTAATGAAAGCCTCAAACAGCAGGAGGCTAAGAACCTCATGCTGAAGTATAATATTAATCTCTTAGGTATTATAGAATCTAGAGTAAAGGAAAGTAAAGTAGCTGCTTTAACTCAGAGACATTTCAGCAGATACAAGGCGGTTACCAATCATGAGTATCACTATAATGGGAGAATCTGGGCTGTTTGGAACCCTATGGTGGTCAAAATTGGTATAATCAAGATGACAAGCCAGCTTATTCATTGTCACTTGACGCATATCTTCACTGGGAAGGAGATTAGGGTCACTTTGGTGTATGCTAGTAATGATGCAGGGGAGAGAAGAACACGTTGGCAAGACCTTATCAGTTGCTCCAATACTTCTATCCCTTGGGTGGTCCTTGGAGATTTAAATGTCATCAGGAATGCTCAAGAAAGGAGGGGGAAAAACTCTCCTAATTCCCGGGACATGGAGGAATTTAATGACTGTATCTCTGACTGCTCTTTGGAAGATCTGAAAAGCAGTGGATGTGAATTCACCTAGACCAACAACCAGGAACATGATGATAATATTTGGGCAAAACTTGATAGAGCTATGGTAAATCCAGCTTGGGTTAGTCAATTTGCTGATTCTCAAGCTGAATTTCTTCCTCAAGGAATTTCAGACCACTCTCCTATAGTGGTGACCGTCATGGAGAGTAGAAAAATCAGGAAAAGCTTCAAATTCTTAAATTGTTGGACATCTCACAAAGACTATGATGATATTATGGCAAATTCCTGGAGGATAAGATGTAAGGGGAAGCCAGTTGACAGACTTTTTGAGAAGCTCAAAGCAACTAAGCATGCCCTCTCAAAGCTTAACAAAGAAAACTACTCCAATCTACCTGCAAGAGCTGCTAAATGCAAGGAAAGCTTGGAGAAGTTTCAGACCCAATTGGAGAAGGACCCTGATAATATGGATTTAAAAGAGGAGGTAGATAAAGCTAAGAATGAATTCTGCAAATTCAAGTAAGCAGAATTCAGTATGCTGAAGCAGAGATCGAAAATCACTCACATTAATCTTTCAGACAGTAGTACTAAGTTCTTTTATGCTAAAATTGCTGAAAGAAGACTTCAAAGTGGCATTGCAAAAATTACTGACAAAGATGGACAGGACTGCAGCAACCACACTGAAGTTGCCCAAGCTTTCATTTCTTTCTACAAAAGCATGCTGGGAAGTGCAGGAGATGTTGAAAATCTGGATTACAAATTCATCAGGAAAGGCAATTGCATCTCAGCTGATCAATATGACAGCCTCACAAAGCAAATCACCAATGAAGAAATTAGAGATGCTATGTTTAGCATTAGCCCTGATAAAAGTCCGGGTCAGGATGGTTTTAATGCAGGTTTCTTCCAAAAATCCTGGAATATTGTGGGAAAAGATGTCACCAATGCTGTTAAGGACTTTTTTGAGAACCTTCACCTCCCAAAGAAAGTTAATACCACAATGGTAACTCTCATTCCCAAGAAAACCAATGCCTCAAATGTTGCTGATTTTAGGCCTATTGCTTGCTGCTCCACACTTTATAAAGTCATCAGTAAGATTCTAACTTCCAGACTGAAAGATACCCTTCCTAGACTCATTGGAGATGATCAAGCTGCATTTGCAGAGGGTAGAAGCATTTTTGATAATGTTGTGCTCTCTCAAAACTTGGTCAAAGGCTATTCTCAATGCAGAGTCTCTCCAAGGTGTCTCATTAAAGTCGACATCAGGAAAGCTTTTGATACCCTAAATTGGAAGTTCATTAGGCACATGTTGCTGGCTTACAAGTTTCCCAGAAAGTTTGTTGACTGGATTTGCACATGCTTGACCACAACCTGGTTTTCCTTTAAAATTAATGGCACCTATGAAGGTTTTTTCAAAGGAGATAGTGGAATCAGACAAGGCGACCCCCTGTCTCCCTACATCTTTGTCCTTGCAATGGAGATTCTTTCTAGATATCTCAGAGATATGTCGAGCCACAATCAGTTCTCCTTTCATCCTCAATGCTCGAGAATCAGGCTCACTCACCTCACGTTTGCAGATGACCTTATGATTTTTGTTCGAGGAGATGTCCCATCTGTCACTGCTGCTATGAGATGCTTAACTAAATTTGCTGCAGTCTCGGGTCTTCATGCTAATCAGAATAAAACAGAAATTTATTTTGGTGGTGTGAAGGACTCAGTCAAGCAGCAAATCCTAGACGTCACAGGATTCACAGAAGGTGATTTCCCCTTCAGATATCTTGGTGTCCCTCTAAATGACTCAAGGCTTAAGCATGAAATGTATGTTAATCTGATCAGCAAAATTCAGAATTCTGTCAAGCATTGGACTTCCCAAACTCTCTCTTATGCTGGCAAGGTCCAATTAATTAACTCTGTGATATTTGGAGTGGAGAATTTCTGGTGCTCTAGTGTCCTAATTCCCAAGGGAATAGCAATGAAAGTCCATAGAATTTGTAAAAATTTTCTATGGAACATTGATCCGGGTGCAAGAAAGATGATCTACAAAAGTTGGATGAGTGTTTGCAGCCCGAGGGAGGAAGGTGGCATGAACATCAAAGAGATATTGGCTTGGAACAAAGCTTTGATGGTTAAGTGGCTATGGGGACTATTTACAGGCAAAGCAGGTCTTTGGGAAAGATGGACAATCGCTTACAAGCTGAAAAGAATCAGCCTCCAGCAAGCCTCGAGCAAAGGCTCTGACTCTGAGAATTGGAGAAGCCTAGTCAGACTCAAAGATGATCTAATTAGGGACCTAGGTTCTAACAGCGCTCTTGAGCAGAAGCTAACAGAATGGACTAAAGGAGACAGCTTCAATGTTAAGGCCGCATACGAGCATTTTAGGAGCAAATTCCCAAAAATCAGGTGGCATAAAATTACTTGGAATAGCATCAGTCTTCCGAGGCATAGTTTTGTAGCAACTATGGCCTTGCAAGGAAAGTTGGCTACTGTGGACAATATGATAAAGAGAGGGTTTCAAATGGTGAACAGATGTGCCTTATGCAAGAAGGAAGCCGAAACCCACAATCATATTTTCTTCAGATGTGACTACTCTAATGCAATTTGGGACGGTATTAAAGTTTGGGTTAGAATGAATATGACCCGCAATGACACAAGGAGGATCATAAATTGGATTAAGAATAGCAAAAAAAAGAAGAGTTGGAGGTACAAATGGGTAATTTGCAGCTATCTACATGATTTGGCAAGAAAGAAACTTAAGGTTGTTTACAGACACTGAGCATGAAACTGATTGGATACTGCGGCAAATTCAATTTGTTGTAAGTGTTCGAATGTACTTCTTAAGCAAAAATTGTAATCAAGAGGAAATGGTAGAAGTCATGATAACTTAGTTTCCTTTTTTAGGAGTTCTTTTTATTGGTGCCTTTTTTGTAAGCTGCTCTTTTATTTCCCCGTTGAGGATGAATAAAAGATCCACATTCTTGCAAAAAAAAAAAAAAAAATGTGGAATAGTTATTAAAATATTGTTTAAATTTTTTATACAATGGTGAATGAAAATGGCACAATGACTTAATTTTTCACGCATGTAATATAGTAGCAATGTTGACCCGTGAAAATTACACAGATTATTATATAAGATTTACAATAATTTGTTTTATACAATATGTGTTTAATTATTCGGTATTTTTTTTCCTTCTCGCATTATAATAGATTATTTTGGTTATGAATCCCCTTTTATGACCCGTGATCTGTATTGAGCAAAATGTTCTGACCAATATATATTTGAATTAATAATCTAATTGAATTATTCATCGAGTTAACCCATAGTTGAAACAAAACTGAGCCAAAAAAATACAATTAGAAAAATATAAAATCAATTAATAAGTTAAAAAAAAAACTATAATTAGTCTTGTGATTGTATAAATTTAAAATATATAAGTTATAAACCCGTATGACATTAGATAATAGAAATAGTTTCATAAACCCGTATGACATCATTAATACAATATTGAATTGGACAATAGTACATTTACTAACATGTGATGAAGTTACTTCTGGATACAATTTCAAGCACTCATGCCGAAGTTGAGTGCAATCCCCACTTATGACATACTTCACTTGTTAGACACTGATTTAGATTATAGCGACAATGCTACTTAAACTGACTGTATAATGATAATAAATTGGTGTATTTTTTTTTACATTGTTTTTATTTATTTTATTTTCCCATGTTAAACTTCGTGCTATACTCATGCAATGTTTTTCCTTTTTAATTTCACATAAAATTTTACTCTTTTATGATGAAGCAAGTTTATGCACATTTTACCCTCAACAAAGTTTACTATCAATTATTCCATCAAAAAGATGTCAAGGATTTCTTTCCGCAAAGGGTGGTAAAATCAAAAAATCATTATATTTATATATAAGTAGACTTTATGCTTATAATACAATGACTTAAGGTACGTTTTGAAAGTACACTTGGTAGGCACCAAGCAAAAAGTACTCATGCTTTGATACAGGTTCCTTATCTTATTAAGGGCAATCTAGTAGAAACTGTATTATGGCTTAAATGAAAATGATCCACCTAAATAAGATAAAAATAAAAAACCTCTATTTGTCTGATAGCTAATGTATGATGCCCGGCATGCATGAATTAAGGGTTTAATGACCCGTGCATGCTAATGTACTTTAATGGGTGCATTATGATGAAACATGCACAAAAAATGTAGTGAAATCAAATGGAGATCAACATAATATGGGTGAATAAAACGACTCCCCGTACGTCATCTCGATACAATAATCAGCTAACCACTATCAAATAAATTCTAATGAAATTCTTGGTTCACCATCTTCGTTCAATTGGAGTACGAACTAAAAGACCGTGTATCCTGCCCATTTTGTATATTTTCTCTTAATGAAGAGAACCATGAACCTTACAATCTCGCACTTAGAATGTTGTTAAATCTACCAGTATTGTATTAATATATGATACGTGAGATAATAGTTAAATACTCTGTGTATATTTAATTAAACATGACCGAGCCTTTTTACTTGTTTGATAAGCTGACAAATAATATATTGAAATATGATTATGTGGAATTGTTGCTCTTTGTTTTTTTAATAAAACAAAGTAGGTTGAAAAGATATAGACATATCTTAATTATAGAAGGAAAGGATAGATTTCATGAGATCATAATAAGACTGATCATGGTAACAATATACAAATGAAGATCTTTAATTTCATTAGTTTAAAAAGAGTTCTCCTCGTGTGTTATTGCATTTGGAGCAATACTTATTCGCCTGATTTGTCAATAAGAGCACCCAGCATAATGATTCCCGATTATTCAATGCTAATCCCTTTATACTCTTTTTTACAATAACAATGGTTACGATGCTCATGGGTAGAAATTATACATAACACCAGATTGATCAAATTTCATACCGAATTGTAGAAATGATACAATAAATCACATGATACCAAATTGACAAACAAAACCAATTCTTTAGCTAGGACGTTGATGATGATATCCAAGAGTCCGTGGAAGGCAATGAACCGATGACCGAGCGATTTAATGTTTGAAATCCTTCAGAAGTGATATGCAGAATCAACAATAAAAATGGGGTGGAATAGGCACACAATACATCTGTAAAGTAGAGAAAATGGAGAAATCTCGCACAAAATCCTGATGATGAATAGGAGTAGCTGATCAATAAGGTTTGTTGGGCCAAATCTGATTAAAGTAGAGCAAAGATTCAGAGCTAGAAGAAACATAGCATGCTACTCACCCTTGTGGCATGAACTCAAATTGATCAGCAGCTAGAAAAAGCGAACATCAGTCTGCAAAAGAAAAGTGAAATTAGGAGATGCGAGCTCATAACAAATTAACAGCTGCAATTGCAAACGATTACAACCTACTCAAATTGATACATGCACAATATAATACTAATAGTTTACGAAAAATCGAAAAGAATATATATGGAGATGAGAATGTAAAATGGCCCTTCAAATGCTTCGTACTGGTAGGGCTCGGATGCTATAGGACTACATGTCTACGTGATCATGTCTCTATATAGTAAAATTGTTAAAACCCTAGACAATAAAATCACGTAGAATAATAAATAGCTGGCAGTTGGGTGGCAAATTCAACATGGGGAAAGCTTATGATTATTTCAGAACCCCTGCCCCGAAGGTGAGATGGAGCAAGACTACATGGGACTCAATTACAGTACCCAAGCATGGTTTTATTACAAGCCTAGCAGCCCAGAACAAGTTGGCTACCATCGACAACATCAGGAGAAGAGGTGTACCAATCATAAATCGATGTATTCTCTGCAAGCAGGCTGAAGAAACTCATAGCCATCTCTTTTTTAGATGTGCTTTCTCTGCAGAAATCTGGCAGAGCATTCTGCATTGGCTAAATATGCAGCGAAGGAGCTGGAGATTGAAGCATGAGCTTGACTGGATGGCTAAACTAAGAATAGGAAAAACTGGAGGATTAAGTGTGCTAAATGCAGTATTGCTGCTACAGTTTATTGCATTTGGCAGGAAAGAAATCGGAGAATTTTCATGGATGCTGAGCAGGATAGCAGGATGATAGTACTGAGTATCAAATTTTTAGTTCTTGTTAGAATTTTTAGTTGCCGTAAGAATGTCGGGAATGAGGAGGTAGTGGATGGCTTAAACACTACTTGACCTCCAATTTTTTTTTTTTTAGAGGTTTCTATTTTTGTAAGATATCGTTTTTATTCCCTATATGGAAGAATAAAATATCCTAACTTCTTACAAAAAAAAAATCACGTAGAATAATGCATAAATTTCTTTGTAAGAAATCTGACCAAAGATCATGACAAAATTTATGTTCCCCTTCTAAAAATTCACGTAGCTTTGATTTATGCTCCCTTTTTAAAGATTTAATGCCATTTTAAATGGATAAAACTTCTGATTAATATATGAGATATTTAACCGAGGAAATTAGCATTTGTTATGCAGATTTTGTTGCCTTATTCACCGAAAATATGTTTTTTGATTAATACTGCAAAGTTAGGAGTTTAAATTAATGGTGATAATTTCCATTTTCGAATATATTTCCATATATGTCCGTCAAATATCTTTCAATATATTCGATGCGTTTTGTTATATTTCGCACATCTTTTCGGAGGAGGCAAATAATATTTCTGATTGACCGCATCCTCACAAAAATTTTGGTGTAATATTAGGAGGGAAATATTTTTGGGATATGTCGCACCTTTAAATTCGGCCATTTTACAAATCAAGTGCAAAATTTCGACAGTATTTGATGCGTAATTACAATTTCGTTTAAGATTTTATACCATAAATATACCATGTATAATTACAATTTAAGATTTTATACCATTTCGTTTAAGATTTTATACCGTTAATATCACATGTATAATTACAATTTTATACCATGAATGTTCTAATCGATTTTGGAATATTCTGCAGCTAATATCTTCTTCGGCCAGATTTTTTTTTATTTTTTAATTGTTATTTTTATGGAATGTAGTATTCCTATTCGATATTTTGTTACCAAAAAGAGCGAATGTTGACGTCATCGATGACGTGTTGCTGATGTCATTGCTGAGGTGGACGCTCTTAGAGGCTGCGAATTGTACTGGTAATTATATAATATATGATATGATATATATATATATATATATATATATATATATATATATACTAGTTTAATACCCGTGCAAAGCACGGGCTGCCATTTATACGGTGTGTACAAAGCCGTTAAAAAGCAAATGTTTGAGACTCGACAAACTGATAATTATGTTATTAATAATCTTGTAGGAAAAAAATACGTATATCTGGTCTGAACTATTAAAGGATAAAGAGAAAAAAGAAAATTATACAATAAAATACAACACCACCATAATAGGACAAAGAGAAAGTGATAATACTATTTGGGTTACCAAATTAATAAATGTGTATGATAAAACATTAGTTTGAACATAGTTAGACCGGTTAATTGAAAGTTTAATAAACCTAATTTAATTTGTCAACCCAATTCGAACTCAGGTTTTCTAAATCATGAAACCACTATTTAATTAGGACCCTTACATGACCTCTACGGGCACACATTCAATTTTACCCCCATGTTTTGTCTAACTTGACCCGATCCGTTTACAAATTTGATCCCTAAATAAGATAAAGTTCGTTAAAGCCCTGAAAAAAATTGCACGGCCTGTTGTAATAAGATTTTATTTGCATATAAGGAATGTGCATAAAAATTAATAACGAAAATTGGTATTGTAATGTAAAAATATAGGAGACGTGATCTTTGACGTGTAAAATATCTTTTTGTGTTTGGGCCATGAACTTACTTTTATGGCCCGTAACCGGCATTACGGGTTATGACCCTGTTATTTTAGGGTAATGAACCCGTTATTTATGACTCGTAAATTGTATTAACTCGAACCGTTTTAATACACATACTTTTCGGCTTAAATTGGCCCAACAAATTGACCCGTATTTGAGTTATAAAATTACGTCTTCCTGAGTTTCATGGCTCGAACCAGACCCTGTTTGGATACACATATGTTTTAGGTCATGACCCGCTTTTATGTTCTGTAACCCAAATTCTTAGTTATGAACCCGCTTTAGATGATCGGTGATACGTATTAACTCGAACTCATTTTGATGCATGTACATTTGGATCTAATCTACCGTACATGTTGATCTCTAAGTTAAACAACATATATAGGACTTATTTCCAAATTATTTTGTACCTTATCTCCGAATATCCAGCCCCTATAATCTCCGTAAATTAAAATATTTGATTTGATTTTATAAGGATGTTCATTCAATTAGTTGCTATTTTTTTTTTCTTTTAAATTGACTGATCATATCACTAAGTTTAGCGCCGTTTGCAAGGGGAAAAAATTCTGTGTATTTTTTTAATAAAAGGAATATTCTAGTTCGTAAATAATATCAAAATCTTAGGGAATTGAAATTTATTGTTTAAATTTTATTGCCTTAAAATCTTGAAAAAATTGCAATATATTTTTCATATTTTATAACCTTAAAAAAATATTTTATTGCCGTATAAAATTTTATCTTTTTCCCAAATTTTCAATTTTATAGTATTTATTTTAGGAACTTTTTGATTTATCCCGTATAACAGGTTGGAATATTTCAGGAACAAAAATGGAAATCTTTTAAGATAATATTAATTCGTTCAGATTATATTATCATTTCCATTGATTTTATTTTAGGATAATACCTTCTGTTACACATTTCTATGGAAATTATATTTTTAAAATTTGCTGCTCAATGTAATCACAAATATTTTCTTGTCTAAAACTTTGGAATGATATATATGATTGATTGCAAAGAATATGTCAATTGTATCTATTCCTAATAAAACAAATGGTATATTTCTTAATCTGGGAATTATTCGATTTATCTAGTGTATGACATGTTGGAATATTTCGTATTACCTTTTATAATACTCGTCTATTAGAGATGGCTAGATATGGAGAGCGATTTCCTTTACTATTCTGTATAATATCAACCGATGTTAATTGAAGAAATGTCATTTCATTGAGAATTATTAAGTGTGATTTCCTATTTTTACGTATATTTTATCTGATCTGGAAATTATCCGATCTATCCCGTATATGACAGGCTTCTGATTTACCGAGTGTAATATAGGATATTTAAAAAAAAAATTCCTCTTCTAGCAATATATTATTGAATTTTTTTTCGAAATAGGGCTCAAAAAATAAATATTAAACAAAATGGGTTGGATTGAAAAATGTTCAATCTTAGGGGGTGCACGTCACCCCATTTCAGGTCCGGGACAAAACCGCCAGTGCCCCTGGCGGTTTTAAGTGAAGAGAAATCGCCACCCTCCATGGCGGTTTCTTCACAAAAATGAGTATACAAATCGAGTGGGTGATATTTTGGCCGAGGGTGAAACCACCATGGAGGGTGGCGGTTTCACTTAAGTGAAACCGCCACCCCCCATGGAGGTTTCACCCATATTTTGGCCGAGCGTGAAACCTCCATGGGGGGTGGCGGTTTCACCTTTGGCCAAAATATCACCCCGATATAACGTCAATCCAAAAAAAAAAAAAAAAAAAAAAATTGAAACCGCCATGGGGGGTGGCGGTTTCACTCAAGTGAAACCGCCACCCCCCATGGCGGTTTTACCCTAGCCAAAGTATCACTTACAACCTCATAGCTACTGTTCAAGACACTTAAAACCGCCAGGGGCACTGGCGGTTTTGTCCCGAACTTGAAATGGGGTGACGTGCACCCCATAAGATTGAACATTTTTCAATCCAACCCATTTTGTTCAATATTTATTTTTTGAGCCCTATTTCGAAAAAAAATTCTATATTATTCAGATTTTATTGCCTTAACGTGAAATTGCAGTATATTATTTATATTTTATAACCTTAAAACCAGATTTTGTTGCCGTAGGAATTTAATTTCTCTTTTTCTGGCTATATATTATTCAGATTTTATTGCCTTAACGTGAAATTTCAGTATATTGTTCATATTTTATAACCTTAATATCGATCTTTTTTTTTTTTTTTTTTTTTTTGCGTAGGAAATTGTTTCTTTCCCAAATTTCCAACTTTATAGTATTTATTTTGGGAACTTTTTGATTTATCCAATATAATATCTTGGAATATTGTAGGATCATAAATTTATATCTTTTAGAAGACTTTTAATTTGTTCAGATTACGTTATCATTTACATTGATTTTATTTTAGGATAGGACCTTCTGTTACACATTTTTATGGAAATTATATTTGTAAAATTTGTTGCTCAATATAATCACGGAGATTTTCTCGGCTAAAAATTTGAAATGTTCGCTTTTTACGCGGCTGATTTTTTTGGGTAATCAAATAATGAACATATAAGAAATTAATAAATCTAATGTAATTTATGAACATTGAATTTAAATTTAATGAACATTGATTTTGTGATGAACATGTAGTGTTAAACTAATGAACATGAAAAGTGCATAGAAGTAGGAATACACACAATTAAACAATATAACTTAAAAGTGATAAGGGTTGAACAAAAATACACTGATTTCATTTCCATTGATCAAATGATGCAGAAAAAAAAATGACCTTCAATTATTCTAATTACAAAGTTACAGATGGCTAGAATTATGCTAGAATCAAATAAAAAAGATATGAACAAAATAAAAGGTA
The DNA here is from genome assembly GCA_963680865.1 of Spergularia marina. NCBI lineage: Eukaryota > Viridiplantae > Streptophyta > Magnoliopsida > Caryophyllales > Caryophyllaceae > Spergularia > Spergularia marina. Next base: position 14,258,052 of record OY804554.1, read on the forward strand.
TGTCCTTCAAGGATCAGTTAGGTAGAGAGTGCAATAGAGTAGAAGATCGAAATAATAATAAGGATGATACAATCTCTGCTACTATGAAAATATTGTTTGTTGTTGTCCTTTTATATTGGTAGAGTAAAGTGTGAAATTGGTATAACCCTAAAATCTTTGCGAAAAATATGCTACTTATTATTATTGGTAATTTAATCATGTATAGTTGGATTTTTTTTTTATACAAATTCTAGTATTCACGGTAAATTTTTTTTTTCTTTTTTTTTTTTCAAAATATTGCAAAGATTTTGCCATTTTATTATTATAATTTTGGTATGATTTGACATAGTCTCTTAAACTAAAATTTTGTGTAATTATATTTTATCTTAGATTAAAATTAGTTATGGAAAGTGCCATAGTTGCTGCAGATTTTCTTTTGGTTTATGGTAATTGATATTATTTGTTTCACTAATTTTAAAGATTTGATTATTTTCCTCATAAAATTCGGTTAATATGGGGATATTTATGATACTTTGGATTTTTTCAGATTATATTGTAGTTCTAAAAAATATTTCCTGCGATATTGTTGTGAAATTATGCTAATTAATATATCACATATTTAATTAGTTAAATTATCAATTAATTAAGGAAATTATCATTTTTACTGGAGATTCTACTGCCTAAACTGTTGCATGTTGACGTCAGCTATGACATGGCGCTAATGTCATTGCTGATGTGGACGGCCTAAAATGTTTCTAAATCTACCGCTATTGTATTTATATATACTAGTTTATTGACCCATGCAAAATTGTACGGGCTGTTTTATGATATAGATATAAGGAGTCTTTTTTATACTCCAGCCCTAGATCATAAACGTATTTTATTGGTCACATTAATAGATGTGTAGAAAAGGTTTTTAAAAAATAGAAAGTTACGATGTTAGGCTTGTCAAAAGTTTAAATCATATGGTAAATGTCAGGGTCCAACCCATTTCGGAGACATAAACATATTTTTTGTGACTTGTATCCCATATTGACTTGAACCCGTTTCGACCTGCATTTGTTTTGGGTTAAACCTGAACTGAGTTGTAGATCCGACTTGACCATTCACCAAGAAAAAAAAAATATATAAGATGGTTTAACCCAAAAATTTATCTAATTATATCATACTATAAATCAAATTGTTTCGCGGCTCCCAACCAACTTCGTGTAATTTATTAATTTTAGTTGATATATTAATAAATATTACAAAGATAAAAAATGGCGATAAAAAATCAAATAAAACCAATTATAATCTTATGATTGTTATATATTTAAGCTTTAAAAATTATAAGTATGATTGAAACTTTATTATGCCATATAAAATGGCACAAGATTTATTGTTTTACCCATATTTTGACCCAGCTCGATACGACCCCGTATGTTTTTACCTATTTTAGAACCAACCTGTATTTGTTCACCCGTGTAATGTTAACTATATTAGGTCACCCGTATAATACCAACTGTAGATGTTCCCCCGTGCAAAATTACATTGATTTCACAATAACTTTGTTTCTTGCCGCTACTCTCTATGTCACACTTTGAGCACCATGTGCAGTGCAGTTGCACAACAAACGCTTCGATCTAATCACCCAATTTGACCCATAACTCAGACAAAAGATGGAGTCTAAAAACCGACTTTGAGAATACATAATTCATGTTCAATTTCGTATTATACCATGGATTTATAATTCATAATATGTGAAAGCAAAGTACGCGATGATTCAATAGTTTAAGTCAATTTTGACCTACCATGGATGTTGACCCGATTTTTAACTAACCCAACCCAATTATTGACTCGATCCATGTTTAACCTAATTCGACCTATTTGATAGTCTACAAGATTTTTTTTTTTTTTTTTTTTTTTTTATAGGATATAAAATTGACTATTATCCATAATCAAAGTAAGCAAACTATACTCATTTCTACAATACACACTGAGGTGGCCAATAATTTATTTCCCCACTGTAGAGTTTATGTTTTTAGTTAATCATTGTGAGTCTTAGCTATAAATGTAACTATGTGTGAGTTTCACCTATCCATTGTGTTTAGAAATTGGTTGGATTTAGGGTGAATGTGCTACCTAATTGTTTCCAAAACATAGAATTGCTCATTGAAAAAATTCTGAATTGTCTTTCCAAAAGATTTTGAAAAATTAATACTTGTACACTAAAGTTTGCAACTTAACCACCTATGCCTTCAAGTTCCAAAGTTTTCGCATAACTATAATATCGACAACGATTATCAATATGTTGTTTAATAATAAAGTGTATGACCGCCCGACACTAAACTGACTCAAATTTAAGGAGGTTTTGGTGAAGGTATAATGATTATGATTATTACTACTTATTGTAGATATAAGGTTGATTTGACGTCCATTATCCGTCGCTCCTAAAATGTCAAAGCAAAAAAAGTGCAATAAATTTAATTTTACATGTAGATAATGGATCATGCACCTTAATTAAGTTTCAAACGACTTGATATTAATGCCAAAAGGTTAGATGATTACAAAGTGTTGATGACAACGGTCAATCATCAACGTCGATAAAAATAAAGAATACTTACCATGGTAAATTAAGACGTAATTATAATTTCGAAAGTCATACCTAGAGGTAAAGTAATCTGAAATCAAACGTTCTTGTTAACTAAAAAAAGGTCGTTGAGAATATATAAACATAAAATAAATCATAATTACATTATGGAGACACAAGATCTACGAATTCAATGGCGATCATAGTCAAACGTAGAATTTCAAATTGACGGTGGATGTTTTATAGCTACATGTCGGGTTCCACAATTGTCTTCAAGCCCAAATTGGTCCTCGTTATCGCGTGTTCCATATTACTTATCTCTGCAAGTTGGGGATGCTATGATCACTCTTTTTGGGAGAGTGTCCATAAACACTCAGCTTTTTATTGGTTGTAAATGAGAAATGTTGCAATTAATGATAAAATAAAATAATTAACTTTTTGTTGATAACCAATAAAAAGTGGAGTGTTTATGGACACTCTCCTAAAGAGAGTGACCATAGCATCCCCCTGCAAGTTTGATGCCCTTAACTAAGTCGTAAAAGAAGTTTAGAATAGTCATAGAAAATCAAATTGAAATAAATCGAATTAAGAACCACAATTAGATTTGCTCAAATGATCCACATTTTCAGAAGGCATTGCTCGATCTATCAACTGCCTTCTTCAGCTGTATTTCTTTGAAACTGAAAAAAAAATCAAATCCACCCATTGTATCAGATTAAAAAAATTGAGTTTTAACCTATTTAAAATGAAGATTTGATCAATGTAAGTTGTAATAAACATGAAAAGGCCGTAAAATAGTAGAAGAGAATTACCGAAATTGAACATACAGGAGGAAAACTAACCTTGCGAAATCTCTGCAATCAACAACAAAGGCATCAGTAGAAAAGGTAAATAGATGTAAACAAAACCATAACTCTTATGTAAAATAATGGACTAAAATTTAAGTAAACACATAAGAAGGATTTAGGAGAGATGGACGTAATATCCTGATCTTCAATCAATAACAAATGATTCAAGGGAGTAAATATATGGAGAAATTCTTTTGGAATTATAATAAAGAAGATTATATTTTCCAGAAAGGAGAAAAAGATAGGGATATATTTTTTGTTTTGGACGCCAAAAAAGAGAAAAAGAAAGAAGATATTTCATGCAATGCTTTACGATCCAACTTTCTTTCATCTGGTAACACACGATATTTGATTTTTAGTGAATATTTCCTTAATAATTTTAAGGTGCTGGTAGTTGGTCTTATTTGTCTATGAATCATTCATTACCTGGCAAAGGGGTCGCGATTACATACACGGCAGGACCCATATACAGACTATCCTCTTTTTGCTTGAACCCTAATCTTGGGAAATAGCTTCAAGCATAACCACGAAGATTGTGCTCTTGATGCTTGATCAATTGATAAGTAAACCTGAAAAACCTTAAGACCAAAGAGAGATTCATCAGTTGTTAAGATATGCACAAAATTCCATCAATACTAAATTAACAATCGAATGATTTTATTAGTTTAAGAATAACAATCGCACGAATTTTTGGGGTTTGAAGGTATACGGAGAGCAAAGAATATAGTGGAGGCTGATTATTCTTATATTCTGACTCCATTACGTACAAATATCTTGTTGCCTAATTTGTAGCACAGTCAAATAACTAAATTCCTTAATTTGATACAGTAATCTTATACTTACCCTTTTCTGTGCTAAATGCCTAAATTATCTCGTCTAAATTTGTGCTAAATTTGACCGATTTTATTTTTTATCAAATGTAGGGTGATTGTTTCCATATATTATGGTGTAGTAAATATTATACTCCGTATTACAAAATGTATACCGTGTATAATTCACATTATTTGTTTCCTATTTTATTTACACATCCATGTACAATGCCAATTAAATAGCATGTCGAATATTTTGTTCCCTTTTTATGAATTTGCCAAAAATTTTGGCTGGTTTTATTCTTAATTACAAGATGGTATATTCTGTCAAATATATGCGTTTTTTATAAAATTTATTTTGGGAATGATTTTATTTATCCAATATAATTTTGGAATAATAATTATATTGCAGCATTTTTTTTATGGTAAAAATTACATGGTTGATGTCATTGGTGACATGGCGCTGATGTCAAATATGATGTGGACGGCCTAAAATGCTTCTAAATCTACCGCTATTGTATTTATATATGATATATATGATATGATTATATATTTCAAATATAAAAGTGAGTACCCATAATTATATTAACAAATGATGTTGTAAAACTAATACGTTGATGTTAATTAGGCTCATCTAAGTTTTTATGATTTTGCTTAATTTATTTATGACATTTATCAATCTTACGTCAAAGTAGGACATGTTTTAGTAAAGCTACGCGTCGACTAAATTTTGACAGGGTTGTGGTACGGGCTAGACAATTTGACGGGGTGGGAGTGTCAGATATGATCGTATGGATGTTAGGAAGACGGGTAGTTGATAGGGGTTGAGGGTCATCAAGATATATATTTTGACGAGGGTACGAGTTTTAATAATGGAGATCGGGTAGAGAAATCGACAGGGTTAGGAGTTGGCTAGAAATTTTGACATGGGTAAGAGGGGTGCAGACTATCTAAAAAAAATGTTATTAATCCTCATATATGTGCATGGGTACCAATTACATATAATCTAGTTAGAAGGGTACAAAAATAAATATAAAGATATAAACAATTTGGTTAACATATACATATAAAGGAAAATATTCATTTAGGGGGCCGAGTTTCAAAGTTAGTGGTGGGAGGGTCGTGCAAAGGAGTCGATGTGTTGTCATGAGTTGATAGGAGATGTTAATATAAATGACTCGATTCTAGGAATCAGCGGGTGTGAAGGGGTTACAGTAGGAATTGACCTGGTAAGGGAGTTCATGTAAAGTAAAGCGTGAGGTGGGGAATAAACTAAGTAGGAGGCGGGTGCGACTACCAGTTAGATAATTTGATGGGTGTAAAGGTGTCGGTTAGGGAGGTCATTTAAGAAATCGATGAGGAATGGGTCGACTAAAAAATTTGACCAGGGGTGAGAAGATGTCTGCTAAAATTTTGTTGGATTTTTGGTGTTGATGATTAGCAATGGGGATAGAAGTGGTGTGTGTTAGGGAAACGGGTAGGGTGATGATTGTCGATTGGTGATTTGCGTAGACGATTTAATGCATGGGAAGTTGAGGTCGCCTAGGAAACTTGGCGCAAGAGGGAACCGCCTAAGAAAGTTGATAAAAGTTGTCGAATACATATAAGAGTCGACAAGTGGTTATTGAGGGGTGAAGCAGACTCATTAGGTGGTCCGTTGGTATGAGGTCGGACTTCTCAGACGAGTCCTAAATTCTTATTTTTGAACATGATTTTAAGTTAAATTTCTTTAAGAAGATGTTTTGGGAAGGTTATTCTCAAATCAAAAATTTACCCAAATCATATGATTGGCAATCCTAAAAATTATTCGAGAATTTGGATTTCTTAATTTGAAGCAAAATTTCCATGTGTACACCAAATACAACCCCCGAACCGCATTCTACTTTACCAAACGCTAAAAATGGTTACAAAAAATTTCAAGTTAAAGTTTCCAAACGCTATATAAATGGTTTTGTGTTTCAAAAATTTTCGTAGCAATTTTATATTACATGACATAGATAATTATATTTAGAAGAACATTTGTAATTCCCGTGCATTTGCACAGGTCAAAAAACTAGTCAACTTATATTTGAACAATTTAACGAAATAGTGCTCGAAAAAATAATGTTAAACAAAATGGGTGGAAAAAAAACTTGTTCAACCATATGGGGTGCACGTCACCCATATGTAAAACCGCCGAGTAGTTTGTGACCCGTGCAGGTACACGGAAGTATCATAACCTTGCTTAAAACAGTATTGAACATAAAAAACATCATATTTTTCTTAGCAAAAATAATTTTTCATTTAGTACTGCGTAGATTTTTTTTTTTTTGAACTCGTAAATATATTAGTGAATGGAAACCAGACATGTAGTCGGTTAAAGCTACATCAAGGAGCCCCGTAGGACCCCCTCCAACCCAAATACGACACGAAAATTTGAAAGGTGCCAAGTGCGCAATAAAGTGCGCAGCCTAATTGCCTTCCCAATAAACATGGCTAACAGTAATAGACTCGAAATAAAAAAACAAAGACGCTATATCCTTACCTATGTTTAAATCAGTAGATTGAAAAGAGTTACAATTAACCAAAGACACGACTTGCAAGCAGTCAGATTCAACCATCAAACTACGAAACCCATTAGACCTTGCCATCCTCAGCCCAAGCAGCAACACCTTCGCCTCCACAATAGTGGGATCCTACCGCTCTTGGACCTGTTCAACACCAGCCAACAACACTTCGCCATCAGCTCCTCTAATCACAACCCCAACCCGCTTCCCCCATCACCCAGCACAGCACCATTCACATTCAGGTTGACCATATCCATATTCGGTGGCTACCAATTCTTCTGTTTTCGACGGACACTTCCAAAATCCACCTGGTCATGGTCCGCCTCACAAGCATCCTTATAAGCCGCCCAATAAAAGAGAGCACATTCATAAACCTTCTTGGCCGGCCTTGCCTCTCCCCCATGAAAAATGGAGTTCTGTCAAACTAAATTTGCCACAGAAGAGTAGCAAACAACCTCACCCTATCTATATCCACCTCGTGCAATAGTTTCGCAATCAAATCCAGCACACTCGTCACCTCACCCCACTCGTTACACACTTCTATCCCTATTTCTGCCCACACCTCTGCAACCTTCAGGCAAAAACAGAGGGCGTGCACCTCCGTTTCAATCTCCCTACCACAACGTTCGCAAGTCGGGTCAAGAGCGTCTACACGTTTATGGTAGTTGGTTCCCGTTGGAAGAGCTTTGCTGCAAGTCCGCCAAAGAAAAGACCTGAGTTTCGGTGGAACTTTCAGCCCCCACAACTAACGCCAAAACCCCCCTGCCCCTCCGTAGAACTTGGCCCCAACCACCCTCGTCAAGGCGCTTCTTCCATCGAATGAAAAGATATCCCGTTTTCACTAAGTATCTTCCGTCTTTAGCAAAGTACCCGCGTAGAAATTGGACAACTCAACTTATAACGGGCATATCTCCTTCGTTACTTAACCAATTAAGGCATATGACCACTTTTCGTAAAGCTTAGATCATGAACTTACTTTCCAATTGATTTCTCTTCGAAATATAGATTACTTTAGAAGATATTGAGGCTAGAAGTTGACGTGATAGTCTTGAACTTCCAGTATTAGCTTTGAGAACCATGTATCATTTTCCCCTTCTTTGAAAAGATTCGTCCTCGAATCTGAAGTCCTATAGTAGAGAAACACATTCTCACCACCACCAGTATCATATACAAGGATCACAAAGAGAAGTAGAACTAAAACAAACACCAAACATATGCACAAGTCCTTTAACTCATCATCTTCAATGTACTTGATGAGTTTTAAAACACCATTATCTTCAATATCAATCCACTCCATACCAATCATTCCTTGATGCACAATATTTGGATTGCGTGTTTGTATTCATGTTGCTGATCTTTGAATTCGATGCTATCTTTGTGGAGACACAACAATAATCTTGATTTACATTTGACATCTTCATGAAATCCCTTATCAATATAGAGATCAACATAAGATTTGTGTGAACTTTCATTGTAAATTTTGCGGTAAATGAAGTTGTGATCAATCTCATCTTCAATTATCTTCCCATGTTCATTGGAACTCATTATTTCCTCTTCCTCAAACGATTTTTTTAAAGTATCAATGCATTCCTCCTTTGAGGTATCATAAAGATCCAATGTTTTGGCTTGATCACTAATCTCAATCTTTCCATGCTCTTGGATTTGTAAGAATTCATGTACTTGCGATTGTTCTTCCAAGATCACTTCTTTGATTTTTTCTATGTCTTTACATGAATCATGTTTCTCAAAATATGCACTCCTAACTTTCATCGAGTCATCTTGCATAAGATCAAGTTTCTTCATCATGTCCAACAAAATCAGATCATTACTTTCTTGTTCATGCTCTTTAGATGACTTATTGAACGACACATCTTCTATAAAATTCCTAGGCATATATCGTTTGCATAGCTTGCACTCAAGTACTTCCCACGAACGAATCTTGCACTTGCCTTCATGTTTGCGTCGCTTGTTCAAAATTTCAAACCAATGGAACGCATCTCTCACCAAAATAAGTTTCACATGATTGAATCTTTCACGATCATCAAAACCAATTCGATTGAATTTACGCTCGATCTTTCTTTCCCAATTTATGTAATCTTCAGAATCACCACTCCCATCAAACTTAGGAAATTTATAATCCATCTATAAGTCACAATCAACCACAACCAAGACTAACAAAGCATATAAGTTTGTTATAACCAAACTCTAAAACCAATTTGATGTAAAACTTACTAAAACCTACTCTATTTTTTTGGTGTTTTTGAATTCATAACGCAGTGGAATTAAAACAGAAAATAAAGAATATGAATTAGCCTAGAATCCTAGCAAAAATACTCGACTAAGACTAATTTGTACTAAGATCACAAAGAAACAAAGCACAAACAAGGGCAAGCACCAAAATCACAAAGAAACAAGGCACAAACCAAACGAATACCTCGCAAGGCCAATATTTGAAGGAAACTCCCTTTGACTCTTCGATATTAATTCTCAAACGGAAAATTCACGTGGTGACCCTGAACTTTGCTAAATTGTACGTAGTGACCCAATTTTTAACTTTGAGCACACGGTGACCCTGAACTATACACTTTGTACACGTAGTGACCCTATTTTCAAAATGCATTATAACGGTGTTAACTTTATCCATCATTAAGCTCTAATCCCCCCATTTAATTAATTAAAATATTACCAAAGTCCATAACCAAATCCCCCCAACCCTCCGTCTCTCTCTCTCATGTCCAAACAACATGGTGTTTAATAGGTGCAATAAACATAGTAGTAATGAGTATTACTACCAAGAGTTATGCAATGCTCAAGTCAAATATGGCTTTGGAGCCATTACTCCAACAATCTCCCACTAAGGCCGAGCAAAGCCAACAAGGGAAACAAATCTTGCGTAAAGGTAAAGAAATACTTAAGCATCAATATCTTTCGATTTGAATTGACACATAGTGAAATGAGGCAACAACTTACTTTCTAGTGAGTGAATTGTTTCTTGAACTCACTAAAATTCAGTTGAGACCCTCACAACACATATTTACCTTAAAATAATATGCAAACTCCGCGATTCAAGCGCTTTAAGGCCATGCGCACACCTCGGGTCTCATGAGTGCTCTAGAAAGATAGCCCAATATTTCATAGAAGGCGGCCAGACCTTCACACTCACATAGGTTGTGCATCAAGTGCTTCACCAAACACCACCACAAATGGATATATATGGAACCATTAAGAGCAAAGCTCAACCTTTCACGAATTCACGGTGAATCTTTCAAATCCTTCTTAACAGGACCATCCAACATAAGGATGTAGACTCATTAAGAGATAATTAAATTTCAACCTCCAAATACGGTGATCTTATCAAGTCCATCTCAAAAGAACCACCCAAATTAGGGCTATAAGATCATTAAGAGCGTAACGCTCAACCTCTTTAACATAAATCCATCAAGTGCATCTCAATAGCACTTGCCAATAGGTTATGGATTATGTTAAGCACTGCCACACGACATAGGGATGAGAATTGTAGTGCAAAGTTAAGAGTCATGTGGTTTCGTTTGACCACAAGCGAGTATCCACGACACAACCTCAACTCATGGTCTTTACCCTATCCCCCTCGACGACTAAAGGATAACAATCCTCTATAATCCTTTACAAGGGATCAAAAAGATTTCTTACACAATTCACATAATCTAAAGAAATCACTCGGTTGTAAGAGTTGTTTAACAACATTGTGCCTTATGCGTATATGACTCTTCTTCCAATTGTACACGCTATTTTTAGCAACACCAAGTGTCACTTGAAAATCACAATGAAGAGAGACGGAAAACCGCATATCCCAAACATAGTAGCACTTTGTTAACAAATTACTCAACCACTGAGCCTTTTATCTTGCCAACTCGAGGACAAAAACACATATGTACTCTATGGTGGACTAAGCTATACAAGTGTGTTTTGAAAACTACAACAATATAACACCACCTCCTAGAGTAAACACTCATCCACTAGTGATACTAATCTCATACAATATTTGATACCCAGATTGCATAGTAGCTAACTCCCAAATTCCTTACGTTGGAACATAACGATAATGCAAACAAATGTCAACTAATCCTCTAAGGTATCCAAGTAAGAGACGAAATACACTTTAATGATCACTAGTAGGGTTATGAGTACAACCACTTAGCCTACTCACCACATAGACTATGTTAGTTTGAGCATATATCATGAGCAACATAACACTACCTATGATCTTAGTTTACTCAACTTGGGAGACACTTTCTCCTAAGTTTTAGTCGAATGGGTCCTAGGACTTTCTCCCAAGTTGGGAGACGACATTAAAGAAAATTAAACTTCTTAATCAACACAAAGAGTCACGCTGACTTAAAGCAATGCAACTAGAGTTTCTCTGAACTCGAACTCCAAGTATCACATCTGTTTCTCCTGAGTCCTTCATCACAAAATTGGACGACAAGAATATTTTAGCATCAACTAAAATTCTCAAACTATTCCCAAAAATCAACATGTCATCCACATAGCGACATATGGTAACTCAATCTCATCCCTTATAATTAGGTAAACTAATCATGGCTATTTGCCCCCACACACTCAAAGATTTTACTCAGGGATTTAGACTCTACAACTCCAAGCAACAAAATTATAAAGGCATAAATTGAGTAACTACTTGAACAACTTCCCCCACATGTTGTCGCACTAGGCACAAGCAATAACACTTTGTTCAAGATCAAAGAGTAATTATTCTAAAATGACAAATATTTAAAAATGAAAAACGTCATGCTCTAGGAAAAGCTTTCTTCTCAAGCAAACGCAAGAACGAAGATACCTTAGCTTGCAAGCATGACAAAGACGAAAAAACCCAGAGGACGACCGCCAAAACGAACCCGAAAGGCAACTAGATTGCAGAGTGCTGAGTCTGATGACACCAATCTTGAGCGAAAAGATGGAGAATCGGAAGAGGAAAGAGAAACCCAGCTACCGAGGACTCCGGTTTTCATCAACGATATCATTGGAACTGCAATTGAGAAATCAGGTACAATCACTAAATCCAAATCAAACTTAGTGGTGGAGGGAGAGACAGGAAATGAAAGTCAGAGGATGGATGGAATGGAGAATAAAAATCAAACTGGAGACGGGAATAATAAAGTGGAAATTACTGAGAAAGATGGTAAGACTAACATGGAAGGAAATGTTGAGCTAGAAGAACAGGTGGGAAACCCTAAGCCCAAAACATGGAGTGAAATTGCAGGGAATAGAACACAGAAGGGGATGAATTTGCAATTTTTTGAGTCGCAGGACGAAACAGAGGTGACTATAGAGGAAGCTGATATTAACTCAGAATTGAGGTTCTGGGAGAATTCTCTGGTTGGTCAAGTTATTGGAACGAGACCAAAGGCCAAAGATTTGCAGGATTTTGCAAGGAAGAACTGGAAGATCACTGAACAACCAAAAATCCTGTACTACAAGAGGGGTTGGTTCATTTTCAGGTTCTCAAATGAGGAGGATATGCAGGATGTTCTGAGAAATAGACGGTGGCAGATTGGGGGAAATACGCTGATTCTTAGAAAATGGAGTCCCCAACTATCACAGGATTTGGACAAACTATCAGTGGTACCAGTTTGGATTTTATTTCCTGATTTGGACCCATGGCTATGGTCAAAATCAGCACTGAGTAAGCTTGCTAGCAGGATTGGCAAGCCACTGTATGCTGACCAAACCACGACCCAAAAGTCCAGACTCTCCTTTGCAAGAGTGCTGGTAGAAGTTGATGTATCCCAAAAGCTACCTGACTACTTAAGAGTTAAGACTCCTTTCTCTGAGTCTTATAGTCAAAAGATACAGTATGAGTGGGTACCATACTTCTGTGGATGCTGCAAGAAGTTGGGACATCAGGAAAGGGCCTGCAGATTGAACAAGGATAGAAAGAAGGAAAATGTGCAGCAAAAGAAGGAATATAGGCCAAAAGTTGTGGAGGCAACTGAGAATGCTTAGGTGACTGAAATTCTTGCCCAACAGCAACAGATTATGGAGGTTGAAGCTCGTTTGGATCCCATCACGCCAACTGGTCTGCAGGTGGATGAGTTAGGGTTTAGAGCAGTGAAAAGGAAGTCTAAATCTAAGACAAAAACCCCAATCTCAGCACCACTTACTAGGACAAAGAACAGTTTTGCTCAGTTAACAGTGGGGATGCCTGCTTTTCCTAACAACATGGGGTTAGCAGTTATTGCTCAAGAGGGGATTGATTTCATTGGGGAGGGGGAACCACCTGACTCACCCCTCTCTCAATGATTGTAGGAGCGTGGAATATAAGGGGGCTCAATGAAGCCCTCAAACAACAGGAGGTTAAAGACCTCCTGTTACAGCAGAAAATAGATATATTTGGTATCTTAGAGACTAGAGTAAAGGAGAATAAAGCTCAAAGGGTGCTAAAAAGAAGATTTGAGCAATATAAAAGTCATACTAACTATGAATGTCACAGAAATGGGAGAATTTGGGTTCTTTGGAACCCAAAGACAACTATCTTGGATGTGTTGCATACCACAGGGCAAATGGTTCACTGCAAAGCAAGGACTCAAGATAATAAGGAGTTCTGTGTCACAATCTTGTACGAAAGCAATGATAGTGTAGTTAGAAAGGAAGCTTGGGGAAATTTAATCAGCAGTGACCCAGGTAATAAGCCATGGATTGTTTTGGGAGACTTTAATGTGATAAGATCACATACAGAAAAGGATGGTATCCATCCACCAGTTAGAAGGGATATGGAGGATCTTAATGAGTGCATAAGGGACTGCAACCTGGATGATATGACGAGCCAAGGGTGTTTTTACACCTGGACAAATAACCAAGAAGGAGTAGACAGGTGCTTCAATAAGCTGGATAGAGCATTAGCTAATCAGGCTTGGATTGCTCAGTTTCCAAGTTCTTTTGCTAATTTTCTCCCAGCTGGTATATCTGACCATTCACCGATTATTGTGAGAGTAATGGAACCAAGGCAACTGAGGAAGCAGTTTAAATACCTGAACTGCTGGGCTTACCATGAGAACTTTAAGGAAATTGTTGAAAATGCATGGAGCCAAACATACCAGGGCACAACTATGCACATCCTGTTTGAGAAATTAAAGAAGGTCAAGCATGAGCTCATAAACCTGAATAGAAAACATTTCTCAGGACTGTCAGAAAGAGTCAGGGTTTGTAAGCAAGAAATGTTGCAATCTCAGGAAATTCTGCAGGATAACTTGAGAGATCAAGACCTTCAAAATCAGTGCAGTAATTTCAAAGAGAAATATATGAAACTGAAAAAGGCAAAATTGAGTATGTTGAGCCAAAGAGCAAAGATTCACCACATGAAGAATGCTGATTGCAGTTCTCATTACTTTTTCTCAAAAATAGCAGAGAGAAAGCATCAAAGTTTTATTGGGCAAATCATGGACAGGAAAGGAGAAATATAATCCACTCAGGAGGGGATTAGTAATGCATTCATTGATTACTATCAGCACCTCCTAGGGGAGGAACACTCTGTCCAAAGTCTAGACAAAAACTTCATTGCCAAAGGAAACCAGCTGAATGCTGATCAGAGGAGCCAGTTGGAGGCCTCAGTAAATGAGGAGGAGATTAGAGAGGCTTTGTTCAGTATTGACCCAAATAAAAGTCCAGGGCAAGATGGTTTTGCCTCAGGGTTCTTCAAATCTGCTTGGGATATTGTGAAAAAGGACTATATTGCAGCAATTATGGAATTCTTTAACACAGGGAAGATGGCTAGGAAGGCTAATGTGACCTTGATCACACTGATACCAAAGAAGGAGAATGCAAGTCAGGTTACAGATTTCAGGCCTATCTCCTGTTGCTCAACAATCTACAAGACAATAAGCAAAGTGATGGCTTATAGATTGCAAAAGGTGCTTCCAAGTCTGATTGGGTTTGAACAAGCAGCTTTTGTTAAGGATAGAAGTATCTTTGACAACATTATGGTTTCTCAGGCTCTGGTAAAAGGTTATAGCAGGAAAAACATCTCCCCAAGAGCTGTGATCAAAGTTGATATAAGGAAAGCTTTTGATTCCCTCAATTGGTCATTCATAGAGAGAATGCTTGAAGCTTATAATTTTCCTGAAAAGTTCATTAGATGGTTGATGAGCTGCATTACTACCACTGCATTTTCCCTGAAAATAAATGGGAGTTATGAGGGTTTCTTCCAAGGCAAGTGTGGCATAAGGCAAGGTGATCCAATCTCACCATACATTTTTGTGATGAGTATGGAGATCCTTTCAAGATATCTCAGAAACCTACACAACAAACCTCAATTTTCCTATCACCCAAAATGTGCTAAGCTCAAGCTGACACACCTCACTTTTGCTGATGATCTAATGATATTCATTAGAGGGGATGTGCCTTCAGCAAAAGCAGTTGTGGATAGTCTTTCACTTTTTGCTTCTATCTCTGGGTTGACTGCAAACCCAGCTAAAACTGAGATTTATCTAGGAGGAGTGAAGGAGGATATCAGGAAACAAATTCTGGAGGAAACAGGGTTTGCTGAGGGGAGCTTCCCTTTTAGATATCTTGGTCTGCCCCTACATTCAAGAAAATTGAAAGCTGATATGTTTAGCAGTTTTATGGGGAAAATTCAGCAAGCAATCAGGCATTGAAGCACTAAGTACCTGTCATATGCTAGGAAAATTCAGCTAATCAACTCTGTGATATTTGGAGTTGAAAATTTCTAGAGTGCCAGTCTTCTCATTCCTAAAGGCATCCTAAAGAGAATCAGCAAGCTTTGTAAAGACTTTCTGTGGGGCATTGGTGATGGGCAAAGGAGGATGACTTTCAAAAGTTGGCAGACATCTTGTGTGCCAAGTGATGAGTCTGGGTTTAACATCAAAGAAGTCCTCTCTTGGAACAGAGCTATGCTAGTGAAATGGTTAAGCAGAATCACAACAAATGATCAAGGATGCTGGAGTAAATGGTGTAGGGCATATTGCTTAAAGAATTCCAATATTTGGAATGTAAATCACAACCAGAATGACCCGGAATGCTGGAGAAGCATTCTTCATGTCAGAGATCAGCTGATATTGAAAGCAGGAAGCAAGGAGAATGCAGCAGATCTGGTGGGAAAATGGGGTAAGGATAAGAAGTTCAATGTGGGCAGTGCTTATAATTTCTTAAGGGAGAAACAAAGTAAAGTGAAATGGAGTAGAGTGGTTTGGGGAAGCATTAATATGCCTAGGCACAGCTTCATAGCAGCCCTAGCAGCTCAGAATAAGCTGGCCACAGTCGACAACATCATGAAGAGGGGCATCACAATGGTGAATAGATGTGTCTTATGCAGAAAAGCAGGGGAAAGCCATAGACATCTGTTTTTTAAGTGCCAATACTCAGCCAAAGTCTGGAATAATATTCTTAAATGGCTGGGTATACAAGCAAGATCATGGCACTTGAAGAAAGAGTTGGACTGGTTAGCTAGTAGGAGAAGATCGAAACATTGGGTGGCAATTTAGGCAAGATGCTGCCTTACTGCTACCATATACCAGATATGGGTAGAGAGAAATGAGAGAATATTTGCAAATGAAGAGCACCCGGAGGACTGGCTGGAGAATAAAATTAGATTTGCTGTAAGTGTTAGATTGTTCGGTTGGAAAAATAGTGAGAATAATCCAGAGATCGTCAAGAGTCTCCTAAGATAGTGGTTGCTTAGTTCCACGTTTCTTTAGTGGTTATACTTGTAAACAGTTCTTTTTATTCCCCATTATGGGATGAATAAAAATTAAATAACTTCTTACAAAAAAAAAAAAAAAGAGTAATTATTCCTTTCAAATATTCTTTAAAAAGAGGCATATGAGACATACACACAAAACTTCCAATTTTCCACGTATATTCTCCTTAAAATAAAATAGCGACCGACTATAGCTATTTCATAGGCCAAACATAAAATGAAACTAGCCCCCACAAATCGGTACACCCATCAAGGAGTATTTAGGACATGCAATCCCTATGAAATTTTTTGTATCAAATAGTCCCATATTAATATAAGCCAATGCAAATGCTTGGTAGCACGGACACGCCTGTCCAGTGTCGTGTCTGTGTCTGACACGGATCAGACACGGTACGACACGCCCGAAAACCATGTCCGGTTTTTTTTATTTAATTTTAGGAAACAGACACGATTTTTTTTTAATTGGACACCGACCAGACACATTCCAGACACCTGACACGACACAAAACTACGTCGTTTTGACAAGTTTTTTTTAGAAAAATCTATTTTTTTTATCTCCTATTTTAAATACACTTACCGGTAGCTCAACTATAAGTCTTACTTCTCTATCTCCTTCTGTTTCCCATCTTGCTGCTCCAAACGGCTCTTCCACATTCGACTGACGCCGCCTTAGAAGACCTCCTCTAACCGACGTCCGATAGAGACCCCACCTTTACCGCTCCATCTGCACCCAGCCGCACCAACCCCACCTCTACCTATCCATGCACAGTTCGCGTATTTGAAAAAGTATGCATTAAAAATACATATTATTTTTGGTTTTTTGCCGTGTTCGTGTCCGCTAAATTTTAAAGTGGCGTGTCACGTATTCGTATCGGTGTCCGTGTTCGTGTCTGAGTCCGTATCGGTGCTACCTAGTGCAAATGTGTCAGAGTTGTCGCACCACAAATGTAAAAATAAGGAATTGTTTTTCGAAATGGGGCTCAAAAAATAACAAAATGGGTTGGATTGAAAAATGTTCAATCTTATGGGGTGCACGTCACCCCATTTAGGTTCGAGACAAAACCGCCAGTGTCACTGGCGGTTTTAAGTGTATTGAACAGTAGCTTTGAGGTTATGAAGAGATCTCGGGCAATAGTGAAACCGCCATGGAGACTAGCGGTTTCTCCTTGACAGAAACCGCCACCCTCCATGGCGGTTTATTCGCAGAAATGAGGATACGAACATTTTTGGCTAGGGTGAAACTTCCATGGGGGTGGCGGTTTCACTTCAAGTGAAATCGCCACCCCCCATGGCGGTTTCACCTTAGCCAAAAATCTTCCAAAAATTTTCATATCCTCATTTCTGTGAAGAAACCGCCATGGAGGGTGGCGGTATCCATCAAGGAGAAACCGCCAGTCTCCATGGCGGTTTTACCTTTTTTTTTTTTAGGTTATTTTTCCTTCTTTCCCTTTTACCTGCAACTCAAACAACCCAAACCAAAATGGCACGACCACAATCGTTCAAGAACCCCAATAACAACCAAAGATGAGAACTCGAATGGCATGTCATCTTATTTCATAACTTAAATCGTCTTTTACATACTTAAAAGAGTCGAATACAACATAAACTTGACAAATTGTTCCCATACATTACAAACTACTATATTAACTAGTTTGATGGCCCGTGCAATGCCCGGGCTACTTATGTTTAAATGTAAAAATTGTGTAAACGAAATTTTTATCTAAAACCTAAAATTTCATTTCAAACACCCGTGGGGTATTTGTAATGTAATTAGATGGAAAGTCACATTTAAAGACCTAAAATCATGTTTCGAACACCCGTGAGACTTTTTTATGTAATTAGATGGAAAGTTACATTTCAAAATCTAAAATCCCGTTTCGAACACCCGTAGGATATTTTTCATGTAATTAGATGGAAAGTTACTTTACAAAAACTAAAATCTCATTTCAAACACCCGTAGGATATTCATAATGTAATTACACGAAAAATCACCTTTCAAAACCTAAAATCTCATTTCGAACACTCGTGGGATATTTGTAATGTAATTAGAGGAAAAGTCACCTTTCAAAAGCCAAAGTCCCATTTGAAACACTCGTGTGATATTTGATCAAAATGCCATAAATCAAGTAATTACTATATTACATAACTATTTTCCATAAAAAAAAGTGATTAATAATGTTATTTTATTAGAATAATATTACCATATAGTATCTACTTACCATATCCTATTTTTGGATAAAATTTATTTACAATATAATAATATCATTAATTAGATGGAAAGTTACCTTTCAAAATCTAAAATCTCATTTTGAACACCCGTACGATATTCGTAATGTAATTACACGAAAAATCACCTTTCAAAACCTAAAATCTCATTTCGTACCCATGAATAGGATCAAATCTTATAACACCCGTGGGATATTTGTAATGTAATTAGAGGAAAAGTCACCTTTTGAAAAGCCAAATTCCCATTTTGAAGCACCCGTGGGATATTTGATCAAATTGTCATAAATCAAGTAATTACTATATTAAATAACTATTTTCCATAAATCAAGTGATTAATAATGTTATTTTATTATTACCATATAGTATCTACTTACCATATCCTATTTTGGATAAACTTTATTTACAATATAATAATATTATTATATGCCACGTGTCAGCGTGGGAATTGAGCTGGTTCAGGATTACATATATATATTAGATAGCTAATCTTCCGTTAGGCGGCGACGGCGTGTAGCTCGACGTTGGCTTGAGGAAGCGGGATTGCTTGAGGAAGAACCCGGAGTGTTGTCTTCCATAATTGGTGTCAAAGGAGAACCACCTCTACGTCGACGCATATATTGTATAAGAGGAGAATGATCCTCCAAACTTGCACTTGGTTGTTCTTGGGATTGTTGAATAAGAGTGAAAATCCCACCTTCTCAAGATATTCGGAGCAATGTTTGTGAATGTCGGTTAAAATTTGGACAAAATTGACACTAGATGCGTCATTTAGTGCAGCTTGAAGGTCATGCTCACACCTCATGTGTAGAGTTGCAAAACCTTGGGTCTACAACCACAAAAATCAAAAATTGCACTAATTATTTCCTAAACATGCTTACTATTCAATAACAGTGAAATAATGATAAACGATACTTACAAGCAATTGAATTGAGGGAGAAGAAGGATGGTAGGAAACGGGCCACCATGAGATTGTTTAACAGCTCCAATGATACGACGAGTATGGTTTCAATACCAAACCATGTACGGATCATTGTAATGCATCGTGCCATCATCTAAATCGGTAGTAGCCACCACCCTCTCTCGACGCCTACGCCATAAATCGATATAGACATTGTGGATTTCACTCCAACTTATCTTACGATTTCCTCTCCTATCCAATTTATGAAGAGTCTCCGAAATATCACAATCCACCGAAATTGTTTGCTTCAAACCAAATTGGCGTACTACCCGATCCGGACAATGCCACTCTACAATATCGAAGAAGACCATAGGAGCCAAAACACACCAATCTTGTTCATCCTTAGAACAAGTCGGAGAGAGAGCTGAGATGACATCCGCTGTATAAGGCTGCCAAATGAACTAAAATAAAACAAATAAATAAGTGAATTACCAAATTATTTTCATGCTTAAAAAGTCACAAAACAATGTGGATAAGTAAACTTACTTGATCATGAGTCATACAATCGAATGCATCTCTATAAGCGGTAAGAGAGAAAATCTCATCGGCTCTTCGTCGATCGATCATAAGCCACTTACGTCCTAATGCATCTCTCCCATAGATATGTTATTACCCAAATGGACTAGCTATAATCTCATCCTTATCCTCATCCTCATCCTCATCCTCATCCTCAACCTCATCCTCATCATATTCTAATGGTCCCATGTTCATAGGACGTCCTATAGCAATACGTTCCCAAGACCATAACTGGAGAAGAACAAGAGGTCTGGCTATCTCTAATGCACCCTTACAACATGCTCGACACAAGTTACGATACAATGTTACAAGTACCGCACTTCCCCACGAGTAATCATCCAATCTACTGACATCATTTAACAATGGCAAATAGATTACTTGAACTACATCCCCACTTTTATCAGGAAATAGAACGGTACCAAACAAAATGAGCAAATACACTCGGATATAGCAATGAAATGTGGCATCGTCCACACCGTTGGGCAAATAATTAAAATGAGTCATCAACCAAGAAATTTTCAAAGAAGTTCGCTTCAAATTTTCCCCTGGTGCTCTTCCCAACAATTCAGTCACCAATCCCTTCCAATCTTGATTAGTATAACCCGTCACAGCTTTTCCATCTATCCTCAAACCTAACATAACTTGCACATCTTGCAAGGTGATAGTGGCTTCCCCAACGGTTAAGTGAAAAGTGTGGGTTTCTTGCCTCCATCGTTCTACCAACGCACTTATTAAATCCGCATCTAACTTAACACTAGCTACTCTATGCTCCCCATAAAACTGGGTTTGCCTAATAAATTTAACTACCCGCTTACAAGGACGATATTCGCCATGTCATTTTATGTGAGTTCTACATCTAAGCGGACTCACCTCCTCTCCGTCCCAAATTGTTTGAATCCTGTGTTTGTCTTGTAGTTTCAGAAGAGACGGGTCGATCGGTCCCGGATGAAGATCCGCTTCCATGAGAGCTACAAAAAGAAAAAGAAGAGAGTTAAAACATTATACAAAAAAAATTAGGCGAAAATAAGTTCACAACAATATAAAGATCAACAAAAAATGTTACCCTCTTAAAGAACATGTTTTTTTGTTATGACCCGGTTGATGACATATGCCACATAATGATTTTGATGGTGGTTTCACTACTACAAAAACAAGCATAGACATCAGCCAATAGACATCACACTACTAAAAAACTGATGTGTATAGGGGATAGGTGGCAGTTTTGAAATTAAGGCCAAATAATAGACATCAGTTTTATTGACAAAACAGATGTCTAATAATAGACGTCAGTCTTCTTAAGAAAACTGATGTCTTTATCGTCAGTTAGACATCATATATTTTTGCAAAACTGATGTATATATGTATTCCAACTATTTTTTTTTTTTTTTTAGAAATTCGATGTTTTGTACTCGTGAGTCGTGGCCTAATAAAATGCTAACAGCCTTAGGTTTTTTTTCTCTCTCCTGTTAGTCCCCAACTCTCAGCCTCCTTCATCCCTTGGTTTATTATTTTCTCTCTTTTTTTTTTCTAACTCTCTCAATCACAAGTTCTATTCTTCCTCTCTCATCTCTTGGAACATATATAAATTTCATTCAATTCTTACTTTAAAAAACACTAGATTTTAATGTTGCGGTTTAATTCCATCCAAATCTAATGTTGCGGTTAACATCATTCATATAAAGTTTCGTTTGTTGTGGTTTATTTCAATCCAGGTATTGCTTTTATAACCCCTACCATATCAAGATTTTAATGTTGCGGTTTACTTCTATTCAAATCTGATTATTTTGAAGGTATCACTTGTTTACTTTTTGTTTGAATCACGTTTATCCGCTCTTGAAGAAGTTTTTTAGGTGTATTTTTTTTCCAGATCTTGAGAAATTAGGCACATGCAAATAATATGTGAAGAGATTTTAAGAAAACAATTGTTTACCTTTCTAGTTTCATGATATTGCATCTTCATCATGATATCACTTTTGTGTTTGGATCCAACGAAAATGGTGCATGCATTTCTTTCTTGGATGCAGATCTTCTTATTGTTGTTACATCTTGTTTTGCATGCATTTTTTTTTTTTTTTTTGTTGTTGTTGTTGTTGTTGTTGTTGTTGTTGTTGTTGTTGTTGTCAGGAATTCAAGATCTTTGCTTTGGTCTCAAGGGTGCCAGATATTTTGATATTTTTTGTAATTATATTTGTTTGTTCGTATCTCATTGTAGATCTATAATTTTGTTCCCTTGACTATCTTGTTTTGTTTGTTTGAAAATTTGTAATTTCATATTCAATCTTAAGAAATAATGTGACTTTGGTCATGCGCAAATTCTTCAGTTTTGGTCTACTAAGATTCTATTCTTTCGAATAATATTAATGGTTTTTTTTTTTAATTTTGTTTGGATGAATAGACATCGGGCTTTCGAAAAAACTGATGTATAAAGTTTAGTATAGACATCAGTTTCTTGAAAACTCTGATGTCTATTTGTTAAATAGACATCAGTTTTTTCAAAAACTTTGATGTCTATTCAACAAATAGACGTCATATTCTTTTAAAAAACCGATGTGTAAAAAACTGATGCACATCGGACAAAAATCCGATGTCTATTTATTTTCAATAGACGTCAACCGACTTAACGTCCAACGAGAATCTGATGTCTATTATGAAAAAAGTCTGATGTCTATGAGGCATTCTGTAGTAGTGTTTTTCATCCATCTCATTACGCAATCGCTTTGAATGTGACTTATCCTTCGTACCCTTCTTCTTGGGTTCACGTTTCATATCCTTATTAGCAAGGATTTTAGGACCATCAAGAGGTGTCCAATAGCTTCATCCGGAATGGGTCGAAATTTGGGTGTGTATGACCCCAAATACTCACCACTAGTGTAAAACACATCCACAAATGCATTTGTACTTAAACCCATTGAGCTACAAACGGCAAGTACATGTGAACAAGGGTACTTGTAAATTTCAAGTTTTTTACAAGTGCATGTTTTAGTCACAACATTCACAGTATGCTTATGTTTCCCTTTTTCACTACCTCTATGCCCCGACCCAGTGGTCACTTGAAATAGTTCTCTATCAAATGACACAACGGTATGATATGCGGCCTTCTCAGAATTTACAACAATGACATCCATTACTTTCTTACAATATGCATGTCCCTCTTCAAGCCTTTGTTTTGCCTTCTCACGCCGCTCCACAAAGTACGCATTGACTCGATAAAATGTCAATTTCACAAGTGCGACTATGGGTAAGAATCGGCCTCCTTTCAAAACTCCATTGAAACACTCCACCGTATTGGTAGTCATTACACCATACCTGAACCCACCGTCATGATAATTTGACCACTTCTCCATCTCCAAGCCATGTTTGGTCAAATAACGTCGTGTATCAATATTTATTTCACCCATTCGATTGAAACCACGATTGAACTTCTTCTTCTGATGTTGTGTGGCAGTCCAACCAAACAAGTGTTTCAAATCCCTACTTTTAAACTTTGTGTTGATGTTGGATGCCACATGACGCATGCAAAATCTATGGTAGGCATGAGGCTCAGTCATTTCGATGTGTTCATCATTCATAGCAGCTTTGATGCCATCATGTCTATCTGATATAACACAAAGGCCTTTTCTATCTGTCACGAACCTCCTTATACATGCCATAAACCAAGGTCAACTATTAGTATTTTCACTCTCAACAATACCGAAAGCAAGTGGGTAAAGTTGGTCGTTAGCATCAACTGCCATTGCAATAAGTAAAGTACCCTTATATTTCCCATATAAATGAGTGCCATCAATAGTTATAAGAGGGCCACAATGTCTGAAACCTTAAATTGATGGTCCAAATGCCCAAAACACTCGAAAGAAAATTTCCTCGTTAGGTTTGCATGTTGGCGTATTCACAAAATGCACAACAGTTCCCGGGTTGGATTCTTTCATTGCTTGCATGAAGTGAATCCCAATCACCATATAAATTTGCAATTGCCCTTTGTTTAGCATTCTACCCCTTCATATATAAGATAGTATAATTGAATTTATTTTTGATAAATTCAATAAGAACTGGGACTTTAATGGACCAATCCTCGGCAACAAGGTTTTTAATAGCTTCACTAATGAAACCTCGTTTCAAATTCACATGGTTGCGTGGAATAACGTCACCAACACAGGTAGCTTCGTGAGGCCCAAGATAAGTGACAATGGTGAAGGCTTCTGAAAACTGTTCTTGTTTTTGTGATGCCCTAAGCCTCCAATTGCATGGGTTTGGCGTTCTACCACACTTGAAAGTGATAGTGTGGGGTTTGGATTCAGGCACTTTGAAAGTTTGGCTGCGTTGTACAGAGTACAAAGTTACATTTTCTATCAAAGCAACCTTATTTGGAAATCTTTGACCAACTATAAACTCCCTACCAACCTTAACTTCAACTTCATTGACCCATGTTTTCCAAGCATTCACATGTTGTTGATCAATTTCATGAATCATATTGAATTCTACGTGTGGAGCACTCTTCCCAACCAAATCATCATCCTCATCTTCATCATCAATCATACGTTCAACAACATTTAACTCCTCCTCAGCCTCATCTCCTTCTAAATCCCCGTCCAAGGTTCCCTTATTTATGTTATTGGGTTCAATAGAAACATATTACGCAACATCCCCAAATCTCATCGATGTGAGAGAAGTATTAAGCGTTGTTGAAATGGTTGTTGCCAATACATTTCTAGAGTCTAGCCTTCCCACTTCAACATAAATGTCCATAGAAGGAACCTTTGAGTGTCGAACAATTGCCCACATAGAAAGTAAAGAACGATCATTATTAAGGGGTACAACCTTATAACACCCCGCACTCGGATACTTCATCTTAACCGTCAATGAAACACTATTTCTATTGATTTTCATTGCGTCACAAATCTCCCCAATGAAATCATTATAAGTCATACTAGTACTAGCAAATACAAAACTCTCATTTCCACCCTTATAACAAACATTTCCACTAGCTTCAACAATTTCTCCATCCCAATAACATACCAAAGGATATCTAGTGATTTTCATTCTATAATGAGAA
Organism: Spergularia marina; assembly: GCA_963680865.1. Taxonomy (NCBI): domain Eukaryota; kingdom Viridiplantae; phylum Streptophyta; class Magnoliopsida; order Caryophyllales; family Caryophyllaceae; genus Spergularia; species Spergularia marina. Next base: position 14,283,262 of record OY804554.1, read on the forward strand.
AAATAAACTAATTTGATTAAGAAATCAACTAACATAAATCTTCAATTAACCAAAACCCTAAAAATCGACTTATGAATTTTAATAACTAAACTCAAGCATCGATCAATACTAACTAAATTGGATTAAAAAAATTAGTAATCTAACCTAAAAACAACACAATGAACTCAAATTAACCTAAATTAGGGTGGTTTAATTACAATATTAAACAAAATCCCTAAAAATTCCTAAAAATTCAACTTCTACTATATACCCATGAAAATGCAAATCATTATTAGTAATAACAAAACAAATTATTGAATAAATTAGTAATCTAACTAAAAAAACATACAATTAAACTAATGAAATGAAATTAACCTAAATTAGAATGAATGAAATTACCTAAAAGAAATTGGTACAATTAAAGGCAAAGCAGCGGCGACCGGCGGCGGCGGGAGACGGAGGAGCGGCGGCGGCGTGGGGCGGAGCGGCGGCGAGGTGGCGAGGTGGGCTGGAGATAGAGGATTTGCGGGGTGTGTTGTGTAGAGAGTTGGGGTGAATTGAGTTTTTTCCCCCGAACCCCGATATAACGCCAATTGGAAAAAAAAAAAAAAAAAACATGAAACCGCCACCCCCCATGGCGGTTTCACCCTAGCCAAAAATATTTGTATCCTCATTGAATAAACCGCCATGGAGGGTGGCGGTTTCTGTTGAGGAGAAACCGCTAGTGTCCATGGTGATTTCACTGTTGCCCAAGATCTCTTCACAACCTTAAAGCTACTGTTCAATACATTTAAAACCGTCAGTGGCACTGGCGGTTTTGTCCTGAACCTAAATGGGGTGACGTGCACCCCATAAGATTGAACATTTTTCAATCCAACCCATTTTGCTTAATTTTTATTTTTTGAGCCCTATTTCGAAAAAAAAAATCAAAAATAAGGGCTATAAAGTTCACATATACGCTTCTCAATAATAATTTCATCAAGAAAGGACCGCACACTTTAGCATATAGCCAACCAAGTCAAGAGTGTAGTTCGGAGAGCCAAAAACAACACTTTAACAATTTATAGCTAAAGACAATCTCAAGTCCTAGCATATACAAACCCATATTAAAACACACATTTGAGATTAATTGAGTCCTACGTTTTAAAACAACACATAAACAAGATTTGGGATAATCAAACCGCCAACAAAACCAAATCGCCAACTAGTCAATTAACAAGACTCAACAATGGGCTGCACTCTATAACATATAACATATTATTTCATCAAAAACTTGGAATCAAAATTAACCACACATATACCACAGGTCAATATCAAGCATCAGCACATGCCAATAAATTCCAAGACTAATAAGGTAACCAAAATCTCAAAAATAGCCTCATATTTTCATAAGAACAAAAATAATAATGCAAAATGAGGAGGGCGTACCTTAATAATATGGGTAATATGAAATAATAAAATATAATAATAATCAAACCTTCATTTCCAAGACCCTCGACTAATATTATACCCATCATCAAAATAGTGCCATCAAATAAATAGTTATAAATCTTCTTATAAACCATCACCACACTGTCGTGATAAAGTTGACGAAATAATAATATGTAGATGACATAATTTGGACTCGTCTTCTTCTACGAAGTTGTAGATCTTTGTCCTAGCTTTCAACAACATATTACACGCCTTCAACGGAGATGTAGGGACCGATATATGGCTAAAATATGAAAGACTGTCTCAGTCTTACGGGTTGGAAAACTATGAACGAAAATGGGAGTTTTCACCCACAAACAAACTTTATGGGTAGAAATGAATATATACAATCATTGTATATTAATCGCTTTCAAATTGTTGGAAATAAGGTTTAACAATGGTTGTATAAGAAAGATCAAAGATTGATTTCAAGTTGTGCCGCGGTAGGAGACCACTAATTTGAAAATGATTACGGCCCGACATTGGTGGTCATCGTCATTGGCCGGAATGCTCACTAAGGCTAACACAACTACTTTTGCACACGACACTCACGTACAAAAGTTGGGGTTTACACACTCATACAATTACCCAAGAATCAGGAGATGTGTTTTTGTGGATATCGTTCGATATCAAAATGAACACAATAGGCTTTCTTACATAGTGGGTGGAAAGAGATGTTATGGATACCAAAGAGTCAAGGATTGATTATGGAATTAAAAACACCCATAAATACACAATTAACATGATAATAAACATGGTATTTAATAGGTGCAATAAGCATAGTAGTAATGAGTATTACTACAAAGAGGTATCCAATGCTCAAGTCAAATATGGTTTTGGAGCCATTACTCCAACAGTGCCGGCCAAACGGCCGGATTTCCGGGGAGTGTGATTGGTAGGCAAATGTCGTGGGTTGCACCAAATTAATTCAATACTCAACCTAAAACTATGTAGTAGGGTAAGTAGAGTTCGTATCCACAGGGAACTAGGTATTGTCTAGGTATGTAACGTTGATTAAGTAACCAAATTTTGGGGGGTTTTGATTGAAAGTTAATTAACTAAGCAACTAATAAAACAATGATCGAGTTGAATTCAATTAAAGAGAAATCTTGGTTTATGTTTCAATCCACCAACAATTATCAATTGATCATCGATATTTACCTAATTTAATCCTATGAGCAAAACGTTGCGAAATCGAAATTCCTATTCTTCCTTGAGTAATTAACTCGAATGAATCAGCATATCAAAGTTAATCCTAACTATTAATCAACCTAAAACACACCCCTAGATATATTTCAATAGAAGCAATAAGGTCTAGAAGAATGTCAATGAAGATAATCAATTCAAACACACGTGGCTTGAATCGAATATAAATCAATTCTCTCTACAACAATCTAACATTGAATCAGCAATCAATTAGAAAGATGCAGTTGCTACGAATTTAGCGATAGAAACATACAAGTACTATACTAGTAGCGCTCCTAGCAAGAACAAGTATAAATCATGCAATATTAGGGCAAGAGAATTGAAATTACTCACAAAGGAATTGAATAGATGAAAATCTCACAATCTGACGATAATTGACGGGTTCAATCCACAAATACCAAGTTGGGAGATTAGTTCTCCATTAATCTTCAATACAGCCTCAATAACAGTCTCAAGTTGCAAAGTTATGAATAAAACGTAAAACCTAGGTATATATATAGTCTAAGAATGAAATATGGAAAATATAAGAATTACGGAAACCCGGGTCTCATCGCCCACCGCGGACCGCCGTCTTTGAGCCACAGACCGCGCTAAACACACCGGCGGACCGCCGAGGACTTCCCGCGGACCTCGCCATACTTTCTGACCTCGTTTTCAAACTCGCATAACTTCTTCGTTACTTATCCGGTGAAGGCGTGTGACCACTTTTTAGAAAGGTAAGATCATGAACTTTCATCTCCAATTGGTTTAAATGCAAAATTCCAAATATTCTAAGAGATATGAAGCTCCAAAGTTCGCCTTACATAACCGGACCGAATGTTGGCATTCTTGAGATTCCAAATGGTCATAATAACCACTAATTCTTGCATTTAACACAAATCACACCAAATAATATAATTAGCAGTCAAATGATCCAAAAATCAACGTTAAACACCTCAAAAACCCGACTTTAACCACATCCAAATAGTGCACATAAATGATTCAACTGTTCACGTTTTTTCGCAGATCTACTATATTTTGGTCGTTGTCATCAATTGGTTATCTCGGAGCAGCGTGACCATAAGGGTGGCGGAGGTGGTGAGTGGTGACTTATACGGTGGTTGGTGGTGAATGGTGGTGGTAGCTAGTGGACTTAGTGGTTGATCGGGTAGGTGAGAGATGTGAGGAAATATGGTTTTTTTTTTGTTTTGGTATTTGATACGATTCATACGAATCTTATGAGAGATATTCAATTTCTGAACTGTAAAATGGCAAGATTTTTTTTTTTTGAAGTAAGTATAATGTCTAATAAAGTGATATAAAGTACTCCATAACTAGCATTGAAACGGTGAAACGGAATAAAGTGGTGAAGTGGTGCCTTAATGTTATAACCAAAGCCGAATTTTTAATGCGAATTTTTGAAAATGATAACGTGTTAAACGCGTATTTCGTATGTGTCCGTTTTTTAAAGGTCAATGTTTTTTTAGATGAATAGTTGACCGTATTTTAAAATATTTTTGCCGTTTAAAACTCGCCGTATTAAACTCGTCGTCCTGTTTTTAACTAACAGAGGGAACAAGACCTGTTTTTAACTAACAGAGGGAACAAGGCCTCGGTTAGGAAGTAGTTGCAATGGTTACATGTCCATTGTAAGGACATAGACCAAAAAGGTCAGGTCCAGGTAGTTACACACTGTAGATGTTAGGTCCACGTTTTGACGATGGATGTGTTAGGAACCAGTCCCGGTTAACTGAATGAACTCTAGTTTTACAGGTCCACCCTTAAGCAGTTAAGCAGATATCGCCATTGTAGTTGAGCAGATATCGCCATTGTTCTTACTGAGCGGAAGATATTGCCATTGTTGATTTGCGTGATTTATCGAGGTTGATTTTTGCCACGCCGTTGGCTTGCTAATACGCCAGCTACACCTCCAAACTCTCGTCTAAATTTTTTACTTATTAGGATTTGATTTGTGAAAGGGAAATGAACTAATTTTTCAGATTTCACAATTTTCAGAATTGAAACTTGTAAATAACCAGAGATCAAACCTAACCAAATTAAATCCATAAAAAAAAAAAAAAAAAAAAAAAAAACAATTCTCGTATATAACTGCTTACCAATCCATAAAAACCCAATAAAAAACAAACATTAAACAGCACTTACTCATGCATCCCTAGAGCGCTCCACACTGCTACAATCGAAAAAATGTATGGGTTCAAATCCATCTTTGCAATACTAGCTCAAAGACTCAGATCTTCTTTTTTGACTCTAAGTGTCACAATTAGCCACCAAAGACATTGACAGTCTGAACAACCACCAACAACCTCCTCCACCCCCCCTCCCCCAACATCTACTTCCACTCACTGGCAACATCAAGATTGAGGAGGCACCAATTAATAGACAATATACATGGTCTACTGTCTTGCAAACCTTTTGATTCTTGACTGATTGAAATCCGAATTTAGGATTCGAATTACAGTTGATAAACAGTATAAGCAGAACGTTTACCTCAGCTACTCAATGCACAAGGTACAATATACCATTAACCATATTAGCAAGCAAAGCCCTCAAGTAACCCAAAATCTGTTCTGTCCATCTGGATTTATCAGTGTAATGCAAAGCCATATGGAAAAACTGTGTCATCCACCTAGATGAACACCGTTAAATATCAAATTACACACATATTCCTGATTACCTAAATGTACCCCTGAACCTTTCCCCTTCTGTCTACACAAACTTGGTCATGAAAACGACGCCATTGAAGAATAGAATTAGCATCTTATTCAACTAAATATTTGAACGGGGGGACCATTTATGGAAAAACGGTAGACATATTCTCATTGAACTTGCTATTACACAGAATGACATTTCGCCTATTTCATGTTCGCTTTTTTGAAAAAGGTGAAAGAGGAAGCAGACTTCTTCTTTCAGATAAGTTAATTAGCTATGAAATCATGCCGAAAAAAGTAAAGCTTATGTAGCTTTGTTCACTACAAAGTTTCCATGAGAAATCCTGTACAGAGATCCAGAGGCAAAATAGCATCAGTTTTTATGGGCTTCGACAAATTAAGAATATAATGTATAGCACAAATTTGGCCATCCAAGAGACAAGATACAAGGCAAATAATACCCTTTGCAACCATGTTATATCTGGTATGGTAAATCCTTAATTGAATCTGTATCATAGAAGATGGGTTTACCTGTAAATTTTGAGTACTTGGTGATGATGTCTAGCCAGCACCATTTGTTGAGCCAAGTTATGCAACAACGGCAGTATTCGGGGAGGTATCAATGCCGGAGGAGTGTAAACATCATTTTCTGAACTTTTGGAATCACCATGACTCTTCGCACCATTATCAGCTTGGTCCCCATGTGACCCAGATGAAGGACGCATTGAGTTTGGGAGGCATTCGAAAAGGCGATCTGGTTCAATGGGCTTACTGCCACATCCACATCAAATAGGAAAACAATTTAATACACACTTGGAGAAAGCTAGAGCCAGTACGTGCCAGATATCTAAACTTTTTGTCCTAATTATAAAATAAAATAAAGTAGAAAGAAAATTGAGTATTAAGTTTGCAGAAATTTAATATGCAGACACAGTTAAAGTGAAGCTCTGTGCAAAAACTATTGTTCAGCTAGCATAAGCCTGGGCAACGGGCCGGGGCGGGGCAGGCCCGGGTCACTCTTAAACGGGTCGGGACGGGCCTGGGTCACAGGTCAGTTTTAACCCGGCCCGGCCCGACCCGTTTAATTTGATGCACTTAATATGCTTGGTGATGAAATTCCGGACAACAAGTCAAATCAGTCCAAGTTTGTAAGAGTTGTTGATAAGTTTCTAAATGTATGGGGAGGTTGGAAACAATCAATTACAGTCGAACAGTTGGTCATACATCAGTAGCGACTTTACTCAAGCAATTTAGAGAAGAGGGATTAGATTAAACTATCAACAGAAAACGTCATTTACACATTTCGTCGAACACTTCACAGGCGATCCAAAATCAATCAACAGCAACAATTTTAGCCACATAATATCATAATCCAACGAAAACCCATGTTCAAAAACACCAAAGTGTGACTACCCATTAACAGAAATCAACAAAACGTCATTCCTACATTTCGTCGAACACTTCACAGGCAACCCAAAATCAATTGACAACAACAATTTTAACAGCATAATATCACGATTTAACGCAAACCTATGTTAAAACATACCAAGATTTAACTACCCATGAACAAAAAAATCATAAAAGAAACGAACAAAATCGATCACATTTCGCATTAAAACGAGAAAAAATCGGAAAACCCAGATGACAAACCTGTAAGATTAGGTTTTTTATGATCTTGGGTTTCCATCGTACCGACCAACGGAAAGAAAAGAAGAAGGGTAGAATGAGCGGATAAGGACAAGAAACGAGGAGAGAGGAGAGAGAAAGAGAGAGCGTATAAGTAAAGTTAAGAGAGACTGAGAGAAGAAAAAAATGGAGAAAATGCGAGGACTGTGTCGTGTATGTACAAGGTTATTGGTATTCTTTTAACGTTTCTTTGTGGGCTGGCCCACAGTGCATCAAGTCCATTATAATTGTCTTTGTTTAGATGGGGGAGACCCGTGTTTGTTGTTTTTAAGAGGGCCAAGCCCGCGTCGTTTGTTAGAGGGTCTGACCCTTTCTCAGCCCGCCCCATTAATAGATAGGCCGGGCTTTGACCCTCTTTAAGAGGGTCGGTCGTGGACTTTTAACGGGGGCCTGCCCCGTTGCCCAAGCCTACGCTAGCACTTCCTACATATGTATACCTGTACGTAGATAACAATTGCTTAAATTCGTCCTCCAGCTTCAGCACTCCCTTGGATAGCAAACTGTTTACATGAGTGACCACGCCGTCACTATTCCTAAACCCTTTACATCCACCAAAAAACTGAATAATGACAAAGCTGATCAATGGCTTCCAAATAGCTTTCCAAATCTTCATGTGGCCCTTTCAGTACTTTAGGTTCAGCCTGCAAGTATGGCGGGCAAACCCAACCCGACCCGATTCGTTGACCCGATAAGACCTGAAATTGTGACCAACCAAACCCGACAAGACCCGACCCGATGATGACCCAAACCGACTCAACCCGATGATGACCCGACCCGTAACCGACCTGACCTCCTGTTACCCGGACAATGATCCGACTGGGAATGCCAAAAACTGAAATAACGTCCAAAAATGACCAACAGTAACTAAAACTGATTGTGACTCGACTCGAAATCGACCCGATTCGGTACAAAATTACTCGATATAACCGACCCAAAACCGACCCGACCCAACCCGAAACAGACCCGAATGATCATTTGACCCGTTATAACTCGACCTGATACGAACCGACCCGCCATAACCCGACCCGACGACCCATTTGCCACCCCTACCTGCAAGTGAGATCTTTATCTTAATATGTTGGATAAATGTTAAGTTAGTGGGGGTGTATTAACTAGGTTAGTGGGGGTTACTTTTTCCTCTTAGGATTCCCCCCATTAATCCTATTAATATGCTATTATATATTATATCACCCGATTAACACCATTATTTAGCCTTTAGTAGGCGATGTTCTATCTCATAACCCCTAGTTGTTATGGTTATATAAATGGGTGTGGGAGAAAGATTTCATAGACACCTTATATCCCTCCTCAATGTTTCTCCGTTAATCTGAGCACACCCTTGAGAGTTCCAACTCCCTATGATTGAGCACACAACTTAGGGGAGAGTTGTGTGGCCTTGAGAACGACGTCCATGCGATTGTGCCGTGGTCGGGGTGAATTTCATTTCTCATTCAATGATCATCGATCATGACACAGCGATTACAAATTCCTATTCTCTTATAATTCCGCCCCATACAATAACCAACCTATATTTTCCAACAATTGAGAAACGAAATTTATGTTTATTGTATTGTTTGGCGTTGGAGAGAGTGATTGAGGTACGTGAAGTACGTAGATCAAGAGGAAGTATTCTTGGTTCATAATTTGATCAATCAAGCGTGTGCCGCAATAGTTGATTAGGCGATTATTCCACATTGAAAGGGAAGTATTACTTTTAATCTTCCATTCTTTTATGAATTTAATGTTTTGTGTGGCAATCAGGTTTTGGAGCGGCAAGTATTGTCCCTAAGCAAGAGTATTTAATGCTTCCCTTGTTTATTTTGACATGGTGCAAGGCTATTCTGGAAAATGACGGCCATCGAGACCTGTTCATAATGACTGATTTCGTACGTGCGTGCACCGATCTTAACGACAAGCACTCCGGCCAGTATTACTCCTTAGTATTATTCTTATTATTATGATGGTGAATACCGTTTCCGAGGGGTGCATATGCGGAAATGAGCCATACTTCGCTATTGGTAATTATATTATGCAATCTTATGTCTCACTTTTATTGAGTATGTTATATATCGCGACTTGAGGTACATTATTCAACTATGTCTATAAATTTTAAGTATGAAATATAGACATGTTATGAGGCAATATACTGTGTGAAGTGCTAAATTTTAGAGTTCGTATTAGTTTGTGGGGCTCTAATATTGATTTATTGATCAAAATTTATTTGTTAGCATACATTGGCATATGTGTAGGGATAATTCAATTACTTGTTTTGAGAATGTAATTGAGATCGCCTCATGTTCTTGGGTATACATGCGATATTAAGTGATGAGTTGGCTCATGTTATATACTATCGGGGTTTGGCTTTTCTTCCATGTATATATGTACTCTGACTATTATTATGTATTAAGTCGTTTGAGCTTGTAAGTGTTGGTAATGTCAAGCCTTTGTTTATGGTGCTTGTTTAGAATTGCCTCTTGTGCTCTTAGTGTTGTACGTTTATAATTCGTATGCTTGTCATATCATTTAGTAATGAATTCGTTAAAGTGGATTAGATTAGCTCAAGCGTTTGGCTTTTGTTATTTGTGTAATTTGACCGTAGACGTTGCTTTGTCCATGTGTGCTATTTATGAGCAATGAATTGTTTTGAATGGTCAAATGTGTATTTCCCATAAGGTACGGAGTTGTTACCTGTTCTATTTGATAATGGTCAAACTATAATTTGCAAGTCAAAGGATTACAGACTTGAATTCTTGTGTAGTGGGTTTAATACTTCTTTGACTCTCAAAATTAAATAATGTGATTTTTGTATCACTTGAAAATGTGGGGGAACAGTAACTAAAAGTTGTTTTTCAAGTGATAGAGTATTTTCAACCTTATCCATACAAGAGCTCAATTTGTGTTGCTTATAAATTGTCAGATTTGTGTTTTTCTCGTATGGGCTTGTTGTCTATAAATTCATATGGTTTGACTTATAAATAGTAAATTTTGATTGACAACCTTTGTGAACTAGATGTGTTCGTTGCTGTGAAGTTATAATGCTTAATAGAACACTAGTGGTGATATGAGAAGTTGTCTCTTAAAATGCCCTAATGTAATGTGTATATGTTCACTACAATAGTTTGGAGATAATAATCTACTTGGGGTAGATGATATGGCTCATGGATTTTCATATACACTAATGCGAGAAATTTCTTGTGCGCTAGAGTGGTTCGAAATATTTGTGATTTCGCCTTTTCTCAATCATAAAGTGTGGAGAAATATTATTTTAATGTTCAATATGAATTTATGGTAATTTAATCATATACCTTTGCTATACTTTGCCTAACTAAATGAGTGTAATTTAATGGTTTACCGAGAACCCTTTTCTTGTGTTTTATGGACTTTAACATTGAGGTTTTGAGACGCTCTTATATGTTTATTTGTTGAGGTAATTTATTTGTTAAAGTCTTGTGTTGTGGGGGTTCGCTATTTCGATGTTTCACTCAAAATTTGGTTGGCATTGATAGAATGGATGTGAGAAGTGTTGAGAGGTTTACTAGCTTGTACACCATTATGGGGATAATTACAAACTAGTTTTACTACCTATTTCTCTATGATTGTGGTGTTTCACGAGTATATATATGTTCATGTTTTGAGAATGATGTATAATGTGATATGAGATATTATACACTTTTTATACATGTTATATCAAGGTAATGATTGAGAATTTGAGATTGAAACTCACGTGCTTGAGTTTATGAGTTTTGACAGGAACTTTATTGCTAGTCTTTTACAAAGAAATCTAGATACGTGGCTAGTTCCTGAGTTGTCGAGGGGAATGAGGTAACGCCCATGGGGTGAGGAATTCACGGTTGATACCCGAACTTGCGTCCGCAAGGGTGGTCAAACAAAGCCGTGGAAAGACTCATTTATGTACACACTTCCCATTCCTATGACATGTGTACTTTGAGGTTGAGCGCTTAGCTCTTAATGACTCCATAGCTTTCGGGTGGTCCTATTGAGACGGACTTGATGGATTCACCGAATGTGATTGAGGTTGAACACATTGTGTTCTTAATGATCTTATATCCCTAATTTGGGTGGTTCTAGTGAGACGAACTTGATAAGATCCCTGGATTCTAGGAGTTCAAGACGAAGTTCACTCAGTAGATGAAAGAATCGTTCCGTGTCACTACGTGGGGGTTCAAATCGAAAGATACCCACACTTAAGTGTCGAGCTTTTCCTACATGCTCAGAATTGGTTGCTAACTTAGCATTAGTGGGGGATTGTTGGATAAATGCTAAGTTAGTGGAGTCTATTAAATAGGTTAGTGGGAGTTACTTTTTCCTCTTAGGATTCCCCCCATTAATCCTATTAATATGCTATTATATCACCCGATTAACACCATTATTTAGCCTTTAGTAGGGGATGTTCTATCTCATAACCCCTAGTTGTTATGGCTATATAAATGGGTGGGGGAGAAAGATTTCATAGACACCTTATATCCCTCCTCAATGTTTCTCCGTTAATCTGAGCATGCCCTTGAGAGTTCCAACTCCCCATGATTGAGCACACAACTTAGGGGAGTGTTGTGTGGCCTTGAGAACAACGTCCATGCGATTGTGCCGTGGTCGGGGCTAATTTCGTTTCTCATTCAATGATCATCGATCATGACACATCGATCACAAATTCCTATTCTCTTATAATCCTGCCCCATACAATAACCAACCTATATTTTCCAACATAATATGCTTACTCATTCATCATGAATTAAGTGTCTGAATATAGGGAATTAGGAAGTACTAAAAATATACATCAATCATAAAAGTTAAAGACAGAAAAGGGAGGAAACCATAAACTAAATCAATGATATTAACCAAGACAGGACGGATACAAGGATAGAACACTAGAAATATAACACATGAATAAAGGCATGTCAACACCATACTCTTGTGTTTCCCCAGTTGGAGGAGCATTGGGGAAGATGACGATGGATGAACATTGAGTTTTGTTTTTAAGAGGTGCGTGATATAGACATTAAATCATATCTAGCCAGATGTAGTGCTTTGATGGGGCAACCTCATCAATGAAAGATGCCTTCCACCTTCCTCACAATCATTCCTTATAGAGGAATAAAAACCCAAACAGCAATGCGTAAGGAGAAATATACAGAACTCTCACAATACTTTCATTGCCGTCCTTGACTTGTTACCTTTATTAGATAGCTTCAAATTTGCAAAAACAATGGCCATTAAGATAAGGATGCAAGAGACCAGCAACAAATTACTTTCTCTCCATTAAGCACAACTCCTGCCTGGTTCATAATGAACCTATAATGACCCATATATGTGAATGATGAAATGAAAACTGTCGTGTGATCAGCTTCCACTAGAACATGAAAACCAGGAAGCAGCTTGAAAAGGGAAGTATAGATGAGTTTCCCTTTAAGTGCTCGTTTATTATACTGATGTCATTAACCTATACATGGGAAGGGACAACACTATCCATCAGATAGTTCAACATAGTCATTTTTGTGAACCAAAGATAGAGAATAGTTCTCAAAGACTTGTATTTTCTAGAACCCTTTCGAGAACAGTATATGGATCAGGGCAATTAAACTTAATACCAACATAGGATGCAGGGTGCAAGGTGCAGTTTCATGAAATTGTTTAAAGATAAACTTGAACATAAATTCAATTTTATCAATAGAGATAGATACGGAGTATAAGTTTATTCTTACATTGGTTGTGAATGATCAATGTAGGACGATGGACTGGTCTAGTCACTACGCCAGAAATCACAATTGACACCGGGTCTTAAATCAATCAGACACCGGTTATACCCGGTGTCTGGACTGCCGGTGTCTTAGCCTAAGACACCGGTTTAGTTTAAAATACCCGGTGTTAAAGGGTGCACTTATAACATCGGTTGTACCAATAACCGGTGTCATATGTGTTACATAACTCTGGTCAAAGGGGGTTACATAAGACACCGGTTTTAGTCATAACCGGTGTCTTACATGCACTTTAAAAACAAAAACAAAAAAATTCAGAAAAATAAAACACTTTTTTACAAACCCTAAATTCTTGTCGCCGCCACTAACCCGTACAAACTCCCCATCATGAGCACCATTCATTGTTCATCATATTGTTCATCACAATTCCAAATTATTCTTGCCAGAAATCACATAGGAATTGAATAACACATTTATCCTAAATAAAATCAAATTGACAAACCTATAAAAATTATTACGATCTACTAAACAAACTAAAAAAAATCACAAATTTCATATTCAGAAATTAACATTTAAGTCCACATCTACAAAGTTAGTTGAATAGATCTAAAAAACAAAGAAAAAATTTTATATGTTTCTGGGATCGAGAAACATAAAAAATGAAAAAAAAAAAAAAAGAACTTGATTATTTAATTTGTACATCTTTTTCTCTCTTAAGAAAATGAAAAAAAAAAAAAAAAATCTTCATCCTTGGATACCTGACGAGATGACTCATCCCACTTTGATCCGCAGCGCATTCTCTCATTTCAACTCATAGCACACTAGTAACATTAGAACGCCCTTCGCCTTTGCTTCTTGTAATTTTCCATCTTGTCTCGCTCGAAAATTGTTGATATTACCATCAATTTTCTCTATTTGTTTTAATAGATCTGGAATAATTTAACAACAAAATATCAATCAAAACATCAATTGAAAACGAATCAAGATCCTTTATAAACGAAAAAGGGATCAAGTAGAAACGAGAATGAAGAAGGGAGGCTGAGATTTGGATAAAAAATTTTTTATGTAATTTATTATTATGAAGGGAGAGGGGGAGAATGAAGACGGGAGACTCGTGTAAGAAAACATGAAGGTTTTTAGGATTAGAGACGAGAGAGAAGACTCAGGAAATAGAAGTTGAGAAGAGTGGGAACTAGGAAGTGAGGCCAGGCGGAGAATATAAGGTTGTATAAATTTTTAAATATACATAAGACACCGGTTATGCTCAAAACCAGTGTCTTATGTCTGCAACAAGATTTTTTTTTTTTTTTTTTTTTTTTGAGGTGGAAGAATAGATTTTTTTTTAAAATATACATAAGACACCGGTAATGCCCAAAACCGGTGTCTTATGTGTGTAATAAGATTTTTTTTTTTTTACAGTTTTTGAGGTGGAAGAATAGATGGTTTTTTTTAAACATACATAAGACACCGGTTATGCCTAAAACCGGTGTCTTATGTGTACAATAAGATTTTTTTTTTTTTTTTTTTGAGGTGGAACAATAGATTTTTTTTTTTTTTAAAATATACATAAGACAACGGTTATGCCTAAAACCGGTGTCTTATGTGTCTTATAAATTTTTTTTTTTTAACATTTTTTGAGGTGGAAGAATAGATTTTTTTTTTTTAAATATACATAAGAAACCGGTTATGCCCAAAACCGGTGTCTTATGTGTCTTATAAATTTTTTTGAAGAATAGATTTTTTTTTTTTTAAATATACATAAGACACCGGTTATGCCTAAAACCGGGGTCTTATGTGTCTTATAAATTTTTTTGAAGAAAAGTTTTTTTTTTAAAATATACATAAGACACCAGTTATGCCTTAAACCGGTGTCTTATGTGTACAATAAGATATATTTTTTTTTATAAAATTTCTGGGAGCACATAACACACCGGTTTTCTGGGGAACCGGTGTCTTATGCTTTCCCACGAAATTCCTTTTTCATTTTTATTGCTTTTAACACCGGTTGCTCCACACCCGGTGTCGTTCTATTTACTAACATCGGTTATTAGAATTCCGGTGTTATATGTTCCGGTGTTAAATGAAATTATTGGCGTAGTGAGTGACATTGGTGAAGAGAACATTTTCAAGTGTAGAAGTTTAGGAATGTGCTCAAAATATTGCAAAAATTTGAGTTGATTTCAAGTATGAAAATTATACTGTCCAAATGTAATAACATTGGAATCAAAATTCAGCCAGGTATTTTATACAAGTTTGGGACAGAGCTGCTTGTGAGGTTCAACATAGGCCTTCCACATATGTGAGAGTACCATCAGGGGAGTAATCCATGTCCAAATGCCTTGTAACATCTTTTTGTTTCAAGGGAAGCTAAATGGGTGGAAAGGAGCCTGTTTTCTTTTAATGGCTAGATCACTCTCCTTCACTCTCGCTTATCACCTATGTACTACTTGTCTGTCTTCGAATTTTCTGTAAGCGTGGAAAAGGAAATTGAGTGCCTAATGTGAAATTCATATGATCTAGTGTACGGGATATGAAACAAGTTTATTTGATCCGTTGGGTTGAAGGGAATTTGGGCTTCGGTTAAAGTTTCAAAAGCATATTTCGGTTATGGAGATTTCCGAAGGAACTTGATGCTTTACGGCATTGTGGTACTAGGAGCAAATATCTTTCTGGGAATGCTTGAGATGCCCAACCTGATTTACATGTAACCTACCAAAATTCGTGGAAGTTTGTGTCCCAAATATCTTCTTTCTTCTTTCCTCTTGCCAAATCAAGCTCGATGATGGCTGACGGAAAAAGAATTTGGGAGGACTGTAGGGTGAAGAATGGTACACTTACAATTTATTTCCACAAATTATCAAGTTCTTATTTGAATAACGCTCCAATTCCACTTGCATAAAATGTTTTTGAATGGGAGATAGAGTAGCTTTCTTACTAAAATTCAGTTATATTGGACTCCTATCAAGTCTCCAATGTGGAAGAATATAGGGTATGCCGAATTGGTGGGACAAGATCCTCTTTTTATAAGCCATCTCTTGGACATTGCTGCCCCCGTGTTCTTTATAATTCCTTATAGCTAAAACTATTTGGGAAATGAAAGGCTCTATTGCTCTAACAAGGGTCTGTCGGTTTATGTTGGATCATGGAACTCAAAAAATTAATACAAATCATTTTACTTATATGATGCCTTGAAATAATTTATTCCCAATTATGGTTCCACGAAAAAACTTTTAATTTCGTAAAACACCCAAAACAATTGTGCTGCAAAGCGGTTATGGTAGCCCGAGCTGTCTTGGCGGGTCAAAAAAAAATTCCACGCTTTTAAAGACATCCCCCGAAATCTTCCAGATTTGGAGTAGTTATGACCAACACCATCCATATTTGGAGCGGTTTTGACCAAAATTGTCTAGATATGGAGCGGTTTGCGATTGCGGCACAACGGTTTTGCATGTTTCCACACAAAAAAAAAGTTGGGTTTTGTGTACCCAAACCTACGTGGAACTATTTCATGTGAATAAGTTTTTACAGGAACCAAAATTGAAAATAGAACACGTTTACCATTTTAAAAAAAAAAAATACACTCAATTATATGATTCAACAAAGATGACCTACTTTGAACTCTTCCAGGAGATGTGTTCTATGTTGGCAGAACAGTGAGGCGGCTGGACGTTTGATTCTACATTGCGATGCACAATTTAGGAGACGTCTCTTTAGTTTGAGAAGGGAGCCTTGTATATCTGCCCTAAAGGTATTGTGAGCACAAGCAGATTCTACGACATAATTGGGGGTCTATAGTTTTCCCTAATTCTTTGAAGCATTCCTTATCCACCACTCATGCTTTACTCTTTTATCATTAATACTCATTTTTCCTATCTAAAATAGACAAGTTAGGTTGATTTTTTAAGCGCCATCAGTCATGTGGCTCCGATATAATGACAAATTGTTCTTAAATAGGGGGACAAGACAATGAATCAAACGTCAAAAGCAGGTGAAGCAACGAAACAGTACCTCGCATCTTCAATCACACTCTTCTCAACATCATAAATCTCCTACTCATCAGTTTCCCTATAATGGAATCTATGAAAAGTATACCCCTTCCTCAGTTCTCCTCCTCAGATACCATTAAAACATTCCCTACGTCATCTAAAGATTAAATCATTTATACCGTATGTGTATGCCGCCAACTAAAACAACCTTTAGTCTAACTTGCAGCAAGTATTTCACAATCCTCAGAGTGATCCAGCTCACCATCCAAAAACAGATCATGTAGATTTGTCAATTGTCACCTAGCTGAAAAATTCTTCCTACAACAAGCAGCTGCCGGTAGGCCATAGAACCAAACTATTACTAACTCAGGCAAGAGATCTTGCAGACACTACTCGAAGTGAAATGTCCAATTTCCTTGGATAAAAGATTGGAAGAAATTGGAGGTGGAGAGGAAGTATGGGAGAAAGTATTTCTTGTTTGAAGAGCAATGAAGAGGAGATAGAGTAGAAGAAATAAACAAAAATATTGGCTTGAAAATTAAGACTAAGGTCAACGTTAAGTCAATCTCTAGCCTATTACTATTGGGACACTATAATCCTTCAAGAACTTCCCAGCTTTCGGCGGATTGAGTTCAATGAAGAGATGGAAAACGGCTACACCCTGATCTCACTTCATATCCACTACGTCAAATTTGGGCTTCGAGAACCAGCATAAGAGAACGGAATATTGAAAAACCGATTTCTTATTATATAACAGAACGGGTGCGCTAAAAACCGTTTTGAGATATAATTTCCAGAGAAAAGGAAAAAGAAAAATACATATCTACAAGAACGGTTTCGGGAATAACTGTTCTCAAAGACTCAGTTCAAAAACATCCAAAGCATTTAGAACGGTTCTATAAGAAACCGTCCTCTTTGGTCTATCTAAGAGAACGATTGTTATTAAAAACCGTCCTGATAGTCTCACTTGCAAAAATAAATAAATAAATAAATAAATAAATATATATATATAATAAATCCCCCATCCTTGTTGTTTCCACCCAAATGTCTTTCTATCTTAACTCTCTCTTTAATTCTCTCATAACTCCCAATCCTTCGAAAAAAAAAAAGCGTAAAATTCTTCTCTCCCTCCTATCCCAATTCAATCTCACAAAGTTACATCCAATTTTTTTTCCCGATGAATCGAATCAAACTTTGATTATGATTCGAATTTCTATAACTTGTGAGAATTTCTGGGTTCATCCTGGGAAGCCCTCGTGGACCCACTAGCCAACGCCGACTGCCATAGGATCCTTTGACTACCTCTTCAATCGATGGTTTCTTCAATTGGTAAGATTCTTGTGATAATTTTAGGGTTTTGCGCGAGTTTCACCCCTGATCTTTTTGTATAATTCCGAATTTATGGATCTTCATTTGAAGTTTTCAACATATATTGAATTTTTGTTATAACTGTTCCCTTTCATTTCTATTTGAACGAATTTATTTCATTCTCCCTCCATTAATTTCTAATTAATATCCTCTTTAATTTTTATTTTTATTTTCTAACTTGGAGCAGATCTATGCTAGGACGACGATAAAGACGACGTCGGTAGCAGCGAGGAAAACACTTACAAAAGAAGAAATATGAACCAAGGTTTAATCAATTTGCACATGTAAACTTGGTTCAATAAGAACTAAGATTTTTTATAGTTTTAGATTACTTTTTTTTCATACTCTTGGAAGTACTTGATTTTGATCGAGAATTATATACTATATTAAATTTGATTTTGTTGTTTATTTCAATTGATTCGGTGTTTCCAATTGAAAAGTTGTTGCTTGATCTAGGAGAGGTAAGGCGACGACGAAATAATTGAATTTCAGATTTTTGATTTAATTTTTTTTTTAATATTACTAATTCCTTTTAGAACGGTTGTGGACAGAACCGTTTTCATATTATGTATTTACCAGAACTGTTTTTTGGACAACCGTTCTAAAAGGTCTTTGAGAAAGGTTTTCCCCAAAATCGTTCTTAAAGCCTTTTAGAATGGTTGCAACCGTTCTCTTAGGCTTCAAGTACCGTCGTCTACAGAACGGTTCCACAACCGTTCTGCTTAACTTTAGAGGAACCGTTCTTATAGCCTGTTTTTGACGTAGTGATCCTTCCTTATCTCCACAGCCAGCCCATCAATTCATTACCAACAACGATTGTTTCCATTTCTTCCCTCCATCAAACTCTATGTCAACTACTTATAAGCTAGTAGCCAGCGACATTGAAGCTAAGATTCAGTAACCAATCTTCGTTGTTCCTTCACTGAAACCACAAAGAAGCAACTTCAACACTCTTATGTTTCAATGTCGACAACCTCCTCAAGCAGACTTAGAGCACATATCAAGAAATCCTCATCCAACAGCTCAATGTCATCATACATATACCCGAGAAATGACACCTTAAGTCATAATCCGTATACATTACAAAAAAATAAAAATCGGGTGGCAGCACCAGTAAATGCAAAAGATACACATCTCATCGGTTTTACGAGAACTATTACACACAATTGACACAATCAACCCAATCTTATCACCAGTAAGACCAAAAATGGACAAAATATGGACACACTCAACTCAAAATCAATTACAGCGAAATCGAAAAGCGCAAAGGAACCACGAATAAAAGCAGATGATGAAAGAACAAACATGTCGACTAAGGTCGAATTGAGACAAGATAACTTCAGCAGACTTCAACGTCTTGTCAATGTTCCCCATTGCTCTCTGTATCGAATGAGTCCTTATCTTTATTAATAAATCAAAATAAAAATTCAATACTCGAACTCATACAAAAATCAAATCGAATCAAATAAGAAAAGAGGGAGGGAACCTGAGTGAGGCGCATGGCGGTTTCGAAGACGGAGAGACGTGTTGGGACCGAATTTACTTTGGTCGCAAACATTATAGGAGACCGATCCGCAACTCGCCTTGTCCATGCTCTTGTACCTACAAAATGAACGTCGGGACTCGGGAGTATCCCCGGGGCAGAGCCTCCAACGCCCAAGTCAGGGGGCTGCAAAACCCAAGATGGGAGTGCTAAAATATATAGAAAGAGAGAGAGAGTTTATAGTGGCGGACTCTTAGAGTCTTTATGATGTAAATATCTTTGGAATTGATGATGAATGAATATCTCCTAAAAAACTGTCCATCTTCTATGTATGATTGGAGTATTTATAGTGATATTCCTTATAGGGTTTATGTGTAAGAAGAGGCCCACTGCCACATGTAGGGTTGATATTCCTCCGTTGGAGAAGAGATTTGTTCTTTCTTAAGAGATTTACTCCTTTTTGGGCTTTGGAATTTTCTTTTCCACTTGCACATAGGATTAATAAATTCTTCCTTTGTGGGTTTCGGCTCACCAGTATTTTTGGCTACAACAAGACGGTGATTAAAAGAGCCTAAAATGGAGACAATATTATCAGTAATTGTTTGGCTTTTCACAATGAATCTCTCATTGATGCTGCTTTTGAGCTCAGTGAATCCATTGTTGTTGATGTATTCCTATTTCCTACTGCTGCTGGATTTGGTTGTGTTTAAATTTGGTGTTAGAATGGAGAGTGTTGTCAATTGACGTTTCTTTGAATTTTTTTTGAGACGACAGAGTACCTTTCGTTGTTGTCTTTGCGTAGACAGGGTGTTAAAAGGACCGAAAGGTAATGACCAAGTTAGTATATACCCGAGTACGAAAGTTTTCAAGACCAGCGTTGTTCAACGCTCAAAGGGTTGCTTCTCCGAAAGAGGAGAAATTCGTTCCAACCATAGATATACCCGATAATATTAGAAAGCTCTACATCAAATATTGCAATTACCAGAATGTTCCGCCCAAATACCTGGACGACTCCGTGAAACATGCCTTCCATAAGCACTGCGTCTACACGTTATACACTTCGAATGCGTTTTTTCGAAAACCTATCGAAATGTACACTGGTGTAGAGGGTCTGCCTCGGCTGATCGCGTTTATCAACGGTATGATCGATAGCGGAAGTTTCAAGAATTACGTTGGTTGAAGTCTCAACTACTCCCGGAAGTTGGAGTCCCACCATCTCGTGGTTCTGGGAGTTGTTGTGTAACACTACGAAATTTGGAAAGTGGATTATGGAGTTGGTTTGTCCCACATTGGGAAATTAAGGCTCATATGATCAGTTTATAATAGATTTGTAACACCCTGACTCATCGCCCGAGCCGAGAGTAGTCACCTATGGCAGCTTGCCAGGCTGTGGGCTGACCTCACAGACCAACACGGGTCCTTACGACGCACTTTGACCTCACTCGTGCGCACCCTGGTAAACTTCCCAGGAGGTCACCCATCCTGAAATTACTCCCAGTCAAGCACGCTTAACTGTGGAGTTCTTATCACATGGGATTCCTAAAAGGAAAGTCGACTTTGTTGGTATGAGTAGCACTATCATTCCTTTTAAGCACCTCATATGACCCCTTAATCTTTCAGGGATCTCCTCTGAAATCCGGGGTATTACAAGATTCCTACCATTATACTACCAACAAGGTCTTCACCTTTTAGAGCCCAAAGAGGATATATGGGCCTAGTAGGTGACTACCCATCTTATTGGGTTGTGTTGCGACGGACGGTGGTTCGGGCTGTTACAGATGGTATCAGAGCAACCCTGCGACCGCGTGCTGGGTGCTGGGGCGAGGCCCAGACCAGCCGTCTAGCGGGGGAGATCTTGGACCTGTGTTAATGTTGGTATGGTTTGGTCGAGGCGCAACGGGGACGTTGCGGTCTTTAAGTGGGGGAGTTTGTAACACTACGAAATTTGGAAAGTGGATTATGGAGTTGGTTTGTCCCACATTGGGAAATTAAGGCTCATATGATCAGTTTATAATAGATTCCTACCATTATACTACCAACAAGGCCTTCACCTTTTAGAGCTCAGAGAGGATATATGGGCCTAGTAGGTTACTACCCATCTTATTGGGTTGTGTTGCGACGGACGGTGGTTCGGGCTGTTACATGTTGAGAATTCGACCAACGTAATTCTTGAAACTCCCGCTATCGATGACACTGTTGAGAAAGGCGATCAGCCGAGGCGGGCCCTCTACTCCAGTGTACATTTCGATCGGTTTTCGAAAAAACGCATTCGAAGTGTATAACATGTAGACGCAATGCTTATGGAAGTTACTATTTATATAAAAAAAGATGGTCTCACAATAAATTAGTGTGAGACCGTCTAACAATAAATTGGGTAATTGGGTTGGTCTTTCAATAATTTATTGAGAGACAGTCTCCCAGGAGACCTCCTGTTTTGCTATATAAAAGCAACTAAAGATGCGGAGGTGAGAATACCAACCATCAGCTCTATAAATGTTCAGGGCCTTATTAGTACCTCCTAGGTTTGTACCCTTAAAAAAAAAGGGAGTTGCTATTGGGAGCCCCATAAAAGTAATTGGGAGCCCCAAATATGCCATTAGAATACCTAAGTTATCGCTAGTTAAAAAAACTAATGTTTTGTTCTACCCATTGTACCCCTTCCCCATTGTACCCAGTTTTCTTATCCTTCACTACTATCTTCTCTCTCCCACCTTCTTCTTCACATACCATATTCACTTCCTCCCACCTCCATTAACATCATCTTTATTCCCTCACTGTACATCACCTCCATTCTCAATCACGTCCATCCTTCATCATCATCATCATCATTTCTCTCTCTCTCTCTCTCTCTCTCTCTCTCTCTCTCTCTCTCTCTCTCTCTCTCTCTCTCTCTCTCTCTCTCATTATCATCATTTTCAATATCTCAATCACCTACATCCTTCATCATCATCATCATCATCATCATCATCATCATCATCTTTTTTTCCCCCCTCTCTCTCTTATCAATACAATATCCACAAGATACTAGTCATTAAAATAAAAGTTATAATAATTATCAATGTTTGTAACTTAAATTGGCACATCGCATCTTTCGTCAAGATATGAAGATTTGAGATTTAAACATGATTGAGTATTGAAATTTTATGGTATCAACTTTTCCATTTTCATGAATTATAGGAAAAATTAACCCATAAAAATTTTGGGTCGGATTGACCCCTAGTGGCATTCTGAGTACGCATGTTGCATGTGTGAGTACTTTCATTATGGTTTTACCAAGTACTTCTTAATTAGAGGTCTGAGTAAGCATAATGATTATGTGAGTGTGTTTGTATGCTTCTATTTCATTTTCAAAAACTGCAAGACTGAATTTATAATGTCAAGATTGTGTGCGCATGTTCATGAATAATTCAAACGAAATTTAACAAATCATCATAAAACTTTGTGCAATAAAGTCAACTAAATATCCGAGATGATCGAACACGTAATAATGTGGTCTCTATCCTAATAACATCAACTAATCTGACGTGTGTATATGGACATACAAAGGAGTCGACTTGACGTTTCCATGGTATAAGAAAAAGTTTTGATAACCATGACTTTGAGTTATATTGGGAATGACATAGGGATTAAAATTAATTCGCAACCATAGTTTAAGATTAAACTTCTAATCAATTTTTATTAGTTTCAATTACTTCCAATACAATCTCAATTCATTAGGCGAGATGTAAAAATGTCAAGGTAACAAATCATAAGATAACTATATTTAAATAGTTTGTATTGCACATTTTCGATGTTGTAACAATCATTACCCACATATAACTCGAGAATAAAAATCTCACAATATGAATCTCTTATTGATCCTACTCCAATATCTCATTTTCGACTACTACACGTAAATAATTCAATGTAGACTTCTCAAACCATCATAAATCTTTGTTCAATAACGTCAATTAATATACATGAGATGACCATGTATTAATGTGATCCTAGAATATATTGACATGAGCATATGACATATACATATTACCATGGAGTATAGTCAAATTATCATATGACGTAGAGATAAAAATTCATTTGTTTCACGAGTAATATTTTTATGAGACATTATGTAACCATAACTTTTGAACTTTCACCCATAATTTAGTATTTACAAATAGTTTTCGTATTTTATTAGTAATCTAAGTATGTTTTACGGTAATTTGAATATGTGTGCAAGTTGAAAATTTTGAAATATGTTAATCTAAATGTGTTTTATGGTAATCTAAATATGTTTTACGGTAATTTGAATTTTTTCGATCGTGTTCAAAATATAGTGTAGCCCTCGTTGAGTCGTGTCAAGAATAAGACTTTGTCATTATCAAACCTTGATAATCTGAATACGTTATATGGTATCTAAACATACTTCATGGTAATTACCATAACAATATACGTAATTTGAATATGTATGGTATGAATCTGAATAGTCGATCGTGTTTAAAATGATTGAGATACGACTAGGATTCTACAACTTGCAAATGTGCGGATCATTTGTATGAAAAATTGTGAATTATGACTATAAAACGGTCACAATATTTAAAATAAATTTCACGAAAACAATAAATAATTAGATGTCAAGATATGGCAGAAACGGATATTATGCAATATACCTTTATCTTGTCGAAAATCATGGTTATATTTGTTTTATCACAAATGGTGATGTTGAGAAACTCTCACATAGTCACATCCTATGAAGCACGGACACCTCTCCCAAGTGGCTTGTCCATGTCCAATACGGTGTTGGACACGGACACCAGGAGGACACCGGGAGAACACGCGTCGGACACGATCGATCCTGTTTAATCTATTTAATTCGGACATAAAACCCGGTTTTTTTCATAACGGACACCAGTTGGACACCTCTAGGACACAAAAAAACATACATTAAGCAAGCATTTGGGCGAAATAGACATTTTTGATCTCAAATTCCTAAACATTGCCCTTCACCTATTCAATAATCTTGTTTGTAATATCTCCTTTTTAGAATTGTTTCAAGTTTTAAAGTTAGAAATTCTTATTATTTTACTAAAAAATATAACATAATTATTTTTATATATTTATATTAAAAAATAATAGCGGTGTCGGTGTCCTAAATTTTGAAACTGCGGTGTTCCGGTGTCCGTGTCGAGGTCCGTACTCGTGCAACATAGGTCACATCTACCACATTAACATACTTATTTAAGGATATCCTAATTGATTCAACTTAAAAGACAAATAAGTACATGAAACTCACACATTTAGTTTTTTTTTCTTTTATCACATTAACATGCTTATTTAGGGATATTATCATCGATTCAACTTAATAGACAAATAGATACCAGATCTTTTGGTAGAGATTATTGGTGCTACCCTTGTTTAGTTGGACTTTGCTATTAATACTGTTGAACCATGAACCAAACAATACGGTGGGTTTCACGTCATATGACTTCATCACGAAATATATACATCAGAATTCATTTTATTTACGAGTAAGATTTTTACGCGACATTATGTAACCGTTATCTTTCAACTTTCACCCGTAATTTAGTATTTACAACTAGTAATTAATTGTGATCTGAGTATGTTTTATGAAATCTAAATGTGTGTGTGGAAGTTGAAGTTTTTGAAGTATGATGATGTGAATGTGTTATATGATAAGTTGAATATGCTATATGGTAATCAGAATATGTTTGATCATGTTCAAAATAAAGAGTGACTCTCGTTGAGTCATGTTTAGAATAAGGACTCCATAACATACTTGACTTAATTTGTGTCTTATTTGAAACATAATTCACCATTTTTCTGGGTTGGTTTTTCACACAATAATCCATAGTTTTTTTCATGGATTATTAGGGTAATTTCTTCACGTATTTTTTTAAAGTAATTTACACAAATTTTTCAATGAGATGGTGCTCAAACTAGATCCTAATTTCACACTTGTTTATAACAACTACCACACTTTACCATGGTTTGATAGTGACGAAATCTTATTCTTGACACGACTCAACGAGGGCTACACTATGTTTTGAACACTATGGAAAATATTCAGATTACCGTAAGACATATAGATTACCATACCACATATTTAAATTAACATATTTCAACATTTTCATTTGCGCACATATTTAGATTACTGTAAAACATACTCGGATTACCAATAAGATACGAAAACTATTTGTAAATACTAAATTATGGGTGAAAGTTCAAAAGTTACGGTTACATAATGTCTCATGGAAATATTACTCGTCAAACAAAGGAATTCTCATCTATACGTCATATGGTACTTTGAATATACTCCATGGTAATATGTATATGTCATATGCTCATGTTAATATCTTTTATGATCACATTAATACATGGCCATCTCTTGTATTTTAATTGACGTTATTGAACAAAGATCTATGATGATTTGTAAAGTCTAGATTGAATTATTTACGTGCATGTAATTAGTAGTCGAAAATGAGATATTGGAGTAGGATCAATAAGAGATTCATATTGTGAGATTTTTATTCTCGAGTTATATATGGGTAATGATTGTTTACAACATCGAAAATGTGAAATACAAACTACTTTAATATAGTTATCTTATGATTTGTTACGTTGACGTTTTTACATCTCGCCCAATGAATTGAGATTGTATTGGAAGTAATTGAAACTAATAAAATTGATTAGAAGATTAATCTTAAACTTGAGTTGCGAGTTAATTTTAATCCCTATGTCATTCCCAATATAACTCAAAGTCATGGTTATCAAAACTTATTCTGACACCATGGAAACGTCAAGTCGACTCCTTTGTATGTCCATATACACACGTCGGATTAGTTGATGTTAGTTGACGTTATTAGGATAAAGACCACATTATTACGTGTTCATCTCGGATACTTGACGTTATTGAACAAAGTTGAATGATGATTTGTTAAATTTCGTTTGAATTATTTATGAACATGCGTACACAGACCTTGAAATTATAAATTAAGTCTTGCGGATTTTGTAAATAAAATAGAAGTAGATAAACACACTCACATAATTATAATGCTTACTCAGACCTTTAACTAAGAACTACTTGGTTACAACCATAGTAAAACTACTCACACATGGAACATGTATACTCAGAATGCTACTACGGGTTCACCAGTGCCCGACTGTATTCGACCTAGGTCCAACCGTCTTGATCATACAGTTTGACTTGGGTCCGACGATATTGTCAATCCGACCCAAAATTTTTTATGGGTTTAATTATTTCTACAATCCATAAAAATGAAAAATTTGATACCATATATTTTAGTACTCAATCCTGTTTAAATCTCAAATCTTCATATCTTGACGAAATATGCGATGTTTCAATTTAAAGCTCAAATCTTCATATCTTCATATCATGTTTGATAATTATTATAATCTTTTAATTTGATGACTAATATCTTGTGGGTATTGTAATGGAGAGAGAAAAATTGAAAATGATAATGATGATTGATGAGGAGAGAGAGAGAGGGGTTGAAAAGGTGATGATGATGATGATGATGAAGGATGGAGGTGATTGAGAATGGATGTGATGTATAGTGAAGGAATGAAGATAATGTCAATGGAGGTGGAAGGAAGTGAATATGGTAAGTGAAGAAGAAGGTAAGAGAGAGAAGGTAGTAGTGAAAGAAATTTTTTCAGATGAAATATTATTTCGAGAATTAATGTGTTTGGTTATGGGGTATTGATGATGAAATGAAGAAGTGAAAAGAGTTGGGGAAAGAAGATAGAGAGAGAATAATTAAGGGAAAGTAAGAAAATCCAGAAAAGCCTCAGGGATATTTTCGGCATTTTATATTTGGGGCTCCCAATAAAAATGAATCTTAGGGCTCCCAATAGCAATCCATAAAAAAAAATCCAAGAAGAAAACTGTTGGCCTCCCACTTTCGCCGTAAGAAACCAGGTGGGAAAAAGTTTTCTTGGAGAGCAAGATAATACGGAGTAATAGAGCAAAATAAATACCAAAATCACCAATTTGTTTTCCATCAGTTCTCCCCACGACTAATTCCTTGCGCCACAGGTAACTTACTCTTCACCTAATTATCATCTTCAGTCTTCATATAAATGAATTAAAATCATTGTGTGTTTTCATACATCTATTCATTGCGACATTATGTCGAAAATGTGGGGTGCATTCTGTGAGTATCAATTTTGCTGATAATTTCTTATCTGGGATCCTTTGTTCTTGCAATTTTAATTGTGTTCTGGGTTTGTCATACTGATACCAATATTTTATTCTGGTGCACAATTGTGGCTTGTTTTACGCTGACCCCACAGACCTACCGTAACTCCCCTCCTTTATCCGGGCTTGAGACCCCAAATTTTGATTTGTTGTTGTTGTTGTGAAGTGTCTGAGGTTGAATTTGATGTCTGAGGCTATGTAATTCACATGGTTTGTTTGTTGGTTTCTCCTGACATGTTAGCTTGAATGTCAAGATTATTGGTCGGATGTTAGAGGAGGTTACTTGGACTTAATGATGTTTTCTGTCAGAGTTATTGTATCTGTTGATAGTATTGCACCTTATGTTCTTAAGGTCCTCTATAAGTGTAAACAAAGATGGAATTGATCTTATAAGAAGGTAATGTGTCCTGAATTGGTTGATTTGGGGGTCATTTTTCGCTTTAACTTGCCAGTTTGATCAGAGGTTTTTAGTTACTATTCTGGTCTAGTTTGGTTATATTCGAAGGTTGAGTCACCAATTGTATAGGATTGAGCCTGTCCTGTGCTGCTTGCATCGGGCTCAAAACGTGAATCGTTCCATAAGTGTTTTTATAGCAAGATTATTGATTGTCTTCATACTTAGCATAACATGATAATGGCCATATCTGGCAATTGGTCTATATGCTTGTAGGCTTGTAGCTACGATTTTTGGTTGCCCATAAGAGCATTTGATGTTGTATTAGACTCTTATAAGTTACATACTCCCTCCATTTCATTAGGTTCTTTGCATTTGGTTTGAATTTCTCTCACATATTCAAACCAAATGCAAAGAACCTAATAAAATGGAGGGAGTACATTCATCTTGGAAATAATCTTGGACTCTTGGATACCCTTGTCGCATCCTCATTCTAATTTGCCTGCTGATATGTAAATGGCACTAAACAAATTGATTTTGAGTGCTTGTACTCTAGAGTCGAACATGTATAGATCTTGCAATTTGAGTGGCCTTTTCTGTGTAAAGGAATCTGAGTACTGAGTATCAAATTCTTGAGCAGGTCACTATAATGGAAGCTCAGAAAAATCAGACCGAAACAAAACCACCCCCAGCGCCAGCCAGTTCATCATGTCGGAAGAAGAAGAGTGAACAGGCAGATTTCCTCCAGGACTTGAAGGACCACATGGATGAGTTTATTCATGCTTCAATGGATGAACATAAGGAATGCTTTAAGAAAACTGTTCAGAAGGTTTAACTCGATATCTTTCTCATCTAATGCTCTACTGATGTTTATACGTCTGTGACTTTGTTCTTATTCACTTGATTTCTTTTTTGTTTGATTACAGATGTTCAGCCTGTCAAGAAAAGTTACAGAAAAGAGTTCTGGTCAGCAGGAAGTCGAGAGTGTTCTGCCCCTGAAGACATCAGTGTCGAACTAGAACAGAATTGCTCATTATTGTTGTTTACTGCTTTCAACTCGCTCTAGGTTATCTCGGCACTCAGTTTATACTTGCCTTTGTATGGGAATATCGGATATGAAGTTATATTTTAGCATACGGTTGAGCTGCATTAGGCATTGAGCACTATACTCCCTCCGTTCGCCTATAAACTTCTTACTTTCGATTTATGGGTGTTCATCTTTAAACTTCCTACTTATAATCTTTCCTTATTTATACATATAAATACCAAAACACCCTTTCTTTTTAATTAAAAGTGCAAGTGGGACATACCCCTATGTGTAATTTTACACCAAGTGGACCCTTAAACTCATTCTTTATTCTATTTTTCTTAAAAACTGTGTTCCGGCCCTACGCATTTTAAAGACGAACGGAGGGAGTATATACTAGGGACTCTCGCTCATTAGCTTCACTATAATCAAAGTTAGAGATGTTGTAGGATGTTTGTCATTCGACTAAAGAAGTAATGCAACTGTTTGTTGCGTTGAGCCATAGCTATTCCTTCTTTACATCGATACATCTTGATAAACATACAACATTTATGGAAAGTTCACACATCTTTGTTCATAGCCTTGGTAAACATTTTTTTTTTTTTTTTGGTATTGTAGAAATTATTTGTTCTCTTGACCGAATCGTACTGAGGCTAAATGTTTATGACTGTTTGGTTCATCAAAATACAGTTTTTTGAATGCCAGCCATCAGTCTCCCCATCAAGGCTTTGGCTCTTTGGCCATGGCAAAGTGAAGTCATGAACTGATCTCAGTCAAAGAGCTGTTGGGACAATCTAATGTGTGGTAAAATTGTGATAATGGCAGTTTAAAGTTTAAACAAGTGCCTTGTTCAATAAAAATATATTATTCATGTTTTTTAAAAAAGTTTTCGATAGCTCAAAGTTGAATTACTAGGGTTGGAATTTTGGAATCTAGAGAAACAAAAGTGGGAATATAATATGATGTGGTCATTAATATCAACAACCATTTTCAGATTGTTACAAGATATTTGTAGCCAACTTACAATCAAAAGTGAAGATGTACAAAGAGTGGCGTCACCGGAGAACTTGCGGATACAGTATTCACGCCGGCCGGCCACGAGATTCGAATCTGCCATTTTTCTTTTTGTGTGAAAAGGGCCACAAGCATTGTTTTATCCTGACGAATTTCGAATCCATGTAATGAGTATCATGTCTTAATGACTTTATAACCTCAATTCGTTAGAGTCCATTGGACACATACATGAAGTCTCAAAGCAATACCACTGATAGCCAAACCCAGCACGTACTAATTTGATTGCATTGACTTGAAGTTCTAATTTTCAACATAAGATGTTCAATGTTTTAGGTGTTTCGATAGTCATGTGTAGAGGAATACACCAGAAAGGAGATAAGCATCTATATACTCTTACATCTCTACGAGAGACGTAAGAGTATGATTGTTGATAATAAAATTGAAAAGTGGCTAAAGTTAAAATAGTACAGAGTAGCTGAATATTGAAATTATTTTCGACGAAATACGGGTGTAAATGTAGGGGGAAGGAAAAGCATATCGTATATTATAAGCTAATTAAGTCCAAATTACACAGTATAGTAGGCTGATAAAGCTAGTTGAATTCTCATAAGCTTTTGATATAATATCACTATATCTCTATAACCTTTTCATAAAAAGTATCATTAAGGGTCAAAGGCATTCTTGGTTCGTAGAATAATTAAGCAGACGATAGAAACACAGGGATGCTTTTGGTGTCTGTGAACATATGTATTTCAGACAAGTTTCAAGGTTAAGCTAATTACAAAAGTTCAAATATCGCTGATACACCCCAGCTTATGTCACCAGAGAAGAATATTTGCTCACAACAGGAAAAGGTGAAAGATTAGCTTATAAAATCGGGGCGAAAAAGGTAAAAACCTTTGTCCTAAGCAATACAGGAGATTGTAAAGGACAGGAGAATACAACTTTGCCTTCAGGCTTTTTGAGTGATTGAAAACAAGTATGAGGTAAGAATGCACAAAGTAGATGCACCAGAATCTCATACCAGTCTATCCCAACCTTACAGGGTGAGAGTCGCAACTCACAAGTGGTCATGTCAATAGAGTGTTTCTGATGCTTCAACCAGTACCTTTGTTGAGATGAGATGCAAATCAAATCAGCAAAAAATATTCCAGTAACTTGATCATGTTCTGAAATTGTACTCGTAACCAAACAAATGAGATCAGTAAAGTTCTGAGATCCATAATCATCACTCCACCATGCTTGTCTCTGTCTTTTGAAGAGCGTTAGGATATAAGGTCCGTGAGTCTGAAGTAACAGATATCATGAGGTTGTCAGTTGTCACCTGGAACTATGAAAGTTCTACGAAAACCACTCAATGTTACACTGTGAATAAACCATATTCTAGCAGCATTTCAATATTCCACAGTACTATAAAGCTATCCAGGTGAAAGGAAGTGCATTATCAAAAACAAAAAAAAAAAGAAGGGAAGTGACTCTGAGCATTACTGATGATGGGCAGAAACACATTTCTGGCAACCAAAAAGTACTAATTAAGGCACAAGAACATTGAAAAGAAGTGTATGAACAACATAGCCTCTAAACGCAAAAACCAGGGCAGGGGCATTGGTTGCGTGAACGCATTGAAACAGTGGCGATGGTATAACAATGATAGGGTAATAGCAGACAAAATCACTTGGATAACGACAACCAAGTACTCTTGTTCATGGTTCAGATGGAGTTGTACATATGAGTATCAGAAAAGGATAGCATTGATACCAGTTGACAGCAAAAACAGAACAGACTCTCTGACAAACATGAGTTCCCACTAACGATATGAGGTGATTCCTCAACATTACCTCTCCTTTTTCAGTGAGAGAGAGCAAACACTAACCAGTCATGATAAATCATGTACTCTAGGGTGCATACCAGTCAAATCGTACTTCTTGAACAGCGACTAGACAATCCATCACCAATCAGTCTTGAACTGAGGTTTTTATAACATGTATAATGTATCGACCAACAATCAAATGTATGGAGCACTTAACCTTTTTCCATTTCAAACCAAATATTCCACCTCTATCCTCAAGCATCAGTGAGAAATTATAGGTTCAAATCTGTTACAAGGAGTGCTAAAAAGATAAAGTTCCACTTCAAAAGCATCAGAGGTATGAAATGGAACCATTCCCAATAAAATCACAGCCAAATCGGAAAGTAGTCTTAGCTTTTTTGCTACCCTCCCCCTGCCACCATAGTGTTTTAAGGTAAAACCCTAATCTGACAGTGGGCAGCGGATAGGAAACAAGTGTGAAAGAGATGGAGAAGGCATCCGGATATGCCACTTTTCATAGGAGATGGACTGGTAAACAAAGATTCATTCCAATCTTCAGTGGAGAAATTGCAATTCATGGTAGGCATCCCTACTTTAATGCAGATTCCTTAGAAGTAACTTTCAAGAAATAGGAAACTTCACAACAGTAACAACATGTATCCTGTATCCCCTAGTACTTGAGTTCGCCACTCTGCTTCAGACATTATAATGTGAAGCAGTAATCATTAAGTAGTAGCTGGCATTGATTTCCTCAAAAAAGCAAAAAACAGAAGCACATTTAATTAAATCCCGGTACATAATCACAGAATGCTCAATTTAGGGCTACATTATTCCAGTAAAAGAATAACAAAGATAAAATGTAAACATGTAAATGGCGATGCAATGTATCTAAGGAGCTGCATGTTTCAGGGTTGTCTTCTTTTTAGAGCTCCAAAGGGGGAAAAAGATGGATGAATGTGTTTGTTTTAACTTATTTAGGGCACAACTACTAGGCAGAAACAGTGAGAACATTTGCATTTCTAAAATAATAAAAGATGTACTACTCTATCGAACATATAAATCTCACAGTGACATCCTTCCAACTTGCAATGCATACATTCCTGACTACATCCAGTTGCAAAATTATTCCAACAGAGCCCTAAGCTTATTTAGACAACTTGCATTTTGATACCATACCCTATCATAGCCGACCTTTTCTCATCTCTGTACCTCTCCATTGCAACCTCTCGTGTAGGTGGGACTTGGGAGCCTTTAGGACATCAGGATCATGTTGTTTTGTTGTTTAAGCTCCATTTAAGCATATATTTTGATGATCTTAAGAACAAACTGAGTCTGTTTTTTTACATAGTTTCACTTAAACTAAACATAATAATTTTTTTTTAATCTTTTATTCGAGTGAACTGTATTACATATCAGATAAGAATCTGCATTTTAATGCTCTCATGAAATAAAAAGATAAAATAGCCTAGGTCTTGGTATTAGCTGAATGCAGAATAGAGGATCAGCCATACAATGTTTAGGTTGAAATGAATTATATCTGTTGGAATAATCTACAGTAACATGGGATCATTAGTAGAATATCTAGTGATAAGTTGAAAAATCCAAATGCATCATAAAAATTGCAAGTGGATGGAAAGGTAGACATGCACGACCTTGTACAAGATTCTACTTGGGCACACCAAGTTTTGCAACATATATATCACTGGTTTGCCAGTAGGAAAAGGTCAAAACACTGGCTGGCAAAATGGGGGAGATGTTGTTTGAATGCAGCCATCTACCAGATTTGGTGTGAGAGGAATACAAGACTGTTTGCTGAGGAAGAGCACACTGAACAATGGATTATGGACAGAATCAAATTTCTTGTGAGTGTCAGGATGTATAACTGGAAGAATAGTGAGAATTGTCCGGAAATAGTAGATAGTTTGTTGAGATAAGTTTGTTTGCTAGAACTTGCTAGTGGTTCTTATTTTGTAAGAGGTCTCGTCTTTTTTCCCCTCAATGGGATGAATAAAAGCACTTATAACTTCTTACAAAAAAAAAAAAAAACTAAGCTTTTCTGGTAACAGTAAGTTACTGAATTCTACTTGAGAGTAGAAGGTGTCTCAACTACCAGCAAGGTTGGCCAATGTGGTTGGATCTCCATCTCATGATTGAAAGATTCCCAGGTAGGCAATCTCTAAATTTCTCTGTAATCCGTATAGCACGGAGTAAGCTTATAAGCTAAAGACATGGGGACATTTGTCCGGACAACTGAAGACACTTGTGATATGGAAAGAATAAAATTGCCTCCGGACCTTTGAGTTTGAAAAGGAAATAATGAACAATTAGCTTACTCCTGAAACTCTCAGGTTAGTTAACGGAACGATGGTCCAGCATCCTGTCTACAACATCAAGATGTACAAAACTACACAAGAGTATATGTGGGGAAATAGTAATTTCTGTATCCCTGTTGAACCTTGATTTTGGAATGCATTATACTTCACTATACCTCCAAATTGAACCTTTCTAACGCACCCAGATTGCTGGTTTAGAATAATTCAGTTGGTTTGATTAACCTAATAGACCCTTGCCTTCTATGTCCTTCTTCAGTAATATAAGTCAATCTGAGAATTGGACACCCTCAAGCTTCCGTAGATTTCATCAAAATAATCACACAATTTGCCCCAAATGACTTGAAAACCAAGCCACAGAACAAACAGTAAATATGCTTAGCAAAATGAAAGTTATCGACTTAGATCATGGGCCAACATACTCATGACTGGGATCTTAAGGCCCTTACCCTGATTTTTTCCATACAATTTAGTATTAGGGTGTATAAGGTGGTTAAATAATCCTGCAAGACTGTACTAATTAGAATTTAATTCTTGAAGCAACTCTTAAGTGAGACCATCTCATCATAAGTTCTGGTGAGACCAATTTACACTAGAAAGTTAAAGTATAACTGCGTATAAGATATAAGAGTAAACATGTAACATTTAAGAAGAAAAAATAGGTCCGGCAATAAGTACAAGTAAGGCCATCTTACCCAAGTTTTTGTGTTACTCTTCTCCAACTATCTTGCTATTCCTCTATGCTCCTGAGAATATCTTAGTTAGGAGGCAAATTGTCGAAATTCCAAATTCTTTTGATTTTCCTTGAGCAAAAAACTGCCACACTGGCATCGTCCCACCTCCTCCACCAGACCATCTTATAAATAGCAGGCTTTGGTAACTCCCTAGACATACCAACCATCTCTTGGCTAAAGCCTTCCCCTTCCTAAAATCTTCATCTCTAAGCTACCTCCAAACTGCCTCACGTTGTCATATACTCCCTGTCTAACACCTACTCATTTGTCAAGCACCTATTTAATACAAGGCCAAAAATGGATTCTCACTCAGTCTCTTCTAATGGCACAAGAACTTCTTGGACAACAAAACAAAACAAGGCCTTTGAAAGAGCTCTGGCTGTGTATGACAAGGATACTCCTGATCGTTGGCAAAACATTGCCAAAATAGTTGGTGGGATAACTGCTGAAGAGGCTAGGAAACATTATGAAGAACTTCTGGAGGACATCAAGAATATCGAGTCAGGGCAAGTGCCCTTCCCTGATTATTGGAGGATCTGAACAAAGAAACTGACAACAAAGGTATGAATTTATAATATGAGTACCTTTGTTCTCATAATGATGTTTGGTACATATCGTCCTCACTGACCCTATCATTCAGCTGTCTATGAATAAGTTCACCTTTCAAACCTAAGTAGTACAATAGTTCTTAAGCAACAGATATTTGAACTAGAACCAAAAGCAACAATCAAGTAAACGCTAGTCTGACTTGAAAACTAATCTGACCAGCCTTATCTATGATCAAACACAAGACAGACTTCAAGAAATCTTTTGGTCCGGTTGCTAAGCCACCATATTCTACTACCTATAAGCCCAGCACTTACCATTCACTATCAGAATTTCCACACACAAAACCAAAAAGTGTAATGCTGCATTACTTTTTCCATTGCACAATTGCATTCGTGCCCATACACTACCAGATATAGGACTTGAACTTGTCATATCCTGAATCTGAAAACTTCTTGATCTCCAATGTCTTCAGCAAACGGGCCATAGCTAAGCCATAGTACCACACCACATGAGCTATGACATAGGTTATGATTTCAAGAACGATCTTCTCAGGTATACTCAGCTCATTCAAGAGATGCACACTAGACATACACACCCAGACGCACAGACACTCGGCTAGACTACCGTGACGCATTGCCAAACAGTAACACAATATACTAAGCTAGTAGACATCCACGCCCTCTAGAACATTTCCATAAGCATAACTTTATAATCTTCATTTCATATATCAGACATTCATGCAACAACTTATTTAAGTGATGTTTTGGAATTCCCACTGGCACAAAATTTTGATACCACCATACAGCCATACTTAAATCAGATATTACGTTATTCCTAAATCTCCCAATTAGTTGAGGTCGACACAAGTAGAACACAAATCATAACTTTGGTGGTACTTAAGATAGGACCACACTACCACCAACGAGCAAACAAAAATCTTCACATAAACTAATTATATTGCTCTATTTATGCAGGCTGAAGAATTTAAACACCTTGCTAATACAAGTGGAGCAATCATCTCAAAAATCTTTTCTTTTTATATACTAAATTATTCGCAGATTTCCAGCTATCCATTTAAGTCCACCATGTATCATCATCATCATCATCAACCACAAATTATATACTCTATATGAATGAAAGATGATTTATTTTGTCGAATTTATGATTTGTATGGGAATAAAATATACGATTTTGTGATCATTTCACGGGAAACCTACAACATTACATGAAACAACCGCAAAGAGATTGAATATTTGATTAGTTTCTTCAAGAGTTAGGGTTTACCTATAGGCTATAGGTACGAATAACTGCTTCTCGAATCGGCGCAAAGAAAACAATGGAGCAGATTGTAATCAAACATGGCGGGAAACTGTCTTTTTCCTGCATTTTTACCTGCCATGAAAAACAGAAGATGAAGGGAGGAAATAATAGGAAAACTTGTTCACTCATCATAGATTTACAAGAAGAAGAAACAACTTCGATGAGACTTGATATCTATCAACTCCTAATCGCCTAGAGAGTGTTTGGGAATAAGGATTTGATTCTCAAATCCAAATTTGACACAAATCACATGTTTGGGAACTCAAGAATTTGAGAATTTGGATTTGTGTCAAATCCTTTGGAATTTGTATCAAATCCAATTAGGCCAAAAACAAATGACACCTCGAGAGGTGTCATTTTGAAATCCCACCCTCACCAAACATTGAATTTATATTTGAATTCTACATTCTCAAATGATGATTTGAAATGATTACAAATTTCCAAATTCATGTTTCCAAACGCTGCCCTATAGTATTCCTTTACATCCATGCATCGTAACAGTCTATAAGCCTTTGTCTTTTGTTTTACACTCCCTTTGTTCTTCTAATCTGCTAATATTTGATTTGTATTAGTACATTGGCGAATAAAAAACAATGGTGGGGGTATCAATCTAGCACGAGTTAAATCTTTACCACATCAAGTTGTTTTTCCCACGCAATTTCGCAATAGTTCATCCTTTTCTACATAAAAGAAAGCTTATCATATTCACTAAAAACCATATAAGGGTTGTAGCATTGTCTCCTAATCCTACATGTGCTCACCTAGTGTCCTAGACTCCACGCTCTGCCACACTTAATCTCCTAGAAGTCTTTCGTCTATAAATAGCAACCATGCCTGTCTAATACATCACCACTTTCCATGTGGGAAAAAAAAAAAATTCACCAAAAAAAAAAAAAAAAAAATGGCTCTGTTAATTTTCTTCATCTTGTTGGGGTTTTAGATGCTAAAAGTGCGGAATTAGGAAAACAGTTTTCGTGCATCTAACCCAAGATCGCATACATAGATTAATAGGATCGATACAAATAATCATACCTCTTGATGCGTGTAACAATTTCACAGATTATAGGAGGAACAGGATCCCAAACGCGACCCCTCTACTCAGTCCACGCGAGCACTGAACCAGATTCCTCAAGTCTTGTCTGCTAGAACGCCAGGAGACAGTCTCACGTATTCTTGAGGAGGATGTGTTGTACGTGTGATTAGGTTTTTAGGTTTTAGAGTCAATTACTCTGTATGTTGTGTTTATTTTTACGTAATACAGCTCTCTTGTACATATATACTCTGAGTATATTTAATACAGTAAATAACCTAATCACTCAGTAAAACCCTAAGCCCAATAATAACTAATAACCCATTAGATATTATCGTCTTAGACCTGGTTCGAGACTCTAAGCGTGTGACCCTGTAGGACTCGGTAATAGTTAGTAGTTGGCTTAATCATTAAGCCAACAGACCGTAGTTGGTTTCTAGCAAAACACTACGACCACCTAATATTACCGAATATAGTATCCTCGTAATATAATCCTCGTTATTATCGAAAATGACACTTGATCGAAGGACACGATCCTTCAATCTCCCACTTGTCCTAGAGCAAGTGTGTCACATGAATTCCCTCATCTCTTAGTGTCTAATTTGAATATATTGCGATATCACATATCCTTCATATCATCAATCAAATTGTTCCTTGAAATCTGAGTTGAACTGCAAGACGAATGATTAACATATAATCCATTCGAGCACGGCCATGCATTTTCGGTTCCTACTCTTCAAGTGGCCTGGACACCATTCCTATCACATAGGAGGACTCTCCAATCTTGTACACCCATTACTCCCACTCAATTTTTAGCAGCCCCAATCATTGCCTTTATAGTCCCCTTTTACAGCATGACGTTGAGCAAGATCAAAGACATACCAATCCTTTCATAGGAGAAATGATGCACTCATGTCTAAGGAATTTACCATAATAATCAGTACGAATTCCAAATGTAATTTACGGAATTGCACAGTGGGTCAGTCCAATATATGCTATCTAGTATATATCCATGTAATCGACTAGACATCCAATGTCCCTATGGTCCATGAAACAGCACCATCAATCAACTTACAAACTAGTATTTCCGTGTCATTAGTCTGTCCATTACAAATGACTTATACTAGGGACTCAAATCCAATTTATAATTTCAGTTCACTAAATAGCGTTTCATTCGTCAAATAACATTTTGACAAACCTATTTGAAATAGTAAATTATTTCGGACAATATTTAATTTCTAAACCATAATTAAATAGATCGTGAAACAACGTTTCACAATAATAACAAACATAATCGTAGTGTATAAATCAAACCATGAACAAATTCATAATTTCAAAATCATACAAAATCAAAGCCAGTCTCCAACGTGTTTGATACCCATATCTCGAATATGACTATCATGCTTTGATTGCGGTAAAGGTTTAGTCAACGGATCTGCAATGTTAGCATCCGTATGTACTTTGCAAAGTTTCACATCTCCTCGTTTGACAAACTCACGAATGATATGAAATTTCCTGAGCACATGCTTGGCTTTACTGTGTGACCTTGGTTCTTTTGCTTGAGCAATAGCACCATTATTATCGCAATAAAGGTCTATTCCGTTAGCAACACTAGGAACAACACCAAGTTCACCAATAAAGTTCACCATCCAAACAGCTTCCTTTGCTGCTTCACCAGCAGCAATGTACTCAGCTTCAGTTGTAGAATCAGCCACCGTGCTCTGCTTTGAACTCTTCCAGCTCACTGCTCCTCCATTCAGACGAAAAACATATCCAGATTGGGATCTGGAGTCATCTTTGTCAGTCTGGAAGCTTGCATCGGTATATCCTTCAACGATAAGTTCATCCTCACCTCCATACACTAAGAAATCATCTTTAGTCCTTCTCAAGTATTTCAGAATGTTCTTAGCTGCATTCCAGTGTGGTACACCGGGACGTGATTGGTATCTGCTACACACGCTTAAAGCATATGAAACATCTGGGCGAGTACAAATCATAGCATACATGATCGATCCTATGACTGACGCATAAGGAATCGAACTCATCTGTTTCAGCTCATCAGGTGTTCTAGGACACTGAGTCTCGCTAAGACGTATGCCATGTTGCATAGGTAGAAAACCTCTTTTAGAGTCTTCCATGCCGAACCTCTTAAGAACTTTATCAATATAAGTTCCTTGGCTCAGTCCTATCATCCTCTTGGATCTATCCCTATAGATTTTGATTCCAAGAATGTACTCTGCGTCTCCTAAATCTTTCATTGAAAAACATTTTCCAAGCCAAACCTTTACAGATTCCAGCATAGGAATATTGTCTCCAATGAGAAGTATGTCATCTACATACAAGATTAAGAAGACAACATCACTCCCACTAACTTTCTTATACACACAGGGTTCTCCTTCACATTTGAGAAAGCCAAATGATTGGACCGACTCATCAAAGCGAAGGTTCCAACTCCGAGATGCTTGCTTCAATCCATAAATAGATTTCTGAAGTTTGCATACTTTACTAGGATTATCTGGATCCTCAAAACCTTCAGGTTGTGTCATGTACACATCCTCTTTCAGATAACCATTAAGAAAGGCTGTTTTGACATCCATCTGCCAGATCTCATAATCGTAATGAGCTGCAATCGCTAGGAGTATCCGGACGGATTTAAGCATTGCAACTGGGGAGAAAGTTTCATCATAGTCTATACCATGAATCTGCTTAAAACCCTTTGCAACTAATCTTGCTTTGAAAATATCTATGTTTCCATCCTTGTCTGTTTTCAATTTGAAAACCCACTTGCAACCGATAGGTTTTACCCCATCTGGCAAATCAACCAAGTCCCATACTTGATTTTCAGACATGGAATCCATCTCAGATTTCATGGCTTCAAGCCATTTTACGGAGTCAGCACTCATCAAAGCTTGTTTATAGGTGGTAGGCTCTTCACTTTCTAAAAGTAAGATATCGTGACTCTCTGTCAGAAGAAAATCCACATATTTTCTCGACGGTACCCATGGCCTACTCGATCTACGTGGGTT
Source organism: Spergularia marina (assembly GCA_963680865.1). NCBI lineage: Eukaryota > Viridiplantae > Streptophyta > Magnoliopsida > Caryophyllales > Caryophyllaceae > Spergularia > Spergularia marina. Next base: position 14,324,251 of record OY804554.1, read on the forward strand.
ATTAGCAACAGGAGAAGAAGTCACAACATCTTGTGAATCTTCGTTAGAATTAGATTCTAGTGGGACGGAAGAGGATTCGCGCGTGGAATACGCCATCCTCTGAGCTTGTTCCACATTCCCCGAAGGGACGGTGGAATCCGGCCAGCCCGTCTCTGATGTGGGACCAACCACATCCGTTTGTTGCTCATCTCGAATTTCTTCGAGAAACACACTACTACTCCCACTTGCCCTTTTGGAAATGAAATCTCTTTCCAAAAAGACACCATCACGAGCAACAAAACACCTTGCGCTCGTTTGGATTGTAGAAGTAGTAACCCTTTGTTTCTTTGGGGTAACCCACGAAGAAACATTTATCTGATTTGGGTCCGAGTTTGTCTGACAGTAACCGTTTTACATAGACTTCGCAACCCCAGATTTTCAGAAAAGACAATTTAGGAGTTTTTCCTGTCCATATCTCGTATGGTGTCTTATCCACAGCTTTTGATGGTGACCTGTTAAGTGTAAATGCTGCAGTCTCGAGAGCATATCCCCAAAAGGATATTGGAAGATCGGCAAAACCCATCATCGAGCGAACCATATCTAATAGGGTTCTATTCCTCCTTTCAGACACACCATTCCATTGTGGCGTTCCTGCGGGAGTTAATTGTGAAAGAATTCCACAATCTGCTAGATGATTATCAAATTCTCGGCTCAAATATTCCCCACCACGATCAGAACGTAATGTTTTAATTTTCTTGCCAAGTTGATTCTCCACTTCATTTTGAAATCGTTTGAACATGTCAAATGATTCAGACTTTTGTTTCATTAAGTAGATATACCCGTATCTGCTTAAATCATCAGTAAAAGTAATGAAGTAACTGAATCCGCTTCGAGCTTGTGTACTCATTGGTCCACATACATCAGTATGGATGAGTCCCAATAGATCACTAGCTCTCTCTCCTTTTCCAGTAAAAGGTGACTTTGTCATTTTTCCCATTAAACATGATTCGCAAATATCGAAAGATTCGAGATCAAACGATGCTAAAACCCCATCCCTTTGGAGTTTTTGTATGCGTTTCTTATTAATGTGACCTAATCGACAATGCCACAGATAAGCGAGATTAGAATCTTTTGATTTTTGCTGTTTATTATTTACATTATAGATATGGCTCTTTAAATCAAGTATGTAAAGACCATTAATTAACTTTGCTTTGGCATAAAACATCTCATTCATATAAATAGAACAGCAATTATTCTTAATATTAAATGAATAACCCTCAGAATCCAAAACTGAAACTGAAATGATGTTTTTGGTAATTGCAGGAACGTAATAACAGTTATTTAGTTCTAATGCTAAACCAGAGGGTAATAGTAAACTATATGATCCTACGCTTAAAGCAGCAACTCGTGCTCCATTTCCAACGCGTAGATCTACCTCTCCTTTTGCCAAACTTCTACTTCTTCTGAGACCCTGCACATTCGAAATAATGTGAGAACCACAACCGGTATCTAATACCCAAGAAGAAGAATCTGTGAGATTAATTTCTATAACATAAATACCTCTAGTGGATTTGACTACTTTTCCACTCTTCAAGTCTTCCATGTACTTGGGGCAGTTTCTTTTCCAATGTCCAATTTCATTACAATGGAAACACTTGCTATTGGCAGCTATCCTCTCCTTTTCAGGAGCAGGAGTGGGTTTTGGCTTAGGGTCAGCAACCATTTTGCCTTTCCCTTTGCCAGCCACATATTTCTTGCCAGCAGCCCCAGTTTTCTTGAAACCCTTTCCTTTGGTGACCGTAAGAACTTCTTTCTTAGGTTCCGGCCTTAAGTCCTTTTCAGCAGCTTTCAACATCCCATGTAACTCAGCCAGAGGTCTATCAGCTCCCTGCATGTTATAGTGCATGCGAAAGGTTCTAAAACCATTGTGAAGGGAGTGAAGAATCATGTCAGTTGCCCATTCTAGACTTGCAGGAGCACCAAGACGTTCCATGTTTTCAAACAAACCAATCATTTCAAAAACATGCGGTCCTACCGGTTTTCCCACTTCTAGCTTGGCTTCGACTATAGCTTGTATAGTGTCATACCTCTCCAATCTAGCACGATCCTGAAACATGGTTCTCAGGGTGGTGATGATTGTATGGGCATCCATCCTCTCAAACCTCTTTTGAAGGGATGGTTCCATGACAGCCAGCATCAGACAAGTGACAGGCACCGATCTTTCTCTAACTCGACGCTCAGTATTTCTGTCAGCAGCAGTAGCTGCTTCCTCTAGGACAGGAATTGGGGTATCAAGAACATCTTCTCGACCTTCAGCCCTTAGAACTATTCTCAAAGTTCTCTCCCAATCAAGGAAGTTCTTGTCGTTCAGCTTATCCTTCTCAAGGATCGAACGCAAATTGAAATTATCGCGATTCATGATATCTACAAATAAACGCAAAGATTTTAGATTATGTTTATATGATAGCGTATAATTTTAACTAATTTAAACATATAAGCTATCTACATTCAATTCAGCAAAATAAATACCCTAGTTGAATTAAACGATTCCAAGACCCCATTTCACCTAAGTTCTAAGCGGACTTTGGCCCTTCCCTAAAACTTAAATGATCAAGGTAAGTAAACTCTTTTACTAATTATAACCGTTTATAATTCTTGGTTTGATAAGTGCAATCTCATTATCTCCTTATCACTATGCCTCAAAACCAAAACTTTGTCTTTTGATATTTTGTTGAGAGTAACCAATTCACCCACGCAATTCCCCTAAGGAATTACCCGTACTATCCTAAGATTTTAGATAACACTTCGCTTTGGCGAAACCTATCACCTAAAATCTAAGGCATCATAGGTGTTGAATTGGAAAGGCATCTAGCTCAATATTACTTAGGGTCTTCTTATTTTATGTATGACCTAATATCTAGTGAACACGCGTGATACTAGTGACCAAACATAAATAAGTTGCGCAAAATAAATGCGAAAATAAATGTGATCCTAATATGGCCCCTAATCCTAAAGATCTAATCTTCTAGGCTCCGTCTTGTAAGCTGGATCCCATCCATGATCTTCAATCATCGGCTCACAACTTCTTTGTAATTACAATTTATAAACGGTACGCAGACCGTAAAACGATATAAATAATAAATTACAAAAATACATAACGGTACACAGACCGTATTTCTATTACAAAAAATACATAACGGTACGCAGACCGTATTTTCTATCCTATTTTGGGCCATATTAGTCACCTCCACAATAATATCACATATTATAATCATTCATTCAATATAACATATTAAATAGAATAAACATGCATTTAAACAATTTAAACACAAAAGAGCATTTAACAATTAAACACATAAATAAGCATGCTCATAATTAACAAATTAATTACATAAGAATTTTATTATTTCATTTCAATTAATATTAATTAAGTGGTATTATTCGGAATAATCGTAAGTCGTACGTTATTGTTTAAACCAACAAATTGGTCAACATTATTATTTATTTTCTGCTGCACTACACGTACTCAACGCCTGCTTTTGTTCATTTTGGCTATGAACACACGCACAGCAAATCAAAACACTTTCCCAAATCAATTTCAATCAAAAAATTTCAATCAAATTCTTTTAATCAAAATTGATCAAACTCATCTTCCCCAATCAACACAACTCCATCTACCGAGCCCAGCTCAGTTCGGCCACTACCGCTACCGCCGATTCCGATAATCGACGACGCTAGCACTACCACCAGTCTGTCCCGGCTACCATCTCCTCTGCGCTCGTCCTCGCCCTCGCGCGCGGCTGCAACAAATTGCAGTAGTGAGGAGTGTGTACCGGCTTTGCGAGCCGAGTGCGATGGTCAGTACCATCGACCCAGATCGCCGCCGCAGCCCAGCCACAGCTTCCACCACCGAGTCCAACACTCGACGATGCTAGCAACGCCCACGAATTAGCCCGAGCGGCCACTTCCTCAGCGCTCGTCCTCGCGTTTCGCGCGCGCTGCAACAGTTGGACAAGTGGGGTTCTTACCTGATTTCGCGACCCGAGTCCGATGGTCAACACCATCAACCCAGATCACGCCGCCGCAGCCCAGCCACGGCGTCCATCAGGTGAGTTGCGATTTTTTTTTTTTTTTTTTTGATTGATTTTCGACCAAAAATTTACCCAAAACGATTTTTGGATTAAAATTTATCCAATGAACATTTAATTAAAATCCTACAACAAATTCGAATCCTTAATTACCAATTAATTAAAATTCGAATTTCAAATATGGGGATTTTAATTCCGAAAATTCTTAACCTAATTAAGAAAATCGATTGTTCATTTTTCGTGAGTTTGATTGCAAAATTAAGCATGAAATAAAACGAATTTTTAATTTGCTTAACTTTAAATTCGAAATTTTTGACAAAATAATTGGTTAAACAAATTTCCTCAATTCAATTTCGACCTAATTTCGATTTATACCCTAATTGACCCTAAAACAAGTTTTCTGTTCAATTAGAATTTTGGGAAAACTATAGAAACGAAATTTTCTAATTTGTGAGTAATTTGTGAGATTTTGTAAAATCATAATTTTACGTCAAAATAATCGAAATCGAATTTCACTTTGTACGACTAAACCATATCATAATAATTCCAAATTGAAATGAAATAATCAACATGCATCACGTATCAAAATTAATCTTGATCACTATTAATGTATGTAAACCTGGCTCTGATACCACTGTTGGGGTTTTAGATGCTAAAAGTGCGGAATTAGGAAAACAGTTTTCGTGCATCTAACCCAAGATCGCATACATAGATTAATAGGATCGATACAAATAATCATACCTCTTGATGCGTGTAACAATTTCACAGATTATAGGAGGAACAGGATCCCAAACGCGACCCCTCTACTCAGTCCACGCGAGCACTGAACCAGATTCCTCAAGTCTTGTCTGCTAGAACGCCAGGAGACAGTCTCACGTATTCTTGAGGAGGATGTGTTGTACGTGTGATTAGGTTTTTAGGTTTTAGAGTCAATTACTCTGTATGTTGTGTTTATTTTTACGTAATACAGCTCTCTTGTACATATATACTCTGAGTATATTTAATACAGTAAATAACCTAATCACTCAGTAAAACCCTAAGCCCAATAATAACTAATAACCCATTAGATATTATCGTCTTAGACCTGGTTCGAGACTCTAAGCGTGTGACCCTGTAGGACTCGGTAATAGTTAGTAGTTGGCTTAATCATTAAGCCAACAGACCGTAGTTGGTTTCTAGCAAAACACTACGACCACCTAATATTACCGAATATAATATCCTCGTAATATAATCCTCGTTATTATCGAAAATGACACTTGATCGAAGGACACGATCCTTCACATCTTCCTTCTCTTCTCTTCACATAATCATATGCAATTGCTCAGTTGTATGAATGTGACACTTCCAAAGCTGCTTGCTTTGCTTCATCTTCTGGACTTTCATGTTTAAATTTCTTTCTAACTTTTCTTAAGGTTTTTTCTTCTTCTTTATCACAGTGTTTTGTTTTGATTGACTTAATTTGACCCAGATAACTTCTTGTAGAAATTAACCCAAATTAACAACAGCCCCAGATGATATTTTGTAATAATATGAAGTGTGAACATTTAATTTGTTGATTAAATAAAACGGAGCATGTGGGTAGGGTGCTTTGGCTTTGAAAATGTATGGTGGGCATCTGCTGCTCGTCATAATATTTAGTTATGAACCACAATGCTGAAGGTTGTGGTGCTTGCTGCCAGGTTTTTACTCCTTTTCTCTCACTAGAAACAGATTTATAGTGTTTTTTTACCCCAAGTAGAAACATCCAATAAACCAAACATGAGTTGCATATTCGAAAGTCTTTTAACAAAAAAAAAAAAAAAAAAAAAGTCAAAGTGACAGTCACAAGGCTCAAACTCAAGTAGTCTACAATCTAAAATGGACCAAATTCCACTAGTCTATCACAATTTATATGCATGTTAGGGACATAAATATCATATATACTAATATATTCCAGAGAGAATTGGGGGGCACGTGCCCCCGTGCACCCCCTGGCTACGCCCCTGGAAACATCCTTTCAAACATTGTTCGTGTGATTTAGTCTATGCTTCGTGCAATTGTATCCATATTTGACAGTCGACACTGGTACGTATGGACACTTGGATATTTCATTCAACACCAAAAATGCTTGAAAATTTTAGAGTTAGTCTAATCTGACACTTGAAATCGCACCGGTTACTGAAGAAGTGTGTCCTTCGATCAAGTAGTCGAATAGTCAAAGGTATAATTACGAAGATAATTATTCAACTAATTTTCAATAGTCGTAATGTTTTGGCTAGAGAGCGCTTACGATTTGTTGGTTCGTAAACTAACTGCTAAGTATAATTGAACCTAGTGGGTCACACACATTAGGCTAATACCAAATTAACGTGAATACGAATTATGGTCATTGGATTTGGAATCCGTAGTGTCGCACTTAGACTAATTGGAGTTAGTCGGTTAGAGAATTAATAATTTCCTAATGAGGAGTTAATTCTTGGCCATTATGATTTATGATATTAACGTGGGAGATTAATTGGATTAACTAATTAAGACATGGAATTATCGACCCAAAACGGAGACGGACTTTGCATCAAAATCAATATATTATTATTAAAAGAGGCTTTTTTTGAGCTCCCACAACGAATGGAACATTCTAGAATGTCTAATTTTCCTAATCCATATATATCTTCCTAATTTTCCTAATTACAATCTGGTTATTTTTGAGTTCACACAGCGATTGGAAGATTACAAAAAATCCTAATCCATATATATCTTCCTAATTTTCCTAATTACAATCTGGTTATTTTTGAGTTCACACAATGATTGGAAGATTACAAAAAGTCCTAATCCATATATGTTCCTAATTTTCCTAATATTTCTCATATTTTCATATACGTATAAATCATATTTTCATCGCCAAACCATATACGTATAAATCATATTTTCATCACCAAAACATTAACAATCTAAGAACTACAAAGAAACGAAGCTTTTATGAAAATCGATAACGGTAAGGCTTAAATAAAACTATAAGAAATTCTTACCGTTGTGTAGAGGAGAGAAAAAGAGGATTAACGGTGCTAATTTCGAGCAATGAAGGTGACGGCGATGAATAGTGAAGAATACGAACGATGAAGATGATGTGCGTTGATTTTATGTACGTAAAAAGAATTGAGAGTTTACAAATAATTAGGTTTAGTCAATAAAGAGGGGCATAATCGTAATTTGATAATTAGTAAATTAAAATAGAATTTAGTTTAAAATTTACAAAACCAAATAAATTCCTTCAAAAATCTGAAAAATCATATTAACAATTTACGAAAATTATCCCGACATAAATATAATTAGTAACACCGAATTAGTAAGATATACAGGAATTTACACAAGAGAGGTGTTATTCGTCACTATTTAAAGGGCATCAGATATAAAAGTATGAAACACGATAATCGTTCTTTGAGCATCCAGTCTTGCAGATCATGGTACCGAGATATTCTGTAACTTCTCTTACTTGGTAGATTTATTATTTTTTATTACATGCATGTTGTAGTAATTTTTTGTATTCTTTTTGTATGTGTGGTTTGACCTTTTTTTCATACAAGGATTTAATATCAATTTTTTTTATTAATCTTCTTTTTGTTTTCTATGTTTTCAGGTAATAACTACTAATTATTTTTTGTTGGACAATTGTAGATAAGACAAGTTTTTCCAATACTTTTTTTTTTTCTATGTTTGTATGTACATTAGTTTTCTATTTTCTATGCTTAATTAACTCTTCTTATAACTTAGGTTTCATAACTAAGTACCCATATGGTATTTGCATCATAATATGTCAATTTGGAACAACATTTATCTATTTGTAATATATTATCTTAGGAAAATGTGGAGAGAGGTAGGGACGACAAAAAAAAGGTTAGGATAGTTAATGTTAGAATAATTAAACCAAAACACGCCAATATTAGTACTATTTGTTTAGAAAAACATATAAGGGTACTATGTTGTAAGAAATTTCTATTCAGAATTTTTTTTTTTTCCGGAAAATTCACGTGGTACCCTCAAACTTTGACTGATTGCACATGGTACCCAACTTTGCAAGTTTGTGCACATGGTACCCCTGAAGTTACCACTTTGTGCACATGGTACCCAAATAGTAATTTCCGTTAGATTTTCCGTTAAGTGATGATGTGTTAGTTAGTTGTTATGTAATTTAGTTAATATTAATGATGATTTTCCATTATAAAAAATAAAAATAAAAATAATTTTTTTTGACTTTTTAAAACAAATCCAAAAAATATTTTCATAAACAAAAAAAAATCCAAAAAACAAGTTTTTTTTCATAAAAAATATTATTTCTCTTAAAAAAATCATAATTTGTGCACATGGTACCCTTCCAGTTACCACTTTGTGCACACGGTACCCTTGAGATCACAACATTTTGCACATGGTACCCCTAGGAAAATTAGTTTTTTAATAAAGTTTTTTTGAAAAAATTATTTGAAAGAAATATATTTATTTTTCTAAAAATTTATTGAATTTTTTTAATTAAAATATTAAATCTATAATTTAATTAACTAATTACCTAACAACTAACCGACACATCATCACTTAACGGAAAAATCTAACGGATGTTACTATTTGGGTACCATGTGCACAAAGTAGTACGTTCAGGGGTATCATGTGCACAAACTTGCGAAGTTGGGTACCATGTGCAATCGGCCAAAGTTCGAGGGTACCACGTGAATTTTCCGTTTTTTTTTTTATTCATGAGAATGAAATTTACGATCTCTTTGATCTTTTTTAAAAAGTATTTGCATTCACATGTTTGTGTACATGACATCCACAATGTTTGATTTTTGTGATTATAATACTTATTTTGCTAATAAGTTGTACAATTAAAGATAAATATTTTATCTTGGATTATATGGAGTAGTATTTGTTTTTTTTTTTTTTTTCAATTATATGTCCGAAGCGCAAAAGTTATGGTATATAATATATACGAACATGAAAATGTGGAAACCAGGGGAAAGATAAAAACACAAGAATACAATGTGAAAGTTTCTAATAAATAAGTAATAATGTCTTTTTTAAAAAAAAAAAAAAAGAAGTCAAGTAATACAATACTTCCTCCATCTCAACTCAAACGCCTCATATTTCATTTTAGGACGTCCCACCTCAAACACCCCATCTATTTTGGGACATATTTCTCTCTCCTACTTTTATTAAATTATCACATCCTCTCTCACATTTTCATTCCTACTTTTATTAATCCTCACATTCTCTCTTCTCCATTTTCCTAATATTACCCCATTTAACTTACTATATCAATTTTTCTTATTCCACTACAAATGCCCCATGCGGCGTTTGAGATGGGACGGAGGGAGTAATATTTAAAGTAGTTTTTTTGAAGAAAAGTATAATTGTAGTGACATTAAAGCGTGGTGGTTTGAGAGTATAGGTTCCCAAGTTTGTGAAATGAGGATCATAGAATGAATAATTGTCTACACAAGTTAGATAAAATACAAGTAATAGTTCTTATATAATAAGGGTCAAATATTTATCGATTCAATTTTATCGTCATAATTGAATATCGTCATTAAGAGACCCGTGCAACGCACGGGCATTCATCTAGTAATTGGATTATTGTGAGCAGAAAACGCAACCCCACATTTACCTTCTAAAATTGGATTTTATGGTAAAGAAGAAAGAATTCGGACAAAAATTAATTCGATTAAGTCTCTGAATACGGAAAAAAAAAATGGATTAATTTGTGGAAAGCTTTACCAATATTTTGAATTGAATTAATTAGATTGATTCATGGTTTTTGCTTGGTCGATTACCCATTGAAATTAATTAGATTAATTTCCTACAATATGAAAACTCATCAAGAAAGGGCACGAAATTTTCCAGAAATTTATCGGATTAAATTTCTAAAGAATTGCTTGTCTTAAAATTTTCGAAGCAAATTAATTACATGGGTTTTTTTGCTAAACCCTACCTTTAAAAGTACCGACTTTGCAAAATCCTACCTTTTATAAGATTTTTTGTTGCAAAAGAGTGAAAAGACTACCTCTTCTGTGTTTTACGTCTCATTTAACTCCTCCTTCACTCATCTCCCACTACCACGATACCCCCACGCCCCACTCCAATACCAGTTCCCCATTATCGTCGTTGTCCCACGTTGCGTTTCCGGCCATTTCCAACACCTTCACCGCCTCCACCACCACACAAAAATAAATCAATATCCCCAAATTTAAGATTTCAAAATCATTAAATTAACCTAGATTTCGAATCAAATTCGATTATGTAACAATTTTTAGGTTTAATTAGAAATTTAATTTGCTTCTGAAAATCAATTCAAGGACGCCAAAAATTTGATATTTTTATTGATAATCTGCCTAATTTCCCCAATGTAAGAAACCAATCACACAAAATTGAGCATTAATCAGAGGGGGATGCTATGTTCACTCTCTTTGGGAGAGTGACAAAGAACACTCAAGCTTTCATTGGTTGTAATACACAAGTGGTGCAATTAATGCTACAAGTAAATGATTTTTTTTTGTTGAATAGCCAATAAAAGCTTGAGTGTTCCTTGTCACTCTCCCAAAGAGAGTACCATAGCATCCCCTTAATCAGACCATACCTAATTCTGAAATTATTTGAGGAAGGTAAAGATAATTGGACAAAGGAAAAGAAAGGAGAGAGAAAGTAAGAGAGTGCCGATTAGGAGAAGAGATAAAACCAAGCACACAAAAGTCTCTTGATGATTTCCTTCCAGAGGAAGCTTCACCACCAACAAAAACGGTGTTCGCATCATCTTCTTCATCATTTACGTTCCTGAAATAAAAGATACGGACCTCAAAATAGGGTCCGTTTTTTTCTCTCCCGGGTTTGATTGATTTAGGTTTGAGGTTCAACGTTTTGTATGATCTAATGGAAGATTTACACATCAAAAAAGACATGTATTGTGCCAAGCCAAGGATGGTGATGGAGCAAAGAAAAGAAAATGGAAGGCTCTGGTAATGGAGGTTGGTGGTAATAAGAAATGAGTGGAGGAGTGGGAGAAGGTCAACTAACAGACAAGGGATGGAGAACTGTTTAATGAGACGGAAAACACAGAAGAGGTAGTCTTTTGCAACAAAAAAAATCATTTTAAGGTAGTCTTTTACAATTATTATTATTATTATTATTATAATAGGTAGGGTTTCGCAAAGTTGGAACTTATAAAGATAGGGTTTCGCAAAAAACCCTAATTGATTAATACTTTTTTTTCTTTTGATTGGAAAATTGTTGAAACTAATTGCATTAGAGTGAAACAATTTAGGCAAAGGAAATTCGAAATTTAGATGAAAAGCATTTCGGAAAAATTTCAGAAATTGGCCGAAAATGCAAAAATAAGAATTAATTGGATTGATTTTACTGCAATTATGAGCCATAATTTTCTGTGTTTCGAAATATACCCAAATTCAATTTTGACCTTAACGCTCTAATCAAACCCAAAACCTAATCTATTCACCTCAAATTGAAATTGGATCGGGTATCACATACCTAGAAACTGGGTTTCGCGAAGGTGATGATATTAGGTGTTGGTAGTTGCGATGAGGTAGTCGGGCGCGGCTGATGATCGAAGAAGCGGCGTGTGGCCATGGTGGTCCGCAAGGAGCTGCTAGGTGCGATAGCCGACCAACGAGCGATGAGCATAGTGGATTCTGATTGGCTTGGTCGACCGGAGGGTAATGGGTTTGTATCAAACGCAAATTAATGATTTGATCATTAGTAATGGATTATAGTGACCGGTTTATCAGCATTGGTAACTTTGGAAACTTTGATTTATTTTAGTCAAAGTTTCCTACTTGATAGTTGATACGGAGTACCAAATGATACTTTAGTCATCGTCGGTCAATGGTAGAATGGTCAATTAAGAGCCATGTTCACAGCCAGCTTATGGTAAGTTGCTGACAAACTTATAGTTAGACTATTTGTTTTACCAATTCACACTTAAATTAGTTGGACTTAACTTAGTTTGAAATGGATCATGTTTTGAGTGGGAGAAGCTTATTTTACTTGGATGGTCCTAAGTAGTTGGCAAATGGGTTCAGGCAATGAAACATTAGGTGGGATCATTATCGTTGAATAATTTCAATAAGCATTTTAATTTTGTTAAATAATTTGGAATTATTTAACTAAAACGTAACTGACAGCTAGAAAGTCGTTATTCCTAATCAAATTACCACTAAATCAAGCTAACTAGCAAGGATAAGTGGGTATCGTATCCACGAGGAAGAGGGGAAGTCTAACATGCAATTAAAATGCGGAAAAAGCAAAATAAATGAAATAAAGCAATTAAAAAAGGGGGGTTTTTGGTTTGAGTTTTGAATAAAAGTAAAATAAACGAAATATCAATTTGATTAAATTGACTCTCGGTGATAATCTCTTCTAACACCCTAATATAGTAAGTTTTACATCTCTCTAATATTACCAATTCATTAATAATCCCGGTTTTAACCAATTAATGCTCTTTTATGGGGAAGTTGAGCAACCGCTACCAAATTCCCCTCCTTTTAGTCCTAATTTGTCTAGTGACCGACCACTCAAACAAATCACAATCAACGGCATGAAGAGAAAGGATTAATAAAGGATTAAGAACAACCCAAATTAGTATCTAATTAGCCGCAACCGCGACACTAATCAAATCTAATCTATTAGTCACCTAATTAATTCCCCAATCACTAATTAGCCGCAACCGCGACACTAATAATGTGAAAGTTGCTTCATCTAGGGTTAATAATCAATGACCACCAATTATCAACCAAGCATAAGAAATATCCAATTCAATCCAATCAACCAATTAGAGAAAATATAGGTAAATCAAGCAATTGAAGAACAAGGAATTAATTATAATGAAATTAAAGGAAAATTAGAGAGAGAATTACTTACTAATACATAGGATGAAGAATTTGATTACACCAAGAGTCTAGGAAGGGGATTAGCCTCCCATATTAATTATTACAATAAGATTTGAGATGGAAATCATAATGAAAATACTAATTCTCCTTGATCTCTCTCTAAAACTAAGAACAAGATGGAAAAATATAATGAAAAGTGATTAGTATTATTGAGGAGTTCATGCCCCTTTATTTAATCTAAGTACAAAACACTAAAAGACAAAATAGATATTTAGGCCAAAAGAAAACCGTCAAAAGCCTCTAGGAAGTTTCCCGGAAGCTACCTTCCTCGACTCGAGTACCTTTCCTCGAGTCGAGCGAAGGAATCCTCGACTCGAGGAACATCCTCCTCGAGTCGAGCGAGGAAATCCTCGACTCGAGGCTTACTCCTCTCGAGTCGAGGAAATTGAATTTTCTTCTTCCTTTGCTTCTTTCCTCGACTCGAATGGCCCTACTCCCGAGTCGAGGAATGTTGATGTGCATGATCTTGAAAGGTTGCTCGGCCGCTCAATCGTCGATGGCTCGGCCGCTCAATCGTCGATTAGTCCCCATTGGTCTCTGAATCCTAAAAATCTTCTAAAATCCTTCAATAAAGCTCCAACCAAACCGAAACATCGGGACACTAGAATCACTATAAAACCGCTTCGCAAGACTCCTAAATATGACTAAATCGGCTCCCTTAACGCACACCAATCACACCACATCAGTAACAAATCGATAATTCTATTGTTAATTAATTATTAATTTAGAATTAATATTTTGATTAGCTCGCGTGGTTTTATTATGTGTTTAATGGTTAAAAGCATGATTTAGTTTTAACTAGCTTTTTTGTTCCCGTGAACTCAAGTTTTTTTTTTTTTTGTTTTTTTTTTTTTTTGCTTCTTTTTAAACGAAAACAGTAGACATTAGCTTTATGACTAAAATTTACTAAAGAGTTTAGAAATATCATGATGGTGGATATATTAGCCAATATAGATAGTAACACTCTATAACAAATTTCATAAGTAAAACATTTGTATCAATAATCAATCTATATATTCCTCCTCCCGCAATGCTTTGCTAAAGTGCTCAATTGAACAACTCTAAATTTATGTGTAAATTATTTTCTTCTTTTCTTTTAGCAAAACCAAATAAAAAAATAAAGGTGAATATACTACTTTGAAGCAACATGCATGTAACTCAAATTTTTGAAAAACCAAAAGTTAAGAAAAACTATTTAAATTTTTTGTAACTTACAGAATTGGCAAACCAATAGCCAAAAGTGTAATATCCCAAAATTTCGGAATATTTTATATTAATATTTTGAAATTATTAATTAGATTAGATTAACGAAAAATGAACTTAATTGTTATGTTGTGAGTCGTTTTCGTAAATGGGTTCGGGAATGGGTTTAGATTCGGATTTCTATTTGGGTCTCTTAGTTTGAGTTGGACCATCTCTAGCTACTACAACTACATCGACCCATTACTATATTGGCCCAAATAAGAAAGGCCAAACACAAACCAAAAGCAATAGAAAAAGAAATCTGAAAAAAAAAAAAAATATAAGAAAGGAAAGAAAAGGAAAAAAAAAAAAAAAAACAAACCTCACAAATTCGCTCTCCTAAAACACGTACAACCCCCTTCCCCTGCCTCTTCTCTGTTTTTCCTCTGTTCTTCACGTCCACACGCGACGCACGCCTCGCCTTCGCCGCTCATCACACCACTCAGCTCAGAACTTTGACGACCACACTCGGTTCCTCTTATCTCCGGCCTCCTGGTCGCCTTTCCATCGCTTTTCCCTCTCTCTTCGCCGTGGGTAACGCCCTCCATTCACCCCTGTTTTCGTGTTCTTTAAGAAACACGGTTATTGAACCAATTTTTATGCTTTAATTTTTGTTCAATTGACACTAATAGATGTTATGATTAGTGGGTAATCAATTTGAGTTAGTTATATGGATAAAGAATTGAGTTTGATGATTGTTTTGAGTTAATTTCCACTAATTATGAATTTGGGATTAATTAGCTTAATTATTCGAATTAGGGTCAATTTGTTTCGAAACTTATGATTTTAGTATGTTTTTAATATGTTAATTAGGGTTCTTGAATTTATTTTGAGATTTAATTGGGGTTTTGTTCAAGTTTATAGAAATTGCAATTTAGGGGAAAATTTGGTTAATTGTTTCTTAATTATTTAATAAGCCCAAATTAATTTTAATGATCAATAAATCGAAATTATGATAATTTAAGGAATTATAAATTGATTTTCGAATTTAGATTGACTTAATTCGTTTTTATGTAAATTTATTTAATTTAAACACGTTTTTGATAATTAAAACATAATATAAATTGTATTAATAAATCCTAAATAAATTATAACAATTAAGTATTTATTTTTATTAGTTAAATTCTGTTTTTAAAACTAATTCTAGGCCTTTGGGAATTTTCTTAATTAACTTGGATGTTCTTTTAGTTTTATTGGATAATTATTGAAATAGAATTATAATTATTGGATAATTGGTAATTGTTGGTTTGGACTTGGTATTATCATGTTCATAAATTGTATATAGGATCTACTAACATAGAGGTGGTTAGTTGAATAAGTTTGGGTGTTAGTCGGGAATGTCGTTTGTGTAATTTGTAGAGCCTGAGTTCGTAGACAAGGAGTACTAGTAATTATTGTGCTAATGAGTTCCTGTTTGCTTGAAAAGGTAAGCTAGCATGCTCAACCTTTCTTAAACTTGTAGAATGATGTGTTTGGATGAAAACTTAGTATCATGTTAGGTGGAGAACGATTCAATTTTCTTTGTGATTATTAAATGGTACTTGTGTGGTTATTTGCAATGAAAATATAAGTGGTTTTATGTGTGATATTGGTTGTGATTGGTTTATGAATGATTCAAATTGTGAATGTGAACTATGATGGTGATATGGAGATTTGACGGAGTATGGTGGTATAATGATTGTGTCGGAGCCTCGGAGTTGCTCCTAATTATTATGACGGAGTCGCATCGATTCCTAATTATAGCCCCACTGCATCGGTCTTTAAGAGGGTTTGGCTCTAGTACTACTCTATTAGGCTAAAATACTTAATAGGGGGTGTGCACACTTAAGGTCTAGTAGTCTTTGGTTTGATATGATACAATGAATTGACAAAGTTGTGAAGTAATACGTTGGATTGGATTGGAAGTTCGTAGTGGATTCTTTATTTAATTAAGCTTTGATTGATGATTGTGAAAGTTTGTGGAATTTGACCTTTTGTTGTTGAATTGAATTCATTTGGTTGATATGATTTTGTGCTAAGTGCGTTTTCGAAAATAAAATTTAAAACGTTTTCAAAATACAGGTAAGGGTTTTGGTTTTCTACGAGTTAAGATGTTAGCTTACTCAATTTCACTGACTTTTTCAACTGTGGTTTTTGTGTTTTAAATCCACCACAGATTTGGAGTGTTTGATGCATTGCGGGGACGACGACACACTAGATATTAGTTGAATCAAATAAAGTTTAACTTTAAGCTATAGATCATTAATAATACTTAGACTATTTCATATTTCATATTTCATATTTCAGATTATTGTAATTTAATTAATGGATTTTAATAGACTATTTTAGATCATTAGACATTTGTAGATCGGCTTTTGAAATTTGCATTCGGGTCTTTGACTCAAGTGCGGAGTGACACCTCTGAATTTCCTTATTTGTATTTTTGTTCGTGATAAAAATGTTTTTAAAAAAGAAAGGAAATTTGGGGGTGGTACAAAAAGACACAGTGTTTAATACATGCTTAATATCAATATTGAATGAAAGGCTTTCCAAGTATCCACAAATTTTAATGCAAATAACTCATGTCATGAGGAAGTCGAAAGACCTCCTTGAAAATATTATTTAACCGTGAAATTTGGAGGCGACGGCTAAGCGATGATGTGGCTTTTTTTTTTAGCACATGCGTCTAGCAACTGACACGTGGGCATGAATGTTAGACTAATAAAAGTATAGTATAGATATATGGTTTACATACTCCCTCTAGTTCTGCATGATCTTCATGTTTCCTTTTTGGGTCAGTTCTAAATGATCTTCCACTTTCCTTATTTGTTATGTTTTTTGTGGTCCTAATGGTTTGTGACCCACCAACTTACATTTTCCACCACATCTTACTTCCTACCAAAAAATCTGTGCTATTTGATTGTGCAACATCAAATAGAACAGGAGGGAGTATTAGAATTGGGTCACTCACTTTAGAAATGAGTGGGTGAATGTTTATGTATAAATGGTTTATGCGTGACTGGTATGGCCTGAATTAGGATAGAAAATACGGTCTGCGTACCGTCATGTATTTTTCTAATCCAATACGGTCTGCGTACCATTATGTATTTATGTAATTATTAATTCAATTATGGCATGCGTGTAACAACCCTAAATTTTCGACCAAATTAAATAAACGAAAACCTAGGATTATTATGCCACAATTAACCATCCAAGTTAATTGCAAGGCAAAACCAAATTAAATAAATACAAAATATAAGTAATAAAGAAGTACGACATCGGAAGACTTAGCCAAAGTTTACAAAATCCAAATCTGAAATCCCAATAAAATAATAAATGTATAATATTTGTGTAAATGAAATGACCCCCATGTATACAGACGTCCACAAGCTCAACAAATCACCTTCAAAGACATCTGTCAACTGCGCCATCGAGAAAATGACACAGCCCCAGAATAGTGTAGGGACAAACCCAAACAATAAAACGTCAGCAAACAGGCTGAGTAAGAAACAATAGAGAGACAAGAAGAAGATACGCGCCTTAGTGGCGCGTAGCTGAACAGAGACTTAGCTCAAAAGAATGATACAAGAACCAACAAACCATACATTATTATTTCAAATAATAAGAATATTAATAAAATTCCGAATCCCATATATTAATGGTTGGGTCCTACCCCTAACCGAACCACAACTAGAGCATCCACCCATTACCATAACCATCCTATAAGACTCAAGTATGCGCACACTTCCCTATGAGGGCCAGTAGGATGAAACCAACTCATAGGGACGTCTATAGGCAACTAGGAGCTACCTAGCTAAAAACCACTTACAGAATTATTGGCCATATGCATAGACGTGCCACCCAACAATGTGGACACGTCGCTCTAGTGGGTAAAAGTCCTTAACGTATAACCAAATTCCATATTTGAACCATTAGAGGTATATTACTTGAGAACAAAGTCAAACCATATGCTAACTATAGGCCGAAGCCGCGAATACCAAGACAAGCCCTTAGGCGGAATAGAAGATAATCAACATGTGCATATACGTATATAAATATATAATATGAGCACAAGTGTACGGAACGAGAATTATAAAGATATGTAACCAATATGAGATGATATAGGAATTTACAATATAAGCTCAAGTTCAAAGTATTGGCGTTCTTACCGTAAATGCTAACCCCCTCCTCAAGGCTTATACCATGCTCCTAGGAGCACAAGGAGCATGGTGGTCCTCCTCACAATAAAGGAGTAGGGACCACACTTAAATAGATTTAATTTATTTAAGTGTGGTCCCTACTCCTCTATTGTGAAGAGGACCACCATGCTCCTTGTGCTCCCGGGAGCATGGTATAATTTGCGCCCCCTCCTTACTGTTCCCTCTCAAAATCGTCAAACCGAACTTCCTTAAATCCGCAAGCTATATTACATAAATTATAAGGCAAATTAACAAAGCGAACTACGAGATAACCAACAAATTATTACGCTAAGACCCAACACGCTCCTAACTTTAGCTAAACCATACTGATCTAACTTTCTAATTCCCAAACTTACCACATACATTAAACTAGTCAATTACCCAAAAATATACCAATCAACCCCAACAAATTATCGACAAAACACACATTAAGCCACTGATCATTGGCATCAACATGCCCAACCTTTACCTATGCACACCTGCCCCTTTACACATACAAAATCATCCAACAAATACCCATAAACACTACGTACAAACCATAATCAGCAACAACATAACCACGGCGACCACCCTACACAACAACAACAACAACGCAACAACAGCCGAACAGAATTACATCGACGCCCCCACACCCTTACTCATAAGTCATAACAACTAACAACATAACTGGCATTGACGACAACCCAACCTACAACGACGACAACATTTCCACCCAGGAACTACAACAACGGAGTAATAGCAACACCACCAATCAACAACAACATAACCATGGCAACAAGAACGGCAACCAACCTACCCATCCCAAATTATACATAAAACCAAATTAAAACCCTCTAAATATCATCATAACAACTAGTAAGAGAATTAAAACAATAAAATCATCGTGAATCAATGTTAATCGACAAAATATGAATTTCGATGTCGGAACAACTTTAATAAAACCTTGAGAAATTCATACCGTTGCTTAGAGGAGAGAAAAAGAGGAACAACAGTACTAGTTTCGTCAAAAATCAGGCTGGAAACTGGAGTCAGCAAGCAAATTAAGGGCGGCGGCGATCGTGGGCGAAGAAGACGATTATGATTATGATAATGAAGATGATACGTAAACCAGCTTTAGTTTTATGAGTTAAAAAAAGGTTTTTTTGTCCGGTTTTTTTGTTTTAGATATAACCAAGGGCAAAAACGTCATTTCATATAAAAGAGTGGTTTAAATTTGTTTTAATTACTTAATGATTTATATAAAACCCCTTTAAAATCTGAAAATCATATTAATAATTTTCGAAAATAAACCCAAAATAAATATAATTAGTAACATCCGACTTAAAGTAATTTCCAAAAATTAACGGGTGTTACAATGCGTGCCGTTTATCGATTGTAATTATTTTGGAGTGGAGGTTGACCGTTGCATGAAAATCATGATGATGGCACATGAATGGTGCGGATGGGATCGATAGACCTTTCGGAGTCTTGAAGATTAGATCTTTAGGACAAGAGGTCATACTAGGATCACTTTTATTTCTCGCAATTTATTTGAGATTTATTGTGTTTACATCTGATTTATTAGTTTACCTAGCTCAGCATCGTTCACAAAAGTTTTAGGTCAAATAATAATAAATCAAAGTCCCTAATAATATTGAGTTTATTTGCCTTCCCACACAATTAACACCATTAAGCCCTAGATCATTAGTGATGGAGCGAAGTATCACTTCTAATCTTGGGATTAATACGGGTAAACTTATGAAGGTGTTTACAAGTTAAGTGTGGTTAACCCACAATATCATTAAGGAGTCCTTCGATCAAGTAGTCGAATAGTCAATGGTATAATTACGGAGATAATTATTCAATTATATTTAGGTAGTCGTAATGTTTGGCTAGAGACCGCTTACGATTTGTTGGTTCGTAAACTAACTGCTAAGTATAATTGAACCTATTGGGTCACACACATTAGGCTAATACCGAATTAACGTGAATGCGAATTATGGTCATTGGGTTTGGAGTCCATAGTGTCGCACTTAGACTAATTGGAGTTAGTCAGTTAGAGAATTAATAGTTTCCTAATGAGGAGTTAATTCTTGGCCATCATGATATTAATGTGGGAGATTATTTCTGCACATTAAAATCAAAGCTAACGTTACACTTGAGCTTGGCTCATATATTTGTAACGTGTGATAATGGGTATTGTGGATATTCATTCTTCTCATGGTGAGATATACATGACCAAACACTCTTAAGAGAGTATACAAAAGTGAGACATAAACCTTATTCGTGATTCAAGCTCGTCCTAGCCGACCTATCGTTGAGTTTGTAGCCTCGTGTGGATACTGGTAGAGGGGCAACACTTGAGGTCATTTCTCTGTTATTATTATTATTATCACAAGGATTATTCACGCGACAAAGATATGTCATCTCCCCTAGATTCATGTTAATACATGTATGTGATCTTCGAAGGTTTTAGTGTTTTCCGCAAGTTAGACTTAACCGTAACCCAACAGTTACCAACACCCGAGGGACTGAATCCATGTTAATTGTGAGAACCGAAAGAATCTGATTGCTTTGTTGCCTATTACTTTAAACATGGCGGTAAAATTTATCTAATACAAGATGAAGTGTTGGCAAGATAGTTGTCAATGTTATTGATGTCAAAAGTTACAAACAGTCATATGGAAATAAGTATATACGAGAATATTATGTGCTAGGAAAGTTTGTATATGGTTACCTTTTATTTAGATACGTTCACATTCGTATGATCGTAGGAGAATGATTAGAGTTGTATATATACATGTTACTCGTACATGTACATGAATGCATGTGTAACTAGTTGAATATGCAGAAAGTATTTTTCCACAATTTTGTCATGGTATCAGAGCAGGTTCAATAATTGGGGGAAAAAAAAGGGAGAGGATTAGAGAGATCATATTATGTCGAGTAAAATGTGTGGTGATAATCAAACCCAAAATATGCAAGGTGAGAGATTAAACACAGTGAAACATACAATTCTCAGTGTAAGAGAAATCTTGGAATCAGATCGGAGACGAGGAGACAGTGGAAATGCAAACCAAGCAATTAAAATGCAGAAATATCAAGAAAAGCTAGAAATTGGTGAAGATGAGAAATCAAGCCAAGAAAATTGTTTCACGGCAGATTTTGGAGCGGCATCAAAGAAGATAAAATCAAGGGGGCAATTACGATGTGAAGGTAAACAAGTGCGGAAACCATCGAAATCTAGCGAGGAAGCACAACGGGTATTTGGACTGACATTGGAGGCCAAGAATCGAATTGCAGCACTCATCGCACCAGTTAATTTGAATAGTGAGAAAGGTATGTGTATAGATTGGATCTTGGATACCGGCGCATCTCATCATATGTCAGGGATAAAAAGCCTTCTTATTGATAAGTGGGAAGAACAGCCTGCGCTTGTTGGGATGCCTGATGGTGCTCAAACAGTTGCAACTACTCATGGGAGAGTGGTTTTAAGAGGAGATATGGTGTTAAATGATGTGCTATATGTTCCTAATTTAACGTGCAACTTGATTTCTGTTGGACAATTGATCAGAGAGGCCAAATATACTGTGACCTTTTCCTTTGATTCTAGCTTGTATCATTCATGACCGCTTTATGAAAAAACAGGTTGCTGCTGGTGAATACAGAGATGGGGTATACTACCTAAAAGAGGCCAAGGCGAGGACGGCAAGAGTAGGAGTGTCTCGAGATACTGAGCTCTGGCACTAGCGTATGGGTCACCCTTCAAGTAAGATTCTACAATCTTTATCTGATTTGGTAGGCAGTAACTTGAGATGGAAAAATGAAGTGCCATGTGATTCTTGTTTGAGAGCTAAACAATGTCGTTTAAAATTTCCCAAAAGTGATAGCCATGCTTCGGTGATTTTTCAATTGGTGCATTGTGACATATGGGGAGGTTATAGAGAACACACTCACACTGGAGCCCGCTATTTTCTTACCATTGTAGATGATTGTAGTAGAGGTGTCTGGGTGTATTTGATGAAAGAGAAAAGCCAAGCAGGGGAGTTGTTAAGGAATTTGTGCAAAATGGTTGAGACTCAATTTGAGAAGCGGGTTAAAGTAATACGTTCTGATAACGGGGGAGAATTTGATTCAAACCCTATGCTGGCATTTTACAGAGAGAATGGGATGATTCATCAAACCAGTAATGTTGATACATCACAACAAAATGCCAGGGTAGAGCGCAAGCATAGACATATATTGGAGATGGCGAGAGCATTGAGATTCGAAGCTGGGTTACCAATAGAATTTTGGGGAGATTGTGTATTGACAGCCGCTTATCTGATTAATAGAACACCAACTCCAATACTGGGAAACAAGACCCCATATGAGATCTTGTTTGGAGACAAGCCGCCGATGAAACATTTGAGAGTGTTTGGATGTTTGTGTTATGCTCATAACAAAGTGTTCCCGAGGGATAAGTTTGGCGAGAAAAGTAGAAAGTGTGTTTTCATCGGAGATCCACATGGAAAAAAAGGGTATAGGTTGTTTGATATTGAGAAAAGAGGGACATTTTATTCCAGGGATGTGGTGTTCTATGAACATATATTTCCCATGGCAGAAAAGGAATCAGCTGATCATGAAGTAGTAAAATTGTCGCAAGCAAATGAGGTGATTGATGATGGAGAAATACATATTGTTGGTGAAAATGCATAGGTTGATGAACATGAACAGGGAGCAGTGACCACTGGACAACAAGATACAGATGTGCAAGCTGAAGTTGAAGATAATGTTCAAAGCAGAGCTATAGGAGGTTGTGAGACAGGGAGAGGGCTATCAACTGGGAAGTGATGATGAAAACGTGAATAATTTGAGTGGTGCAGACACAAATGGGGTGAGTAAGGTGATGCTAGGTATGAGTATGACAGATGGGGTGTTAATGATGGGACGTGGTATGCGAGAAAAGAAAGAGCCTTACTAGAAAAGTGATTATGTTTCGAGTTCGACAAAAATAGTATACTAGTATGTCCTACCGGTTTAGAGACAAATATCATTGTTTTTCAATTAATATCATGTAAACAATGATATTCCAACAAGTTTAGAGAGGAATATCATTGTTTTTCAATTAATTTAGGTTAATATGAATCTTATTGTTGACTGTTAAGTGTGATCCATGTAACTCGTTTGACGTTGTTATCATATTGTTTTCTTGAATTATTATTGTAGTAGTATATAGACCAATATTATTCCAACAGTCTAAGAGAGATAACGTTTATGTTGTGGTTGGTCTCGTATCTACTGCTTACTTGTGTCGACCTTAATTAGTGTGATATTTCTAATCGCTTGAGAATTGGATCATGTACTCTACTGATTAATTAGTTGATTATCTTCGCAAGTTATTCCTTTGGAGGCTTGTGATCAGTGATCTGATAATTTCTTGTGGGCAATATCTTTTGTTAAGTGTGTTGATGGCATATTGGTACGTACGTATTTTAGTTGTTCCATATTGATAGTAGCTTGTGTTTGTTTGCTTATTAGCCAACTACTTGTTCCTGCTGATCCGCTCTATTTGGTTAATAACTGCCAAAGTTCGGACGTGTGATGAGCACTTGCAGTTAGTTCATCTAATTTGCTTATGATTTAGAAGATGCCCTCTTATCTTTATATAATATGCCATTTTAAAACATGTGCTTTATTTGGTTTAAGGTATGTTGTAGTTGCTAGTGATCGATCAAACCAATCGTTTTGGTTTTGGTGTTTTTGATCAAGTTACGTACGTACATTCAATTAAAGGTCTTTCGGCCACGGTGCCTTTCCTATTGTTGTTGGATTGTGGAGGAGCCCCGAGAGTACTTGAAGATTTATTAAAGAAGGCTTGTTGGTGTCCTAGTGTGTTTGGTGCTCCCAACGTTGACCAGATAAATTTTATTCCTATAGAGGTCTTTACTTGTGATCAATCAAGTGTGGCATGATGGTTTCAATAATTTCTGATCAAGAGTGGAACAAAAATGCATTGTTGATGCCCCTGGTTGATTCGCCCTTAATTTGAAGCTAGTGATTAAGTGGTTATTAGCTAATGATTACCTATTATTGATGACCTCATTTGGTTCACTGTTGTAGTATGTCGAGCCTGTCGAGCCTGCATGATTTGCTCATTTGCTCAGTACCTAACTCAGCTTACTTGCTTGATTAGCAATTGCACTTTGTTAAATGTAAGAATAACACACTATATTTGGGGAAACTCTTAACATTAATATAATCGTAATAACTTCCTTACATTGACCTTGGGATAAACCCTATTTATACTATTACAATGACTTGACTCTTACGAAACCCTAACACACAATATATTCCTAAACATATTATTTTCCTAAATTACATACTAGTAATATTAATAAAATTACTTAACCGAATATTCCTAATATTCTCTATTACCTCCCCTTAAACTCATGGTAATTTGACTAAAATTACAATGAGTTTGCCAAAACGATAAGGAAACAAAAATAACTCCGTCGAGATCTTCAAATCGTCAAATCCTGCACGTTCATCTTTGTCGTCGCAAAACACCATTCGAGCAACCCGTACACCCATACTCATCCAAAGAACACTCAAAATCAACACCATGAATCGCCTATAATCAACTTCACCACGAAACGCTAGATACAAGGGAACCACGAATCACCATGGTCTCACAAATCATTAAGCGACCATAATCAGTTTCATCTTAAAAAGAACCAAACATGACCGGTAGGGGCACTCTCCAATAATGCACCAAAAACAAATACCATGAATCGATCAACATGGTCTCAAAACGTGAAGTGATCATTATCAACTTCACCTTAAAACTACCAGACATGAGAGGTAGGGGCACACCCCCATTCCTTGATCGGCCTAAAATCATCATGAATTCGAACCCAAAATCCAACAAGATATAAACTCCCAACCATAAACAATCACATACGTAATAAGCCAAAAAAACAAATTCTGGCCTCCACCATAAACGATCACGGCAACATCAAACCTCCAAAATCATAAACACTGAATTCCCAGTAAGGTCTACGCTTGCGGCGTCATGCCACGTACAAACTAAAACCAACAACAAAACAGACAACAACGCAACGAAGGCACCACTCAAATCGATCATCACCGAACCTTTATAATCTCAAAACCCGGAACTGTCGATCAAACATAAAATAAACACTATCTCGACAACTCAAATTCCAAATAATAAACGGCGGGGGTTTTATTCAAACACAAATAAAATTAAACATAAGACTCTTAAATAAAATCGAACAACCAAAATCCAATTATATCACGAACAACACGTCTCCAGCGAACACCAAATTCCCGACGAGTAATGAAATCCCGTCGGCAGACATTATCGATCACATGCCCACCGGCAGGCAGCTGAAGCACCTTTTAGAGTCCTTTAGGAAAGAGGCTCTGATACCATATAAGAATTATAACACACTATATTTGGGTAAACTCTTAACATTAATATAATCGTAATAACTTCCTTACACTGACCTTGGGATAAACCCTATTTAAACTATTACAATGACTTGATTCTTACGAAATCCTAAGACACAATATATTCCTAAACATATTATTTTCCTAAATTACATACTCGTAATATTAGTAATATTCCTTAACCGAATAATCCAAATATTCTCTATTATTAAACTATCTAAAGTGTGAGCTTTTACAGCCTACTTTCTATTGTCTTTGTGGTATGTATGAAAGTATGTGATTGATTATTTTTTTGGTCATAGTTTCGTTAGATGGCCACTGTTGCTTGTGTTTGTCGAAGTTCATACGTGATCAACACTTACGATTTGTTGAGCTATTTGACCATTTAAAGAAAGCTCATTATAGCTAATTTTGCTATCTATTAAAGATGACTTGATGGTGGAAAATTGTTGCTAATTAGTTCAAGCATTAGCAAACCTGTCGATTTCAACTATTTTTGCCTTTTTTTTTGGATGTGGACTTGGTAAATGTGGGGGTTTTCGACCCATAAGTTTGTGAGTTCCATTTTAGTGATTGGTGTATGTATAATTGATTCGGGTACCATTGTTCTCGTTTGTGCTAGTGAGAGTTTTGACTCAAAGAAGTGTCAGCTAGTATGAACACTTTTATTATTCATTGCTCATGTGTTGATGTTATTTTCGATATTTGGTAGCAAATTAAGTTTGATCAGTCGTACAAAATGTTTCTTATGTAATGTAATTTGATATGAAGGACCTTGGTCGAACTGATCTGTTTTTGGGTGTTGAATTGTTGAATAGGCATGTTGCTATGCCATTAACCCATTTTCATTACATGGACAAGATGTTATTTGTCGTAGCTGATGGTTGATACCGATTTAACAAAAGCTACTGGTTGTGTATTTTTGTTAGATGATGATGTAGTATCATGGAGGTATGCGAAGAAGACATATCTAGCTGGACCATGCAAGCCGAGCTTGTTACGTTGGATACTACACGAACAGAAGCAAATTGGCTGGAAAAATTAAATCCAATATTCTCGCAGCTTATAACTCCTATTCTTTATTATATGACATTGTTGGTTTAGCTAAAGCTAAGAGCATAAGTTTATTGAAAATGAGAGATATATTTGAGTTGTGAGACATAGATAATCTTTAAGACATAAATAATTTCTGAGACATCTGAGTTCTAATGAGACTATATCTTTGTGACTTTGAATGTTGTCAGGTCTCATAATAATTTTGTGGCACCGGTAATGAAGAGGTTGATGCATCGACAAGTACATAGAGTATCGAGGGGAATGGGATTGTCGCCTACTAATTAAGTCACCACAGTGGATACCCAACTTCGATAGAGTGGCGATCCCATGAACGAAGTTCAACGGGTACTAACGAAGCTGAAATTTTTGGTGACTTGGAAGAGCAAATTACATTATTTATATGCGGAAATTTTTCCAAGTCTCATTCCTATGATGCATTGCTCTTCATGTGACGTTTGAGGTTGAGTTTTTCTCTTAATTAATAAGTCCAAAGGCATGATTTTTGCAGGGTGGTTGGTCACAAATTACTCTTGGAGGACTTACCTATATGAATGTGGTGGTGGGGTTGCCACTGTTGGGGTGTAGGCTACCCTCTAATGACGTTCACGAAACAAGATTCCTCGCATGACCGTAAAGCGCACCACTGACAGAACCTTGGTGATTACCTTGTCGTGTGTGTGGTGAGTCCAAGCTTGATCTAAGGGACCTAGTTCAAGGCATTTATGCTACTATGGTTATTTTAAGCGTAAGCTCTCTTACACTAAGTGTAGGTTCAAATCAAGAAGGTACCTACACCCATTGCATGACATTATAAGCTCATTTGGATGATTATAATTTTAAATCATGTGGGGGATTGTTGAAAATTTTTATTATGATTTAAAATTATTTTTCTTATTTTAATCTAATCCCAAGTTTATTAAAAACACTCAACGTTTGATTTGCTTTGCTAAAATGCTAATAACAATTTTTCTATTGGTCATTGCCTTGGACCTAAATTATAGGAAAGTTGATTTGGTGGGCTGTTAGTGTTTGGTCGTTGAGTTTGTGAGTGAGTGGACCGATTATTTAGGCTTCTTTGTTGAAGTGGCTGTTTGTGGTGAGGCCTTTCGGTGGAGTATAAAGTGAACAAAACTCTGAGCGTTCTTCTACTACTATCTCCTGATATACACTGGCTTGTTTAATCCTACTACTACATACTTTTCTATCCTATTACTTAATTATACAAACACTTAATCAATCATCCATTTGAGTTTTGTAATCTATGGGTTCGGGGTTCTCTTCGCTGCATCCGACGAGCACCATCGGGTTGTCGAATCTTGGGAGAGGGACGCGGTTACAAGTTTACCAGTGCAGTGGGGGCGTATAAAGAGAGCGCTACGACGTACTTCGACCCAGGCTACTCTAATCTCAACTCTTATTGTCTATTTTCTAATTGATTGTTATTTGTTCTTGTTTGTTTGTCCTAAATTAATTGAATTCCCCTTTGTGTTTTGTGACTTACATTCCAACAAATGGATCATCCATATGAATCAGCTAAGATTTCACATAATATGCATCACTATGTTGCACTAATCAAAGTTATAAACTGCCTGTTTTGTAACGTAAGGGATACCAATAAAACCAAAACTAAAAAATAAAAAACAAGGAGAAGATGAATTTCATTGGGCTTGAAAGTTTTTTAAGCATATTTCTACATATGGTTTCATGAGATGCTTAGTCATAAATTTTGAATAATTTAGATGTTTTGCCACACTTTTCCAGTTTAACCTTCATGATTGTATCAATTACAGAAAGAATCAAAAGGGTTATTTTTCATCTTTGTGAATGATGACCTACTTTAATAATATTTTTCTTATTTTCAAGCACTTCCAAAGTCAAATTAAAAAGTCCAATCAATTAATTTATCACTCTTCAATCCTATTTAAAAGCCCCAAAAGAAGAAAATTAACCCCAATTCGATTCTTTACAAAATATATTCATGATTAATCTGGTATTCAATTAAATGTGAAACCAAAAAAAAAAGAATCAATTACATAAACTAAGAACTTCAGATGTCGACGTCGTTTTGTTGCTGTCAATGATGGAGGAGAGAGAAAGAAGCGCCAGAAAAAAAAGAGGAGAGAGAAAGGTGTAGCGCGGAAAATTCCCAAAAATTTAAAAGCGTGAATGACCATCTTACCCCTCAATGTTATGGTAATTCGAAACATGTGTGATATATATCCACCATTGGATGGAGTGAGATCAATGGCATTTAATTCGTGTTATTTCTTATTACTTGGGTACCCCCGGTTTACCTTATACGGAACGTCGGCTAACATCTTTACCCTATCCTTTGTTTTATTTTCCCTGTTGTTTTGGCTTACAAAAAAAAAAAAAAAAAGACACAGAGTTAGCTTACTCCGCCGCTACGACCACCTCTCAACCACCAGTTTAGTCGTCGCCCCCGCCTATGCCAATTGTAGGTCTTTCCGCTCTATGAAATCCTTTTTATTGAAACATGTATAGTTTATCACTTGCATTTCTCCTTTCTATAAACTTTTTTATTGTTAAATTTCATGTGGTTTATTAGTTTTTAGGTTGATCATGTTTTTTGTTTTTTTGTTTTTTTGAGCTAGTTTATGAACTAATTGCGGTTTATGACTATGGTAATGCGATACTTTGTGTCCGAATTTCGTGTCTGATTTTGTGTGCCACGCCAATCAGGGCTAAGATTTTACAAACTTCACAAAAGAACTAACCTTTCTATCTCAAAAAATAACATTGTAAGACCCTAGCATGTGATAGCTATGGTGCACAGAATGAGACACCAATTGGGACTGAGTATCCGTGGTGATGTAATGGGTAATGTGTGTAGACACCAAAATTTTATTATTTTAGGTGTTTTAGATAGGTAGAAAATCTTTGTATCTTCAGATATTATCCAAAAAGATAATATCTCATAGATCTAGGGTTTTATCTGTCTTGCCCACCAAGTCGTTTAACGACTATAATTAGGACCCTCCTCCTAGGGTTAAAAGAGGAGCCAAGATGAAATAAGCCACAAAGGCCTCATCTCCTCCGCCCCAATGGAGTTGAGATGAAATAAGCCACAAAGGTCTCGTCTCTTCCCCACAAAACTAGGTCAGATGGATCAAGCCACAAATGGCCCCGTCACCTAACCAACCCAAAACAGTTCGAGAATAAGTTGATAAGACCCTCAAACTGAAAACCCTAAAATCCTTGGAGATGGCATCAAGAGAATCACGAAAGTTGTAACACGCAATCTTTCGATAATAAAATTGTTGTATTCCATATTTATTTTCGTATTTAAATTTTTATGGTTTACAAATTGGTGAACCCGACGTGAAGATCTCTGCCTCTCATCTTTTTCTCCGAAAGATTGATCGTGCCCTTGATGAAGAAAATTGTTGCCAACAAGGAGTGTCCTCAAGGTGCACGACATCCTCCACACTCTTGTCGATCCACAACAGTAGCGGTTATGGTGATTGAAGCAGAGACCATGGAGGAACAAATTGCCAACATGGAAATTCTTCTCGAAGATCTCATTAAGCAAAGGGAAGAGATCGATAAAGAAATCAAGCACCGTGACGAGCAAATAACCATCCTCACAGAAGAATTGGAGAAAAGTTCAAGAAACAAGTCCTCCAAGAACAAAGGCAAACAAAGGACAAACGGAAACGAAAATATCAAAGGATCTTCCTCCAACTCACTACCACGACAACAAATTCAAGACATGGTGGTGAATATGGTCAAGATGCAAGTGGACGAAGGTTTCAAGACCAATCAGCGATACGTCAAACCATACACCAGAAGGATCGACGAGCTACAAATGCCCTTTGGCTACAAACCTCCAAAATTTCAGCAATTTGGTGGAAAAGGCGATCCAAGACAACACATTGCTCACTTCCTCGAGACATGCAGCAGCGCTGGAACTGAAGGAGACCTCATGGTGAAGCAGTTCGTTCGCACCCTCAAAGAAGTGGCCTTCGACTGGTACACAGATTTGGCGCCTGACTCTATCGACAGTTGGCAACAAATGGAAGAAGCTTTTCTCAATCGCTTCCACAGCACACGTAGACTCGTCAGCATGACTGAGTTGTCAAACACCAAACAACTTGATAGAGAGCCAGTCATCGAATATATCAACCGTTGGCGAGCCTTAAGCCTTCAATGCAAAGATCGCTTGTCTGAAGCCTCAGCGGTGGGGATGTGTGTCAAGGGAATGCATGCGGAATTGTTCTACATACTCCATGGAATCAAGCCCAAAAATTTTCAAGATTTGGCAACAATGGCGTGCGATATGGAGCTTACAATCTCTAATTGTAAAGATATCAAATTTCCAAGCAAAGTGGAGGAAAAAGCTGCATACGACTTGCTGTCCAACAAACCTGGTGCTGAAAATTCTGATAATACCAGTACCACCACGTCTAATGATGGAAGTTCAAAGTCCAGCAAGACAACTTCAAAATCTTCGGAAGATGATGATCAATCAGATGACGATTCAGCTGTGCCCGATGACGAATCAGAACATTCTGCAGAATCAAATTATACTGCAGTTTTGATCGCAAACCAGTCATGAAGAAAGCTCCCCACAAAAAGCGAATTGCAATCAACTCAAATCACGAACTGCAATTCGCCACCACAACTCGTAAAGTGCAATTCGCCACCACCACTCGCAAAGTGCAATTCCCCTCCACGAATCGCAAATTGCAATTCGTCTCCTCAAAGGGGGCAACTCCAGAATGGTAGGGCACATAGGAGTTGCAAACTCCTCGTCTTCGACAAAGCAACGAAGTCGACATTCAAGCCAGTCGTAGACGATTGTTCAAATCCGGGCCAAATGAAGGTATCCTGAACAAGAAATCAACAAAATCAAGTCCTCCTAAGCAAGAGCCTAAACTGCCAAGTTCAAATCCAAATCAAGCGCTCCTAAGCAAGAGTCTAAACTGCAAGTTCATCAATTGCTCCTAAGCAAGAGCCTAAACTGCCAAGTTCAAATCCCAATTAAGCGCTCCTAAGCAAGAGCCTAAACTGCAAGTTCATTAATCGCTCCTAAGCAAGAGCCTAAACTGCAAGTTCATTAATCGCTCCTAAGCAAGAGCCTAAACTTCAAGTCCATTAATCTCTCCTAAGCAAGAGCCTAAACTGCAAGTTCATCAATCGCTCCTAAGCAAGAGACTAAAATGCAAGTTCAAGTCCAAATCAAGCACTCCTAAGCAAGAGCCTAAACTGCAAGTTCAAATCCAAATCAAGACCTCCCCCTCCTCAGCAAGAGATTAAACTGCAACAACAAATTAAGACCTCCTCAGCAAGAGATGAAACGGCATTCAAGATCTCCTTATCGAGAGAGTAAACTGCAACCAAAACCAAACAAAAAAAAACCCCACAAAAATCCCCAAATAAATGAACTACGTTATGACTTGATCTCACTCAAATTGTCAAGTGAGTACGTAGGCAGCTTGCAAAACCCCTCAAGTTCAGTCACACCACAACAACAACAACAACAAAAAAATCCTCAATCTTCACTTCGAAAAAGAGGAAAATTCATCTTCAGTTCTTCCTATGGTGATCGTGTCGGCTGAAGACAAAGAAGAAAAAGGTGGAATTAAGAGAAAGCATAAAGCACTTAATCCACGTCAACCATCACATCACCAAGATGTGAAGAAACCGCACTTGATCGAGAGAAAGCAAGAAGCTCGTGTTCAAGTAAATAACACAGAAAGTGAATGACGATCGACAAAATGTTCAATCAACTCTAAGTCAAATTTTCAAAAAAACGGCGAGGATTGATATAAGGCGTCGTCAACTGCATGTTGGAAAGTCTCCAATTAAGTTGATGTAGACAGAATAACTACTCCTATTGTTTACGATCCAACGCGCATCACAATAGAAGTAGTAATTCCACAACTCAAAGTTTGGGCAGTTCATCAATTCACTTCTACAACGACTCGTCAATTCGTCTCTTTGCGACTCGCGATTCGTGGCTTTGCGGCTCGTCAACTCGCCAACTCATCATTCAGCGATTCGTCAACTCAACATTTGAAGGTTCGTCAATTCGTCAAATGACAAGCCTCCTCAAACAACAGCTCAAAGTATCGAGCATTCCAAGACAAACTCAAGTTCAAATGCAAGGGTCGTCGAGTCAAAATCAAATTAAAGTGCAACGATCGTAGAGTCAAATTTGAAGATGAAATAAATCACGACGACTTAAAAGTCGGGGAAAAAAACAAATATTCAGCAACGGTGGTCACTCTCAAGTCAAAGTTTAACCTTCCACCGTAATTGAGGTGTCTCACAAGTCGTAGTTCAACCTCAACCGCAATCGAGGTGACCGTAAAGTTGAAGTTCAACCTCCCAGTGCAATTGAGGGACTCTCAAGTCAAAAATCGACCCCAGTCCGGCTTCTTACAAGTTGAAAAAAATATATCATCAAAGTTGCCCAAGACTTTCAAATCGAAGATGAAAATCGACTACAACGACCTTCAAGTCGAACCAAAAACCAAGTTCAAACTGAATTGGTCAACGACAACGACTCACTAGTCCAAATTACAACTGAGCTACGACACCCAGGTGAAAAGAAAGAAATGTTCAAGTGCCACTTTCACGTCGAATCTCAAAATCAAAATCAAATTCAGACTTCAACGGAGCTGGCTTCTAAACTGACAACGGTTCCATGTCATGAACACTTTCAAGTCAAAGACAATAGATTCAAATGACTACCAAGTCGAAGTTGAAATTCATCCAAGGTGATATCAAAGTTCATTGGACACCTGTTCAACAAAATGACTCCCAAGTCGAAATCAAATAAATTCAAGTGACTTTCAAGTCAAAATCAAGGTGACTTTCAAGTCTAGAAAAAATTTCAAATGACTCTCAAGTCGAAATCAAGCGAACTCAAATGACTTTCAAGTCAAAAATCAAGTTATTCGAAACCAGCCCACGTCTAAGCACTCCTAAGTCGTGCACGTGGCCTAGTCTCGAGGGGGCATTTGTAGGAGGCAAAAAATTCACAACCTATCAAAATGCGCCACGTGGAGGTTGAAAAGTCTACGTGACAAGTTGACCGGCCAATTATAGAAGGCCACGTGTCATTTTTATATTGAATGACTGGCGAATAAAATATCGCCACATGTCACCTACGACTCAAAGCCGGGAGGGAACTACAACAATATTATTCCTAATTAGATTGGAATAAAATAAGCTTAAAAGATCAAGTTGATTGGAAGACAATGACTTGCACCAGTCAACTTCCTCTAAGATAGAGTCCTACCTCAATGTTAATTCAATCTCTTGGGTTATCCTACCTTCCATCAAACTCTCACCTCCTCCACTATAAATAGAAGATGACCCCCACCTCACAATTGTCTTCCAGATTCCTGGAGATCAAGTCTTCCAGATTCCTGGAGATCAAGTCTAGAAAATCCCTGAAGACCATCTTGGAGAAAGCTCTCAAGCACCAAGATCAAATCAAGCAACCCTCAAGATCCGGAGAAAGCTCACAAGCACCAGAAAGTCGCTGACAACAATCAACCTACAACAATCAACTTACAAGATCTGGAGAAAGCTTCCAAGCACCAGAGATCCAAAGAAGTTCAACAATCATTCAGTTCAAGATCAAGCCTAGGCCCTTGAACACGAAATTCGGAGTATTATCAAGGAGACTCTCAAATCAAGATTGTCAAAACCCTAAATTCAAATCCAAGTATAGTTCGAGATCAAGTCATCACGACCCTCGAATTGAAGATCAAAGTGGAGATTGAATCAGCGGATTTATTTCTATTTTAATAGAAATCACAGAGATTGTACACGAAATTCTGATAAATATTAAATTCATTTGAAACTCATATTTTGTTGTCTTATTCAGATCAATACAAAATTTGTGTTTACAAATTTTTGGTGAACCCGACGTGAAAATTTTCGCTGTTCATCTCCATTTCTCAAGGATCAAGACCGTAGAAGTCATGGGGGCACATCAAGTTGTCTCTGTTAATTCTACATCAAGTTTCGAGACCAAGTTGCAGCCGACGTCGAAGTCTCCACAACAAGTCTCGAGGGGGCATTTGTAGACACCAAAATTTTATTATTTTAGGTGTTTTAGATAGGTAGAAAATCTTTGTATCTTCAGATATTATCCAAAAAGATAATATCTCATAGATCTAGGGTTTTATCTGTCTTGCCCACCAAGTCGTTTAACGACTATAATTAGGACCCTCCTCCTAGGGTTAAAAGAGGAGCCAAGATGAAATAAGCCACAAAGGCCTCATCTCCTCCACCCCAATGGAGTTGAGATGAAATAAGCCACAAAGGTCTCGTCTCTTCCCCACAAAACTAGGTCAGATGGATCAAGCCACAAATGGCCTCGTCACCTAACCAACCCAAAACAGTTCGAGAATAAGTTGATAAGACCCTCAAACTGAAAACCCTAAAATCCTTGGAGATGGCATCAAGAGAATCACGAAAGTTGTAACACGCAATCTTTCGATAATAAAATTGTTGTATTCCATATTTATTTTCGTATTTAAATTTTTATGGTTTACAATGTGATTAAGTGAGAAAATTTTGGCATTAGGCTTTGTCTTGTTATTTGTCCCACCCAGAGTTTAGGAAAACATGAATATTACCAAAATAAAATAAAATAATCATTACTTGTTTACATGGTGAATTCTTGAACTTTGATGGGCTTGGTACACATAGTGAGACAAATAATGGGACATAGGATTCCTTGTGGGAATTTTGCTGTTAGTCTTGACCAAATGGAAATTGTAATGGAAATTGTGCATGATCATGCATGACATATAGGGTCTGTTTGGCCAAGCTCTAATTTCTTTATAATTACCTCTTAGAAACAGTTTCCGATAAATAGTTTCAGGAGGAGGAGCTCCGAATTGGAGATTCCACATCTCATGAACATATTTACACCAGAACCTCTTCTCATAAATTAGAAACAATTTTCTCAATTTTGTGTATTTGGCCAGTTTTGAGTTTCTAAGACCCAAAAACAGTCGAGAAACACTTCAAGAGGTTGACCAAACATACTGATAATATCGTCGAACACAGTTATAGAGGTAATTGGTTGATCTTTTGTTGGTGTCATATTGTGTGTATCCTAAGGTAAGCTAACATGTTCAATCCTTCTTAAACTTGTCGAGCACTTTTCAAAAGTTATGTGTTAGTTTTTGAAGGAATGATGGCGTGAGAAACTTAGTAACATGGCTTAAGTTTTAATTTTATTTATGTTATGTTATTGTGTGCATCTATTTATGATTTAAGAGTTGATATGCAAATTTCGATGTGTAACAAAGATGATATTGTGAACGTTGAGGTCATGTTTAAATGCAATCTTGTACTTAATCTAAAATCAAACATAAGATTTCAATCTGCTTTTGTGATTTTGTGGACATTAGATACAACAAGTAAAAGATATGGATTCGAAGTTTCATTTATTCATTCAACTCCTCTACAAGAACTAAGGTTCTGATTACATAGATTATACACCCCTATGCAAGCTTTACCAAGTTTTAGGAACTAGCCCCTTCCTTCGAGACATCTTGTTCAACTCAGGTTCTTAATTATTAGAGGCAACTGGTACAAGTCCTTTGTGCTAAATTCTCGACTTTAAGGCTCATCAATAAGTAGCTGTATTAAAGGTTATGAGATCTCTCCTCACAAATTTCTTTCACAGACAAAACCCTCTTCTTTTATGAATCGCTCTTGGTCTCTTTTGGAGTGTGTTTAAATTGTCACTCTTGACTCTTGTCTGTTAACCCAAGGTATTTACAATACTTATGCATTAGACTTGACTTGTTCACCACTTTGAGTCTTTGATGAGACAAAAGGCTGGTAAACTTGATGGGGTTCTATCCTTTTTCTTGTGCAAGTTTGTACATTATCAAAACTAAAGTAACAAATGACAGACATGTTTATGCATAAATGAAATAAATTGATCTAAACGTAGCTGCAGCCTCTGTCGAATGTAAGAAACAAAATTAAGGGCTACCGATTCATGGAAAATACCTCCTAGTCAGTGTTCACTTCTGAAATGAAGCTGGTTTTTATGCCTTTGAGTTGTTCAAACAACGACATATTCTACTTTCCCTTTTTATTTCCGTTTTTCTTGGTGATTTGGCTATAAACCATCTTGGAAGTACGCTACCCGTACTGCTACAAAAGTGATTCAACTTCCGGTCAATGTACAGCTCCATCTTTCCATGGACTCAGTTTAAGAAGATAAAAAGCTCCTCATACATCTTCTATGTATTTCTCTGTTCTCCTCTGCTCTTCTTTTGTTTTCCTCATATTCACATCATTAAGATAAGAATTCATTATTTGTAAAATGGGATAGTCAAGAATTGTCTTTGGGTTGATTTTACAGAGTTCGTTTTGGTTTTCATGGATAGGTTTTTATCAAAAGGACACCTAGATCGAATCTCTTGTACCAATTGATGCGCTCCTACATACCATTTAGGGCTTTCTTGGATTGAGAGGAATTATTAGGGGGGTAAGAGGGGCTAAAACCAGGGGAAAATGAGAGATAATGTGATGGTGCAGGGAAGAAGGGGAGGAAGGAATCTTTACTCTCATATGGGAGTAATGCATTATCCTAAGGGGGAGGTGGGTAATGCATTTCCCTCATATGGGGATAATAGTTCCTCCTCTACCCCTTATTCGCTCCATCTACCACCACCATTTCTATCATTGTTGTCTTGTTTTAACCTTCATTACCCCCCTATGATTACTCCCAATCCAAGCAAGCTCTTAAAGTTAAACATACGATTTCAATTTTTTTTTGTGATTTTATGGACTTCATATACAGCAATCAAACGATATGGACTTGAAAGTTTGCTGATTCTCTCAATTATTCTACAAGAACTATGCATCTGATCACCTTAGAAAATAAATCTAGTTTTACTTGGGTTATAGACCCTAAGCAGCTTCACTAGTTTTAGGAATTAATCCCTTCCTCCTTAAGTTAAACACACTCAATGAAGAAATAGAGACAACTTGTAAATCACACACTTAGATCGTAACTGAATGTTCTTGTAATATCCCGAAATTTCAAAGTATTTTATATTATATATTTTAGAATTATTGATTAGAATATTGTAGTAGAATATGTTTTTTAAACAATAAGTCTCCAATGAGACCGTCTCACCGGTGAGACTGGCCCAAAAACGAAACAACCCAACATTAATAATTAGGATAATTAACTTTAAAAACTAATTAAATCCTATACAAAATACACGACCTGTCAAAAACAAACAAAAAAGGAAGACAGACTTCAAGAGAGAGAAACTGCAATTCGAAGCATGAAGATTGGAAAAAGAAGATCGGTGAAGATCGAAGAAGAAATAGAAGAGGAAATCAATGGAAAAAGGTATGTTTAATGTTCAAATATTGTTGATAATTTCCAAACTCCCAATCAAACCTCAAAAATTTATGATTTAGGGTTTCTATATACCAACTAAATAGTGATATAAACATCCAATTGAGAATCATTCATCTAAACTACAATTTCACATACGTGATCTCTATTGTCGTTGGAATCGATTGCAATTTGTGGAAAGACAATTCAAATAAGCAGTTCTATAATTTTGTTCAAATTTTATTTTGAATTGAACCAACAATTTTCAATAGAAAACAAGAATATTTAAGCTGAAAACTTGAATTCCTAATGTTATTAGAGATTAAATGTTCTTTCTGTGAACTTGAGCTTTCAATTTGCAAATTTGTGGCTTGAAGTCGGAAACTCACGCTTTTAATTGATGGTTATTGTTAGTGTGATTCATGGCACATTTAAGTTGAAAACTTTTTTTTTTTTTTAGTTAGAAACTCAATGTTCTTCGATGAGTTAGTGTTCAAATTTTAGGGTTTTAATTCAAAAACTTGTGGTTTAATGATGAGAACTTCATGTTTATGACATAATTGTCTTGCATTTTTTGTCCTGAAGTCTATTAGCTCAATTGGTAGAGCATCGTTCAATTGGACGAGAAGTATGGGTTCGAACCCCATATAGACTTGTGAATTTTAATCATCTAATTGGAAGTGGGGAGATTTTTTTTTTTTTTTTTTTTTTTTTTTTTTTTTTTTTTAAAGAGGAGGTGGAGAGAATTAATGACTAACATATAATAGGGATGCTATTTTCCAATTTTCCTGTACGTAGGTGAGAAGTGGGAGATTTGGGGAATTTCTTTCTATTTAAAAAAAAAATCTTATTAATTATTGGGCTCATGTGTTATTGGTCCGTCTCACGGTGAGACGGTCTTATGTAAGAATTTGTCATTTTTAAATGTTATTTGTGAATCGCTTTTGAAAAGCGGTTCGGGAATGGGTTCTAACTTGGACTTGCGATTTGGGTTTTCTGTTTTTAAATTAAGTCACTTCTAGTTATAGGGGTAACAATCATACATCAACCCAATACCATTTTGGCCCAAACAACCAATACCCAACCCAAAGAGTAAAGGAAATCAGAAAATTGGAAGGAAAAAGAAAAGAGAAAAAGGAAAAGAAAAAAAATAAAATAAATAAAACCCTCTTTTTCCTCTCCCCTCTACCCGAGCAAACACCCACCCCCTTCGCCCTGCTTCTCCCTTGCTTTCTTCTGTTCACACACACGCCTCGTCTTCGCCGCACACTCGCGTCCTCTGATCGCCGGCCGTCCGGTCACCCCATCGCCTCTATTGGCGTCCTCCCTTTCCCAACGAGTAACGTCCACTGCCGCCCCTTCCTCTGTTTCTTTCGTCCCTGTTTTCGTGTTCTTCAATGAACAAGTTTTGAATCCGTTTTTATTGCTTTAAATTTTGTTAAATTGATACTAATAGACGTTATTAATCAATTTGGGTTAGTTTTATGCACAAAGAATTGATTTTGATGATTGTTTTGAGTTGATTTTCACTAATTACGAATTTAGGATTAATTAGCTTAATTTTTCGAATTGGTTTAATATATTTCGAAATTTATGGTTTTTTTATACTTATAATATGATATTTAGGGTTCTTGATTTTAATTAGAGCTTTAGATTGGGTTTTGTTCAAAGTTGTAGAAATTGTAAATTGGGGGAATTTTGATTAATTGTTTCTTAATTAGGTTAATTAACCCAAATTAATTATGATAATAAATATTTCGAAATTCTGATGATTTAAGAAATTATAAACTGATTTTCGGGTTTTAATTAATTTAATTCGTTTTTATGTAATTTTATGTAATTTAAACATGATTTTGATAATTAAAACATAATATAAATTGTTTAAGTAAATCATAATAATTAAGAATTTATTTTTTTAAATTAGATTCTGTTTTAAAAGTGATTTTAAGCCTTTGAAATGTTTTAAAATAAATTGAGTGCTATTTGAAGAGTAAGTCTCGTGTGAGACGGTCTCACACTAATTTATTGTGAGACGATCTTTCTTTGTATAAATAGTGACATTTTTTACATTTTTAGTAACCGTTGTACTTCTTTTAGTGATTTTTTTTAATTTAACATAAGATTAGAATGTCTTATATAAAATGAGTAATTGCATTATTCTATAAATAATGCTTAATTTTATATTTTGTGACCCTTTTAAATCACAACTTATGTTGTTAAATCGTAAACTAACAAGATCACTAAAAGCAATATAATGGTTACTATGAATGCTAAATGGTTCACTTTTTAAAAAACTAAGTTCGTCTCACAATAAATTATCGTAAGACCGTCTCATGTGAGACTTTGCCTTAGTTGATTATTGAATTAAAATTATAATTGTTGGTTAATTGTTGATTGTTGGGTTACAAATTAAGTTTTCATGGGCATTGCATATATAATAGAACTAACATAAGTATTAGTTGAATGATTGGGTCAGATTAGTATTAATTTGGGATTTTGGTTGTATTATTGTAGCCTCTGAGTTCGTGGACGAAGAGTGCTAGTGATCGTTGTGTTGTCGTATTCTTGTGTGCATTATAAAGGTTAGTTAGCATGCTCGCTATATGTGAATGGTGTGATGGATGAGAACTTGGTATCGTCTTAGGTGGAGAACGATTCAATTTTCTTTGTAATTATTACGTCATACTTGTTTTGGTTTATTGCAATGGAAATGTAAGGTGGATTTGGTATGTGATGTTGGTTATGATTGACTTATGAATGATTTAAATTGTGAATGTGGATTATGATAGTGGTGTGGAGATTTGATGGAGAATAGTGGTATAATTATTGTGTCGGAGCCGCGAAGTTGCTCCTAATGATTGTGCCGGAGCCGCGGAGTTGCTCCTAATGATTGTGTCGGAGCCTCGGAGTTACTCCTAATTATTGGACGGAGTCGCATCGATTCCTAATTGCAGCCCCACCGCATCAGTTTTAAGTGGGTTTGGCTTTAGTACTACTCTATTAGGTTAAAAATACTTAATAGGGGGTGTGCACACTTAAGGTCAATTAGTATTGGATTTTGGATAATTATGGATTATGGATTATGGATTGTAGATTGTGGATTGTGAACTATGGATTGTGGATTATGACTTATAACTTGTTACTCGTGATCAAATAAATTAATGTTTGATGAATATGTATTGTTGAATGTTTC
Source organism: Spergularia marina (assembly GCA_963680865.1). Classification (NCBI taxonomy): domain Eukaryota; kingdom Viridiplantae; phylum Streptophyta; class Magnoliopsida; order Caryophyllales; family Caryophyllaceae; genus Spergularia; species Spergularia marina. The sequence goes on from OY804554.1 coordinate 14,365,701, forward strand.
TTGTACAATTGATATATGTGTTAAATTGATTTATGGATTGTGGAATGTTTCTTAAGCTATTGGAAGTGATGAATTGAATGATAGATTGTGGAATATGAATTTGGATTGCTGGTTTGGAATTATTGTTGGATGGTTGATGTGATTATGTGCTAAATGTGTTTTCGAAAAAAAATAAAACTAAAACGTTTTCAAAATCCAAGTAAGGGTTTTGGTTTTCTACATGTTAAGAGCCTGTTTGGTATCGTTTTCCATTTGCAGTTTTCTGTTTTTTTGAAAACCAAAGTCCCGTTTTTGAAAACCAGAAAAAGTGGTTTACAGTTTTCAGTTGTCAGTTTTTATTTTCCATATGACTATTATAGTACCAAACAATTTAAAGTTAATTTTGTAACTTATTTAAGTAAATATTTTACGCAAAAAAACTAAAAACTGAAAACGGCAGTGATACCGAACGGGCCCTAAAGTGTTGGCTTATTCAATTTCACTGATTTTTTCAACTGTGGTTTTTGTCCTTTAAATGTTTGGAGTAGACGATACATGCGGGAACGACGACTCAGTATAAATTATTTGGATTCCATATATTTAGACTTTCATTTATTAGACAATATATTAGACTTATGCTATTTCATATTTATATTTTTGTTTTGGATTATTGTAGTTTAAGGATGGGTTGTAATAGACTATTTTAGATCATTAGACTTTTTACAATTTGGCTTCCGAAATCTCCTAGCATTCGGGTCTTTGACTCGAGTGTGGAGTGACACCTTTGAATTTCTTTATTTGTGTTTTGGTTCGCGATAAAATGTTTTTAAAAAGGAAAGGAAATTTGGGGTGTTACAGTTTTCAAAAGTCTAGACAAGAAATACTCTTAAACATGGTCTTTCTCAGTTCTAACTCTGGCTTCCTTCATACTAGAGGAAGGATTATCTATAATCCATTAATCCTTCAAAAGTTACAATATTTTACATGAAGAAAAATAGGAATGATAAACATAACTGAAAAGAAAAGCAAGTCTGCTAATAGGCTAAGTCAAGCCACACTTCTAGCCGAAAGAACGACATCGTGGCATATTGAAATATCCTTGCTTTGTAGATGTACTGAGCAAAACTGATCATTATGAAACAGTTTGTTCTTTCAAGTGCTAAAAAATGCCTTAATTATGATGCATCACTTTTTTAAGCTCATTCGTTCATTGAAACATGGCCAACTGACTTGCATGAACAACTCATAATCTTTTTTTTTTTGTTTTTTTTTTTAAATATTTGGCTATGTGTGCCTGCATCACTTGGAATGATAACTGATTGTTATATTGACTATAGTTGGTTGTTGTATTATTGGAATTGGTGGAATTTCAAGATTCTTTGGGTTATGGTTATCTAAGTGTTCAATTCATTTGCAAAGGTAAATTTTCCACCAAACCATGAGCAACAAGAAAAGGTGGAAGAGGCAGAGAGATAACCGAACACATGATGATGAATCACTTCGAAATGATGGAGATAACATAGATAATATAGAAAGTGCGCGGAAGAAGGTGAAGTCTTCTTCGTCACCGTCCTCGTCGTCATCATCGTTTTCGTCGGGGGGTATGAGTGGTGAAGCTTTTCTGTCGTCACCCACCTTAGAAGATGATAGTAAAGATGAAGAAGTTGATCAAAAGAAGGCGGAAAACGGTTCATCATCTTCTTGCGGCATCATGAGCGGTGAATCTTTTCTGTCACTGCCCACCTTATCGGAACCCACCAAGAATGCTATCACTTCCATGGGTTTCACTAATATGACTCAGGTCGACTTTTGTTATTCTATGTTACTCCCTCCATTAATAACCAAATGCCCCATTAACTTTGCAGTTTTTGACTTACCATATTATGAGCCACATATCAACCAAATGAACGACTCATTTGCTTTAAAAATAAGGGGGATTGGGATAGTGCATTGCAGAATAGAGCATTTGCTATTTTTTACACTAAGTGAACATGTTTTTTTAATGTGGGTGTGTGTCCAAATATGGTCTGTCAAAAACTGCAAAAAAAAATGAAGCATTTGAAATTTTGGATATGAATGGAGGGGGTATATTATTATATATATCATATATTTTGGCTTGTTTGGGAAAGATTAACCTTAGCAATGTTGTACCTTGGCTCTTGTTATCTCTAGCTATATATACTCATGATCCGTACTTTAGAACGAAGCTCTACCTTAACATCATAGGTTTTAGGCGAAAGAGCTATAAAAAGGAACATTGAATAATGATTGACAAACATAGGGAGTTTTTATTGTCTTTTATCTAGTTTTTACGTGTACTTTGTACCTTGGGTATTAAGGGAGAATTTCACAGATTGATCACACTGGAGTCATGAAAATATGAGGAATTATTTATATGTTTCTTGAGTGTGTATGTCTGCTTGTTCTGTTTCAAAGTCAGGTATTGTCACGGAAGGAAAAATCGCTGATGAAGTATAGATAACCTTCGAAGCAAAATGACGAAGATGTTAATTAGTCCACTCGAAATTCGTGGTCATCTAATTGAACGGTGTAGTTAAAATCATGTTAAAGGGAATGGTGTTGTTTCTCTATTTAGCTATTAGTTGGGAATACTAAGTAGTTGTTATGTTATTGTCGGGAAAAAGTGCCTACGTATGACCCCTTATCATGCTTGAAGAGATAGCTTCTTTATAGCCACTAAATAAATACGATGGCCCAAATTTAAATGAATTTCACTTGAACTTTGAACTTTTTTTTTTTTTTTTTGGAATCAGTTAGTCCTAAGAACTAGCACATGTATAAACATGGTTGTTTTACAGTACCCATATAAGCTACATAAGTTCCTCTTTGAGAAATTTGGTAACAAAAAATTTAGTACCTTGTTTGAAATGGCTTATTTTTGGTTTGTTGGTGTCTGTTGCTAAAACTATAATAACCATTACTTTTTGTAGTTTTGAGTTTAGGGCAAAGCCTTGTTTTACACTATAATTGAGAAGTAAAAACATTGATTTCTTCTTTTTTGAAGTTTCTCCACAATATTCAATGAAATGACAGTGAAAAAGTTTTTAATTCGGATGATGCTATGTAATGATTTGCTTTTTGTTCTGTTGAAAAATTCAAAGCTCTAACTTTGCACTGTCTTTTTACTTATGAAACATAGAACCTGTAATGATCCTAATGTGAAGTTTGACTTTGTGTGTTGTTGCCAGATCCAAGCTAGAACTATACCTCCGCTCTTTGTAGGCAAAGATGTGATTGGGGCTGCGAGGACAGGTTCCGGAAAGACCCTTGCTTTTCTTATTCCAGCTGTGGAGTTGTTACATAAGTCCCACTTCACATCTCGCAATGGAGTAGGTGCTATTGTTATCTGTCCAACAAGAGAGCTTGCAGTGCAGGTGAGGAGACTATTTGATTATGCTCTTTCATGATGACATTCAAATTTGATACTTTCCACTTCACCATCTTAGTAGAAGTTACCTTCAACTTTATACTTTCCTAATGATGTAGACACATGAAGTTGCTGAAGTGCTTATGAAGGATCACTCTCAAAATCTTGCCTTGCTAACTAGTAGCCGGGGTAGAAGCACAGAAGCACAACACCTCAGGAATGGAGTGAATCTCATAGTAGCAACTCCAGGACGGCTTCTTGACCATCTTCAGCATACAACGGGATTCTTGTTTAAGAATCTAAAGGTGATGTACTATAAAAATGTATATAGTACGTGCATTTTTTATGCTAAGAATATCACAATCTTTGCACTCTGTAGTGTCATGTTTCCTTTGTTAGTCGCACACTAGCTTATTATCATTGCAGATTTTAAAAACGATTTAAGAAATAATTTTGTCATACAAATTTAGAAGACCCATGGATTGAGATATAACAAATTAGTTGATACTTGGATTGATTAGCACTTAATTTGTTATTGACTTCTTAATATTGAATTCCTGTATATTCTGCTCAACTTCAATCTTTTCAATGTTTTTAAGTTTTTGGTGATCGATGAAGCTGACAGAATTCTTGAAGCAAATTTTGAAGAAGAAATGAACAAGATAATGAGGATTCTTCCTAAGGTTTGTGACGACCAGGTTGTTGATTCTGTTATCATTCATGTAGACGATGTAGTGCTACACACACCATGCATTCATTGACATCGACATGACTAAGTCAGATGCAGCCTTATATTGATTGTTCATAATTATTAAATTTGAATATAGGAATACCTGAAAGTACAACTATTAACTGGAAATCTTGAAGGGGGGGGGGGGGAGTTAGTCAGGTGTCACAAACGGACAAACCTATGTTTTTAATAATCTTTCATTGAGTGTATAAGGGGTCTAGTATGCTGTTGTCATACATATTGTTGTTTTACTTTTACTGTCACGTTCATTTTCTGGTTGAGTTTGCATTCTACATATACATTTCGATTCAGATGGTCTATTGTTGGCTTGTTGCAAAATTTACATTTACTCTTCTTTAAAAGATAATCTCCAAACAACGACAAATTTATGGTTTCTTGGACATCTGAACTCATTGGCTTGGTTGTCCCACTTGCAGAACAGGCAAACAGCTTTGTTTTCAGCTACCCAAACTAGGAAGGTAATTTCTATTTTGAACTTGTATTTACTAGCTACATTTGTAGTTCGTACTAAACTTTGTTCTTTCGAATCATGGAAGAGGATTTGTTCAGTTGAAAATCTTGACATGAGATATGTATGATGTTTAATTGTGGTGCATTTTGATCTTGATAACTTGACAACGCTTTGGTCAAAATACGATGGACGCAATTGACACATTTGGGATCAACTAACAAATATGGTTAGAACTTTGTGAACCTATTGGAGTTTGGTTCATTCAGTGTGATTGAGACATTACTAAGATACTGTGTTCTTCTTTATTTATATCTACTAGCTAGTAGCTAGTAACACCCAGTGGGATGGGCTCTTATGATTCTGTCGTGTTGTGACTGTTGCTTTGGCAGGTTGAAGATCTGGCCCGTGTCTCGTTCCAGTCTACACCAGTCTATATTGATGTAGATGAAGGACGGAGAAAGGTAAACGGAAGAACTTTTAGAATTACACAGTACTTTAATTTCCTATCTGATAGTGATGAGTTATTTGAGAGACATTCACATTGGGTTGTAGGCTACTAATGAAGGACTGGTGCAAGGCTACTGTATTGTTCCCAGGGCTGAGAGATTCCTATTTCTCTATACATTCCTGAAGAAGAATTTATCAAAGAAGATGATGATCTTCTTCTCGTCCTGCAATTCAGTAAAATTTCATTCTGAACTCCTTAGATACATTAAGATAGATTGCTTTAATATCTCTAGCAAGCACAAGCCCAACAAAAGGCAAACTACAATGTCGGATTTCCGCAAAGCTGAAAAGGGCATTCTTTTGTGTACTGATGTTCTTGAACGTGGACTTGATATCCCGGATGTGGTAAGTTAAGCTTTGATGTCGCTGCGTCCCTGGATTTTTTATTTTTAGCTGGTACATGATGGTTACACTTGCAATTTTCTTTTTACTTCTGTTGTTTCTAGGATTGGGTTATACAATTTGATCCTCCATTGAATCTAGAGGTAAAAGCTCTTTATTCTCGTCGAACTTCAATTGATTTGCTAGATTTCAACTGTTGCCAAAGTATATAACTATATAATATTTTGTTTTAGGCATATATTCATAGAGTTGGACGAACTGCTCGTGGAGAAGGTGCCAAAGGGAATGCGCTGATGTTCTTGACACCTGAGGAGCTGCAGTTTCTTTGTCATTTGGAGGTATGCTTTGTGCAACAATACAATTGTCAAGAGAAGGTGGGAGGACGTCAAAATAATGTGTTTTTTTTTTTTTTTTATACATGACAGAATCACAATGTGCCTGTTAAAGAGTTTGAATATAATCGAAAGATGGTCCAGAATGTGCAATCTGATTTGGTACGACCTCTGTAGTCTTAATAACCGTTTTTTTCAGAGTAGAGCCTTAGAAGCAGTAGCTGTATTGACTTGTATTGACTGTGGAAGACTCTGATTTTTCCAACGACAGTTCATGCTAGCCAACCACATGTTTTGTTGGAGTTAAGACCTTGTTATGTTTGTGTAGGATAAACTCGTCGGTAATAACTATCACTTAAACAAGTCTGCTAGAGATGCCTATAGGACCTACATTCAGGCATATAACTCTTATTCCATGAAGGATGCATTTGACGTACATAGACTCGATTTGCAGGTAATGTCTTTTTTTCTTTTTTAATACCCAGCGTGTTTGATTTTTTTTTTTTTTTTTCATGTTTATGTCATGAAATTACTCTATTGTTACATTTGTGCAGGCTGTAGCCACTTGTTTTTGCTTGTCTTGCCCTCCACGCGTAAAGCTCAACAATTAAAGTCGCCCGTCGAAGTTCAAGAAGAAGCGAGGACGGAATGCCAAAGTGAGGTTCAGCAAGAGCAACCCATATGCACGACGAAGCGTACGTAGGTGACATTAGGCTGTTTGTTGGGCATCAGCTGCAACTTCTTTCGAGTGAGTTAGAAGAATCGATTATAGAATTGATGAGGAAAAAGTTTTCATCGATTTTTGTTAGCTGCAATTGTTATCACAAATAGACTTAATTAATTTCCCAATAACATTGGTTTTGAGAGACTCGGAGTTGAAATTAAGCTTGAGTTACACATATTTGAAATTTGATCCCATGTTTTAATGTAGAGCTTTGTTAGTAATAAAGGAGTTAAACGATCGAATCAAATTGCGAAATTGTTGTGCCGATGATTTAGGTCTCTGTACTTATAGACAATTTTTCCGTGCCACGGTGTAAGCTCCTCATGGCAGTCGCCCTTCAGGTTGCACAACATCACAACACCAATCTTCCTCTGAAGAACATCGGTTCGTATAACAAGTCCTGCACGCACAATCTAAGGAAGAGAGTCTAAGAAAACACGCATAAAACCACCGACATCACTCGGTGTTTCGCCGACCAGAAGACCGCGGTCAACTCTCTCCTTTTTTTTCTTTCGCCCGCGATTCGTCTTCGCTCCTTGTTTTAGCTTGTTAATTAGCAAACTCCAACAATTCCTCACTAGTTGTCAAGTATCAATCAGTGCAAATGAGCATAAACAAGTGAATACGAAAAATTTCTAGCATATGTGCTGATATGTTGCAATTGAATCAACAAATCGACTAATTAGGTTTCGTAGCTATGCCTCAAATGGTAAACTTAATTTTTTGAACCATAGCAGCGTATATGATAGCATCACCCAATACACAACTATCCTTTCTACAAGAAACGTGTTATACCATGGTCACGTGACTATCTCACGATGTAATACCCCGACTCATCACCTGATCCGGAAGTAGTCACCTATGTCAGCTCTTCAGGACCTCACAGACCAACATGCACTACGTCAAAAATGGGCTAAGAGAACGGGTCTTCTAAAGCTAAGCAGAACGATTCTCTAGACGACTGTACTTAAAGGCTAAGAGAACGGTTGGAACCGTTCTTAAAGGGTATGAGAACGGTTGTTTACAAAATCGTTCTTAAACATCTTTTAGAACACAACCGTTCTCAAAAGTTCAATCCTTAGAAAACGATTTTCTTCAAAATCGTTCTAATATGTACTAGGGAAAAAAAAAGTAAAATTTTCTAGTCTCAGGGGACCCTTGTCCACGATCCCCAAGCCACATCAGCAACAAGCCAACAACAACATACAACAACAACAACAGAAACAACAACAACAACAACAACAACAACAACAACATAGAAATCTGGGCATATAACCTTCATCAAAATTTTGTTCACACTTATATAAAATCAATGTGAAAAAATTACACCGTATATTTTACAAAATATGCGAAAATAAAACACTAACCAAACTTATAAATCTAACTATATTTTTAATATCTCGCAAGTCTTGTCGCCATCAGGTTCCCATCTTCTCCATGGTTGGATCTGGGTTTTCTCATTAACCTACTTTGCGTTATTCTAACCACTGAAAAAAATATAGAGCGTTAAAATAAAAAAGATGAATACAATAGGATAAAAAAGAGCAACCAATGCAATGAAAAAATCGACCAATGCAATGAAAAAATCGACACAAAATTAGATAAAAACCACAGTTAATTGATGGTCGAAAACTAATTGATGCAATAAAAAAACCCACCTGAAACACATTCCAATTTGAACCTCCAACTTATTTAAAAAGTTGATCTGAAAACAAATTTTATTTTTGCAAGCAAATATTAGTAGCATTTTATTCATCCATTGTGGGAATAAAAAGCAAAGAGCTTACAAAAAACTTAAAACCCCTAAAAATCAAGCATTTAGAAGATCAACTATATCTTCATTTACAACTCCTTTGAAGTAGCTATCTATCCTAACACACACATAAAACTTAATTTTCCTAATCAACCACTCTTCATCATGCTCTTCATCCCTAAAAATTCTACAATTTGTTTCATACCAAATCATGTAGATTGTAGCTACCAAACTACATCTCGACCATTTACTCCTCCAGTGCTTCTTTTTCACATTCTTGCTATACCAATTCATCACATTTCTCAAGCTGCTTCTACCAGTGTTGATCCCAATCCACACCTAGATTTTCTTCCATACTTCAGCAGAGTAGGAGCAATTGAAGAAAAGATGTTGGTGGCTCTCCATATCCTTCTTACACAGGCTGCACCTGTTAACTAAATTCATGCCTCTCTTTACTATATTATCTGTAGTGGCCAGTTTATGTTGCACAACCAAATTTGTTGTAAAACAGTGCTTGGGGACATTCACAGCATCCTAGACCACCCTCATCTCCTTCCTTCTTCTCTGCCTTGTTCTGAAGAAATCATAGGCTTTAGAGATGCAGAATTTGCCATTGATTTCCCAAGACATAAGGGTTACCTTAGCCTGATCAACAGAGCCAGCTTTTGAAAGTCTAGCATTCCTCACTGATATGATGCTCTTGAATAGTTCAGCATCTTGGCTCTTAATACTGATATCCCAAATTGAATTTGATTTCAGCAGATAGTATTTAGTCCACTCACTCCACATGCTCTTCTTATTTCCTTGGAGAAACCATATCCAATTAGCTAACAGTGCCATGTTCCAGCTCAACACCTCTTTTATGTGAAATCCTCCTTCTTCTCTAGGGGCACAGGAGCTTGTCCAGCTCTTGTACAACATTTTCTTCTGCCCCTCACTGATACCCCACACAAAATCCTTACACATTCTATTTATCTTCTTTATAACTCCTTTTGGAAGTAAGAAGCTCGAGCACCATAAGTTTTCCAAGCCAAATATCACTGAGTTGATCAACAAGCATTTCCCTGCATATGAGAGAAACTGACTTGACCAGTGCATGATTTTGGCCTTGATTTTGAGTATTAAGCTGCTGTACATATTCACCAAAAGCCTTGAATTATTCAAAGGGGTGCCAAGGTATCTGAAGGGGAAGGCACCTTCTGTGAACCCTGAATCCTCAAGAATCTGCTTCTTGAGATCTTGTTGTATTCCTCCAAAATACACTTCAGTTTTAGCAGGATTAGCCTTCAGACCTGAGATGTCAGCAAAAGTTTCTAAACAGTCCACCACTGCTCTAACTGAAGGAATGTCCCCCCTTGTGAAGATCATGAGATCGTCTGCAAATGTAAGGTGAGTGAGTCTTAACTTTGTACGCTTAGGGTGAAAAGAGAACCCAGGATAGTTGACAAGCTTCCTCAACAACCTTGACAGGATTTTCATACTCATTACAAAGATGTAAGGAGATATTGGATCTCCCTATCTCACACCACTTTTCCCAGGAAAAACCCCCTTAGATTCACCATTAATTTTCAAAGAAAACCAAGTAGTTGTAATACAAGTCATGATCCACCTAGAGAACTTTTGAGGGAAGTTATAGATTTGAAGCATTTTCTCAATGAATCTCCAATTTAGGGTGTCAAAAGCCTTTCTAATATCTACCTTTATGAGGCATCTTTTGGAGATGTTCTTTTGAGCATATCCTTTCACCAAAGCTTGAGACAAAGCTACATTTTGAAACAAGTTTCTCCCTTGAGTAAAAGCTACCTGCTCCTCACCAATGATGGAAGGAAGAATATCTTTCAATCTCTCAAAAAGAAGCTTGCTTATGGTCTTGTAGACAGTGGTACAACAAGAAATTGGTCGATAATCCAGTACTGAAGATGCATTTAGCTTCTTAGGGATTAGAGCTACTAAGGTAACATTTACCTTCTTATTCATTTTCCCTGTTTTAAGGAAATTTTTGATTGCTTTACAAAAATCAACCTCAATGATACTCCAAGAAGCTTTGAAGAATCCTGTAGAAAATCCATCGATCCCTGGGCTTTTGTTGGAATCTATACTAAACAAAGCTCTTTTGATGTCCTCATTAGAAAAAGGAGCATCTAAGAGGTTTCTCTGCTCCTCATTCAGAATAGTCCCTTGAAGATCCAAATTCCCCATGTCCTTAACTTCCTTCTCAACACCTAACAGGTTTTTGTAGAAGGATATGAAAGCATTCTCAATCCCCTTCTCCTCCATGTGCTCCTTGCCAAATTCATTTTTTATTTTGCCAATGCTACTATAATGAACCCTCTCTGCTATCTTTGAGTAGTAGTATCTCGAGTTGCAATCTGACTCCTTTAGGTGAGTTATTTTTGCCCTTTGTCTCAACATACACAGCTCAGCTCTTTTTATTTTACAGTACTTTTCCCTTAGACAGCCTTCCTCTTCAATCAGCCCCACATTTTCAGGTTGCTGTTGTAACTTTCCCTGACATTCCAATAATTCCTCCTTACAGTCCTGAGCCTGAATAATGTCTCTTATTAAGATCTTTTAGGGAATTTTTCACATTTTTAAGCTTTTCAAAGAGCTTAAACATGGGAGTACCTGTCACTGGCTTTTCCCAAGCATTTTGGACAATGGTGAGAAAGTCCTCATGCTGTTCCCAGCAGTTCAAGTATTTAAAACTCCTACAGATCCTTCTTGACTTCACTATATTGACACATATAGGGCTGTGATCAGAAATGCACGGGTTCAAAACCTCAGCATAGGAAGTAGGGAAAGTTTCAATCCAATCAGGATTGACTAATGCTCTATCTAGTTTAGACCATACCCTAGCTCCACCATCTTGATGATTAGTCCAAGTATAATCTCCTCCATAACTCCTGATATCCTCCAGATTACATGCATTCATGCAGTCATTAAACTCCTCCATTTCACCCATATTAGCCTCATGATTACTAATTCTCTCATCTGATGCCTTTATCACATTAAAATCCCCTGAAATCACCAAAGCCTCAGATAGACCTGCAGAGATATTCACCAAATGCTGCCATAATTCCAGTCTTTCATTTCTAGAATTGCTACCATATATGAATGTAAGATAGAAATGAAAGTGATGTTGAAGATGCTCAACTCGACAATGAATAAATTGTGAGTTCACATCTTTTATTTCCACCTTGACAGAACCTGGCTTCCAAATGACCTAGATTCTACCATTATAATGGTGAGAATAATTATTCTCCACACTAAAGCTACTGAATCTGTTGGGGTTCATTTTATTGATGAGGCCACAGCCCTTGGGAAGGGAGGCCCAATGCCCTTGATAAAGCCCAATGATGTCCTTAATATCCAGCAAATCTCACCCGTTGGATGTCAAGGGAATGGAGGGTCAAGGTGAAGGGGGGACCCCTAGGAGTATTCCTTGAGGGTACCTCATCCACTATAAATACTCCTCCTTTTCCCTCACTTGGTAGGATTCGGACTCTGAGCTCTAAAAAGCCATTTTATTGCTATTCTTGAGATAAGTGATTCTCGGTACCCCATTTCCCGATCGCACCCAATACTGACTTGACCGTCGGAGGGGCGTCGCCTGGGTAAAACCGGGCCCCCTTGACCGTTTGTTCATTGCGCAGGACAGAGATTTGGACCCCATCTATCCCGAAGTCGAACTCACACCAACATTTGGCGCCGTCTGTGGGGATAGATCGGAGAAGTCTGAATTTTTGCTTGTGAGTTAAACATTTTGACTACGATAGAAATGGTAGCCGAGACGCGGAAAAAGGTTGACAAGTCAAACGCGGCCACTGTGCATGCGGGTGCGCCACCCCCTGGTGACAACCCAATCATTGGCCGTTGCGACCCGATGACGGGTGGGTTATTGGGGCCGGTTGCGTCCACCGCAACCGCATCCACTCGACCCCCGGAAAGACAAAAGGCAGTGGAAGCTGTGCGCCCACCTCCCCCTGTAACCATCGAAGACAAGCGTCACCGCAGAGGTTACGTCGTCGAGGACGAAGACGAGATGGATTATACAGACGAGGAGGAGACGGATACGGATAGCCAGGGCACTGCGGCCTTTGAAGCTCAGGTATCCGCAGTCCGAGAAGAGCTTCGCAAGGAGATGATGGAGAACCTGGATGCCCAGATGGCGGCATTCCGAAAGGAGGTGAGTGCGCAGGCGCCACCGGTCTCGGTTCAGTCGCAACCAGGATCTTCAGGAGCGAAGAGGGGGAAGAAGAGGCCGTGCCCCTCAGTGCGCATCCGCAGAGCAGTGGCACGCGCAAAGGAGGTGCAGAGGCAGGCCAACCTTAGATTCTTGGACGCGCGCCTCATCATCGATGCGGGGAAGGCGCGCGAGGAGAAGGAGAAAAAGAAGAAAGAGGAAGAGGAAAGGTTGCGGAAAGAGAGGGAAAGAGAGAAGGAAAGAAAGAAAGAGCGACCCCAAGCGTCATACAAAAAATTTCCTGCGATGGAGAAAGACAAGGGTATAGTAGAGGTGGATCGGGCATCGGTGTTTGACAGATTACGGCGGGATCCAAGGCGACGCAACGCGCCCCTGTGGATACGGTCCCGGTCTCCTCCACCCGCACGAGGTGTAGCCCTCACCCGTCCGTCGCAACCACAGCCCAAGACTCAATCTCAGCACGACCACCAGCATCATCACGGTGAGCGGCCCCGGAGTCCACTTCGCAGAGGTAGGACCCGGACGCGAAGCTGTAGTGAGAGCGAGTCCGAAATTGAGGGCGAGACAAGTTCCAAATACCAGGGCTGTGGTCATCGAGGACGCTCAACACTGCTTTGTGACTCCCCATTCACAAGTTGGATCCTAACCGCGGACAAGCCGCGGGCATTAAGAAGCCCAAAATGACTGAGTACGATGGGGTAGGAGACCCGCACGACCACATCTTGTCATATCTGCACAATATCAGTTACCTGACCATGGACGAACCCACCATCTGCAAGCTGTTCCCGTCTACACTAAGCGGAATCGCGCAGAGGTGGTTTGACCAGTTACCCCCAAACAGTATTGATTCATGGAGAGAATTGAGAAGGAAGTTTACTGGCCACTTTGTAACCAGCAAGACTAGAAAGAAGACATCCATCCATCTTGCCACTGTGAAACAGGGAGACAACGAATCTCTGGACGAGTACATCCAGAGATTCCGCATGATTGCAACGCATGTAACCAACCTTACTGATGAGGCGGGGGTTGCGGCGTTAATCATGGGAATGGCAGAAGGTAGATGCAAGTATGACTTGGTTGCGAAAGAGCCCAAGACCATGGTGAGCGCATATCAGAGAGTGGCTGCGCACGTGTATGCCTCCTTGGTAAATAGCTCGGGACGCAAAGAGAAAGCGGCTGTGGTGGCGCAGAACAAGAGCCAGGACTTCCTGTCTGCGCGCCGGCCGAGCAACGTCTTGCGCAACCCATGTCGATTCAATACATCGATCAGAACAATCTTTATGGCAATCAAGGATGATGAGATGTTGTCGGCACCAAAGCCAATGGCTGACGCAGATAGGGTCAACATGCAGCAATTTTGTGAATACCATATGGAGAGCGGGCACAGTACCCGAAACTGCCCTAATTTGGAAGATGTGTGTCACAATCTAGCTGACAATGGAAGGTTGCAGAGATACCTGACCCGGCTGCGAGGGCAGCGGGACAGGTATAAACAGCAGTGGCAGGGCCGCGACAACTACAACAACCGCAACAACAACAATGGCTGGCCTGCGAGTAGGCCGCGACCATCAAAAGGAGGAGATAGGGAACACAGTCCCGGTGTGATAAACACAATTTGGGGTGGCTTCGCCAGCGGTGGACCAAGTCACGGGGGACGAAAAGAAAATTTGAGGAACTTTATCAACTCTATTGCTTCTCCGCAGATGAAGCCGATAAGGATTCCTGATATCACTTTGAAGCAGTCTGATATCACTGAGGTTCGTACACCACATGATGATCCGGTGGTGATCACCATGAGAGTGGCGAACAAGGACATAAGAAGATGCCTGGTGGATACAGGATCCTCAGTAGATATAATGACTTTGGATTGTTTATTAAAGCTGAGATACACGAGAAAGGATATCAAGCCACTGCATGATCCTATTGTCGCGTTCGGCGGGCAGACTATCTATCCGCTAGGTTCGGTTCGACTCCCTGGTGCCATTGGTACTGGAAGTGCGATCAGGACCGCAATGGTGGAATTGATCATCATTGACATTCCCTGCGCATACAATGTGGTCATCGGGAGGCCGATGTTAAACGAAGTGGTTGGTTTGGTGTTTACTTTGGGACTTTTAATGCTATATATCACCGATGACGGGAAGCCGGCAATAATACGAACCGATCAGAAAACAGCTCGAGAATGTTATCACGCGGGGCTGCGGCCGCCGATGGTCAACCTCGAGGATGCCGCACCCAAAGACCAACCTTCCAGGAAGAGGAAGGAGAGGGGTGGTGAAACCGTCTCGGCCGCGATGACGTACTCCATTGAGACTTTGGATGCGCGTCATGGGCTGGAAGGACCCACCCAACCCCACGAGGAGACAGAAGAAGTGGCTTTACAAGAAGATAATGAGGAGAGAGCAGTACGCATTGGTCGGAATCTCGCAGTGGAAGAGCGAGATCCACTGGTCGCGTTGCTCAAAGAATATAGAGACGTGTTCGCATTCGCAGTAGAGGAGATGCCGGGCCTCAATCCCGCAGTCATTACACACAAGCTGAATGCGGACCCAAAAATCAAACCAGTTCACCAGAGGAGAAGACATTTTGAGACAGAAAGGTCCGAAGCGATTAAGGAGGAAGTGGGTAAGCTCCTTAAAGCTAGATACATAGAAGAATGCTTATACCCGACGTGGCTATCGAACGTTGTGCTTGTTAAAAAGCCCAATGGGTCGTGGCGCATGTGCGTTGATTTCACTGATCTAAACAAAGCGTGCCCGAAGGATGGCCAGCCTTTGCCGCGCATGGATAGATTAGTTGATTCGACCTCGGGCCATGGACTCTTAAGTTTCATGGATGCCTATGCAGGATATCATCAAGTGCCCCTCGAGGAGGAGGATAGACCAAAAACCGCATTCGTCACTCCGCTAGGAGTATACATGTATCGTGTGATGCCCTTTGGGTTAAAAAACGCGGGTGCGATGTTCCAAAGGTTAGTCAATAAGGTGTTTGAGGGGCAAATTGGACGCAACATGGAGGCCTATGTGGATGTCCTGATAGTGAAAAGTGCGTTGGCTGCGAACCACACACAAGATTTGAGTGAAACTTTTGCTACTTTGATGAAGTACAATATGAAGCTGAACCCCAAGAAGTGTGTATTCGGGGTGCATTCGGGGAAGTGCCTGGGTTTCTTGGTCAGTGAGCGCGGCATTGACGCAAACCCGGAGAAGATAAAGGCCATTTTGGATATGCCTTCCCCTCGGTGCGTCAAAGATGTGCAGAGGTTGACTGGTTGCGTGGCGGCACTCAGCCGATTCATTGCCAAATCAGCTGACCGCTGCTTACCCTTTTTCGATGCACTCCGAAAGCGCAAGGCGTTTGAGTGGAACGACGAGGCCGAGAAGTCCTTCCTAGAACTGAAGGAGTATCTGACTAAGGTGCCAAAGATTGTGGTACCAAAAGAGGGGGAAGAGGTAATGATATACTTATCTGCGGGAGAGCGAGCAGTGGGGGCTGCGCTGGTGGTCGAGCGCGAGGGCTCACAGTGCCCAGTGTATTACGTGAGCCACGCCCTCGCCGGGGCCGAGTTGCGATATCCACCGCTCGAAAAGTTGACATTGAGTTTGCTAATTGCAAGTAGGCGGCTGAGGCCTTACTTTTAGAGTCATAAAATTGTTGTGATGACTAATTATCCACTCCAAAAGATACTGGGAAGCCTCGACGGGAACGGTCGATTGCCGCGTTGGGGCTGCGAGCTGAAGGAATTTGGAGTGGAGTACAAATCCAGGAAAGCTTACAAGGGACAAGTACTAGCCGACTTTGTCACAGAGTGCATGTTTAGTGAGGAGTTTGCAGTGCCGAATGCACAGTGGCTGTTGTACGTTGATGGATCTTCGAATTCCGGCGGCAGCGGAGCAGGCATAGTAGTTATCCTCCCAAGCGGGGATAAGACTGAATATGCTTTGGGTTTCGGGTTCGAAGCCACTAACAACGAAGCAGAGTATGAAGCTCTGATTGCGGGGATGCAAATGTGTGCGGCTGCGAAGAATGTGAAAGCATTCTCGGATTCGGCTGTTGTGGTCAATCAAATAACTGATAAGTTTGAGGCCAGAGATCACATGGCTAGATACCGGGACGCAGTCAAAGAAATGGTCAGGAGCTTCGAGGTGTTCGAGATTGAGCAGATTCTGAGGTCAGAGAACCAGCAGGCCGACGCACTAGCACGCTTGGCTTTTTCGTCGGTGAATGACAACCCAAGGGTGGTACAGTGGAAGGTTCTGCCGTTGCGTAGTATTGACGCGACTCCGAACATCGCAGCTCTAGACCGCAGCCCAGAATGGATGATCCCGTTGTTTGCATACCTGAAGGATGGTGAGTTGCCAGAAGACGAGAAGGAGGCACAAAAGGTGAAGAAACGTGCTGAATGGTTTACGTTTCTGAACAGTAAGCTGTATAAGAAGGGGTACACCCATCCGTTCCTGAAGTGTGTAGACCCAATTGAGGGAGATTATATCCTCAAAGAAATCCACCATGGTGAGTGCGGCGGCCACATTGGAGCAAGGGCAATGGCCGGTAAAGCTCTACGGCTTGGGTTCTATTAGCCCACAATGCAGAGCGACTCGGCCGAGATCATGAAAAAGTGCGACCGATGTCAGAGGTTTGGTCCAACCTCGCATCGACCTGCAACTCCACTTCAGCCCATAACTGAACCGGTGCCATTTGCGAGGTGGGGACTTGACATTGTGGGTCCTTTTCCTCGCAGTCAATGCCAAAAGAGATATCTGATTGTTGGAGTGGATTATTTCACTAAGTGGGTTGAAGCGCAACCAGTCTCTCGCATCCGAGATACAGAGACCATGGATTTCTTGTGGAAGTATATTTTCACCAAGTTCGGGTTGCCCCGCTGCGTCACCCTTGACAACGGCTCGCAGTTTGACAGCAACCGATTCCATGAGTATTGCGCAGAATATGGTGTGAAAACTTGCTATGCCTCGGTTGCCTATCCGCAGGCCAATGGTCTGGTTGAATCCTCTAACAAGTTGATTGTGGGCGCGCTCCGCAAAATGGTTGAAGGGACCAAAGGAAAATGGATTCAGCAGCTACCAGGGATCTTGTGGGCAATGCGTACCACTGCTAAGCGCGCTACAGGAGAAACTCCATTCCAGCTCGTTTACGGATCGGACGCGGTATTGCCAGTGGAGTGGGGAGCTAAGTCCTTGCGGATCAGCACCTACGAACCCGAGCAGAATGAGCCGGAGCTGCGCATTGCGTTAGACTTGCTGCCTGAATTGAGAGGCAATGCTTTGCTGCGAGTGGAGAGACAAAAACAAGACATGGCTCGCGCTTACAACAAGAGGGTGAGCCCAAGAAGCATTGAGATCGGAGATTATGTTCTGAGAAATCTCGCAGCTACCGGAAAAGAGGTTCCAGGCGGGAAACTAAAGCCCAAGTGGGAAGGTCCTTTCCTTGTGGTTGGAAAGATAAGGGATGGGACCTTTCGCTTGGAAGAGCTTGGCGGCGAACCCATCGAGAGGCCATGGAACATTATCCACCTCAAGAAATATTATGCTTAGGTTATTGGTGGAGTTGTAACATATTCAGTTCGTTGTTTATTTTTCATCAAAAGGATAGTGAAGCGCTAGACACACCTCTAAAACATGTATTTTAAATTCTCAGTAAATGAAATGGCCTGCGGCCCAGTTGTTTTCGTTCACTCGATGTATCAATTTTAATTAGAATAGTTAGAGTACTGTAGAGCAAATTTTGACTGAGTCCGGAACTTCACCAGTCTCAGTAAATGAGTCTATACCGAGCCCGGAATTTTGCCGGCTGTGACAAGAATCACGATCAAACCAGTGGCTAAAGCCAAGCCGAGTCGGATGTGTCCCCAGACTCGGACGGTGAATACCCACTGCGGGGTGGGACCTCACCACCTCGGATGACCAGCTGTGGATCACCAATAACATCAATTGGCACCTGGGTATCGCTAATACTCGGGCGCGGCTGGGAAGAAGTCCAATTCCAAAATATACCTGGTTCGGGTTAAGACACTATATTCATTCCCGATGATTCGGGTGCGTGTTGAATAGGGTTCCATGAGATCGCCCGACCCGCAACCAGAGGCAGGACCGAAGTAACGGCCCTCGGCGAACATGTCTCCAGCTCGGATTCGTTCGCCTACGCTCTTGCACTCAGTAATCAGGGGACACCCTAGTTCAAGGGTGTCGAACTGCGATGCTGTGTTTAAGTGGGACGTAGACCCCCAGATCTCCGGGCCCGGACAGTCGAGCCAAATTTTCATTGGTTAAATTCAATGTCTCGGGCTCGACCCTCGTTGATATCCGAGTTCAATTCGAACGAAGGATGGGCTGTAATAACCCACAAAAAACAAGATGAGCCATAATATTCCACCCTTGGGCTAATACCCCGAGGGGCGCACCTAGATAATGAGTTAGTGTCTGTTATTGTTTTGCAGGTATAAGATATTATCGTTATAAGGAAATTATTACGAGGAGCGAAGTTATTTGATCGAGCCGAAATCGCACCCAAGTTCAGGGGCGATGGTCGACTGCGATTTCCGCCTCCATTCCAGGGGCGGATATTTTGATCGAGTCGAAATCGCGCCCAATTCCAGGGGCGATGCTCGGCTGCGATTTCCGAATCCATTTCGAGGGCGACGTCATTTGATCGCGTATTATCACAAGTATACAAGGACAGCAACAACGTATAGGAAAAGATGAAGAGGAAGAATCCTACGGCGTTCAGCCTCATTTACGGCCTCCATGAGACCCGCGCCTATCAACCAGACGTTCTCCAAGGACTGGTCGAAGGTAGGGGTCCAAACACGATGGCCCTCCTCCGGCGTCTTAGCTTGGACAAAGTAGTCGCGCACGGCGCGCATCGAAGGAGGGAGTACTGGTTATTCTCGGGTGTCAGCGGGGACTTCCCCCTTGGACAGCGGGAAGTCAAAGACATCGGCAGCAGTTGCGCTTGCATCTAGACTAACCCAAAAGAAGTTATTCTTCCAGACAACCTCATTCTTGCGGGGTTTCTTTGGCTGCGTCACGATGCAATGAAGATCGCCCGCGCCGCGGGGACTAAAGGTATAGAACCCATATTGGTTGGCAGACACACGGTGCAGAGATTGAAATAATTTAATTGACACCGGGATCAGCGCAACCAAACAGGTCATTACGAATCCATTGATGGTTAAGTAGGAGTTTGGGGTCACTTGCGCTGGGCACAAGTGGTAGTGAGACAGGAGTTTAGTAGTATATCTGGGTATGGGCAACCGCAGCCCGTTAGTAATAGCAAACTCATGGACCGCGAAGCACCCGTGCGGAGGGTTGGACAGGACGGATCCTAACTCTGGGACAGTTAGGACAATGGGAGACCTAATGCCATAGTCTGCGCAAAACTTCTTCAACCTGGCGGGGGTGTACTTCGCAATGAATTTCTCAGAAATCGGGGCAGTGTCATATCTTCCTAACAGATCCACGCTCGTGTTTTGAGCGGCCGCGGCATATTGAACGGCCTCCGCTTCGGTGAAGGTCGCATCTGATGCGAGGATGTCGGTGCGTGCGTGAGGTTGAAGGAAGAAGAGGAGCCGCCCGATCGCGTCATCTGCGTTGAAAGCAAGAAAGCAACGGTTACGTTATATCGACACTGCCAGCGACAGATGTTGGCTTCGGGCTCGGAGTCGGAACCAGATGGTTCGGAGTCCGAGCCCAAGTCAATAAACGACGACGAACGACGGTGATCAACGGGAATCCCGAGTGGAATTCGCCTTCCATCCCACGTGCCCGGTCGCGATAACCATATTGTCGCCTCCCAACCCAGATCGGCCAAGGGGCGTTGCCCGGGCCTGTAAGTCTTTTCAAGCCATGGGCAATCAACCCACACATTGGCCATGTGACGTGAATCCAGTTTCAAACCTCGGATCGTCATCTTGGGACACGAAGGGAGGGCTAAAACGGGAAAAGAGGAAAAATGGGTCAGGGCAAACCAACGGTTACCCCAAAAGACAAGTACAGAAACAGGAAAAAGAGAGGAGGAGTTAACTTAGATTGACGAAAGATTGATCGAAAACGCCGAGATCTTCAAAGAAACCTTGAAAAAGGTCAGTAGCAACCGGGATTCGAAAAGTTGGTAGAAAGACAAGGACGAGAAACCCTAATTCAGAGGAATGAAAGTTGAAGAGAAGAGGGGTGAAAATTTTGGCAAAAGAAATAAGAATAACTCTGTATGGCAGTACAGGATATTTATAGAGGAAAAACCGGGGGCAAAGCGGTAAAATCCAATGGTTTTACACAATTTCCAGTAAAAGACATCATTAACTGTCATAATGAACAGTTAAAGGCAATTGTCTTTTTGCCGTTTCGAGGTGACCTTTGGATTTTTCAAACACTGACGGGTAGAAGGAATCTTTTCGAAATCTTTCCAAAATCTTTTCGAATTCTTCACCAAATAATTGAGTGAAAAATTCCGAAGGCAATACGTTGTTCGCATCGACAAAGGGCATCGCACCCAATTCCAGGGGCGACATTCGGTTGCAATTTCCGCCTCCACTTCAGGGGCTGAGTTTATTTCACCAAGCCTAAATCACACCCAATTCCAGGGGCGACATTTGGTTGCGATTTCCGCCTCCACTTCAGGGGCGAAGTTTATTTCACCAAGCCTAAATCGCACCCAATTCCAGGGGCGACATTTGGTTGCGATTTCCGCCTCCACTTCAAGGGCGAAGTTTATTTCACCAAGCCGAAATCGCACCCAATTCCAGGGGCGACATTCGGTGACATTTGGTTGCGATTTCCGCCTCCACTTCAGGGGCGAATTTTATTTCACCAAGCCGAAATCGCACCCAATTCCAGGGGCGACATTCGGTGACATTTGATTGCGATTTCCGCCTCCACTTCAGGGGCGAAGTTTATTTCACCAAGCTGAAATCGCACCCAGTTCCAGGGGCGACTTTCGGTTGCGATTTCCGTCTTCAATTCAGAGGTAAAAATATCGGAAGTCCTAAAAAGCGAGGTCGGAATGAGAACCGCAGGAAATGAAATGGAACATGGAAAAACAAGCATGACGCATACAACCATGAAGCTCGCAAGGGGCGAAGTTTTTCGATTAAAATCGAAAAATACGAGCTCCACGGCCTAGGAAGCAAGCAAGACAAGGGAGCGACATCATAGAACTTTGTCAAGGTGCATTACATGACCCACGACAAAGGGCGGCCAGGGGATGCGCAGTCAGGTCGCCCTCGGTGAAAGGAAAAAGCCGAGACGCAGTGACCAACGAGCGCAACCCGACTCCGAGGGGCTCTGTTGGGGTTCATTTTATTGATGAGGCCACAGCCCTTGGGAAGGGAGGCCCACTGCCCTTGATAAAGCCCAATGATGTCCTTAATATACAGCAAATCTCACCCGTTGGATGTCAAGGGAATGGAGGGTCAATGTGAAGGGGGAACCCCTAGGAGTATCCCCTAGGAGTATTCCTTGAGGGTACCTCCTCCACTATAAATACCCCTCCTTTTCCCTCACTTGGTAGGATTCGGACTCTGAGCTCTAAAAAGCCATTTTATTGCTATTCTTGAGATAAGTGATTCTCGATACCCCATTTCCCGATCGCACCCAATACTGACTTGACTGTCGGAGGGGCGTCGCCTGGGTAAAACCGGGCCCCCTTGACCGTTTGTTCATTGCGCAGGACAAAGATTTGGACCCCATCTATCCAAAGTTTTTCTCCTTCACCCTTGTCTCTAAAATACCTAAGATATCTATACTATTTGACAGCATGAAGTTCTTTGCTTCATGCTGCTTGAGGCCTTCATTCAGGCCTCTAATGTTCCAGCTGGCTATCTTCATTTTTGGAGCTGGTCAGGGGGCCAGTCCACATTTTCTAATCCCTCCTTAGCCAGTTCCACAAAAGCATTTTCTTGGAAATCCTGAGCATTCCCAGATTTCTTCCTGTTAGAGTACATTCCATCAGCATTAGTAGCTCTCATCATTCTCTCCGAGTGCCTTCTCTTTGATCTACTTACCACCATTTTGAATCCAATATCATCTGCAACCTCTTGTGGTGGAGGTGGGGTTGTTGGTTTTTTTCCTGGGGAATCTGGTTCTACCAGGGAGACCACTTTATCATTCACAGTTGGCATTTCACCCTCTTCTATTTCCTTGTTATTATGGGTATTTTGAACAGCTTTTTACCTGTTTACCTTGCCACCCACAGGAGCCTTAGTAGGTACCTCTCCAATGGGTTCATTCTCATTATTAGCCTTCTTCTTCATCTTACAGCTTCTCTCAAGGTGTCCCAATTTCCCACAACCATGACAGTAATACGGAACCCATTTGTATTCAACTCTTTGCGTGATTTGACCACAAAAAGGAGAGATTATTGTCAGGCTATCAGGCAGGTTTCTAGAAACATCAACTTCTATCATAACCCGAGCAAATACTAGCTTATCTTGAGTTGTGGTTGTATGATCAGCATACATTGGAGTCCCAATTTTACTTGCCATCTTACTGAGAGCTTCCTTAGACCAGTAACAAGGGTCTAGCTCCGGGAACAAGACCCAAACCGGAATACATGTTACCCTCTCAATGTCCTGTGAAAATTGCGGCGACCATTGTTTCAGAATCAGAGAATTACCCCCAATTTTCCACTGTCCACCCTTCAATATTTCATCCATATCCTCCTGTGTATCAAATCTAAACATAAACCACCCTTTTCTATAATATTGCACCTAGGGGTGTTAACGAGTCAAGTCGAGTCGATCACGAGCAGAGCCCTGCTCGACTTGAACTCGTGAGGGGGATAGCCCTGCTCGACTCGACTCGTGAACTCGCGAGCTCGAAATTTTTCAGCTCGACTCGAGCTCGAGAACAAAATCCTCGACTCGAACTCGAACTCGAACTCGAGATCAAGCTCGACAAATACTCGAAATCAAGCCGACATAGAAAGAGATCTTATAGCGATTGAAGGTTGTGCGGCAGCGAAATAAAGGTCGTGTGATTGTGCAGCGACGAGCGGCAAGGAAATGAAGGTTGTGCGACGACGAGCGACGATGAAGTTAAGGTTGTGCGGTTGTGCGGCGATGAGCAGCGACGAATGCATGTCGTGCGGTTGTGCGGCGACGAGGAGTGCGACAGTGAGTGTGCGGCGACGAGGAGAGAAGTTGAAAAAATTTAGGGAAAATTTTAGATCTGAGAGATGAGTGGAACTTTATTTTTCATGTTTGTCGTTGAACCTCCTTTATTTTGATCTTTATAAGGCTGTGAGAGTGAAAGTGTGAGGTGAGTGTGTGAGTGTGAGATTCGTGAGAAAATGAGTGGGGCACATTTTTTGTTTTTTGTTTTTTTTTTTTTCCAAAAAAAATTAAAAGCTACAAATGGAAAACCAAAAGTTTCAAAATGTGCGCCTATAATTGACACATTTTACTATTGATTTCAAAATGTGCGCCTATAATTAAATTTTGAAATAAGGAAAATTTGGGTATACATATATTTTTCGAGTTGCTCGCGAGTTTTCAAGTCGAGCTGGGCCTTGCTCAAACTAGACTCGTGAATCTCTCGAGTCGATCACGAGCACGAGTCGAGCTCACTCGAGCCGAGTTTTGACCGAGTCGAGCACGAGTAGCTCACGAGTTCACCCTGCTAATTAACACCCCTTATTGCACCTTAGGTTTCCCAACATGATTCCAGGTTTAAAGCTCTGAACCTCCTGCAATTTAGGCCTACCCCCAATAATATTTCCCACTAAGGTGTGTTTCCATACTTTCATGTGTAAAGCAACATCATCCTCAGTAATTACAACTTCCTCATTGTTAGCAGTTGATTCATCAAAAAACAATTTCATACCCAATTTGGACTTATTACCAACAATTTCATTCCATTTTTTGGGCTCTTTTAATGGAACAGGGATATGAGGCACAGAGTTACCTTTGTCCATTTGAACTGAGCTGATGACATCCTTTTTCCCCTGTGATGGTGTTTTGATTCCCTTCAGTCGAAAAGCAGACTCCAGATGATCACCGATCAAGTTTTCCGGCGGCTTTTCACTCTCGTCTTCAGATGGGTGGTTATCTGGGTTCTCCTAGTTTTTGTTGAAATTGGTACCATTCGAAAGGTCTTCTTCTCCTGAATCTGATTCTATGATTTTTTTAGGTCTTCCTCTCTTTTTTGCTTAGCCATGATCAAACAAACAAAGAAGCTTTGTTAGCTTGAGGGTGAAGTCTCACTATTTTTTCCCATGGATTACAATTTTATGCGATTGGAAAACAAATTTTGAAATTAATTAAAATATAGATCTGAAAAACCCAAAAATAAATTACCAAATCATATAGACCCTAAACATGATCTGAAACACATGTTCAACAAAACAAATCGAAAACCATAAGAAGATTAAGAAACTTAAAAGAACCAAAAAATTACCAAATTGGACGTAAGTTGATTGCCGGAATGGCGCAAGCAAGGAGGAGATCAAATAGGGTAAGAAGTTGTCGGCGAGGAGAGCGAGAGATCAGAGAAAACAAAAGAGGATGCAAATTAAAGGGAGTAATTTATCAATGGAAGTTTTGAAAAAAATACGAGGGGAGAGAGAATGAGAAATGAGAGAGGAGATGAGAAGGCGGAAGACACGAGGTAGTGTTGGGGATTTTATGTTTTTTTTATTTTTTTATTTTTTTTAACTTTTTTTAAGGTGAGTTTATAAGGACGGTTCTATACTATACTCGTTTTCTAAAGTAGACATACTAGAACGGTTTTGGTAAGAACCGTTCTCTTATGTTTGGTTAATTTTTAACTATATATAAGAGAACGGTTTTGTCTGGAACCGTCCTCAAAAGTCTAATTTTATATATTTCTTTTTTCCGTAAATTATATTTCAGAACGCTTTTTAGGGGAACCGTTCTCTTATATTATGTGAGAACGGTTTTAGTAAAATACGTTCTCTTAGGGGGGTTCTCGAAGTTTGTTTTTGACGTAGTGATGGGTTCTTTTGGCGCACTTTGACCTCACTCGTACGCACTCTGGGAAACTTTCCAAGAGGTCACCCGTCCTGAAATTACTCTCCATCAAACATGCTTACGACTTAATTGTGTAGTTTTTATCACATGGGTTTCCTAAAAGAAAAATCGACTTTGTTGGTATGAGTATTTCTAACAATCATTTTAATCACCTCATATAAGCCCTTAATCTCTTATAACCTTCATCTGAAATCTAGGGTATTACACTCACCCTTGTTAAGACAGCAACGTCCTCGTTGCACCTGATATCCAACCATAATCCAACTACAAGATCTTTACCCCACTAGGCTGCTGACCTAGGCACTCCTGACCCCAGGATCAACACGCGGTCGCAAGGTTGCTATGATACCATGTGTAACACCCCAACTCATCACCTGAGCCAGAAGTAGTCACCTATGGCAGCTCGTCAGGCTGTGTACTGAGCTCATAGACCAACACGGGTCCTTTTAGTGTACTTTGACCTCACTCTTGCGCCCCCTGGGAAACTTCCCAAGAGGTCTCCCATCACGAAATTACTCCCCATCAACCACGCTGTACTGTGGAGTTCTTATCACATGGATTTCCTAAAAGAAAAGTCGACTTTGTTGGTATAAGTAGCACTATCAATCCTTTTAATCACCTCATATGAGCCCTTAATCTCTTATAACCTTCCTCTGAAATCTGGGGTATTACACACGAGAGTCATCTGGCGCATTTTTTATGAGGCCTGACGTCGTACCTGAATTTCATTCAATGCTCTAGGGAGGGCCAAACTACCAAATTGGTATATAGTAGGAGACGTATGACGGATTGGTACAAAAAATCGGCGACAGATTGGTAAAAAAAAATGACACTAACTACCGAATTAGCCTAAAAAGACACCACTTTTGGGCAAATTCTTTTCGGAAAATTCACGTGGTACCCCCGAACTTTGACGGATTGCACGTGGTACCCAACTTTCAACTTTCTGCACACGGTACCCTCCAACTTTGAGTTTTTGCACCGCGTGTCCATTTGTCAAGTTGTACAGATATGCCGTTATAACGGCGTTAGATTTAGTTACTAATCCTACCTTTTTGTATTATTTAAATAGTAACCACCTAATTAAAAATACTTAATCAATGTTTAACTAAACTAATCAGACACTACCTACCAACCCTTCCCACCAAAAACGTATCATCTCCCCTTTCCTTTGTTAGTTTCTCTCTCTTCTCTGCAACTTCATCTTAAAGCCAAATTTTTTATCTCTGCCTCTGCTACTTCAATCCACAAACTAACTTAAAATGCAAATTTCTTCACCTCGATTTTGTCTTTGTGCTGTTCATTGAATCGGACGTTCGAGGGAGAAAGTGAAGAGCATTCGTGACAGACTAAAGGTAAGATA
Organism: Spergularia marina; assembly: GCA_963680865.1. Classification (NCBI taxonomy): domain Eukaryota; kingdom Viridiplantae; phylum Streptophyta; class Magnoliopsida; order Caryophyllales; family Caryophyllaceae; genus Spergularia; species Spergularia marina. Next base: position 14,392,495 of record OY804554.1, read on the forward strand.
AACGAAACTTTTATCGACCATCTTCAACTTTTCTTATGCGTATAAGCAATTAATATCCATTAATTACATGTCTTATGTTTGTGGAATCAAATTTATCATCTGGGTTGAGATTGTTAAGTTCTTAGAATTTAGGGTTTCGTTTGATATTGATCAAAAGAGCTTGCATGTGGGTTATGTTTACTTGGTGTGTCATAAGATTCGCATGTGGATGTTTAATTTGGGTATTGGTAGGTTATGTCTTGAAATTTGTTCCATAAGTTAGTGCGCCAGTTTTAGATTGTTATCACCTTAGAAAAGCATAATGCGAAAAAAAAGAGCAAGAAAAGCAAGATAGATGTCGTATTGTTATTAATTATGTCATGTGATTGCACCACTGGGGAATGATGTAAAAGGTGGCCATATTCTACCAATATATTCCCCCATGACTTATAACTGTATCGATGCTTGTTCAAATTAATAGGATGGAAAATCTGTGGCTTCAATTGCACTACAAAGATAAGGCATTTGATTACCAAGTTCGTGATATTGATAAAATGCAATTGTTGGATTTGATTCTTGACCTTGAGGTTGAGAGTATGAAACAATCGGTTATGAATCCGGAGACGTATGATCTGCATTATCTAAGTATGAGAGTGAAGAGAAAAATTCCTATTGCAAGTGATATGGATCTTGTAACAATGTTTACTGATATGGAGGGGGTAGGAACAATTGATGTTTACCTCACAGATACCAAAAATCCAATGAAACATTTTGCTCTAGCTGTTGAGTTGAAAAAAAAACAAAAGGAGGAAGAGGAAAGAAAACAGAGGGAGGTTGAAGAGATTTTAAGGAGGGAAAGGGAGGCTGATGCACTTAGGAATGTTCAACCTATTGCCATAGAGATTCCTATAGTCAATCCTGATAGTCAAGAAACGGAGTATGTGAGTATAACATTGCAAGAGTCTCAATTTGTGGTTGATGATGCACCACCTCAATCACAACAAACACAACAATCTCCACTACATCAGTCACCGGTGCATCAATCACCACTACATCGATCACCTCCAAAAAACCCACGATTCTCACATCAAAAATGTCGCACTAGTGACAGATTTGCTGAACAACCTACTGCTGAAACAAGACCCTCACAGAAAGCATCATCCCAACAAATACCACAGACACAAACACAATCCAAAAGAAAGGTACCGAAAACAACAGCTAAGAGGAAGAAAGCTTATGTTCCTAAGAGCAAACAAGTCAGACCTGATGAGGGTGAGGGTGAGGGTGAGGGTGAGTCTGGTGGAGCGAGGCGAAAAAGAAATATTATAAGGCCATCCTCGATAGTTCACTTGGATACTAGTGAATCCGATCCTGAGGACGACTTTGAGTGGTTGGGCAATAATGATGATGATGGTGATGTGTCGGAATCTTCATATGATTAGGCTGAACACTACAGTGACAGTAGTGATGGTAGTGATGATTCTGAAGATGATGATGAGCACCCATTTGCATTGACTTTGGGCAATGTGGCTGATTCAGATGATGAGGCTAATGGTGATGGTCAGGTAGGGCAGTATCTTGATAGACAGTACCAAAATGGCATGATGTATGTACCTCAAAGGGGGGTTACAATCACATTAAAGGATTGGTTGATCTTTGTGTCTAAGGAATCTCTTGTCGATGTGATAAGTGATTATTGTGTGCAACAAGGGTTTAGTGTGATTGTGTTGAAGTCGGATAAGAAGAGATACACTGCTGTATGCTCAGGGGAAAATTGTACTTGGCAAGTGCATGCATCTAGGCTTGCTGACAACACTTCATGGGCCATAAAGAAAATCAGTGGAGAGCACATTGAGTGTTATAAGCTTCACAGAAACCCTATGGCAACCTCCTTATGGATGTGTAAGAAATTATTGTCCCAACTAAAGGCAAATCCTAAGATGCCAGTCAGGGCAATGACTGCATTTTTCATGGAGGAGTATGGGCTAGATGTTTGCACGAGAACTATGTATAAGGTGAGGAATACGGCCGTGGATCTGCAAAATGGAGGGCACGAGAAGAGTTACGATCTGTTGGCAGCTTATGCAGAAGTTATAAAGACTTCTAATCCTGGGTCATGGGCTCTAACCACATGGCACAAACCACCGGGTGAAACTGATCAACATTTTAAAGCTATCTTTGTGAGCTTTTCCGCATGTATCTCCGGCTTCTTGAATGGGTGCAGGCCCATAATTGGGATTGATGGGTGTCATTTGAAGGGGAAGTATAAGGGGATTCTATTGTCTGCATTGTCATTAGATGGCAACAACAACATTATTTGCCTAGCATATGCAATTGTTGGGAAAGAGAAGACTGAGACTTGGAGCTACTTTTTTCGAAACCTCAGCATTGCATTTCAGAAACATGGGTGCATAAAATCAGATTGGACATTTATATCTGATAGGATGAAGGTAACAATCTAACTTCTACGTAAATCTTTCTCTTACTCACAATTATTTAAGTTTCTTAATTCTAACATTTTGGTAAAATTGTAGGGAATTGAACCTGCTTTGGTGAAGGAGTTCCCAAGGAGCTCAAAGAGGGTTTGTGCACAGCATCTTTACAAAAACTTCAAGGGCAAATTTCCTGGGCCAACATACCATGAGTTATTTTGGAGGGCAGCTAAATCAACATCTCTGATCATGTTTAACAAGGCTATGGGGAAAGTGGCTGAACAGTCACCAGCAGCTAGGAATTGGCTACTTGATGTGGACCACCAATGGTCTCAATGGCAATTTGATCCCGAGGTTGCTTGTCACCACAACACCTCAAATTTTGTGGAATCTTGGAACTCTGTTATCAATGACTTAAGAGAGCAACCAGTGCTCAAACTTTTGGAAGGTAAGAATTTATCCTCCCCTTTACATATTTTCTTCACTTTTAAGAATTTTTGGAGGAGCATGTTTATTTACCCAATCAATTCACGATTGCTGTTTATTTATGCTAGGAATGAGAACTTATTGCATGGATAAGTATGCTGAGAGGATGGAATTGGCTGATAAGATGAAACCCACAGACATTACACCATATGCAAAGAGTTTGCTGGCAACAAATTGTGCAGAAGCTACTACTTACTGCACTATCCATACAGCAGGTAGAGGGGAGTTTGAGGTGCATGAGGGGACTCGTTCTTTTGCGGTTCACTTGAGGAATGCAACATGTGGGTGTGGTGTATGGCAGGTATATGGAATACCATGCAAGCACGCTTGTCGGGCTATTTACAAGAGCAATCTAGACCCTTCTCTTTATGTGGATGCATTTTACTCTGGACATTGCTACAAAATGACATATGACGATCATATCCGTCCTGTACCTGATGTGCAACAGTGGCCCAGTTATGATTTTCCTGTGGTAAAACCACCTGTGCAAGAGAAAGGTGTAGGGAGACCGGCTAAGAAGAGGAAGAAGAATCCTGATGAACCGAAAAAGAAAGGAAAAAGGTCTAGCACCACTCAATGCTCTATTTGCAAGAACTATGGGCACAACGCAAGAGGCTGCAAAGGAGGTGAGACTGCTAAAAACATTAAAGCTGCAGCTAGTGGAGGTAAGACAAAGAAAAGAGGTGATGGAGCTGAGACATCAAAACAAGGGGCCAAGAGGGCTAGAAAGAACGTCGCTCCAAGTTCAGGTAAAAATTAACCAAGTAGTTAGCTTAAATAGATAGTACAACCTCTCTTAACTAAGGTGTGTTAGTCAGAACTTCTAATAGCGTATTGCATGAATTTGGTAGCGACCATATTCCTTTTGGTCATTCGAATATGCTTGCTACGTTATTCTGATTCTAGGAAATTTTTTGTTAGTGGTTGTTATTACAAGCTAGTGTAGGCATGTTATTTTGGGTAATAGTATGTAGGTCCTTCACATGCTTGTAAATGAACATGGTGAATAATATTGCAATATTTTGGTGCAGAGCTTCGGTTCATATGATTAGACCTCAATGGGTAGCTTTCTTACATTGCTTGCACTTAATTGTTTTTGTTCAATACAACATATAATAGGAACAAATACATTACTATCGCTACTTTGATAGAAAACTGGAATTGCATTGACATTTCGTCAATTTTGCCCTTCATATAGCATAAGTTGTGTGACTGTTCCTTCATTTTCTTCTTCATGTCTGCTGCAATCTTCTCTACTTGCTTGGCATCAACTTGTGAACCCTCTGAATCTGATATCTCATGGATACATTCCTCAAGTTTTGGTTTACACCATTGAAACCAATCACAGTCATAACACTTGAAGTACAGTTTAAATGGATTTGTTGCATTAGGTCCTGATGCATTGATGTTTGCTCTTTTATTGCATCTAGGGCATGCTCTGTTTTCTAATAGAATGCCTCTTGATGATGAACTTGAATGAGTTGTATTGGAATCCATAATGGGGGTTGTTTTTTTTGAAGATTGTATGGAGTTTACAGTGATGAGGGTTGTAGGTAAGGGTGTGGGGTATTTAATATGCACTGGGGGAGCTTTTTCAAGGGCTAGTTTGAGTAGTTTCCAATATAGCCGTTATTTGGGCAGATTGTGCAATAGTTGAAAGTTTGAGGGTACCACGTGCAACTACATTTTCACACAACTGAAACACTATCAACAATCATTGCTGAAGTTAATTTTTCCCGCCAAAATTAGTTGCTGGACACGTCATCAAGTTAACGCTTAAAGTTAACAGAAGTTTTCTAGAAGGGTACCACGTGCAAAAACTCAAAGTTGGAGGGTACCGTGTGCAGAAAGTTGGAAAGTTGGGTACCACGTGCAATCCGTCAAAGTTCGGGGGTACCACGTGAATTTTCCGTTTATTTTAATATAATACTATTAAAATAAACGGAAAATTCACGTGGTACCCCCGAACTTTGACGGATTGCACGTGGTACCCAACTTTGATCATCGCCACTCCTCTCCCTTGTTGTCGCCCCTTAATTGTCTCCGCACACCATCGTTGGACATAGGAGATGGAATAATAAGGTGAGAGAAAAAGAAGAAGAAAATAGGGGAGAGGTGGGGGGTGGGGGGCGTGTGGCATGTGATGTGGAGCATGGTGGTGGGTAGGGGTGTTCAAAAAATAACTCGGACCCCTGCCAAACCGACATCGAGCTTTTCGGTCCGGCCCCCGGTCCTGAAGTTTTTGGATATTCGGGTCTGGTCAGGTCTAAACCCGGAATTTACGGTCTCGGGCCGAGGACCGAAACTTGGCCATATTTATTATTAAATATTAAGTTATTGAAAGAATTTAAACCATCAGCTTTTCATTTCAACACCTGTAACCTCCCAAATTCCATACTCTTCACAATGACTGTCGGCTACTACTTCACCACCTTACCGCCATCTCTAATCCACCTGATAGAAGCCCACCACTGCGTACATGTAGCTTCTTATATTCTTCAAATAAGCTAACAAACATGATAGAATAATGCCACACATGATCCAAAAACGCTGTGAAAAAAACAATATAAAATGGCAAAACCCACTCTAAAGTGGGTTGTATCATGTAAGCATAAGTCATATAACCCATAATGAACACTAATATGACACGGATCCACATAGTAACAATAGTAAATAAACATGAATAACATCTACCTCCATTATTGTTGGATGACCACCAAAATATAGTATGTCATCAAAGGTTATGTCAGGAACGTCTCCTCCAAATTTCGTTCACAAACTCCAAGTGAATCGACGAGAATCAACCTCAGAATGAACCACAAATAACAATCAGGATTTACTCACGAAACTAATATAGCGTTTGATACAGAAGTGTAGGGATTACCAAGATTTGATATGTTGTCACATCTAAAGTTAGAAACATCTCCATAAAATATCGTATTAAAATACGTTAGGAGTCGATGGGAATCATCTGAATAACGACGTGGCGGAACAATTCCTAGGTAGATAGATATATTCCACTAAAACGCCTCCATAGAAGCATTCGGTTGAATCATGGCATGATCTAGGTGTTGTTGGATTATTATCGAAAGCACGGTTCTAATGCCACCAACCACGACTTAATCAGAGGTCATATGTCAGAGTTGTGACGTTGTGTGTGTTTGAAGTTGACACAGTTCTGCTGAGAACTTATGCGGGTGGAGAATACAAAGGAGAGAGGCAAGAGAGATAAAAATAGGTTGGGGTTTTATTTTCTTATGCATAAGGTTTGATCTCAACTCGGATTTATATAGACGGGGCTTCAATTATTAATTTCCCAAAAAGTCCCTCAATTTTCCAAATTAGTAAGGACAAAATAGTTTAGGAATTCGATTTCCCAATTAAGAAATTCTGACTTATTTCCTTTAAAAACCGGATTAATAAGAATTGATTCCCAATATTAGTAGTTATAATATCTTAAAATGATTTATGAAACATAACACCCAATTATAATAATTACCCAAAAAAGTGGGGTGTTATAAAGGGTATTTGAAAATCATAGTCTTATTATTAGAATCATAGAGTACATAAAAAAAAAGGGCATAATTGTCCCTTTATGACTAAGATTGTTCATAGTGCCATCTTCACTAGACTCACTATCCCGAGACTCAAAAACAAGTGCATCATACATGCGTCTCTCTCCTAAAGTGATAGAAATCTTTCGGCCACTCTTTGTAGTGACAGTCAGTGTCTTGCACCATCCTCTTTCTATGTTGACTCTAGGAGTTATCAACTTCATGGGATCAAACTTTTCGATTGATATATCTCTTTACCGAACAATTATCTGAAAGCGTTATTGCCCATAGAATTGAAGGTGAATTCGTTGGGTGTCGTTGCAGGCTGTTTTCGGTCATCCGTAAAATGACAGTCGATAAATACTTCAAGCCCAGGCAAACGATAACCCAAATGATAAACTAGCTCGGAAAATCCGTAGTACAGTTGTAACACTACGGAATTTGGAAAGTGGTTTATGGAGTTGGTTTGTACCACATTGGAAAATTAAGGCTCATATGATCAGTTTATAATAGATTCCTACCATCATACTAACAACAAGGCCTTCACTTTTTAGAGCTCGGAGAGGATATATGTGCCTAAGAGGTGACTACCCATCTTATTGGGTTGTGTTGTGACGGACAGTGGTTCGGTCTATTACAACAGTAGTAGGGGTAGTCGTCGCCTTCACACCCAAAGTAATCATTAAGTGTTAGGTCATACCATGGTAGGGGTTGAAGCCACTTGTTGTTAGCATTTAGAGCAGCCCGCTTTTTCCTTGCTCGTAGCTTTGTATTCTTTGCCTCTGTTGGGACGTATTCAGTCCAAAAGGGAATTGTTAAGGTTTATGAAAAGATTTTTCCCAATTCCCAATGGCATCATTGCAAAGTGAGTCCGTTTTTTCATCATAGCATAAAGTTGTGGGCTAAACCTAAGATCAAAATCTAGTGAGTTTTGATGTTCACAACTTATGGCGTTGTGAGATACCGTACCGGTTTGGGGTGAACTTATTGGGTCTCGCTACTTTTTTTTATTGGAATTGGAGTCATCAACATGATTTTTCATAGGATCCTACGAACCTAAAATTGGTTCTTTGTAAGGTACGCTTTGGGAAGGTATTGGGCACCCAAATCGCCCGTTCGAAAACAACCTCTACTAATTGATCCAAGATAAATACAAAGTTCATAATCGACGATAGATTTAAATAGCAATTTGCATTATATATATATATATATATATATATATATATATATATATAAGAAATCTATCAAATGAGAAGTCTCAATTTCGTGAGAAGTGATCTCATCCCTCCGTTTAACGTTGATCAATGGTCCAGATTAAAATAAAAAGAAAGGAAATAAAATAAAAAAACAACCTCAATCCCAGAAAAAATAAAACCCAATCCCCCAATTTCTCTCTCCTCTCCTTTCCTCTCCCCATTTCCGCCGGGAAGCCGCCGCCGGCATACACCGACGTCCACCACCGCGAGCTCCGATGATACCAGCCAAGTGCTCCGTCTCCGGCGAATCTTCGTCGGTCATCAACGTGGTTCGTCGAGCACCTTTCCACCGCAAAATTCGTCTTCTCCCTCCCTTTCTTTCAAGCTCATTTTTCAAGATCTAGCGGCCGCCGGCGTGCACGAACAACCACCACCGCTTACACCGACGGAATCGGCCGACTCCGGCGAGTTATCTTCAGTATCATCGGCCTTCTGCGAGCACCGAGTCGCCGCGAACCTCATTCTTCTCCCCTATTTTCGCATGCGTTTTCTTCAGATTCGGCCGCCGCCGCTGCTCTCCTCCGTCGATCTACACCATCGAGGGCATCCTCTGTCATTTCCGCCCTTATGCTCATCATTTCCTCGTGTTTCCACCGTCGTTGAGGGGAAATAACAAGTGAAAGGTGACTAGGGCGCCGGGAAGAGACAAGTTTGAGGATAGAGAAACGAGTGAGAGAGGTGAACACGGTGCTAGCGATGTCGCGGAGGATGGGGCTTTTGCTCGTCGGAGGACGGTGAACACGGTGGTGGAGGTAGCGTCGACTAATATGGTGGGCGGTGCTGTCGGCGGTGGGTGCGTGGGTGGCCGTGTGGTGGGTGAAGGGGAGAGGGAGGAGAGAGAAAGTGGTGGTTGTGTTTGAGAGTTTTATTTATTTTTATTTTTTATTTTTTTGTTTGGAGTTATGTATTTTAGTATAAGGAGTTAAGTTGGAGTTACGTGTTTTGATTAGTGTAGTTAAGTTGGAGTTACATGTTTTAGTTAATGTAGTTAAGTTGGAGTTACGTGTTTTAGTTAATGGAGTTGAGTTGGAGTTACGTGTTTTATTTAGTGGAGTTAATTTGGAGTTACGTGTTTTAGTCGGTGGAGTTGAGTTGGAGTTACGTGTTTTAGATAGTGGAGTTAAGTTGGAGTTACGTGTTTTAGTTAGTGAAATTATGTTAAAGTTACGAGAGTTAAGTTGGAGTTACGTGAAGTTAAGTTGGAGTTACCAATTTTAGTTAGTAGAGTTACGTGTTTATTATTGGAGTTAAGTTGGAGTTACGTGTTTTGGTTACTAGAGTTATTGGAGTTACGAGGTTTTGTTGGTGGAGTTATGGAGTTACGTGTTTAATTAGTGAAGTTAAGTTGGAGTTACGTGTTTAATTTGTGAAGTTTAGTTGGAGTTACGTGTTTTTGTAAGTGGAGTTAAATTGGAGTTACTAGTTTTAGTTGATTGAGTTAAGTTGGAGTTATTGGAGTTACAAGTTTTAATTATGGTGTTAAGTTGGAGTTACGTGTTTTGGTTAGTGGAGTTAAGTTGGAGTTACGTGTTTTAGTTAGTGGAGTTAAGTTGGAGTTACGTGTTTGAGTTAGTGGAGTTAAGTTGGATTTATGCGTTTTATTTAATGGAGTTACGTAATTTAGGTAGTGGAATTATTTGAGTTACGTTTTTTATTTAATGAAATTAAGTTGGAGTTATGCGTTTCCACTAAATTTAGACAATTTAGTTAGTAGAGTTAAAGGATTGGAGTTAAGAGTTTTAGTTAGTGGAGTTACGACTGGAGTTATGAAGTTTAGTTAGTGCAGTTATGTAAAATCAATGGCTGAGATTACTTCTCACTTCTAACCAAATTATCACTTCTCACTGGATGGAGCCTATATATAGGGGGCCTATCCAGTGAGAAGTGATAATTTGGTGAGAAGTGAGAAGTAATCTCAGCCATTGATTTCGCATAACTGTAGTAACTAAACTGCATAACTCTAGTCGTAACTCCACTAACTAAAACTCTTAACTCCAGTCACTTAACTCTACTAACTAAATTGCGTAACTCCATTAAACTAACTCCATAAAGTAAATTGTCTAATTTGAGTATCATTATTAACTCCACCAAATCCAACGAAAATTCATTAACTCTAACGTAACTCCACTAACTAAAATACGTAACTCCAACACAATTTCCTTTAATAATAAAACACGTAACTCTAATAAATCCACTACCTAAATCACGTAACTCCGACTTAACTCCATCAATTAAAACACATAACTCCAACATAATTTCATCAAATAAAACACGTAACCCTAATAACTCCATTACCTAAATCACGTAACTCCAACTCTACTTTAATACAACACGTTACTCTAATAATTCCACAACCTAAATCATATAACTCCAGCTTAACTCTACCAAGTAAAACACGTAACTCCAACTTAACTCCCCAATTAAAACACGTAACTCCAACTTAAGTCCTCAACTAAAACACGTAACTCCAACTTAACTCCACTTACTAAAGCACGTAACTCCAACTTAACTCCAATAACTAAAACACGTAACTCCAACTTAATTCCACTAACTAAATACGTAACTCCAACTTAACTCCATCAACTAAAATACGTAACTCCAAATAACTTTAATTATTAAAACACGTAACTCCAAATAACTCCAATAATTAAAACACGTCGTAACTCTCATAACTCCACAATTAAAAGTCGTAACTCCAAAAACGAAAAAATGAAAAAAAAAAACCATAAAAACACATTAACTTTCCCCATTTTCTCTCTCCTTTACACCACCCAATCCCGGCCACCCTCCACCACCACGGCCACTGCACAATCTCACCCTCGCCTAACCTCTGTCGCCGGCCAAATCAGCGCCCACCGGCCGCGAACCAAGCCGCGTCCTGTAACCATCGCATCCACCATCTCCGCCTACACATTTCCTCTCTTTTCTCACCTCTCACTTCATTCATTTGCTCTAGCGCCGCAAATTGAGAGGTCGTGCCGCCAATAGAAGCGGCGTCGTCGACGGAGGCCATAAAAGGCGACGATAGACGGCGGAGGTCAAAGGCGGCGGCCATATCTGGAAAAACGAGCGCGAAAAACAAAAAGAGAAGGCGTATTTCGTAGCCATACGATGCTCGACGGAGGACGCTACCGACCGTCGAAGACTCGCAGTGGTCTTCCGAGTCGACCGGTGGTGTTTTAGTCGGCGAAGGTTATTGCCGATGTACGCGGCGGCGGTGATGGGTGGCGCGGGGTAAAGCCGTGGAGAGAGTGGGAGGGGGGAGAGGGAGGAGAGAGAAAATGTGAGATTTGGGTGTTTGGGTTTATTTTTAGTTTTAATTTTCTTTTATTTCTGTTTTTAATTTGGGTCATTAGAGGAATTATTGCATCAGGCACCTTGAACAAACCCCGAAATCCAATATCGTGCACAACTTTCTTTTGATCTTCACTTAGTTTGAAAAGAAAATTGTGTAACTCATCCGGCCGACATTGAGTGCTCAACACAATACTACACAGCATAAAAACACACATCCAAAAAAATCCAGTCAAAAATGATGCATGCCCTAAGGCCCCAATCATTGCATAAATCCAGTAATATATAAGTCTACAACTATTTCCCCTATCCCAAGCTTACTCTAGTAGCTTTGACGTATTGGAGTTATAAAAATAGTTGCTGGAGTTAATAAAGTTATTTGAGTTATACATATCGGTTCCAATAGTTACTAGAGTTATACATAGCAGATCATATAGTTACTAGAGTTATCTAAACTCTCAATAGTTAATAGAGTTTAAGAATTGGGGATCCAATAGTTACTAGAGTTATCTAAAACTATTTAAGTTATACAAGAGTTACCAATAGTTACTAGAGTTATCTAAAGCTATTTAAGTTATATAAGAGTTACCAACAGTTACTAGAGTTATCTAAAAGCTAATTGAGTTACATAAGAGTTACCAGTAGTTACAAGAGTTATCTAAAATTATTTGAGTTATCTGAAATTACTTGAATCACACATAGCAGTTTGACATAGTTACTAGAGTTACCAAAAGTTAATGTAGTTTCTAGAGTTATCACATGTTAAAAATAAAGGGATCTTACTCTTTCTTGTCCTTCTTTAGTTGTTTATTTGGAGCACGTTTCCTTGGCACATTCACTTGAACATTCAGTTTTACTCCCCCAGGCCTAGCACCACCTTCTCCCCTTACATTTACATTTACTACATTTGCGGACGAAGAAACGTTAGTGTTCATATCAGATTCAGGTTCATCATTCTGCGTTTGTTGCGGCACTGCAAAATGAGCAATTTTGAGTAAGAAACCCGCTAAAAGGAAAACAGATCAATACAAAAAACACTAAAACAGATCAGAAAAAAAGTCCATTACCAGTCATATTCTTAGAAGAACAACCATCATCATTCTCATCAACATCCGCATCGTCTACGCACTGCTTTTTAGAAGAACGATCATCGGCAACAACACTTTCTTTACGTTTCGTCATAACTGCAAACAAATAAACATAAAAATTAATCAACGAAAATGAAACATAAACCCTAAAACCTTTGATTAGCAAAAATTAATCGACGAAAACACGAAAAAAACCATAGATGTCGGAAATTAATCAGATTTAAGCAACGAAAATGAACAATATATGAATTAAAACAAACATAAACCCTAACCACTTTGATTAGCGAAAATTAATCGACAAAACACGAAAAAAAAACCCATAGATGTCGGAAATTAATCAGATTTACGCGACGAAAATGAACAATATATGAATTAAAATAAAAACTAAACCCTAAAACCTTCGATTGACGAAATTTAATCGACGAAACATGAAAAAATAACACAAACGTCACAAAAAATGAAAGCTAGGGTTTCGAAAATGCAAACCTATGAGATTGCGATAGAGTGCGTCGTCGATTGGGAGAGAGAAACGGAGTGAGGAGTGTTGAAGAGGTTACCGGCGTCGTACATAATGATGAGAGAGAATCGGAGAAGCGGAGAGAGAGCATCAGAGAACCGGAGAAGAGAGAGAAAGCGGAGGAGAGGAGAGAGAAACAAAAATGAATGAATGAAAATGAAATTTCAGTATTCCCCCTCCCTAATTCACTTGGACTGACAAAAATACACCTAAAACTCTAGAGTTAGCTTCTACAGGCGGTGGAGTTAGCTGGGGGGAGGGGATTTCGCGCGTTATCTCAGCCGTTGGATCATCAAGATGGACGCTCCAGATTACTTCTGACCTTCTGACATAACTTTATATATATATATATATATATATATATATATATATATATATATATATATATATATATATATATATATATATATATATAAGAATTGTATCAGATCAGAAGTAAACTTACGTCAGAAGGTCAGAATTAATCTGAGCCACACATCTTGATCCCTCACTAACTCTCATAACTTTAGTTGTTCCGTAACTCCAGTAACTATAGCGCATAACTCCAATAACTTTACAACTCTAACTTAACAATATTTAACTAAAATACGTAACTTCAATTTAACTCCAATAACTTCAACAACTAAAACACGTTTTTTAATATAACTCTAATAACTATAAACCACGTAACCCCGACTTAACTCCAATAACTTTGATAACTCCAATAACTATAAGACACGTAACCACGACTTAACTCCGATAACTTTAATAACTCCAATAACTCAAAAAAAATTTAAAAAAAAAAACAACTTTATACAAAAAAAATCAAAAAAATGAACCCCCATTTTTTCTCTCTCCTCCCATACCCACCCACCACCACCACCACCACAAATCATCTCACCACCGCCGGCCACCTGCACCGACCACCCCCTCACATGACGCCGCCACCACCATTCGGTGGGCGCCGCTCCGGCGACCCCACGGCGAACCCCCTGAGCTCGCGCCACCACCTCCATCGTCCTCCACGTCCCATTTTTCTCATTTTCTCTCTCCTCTCTCACTCCCTTCCCCAGCCCCTATCGCTAACCGCTACTGCCCAAAAACTGTCCCCCACCCCTCGCCCTACGCCGCCGACCACGCGCACCACCATGACCGCCCGTAAATAAAGGATATGGGAGATTGAAAAGTGGGTGAAAGTGATAATGGGGGGAGAAGAAAGGGGTGGCGGGGTGTGGGAACAGCGGAGGGGAGGTCGCGGGAGAGATGAGGTCGTCGTGGCTGGGTCGGGCCGGTGACGGTGGTGGTCGACGAGGCTGGGGTGGTCGGATGGGATAAGGGGGGGTTGGGGGAGGAGAGAGAAAGGGGAAGGGGTGGGTGTTTTGTATTTTTGTTTTTGTTTATTTGGTTTAATCTTGACCATTGATCTTGGATGGATGTGTGGCTGAGATTACTTCTGACCTTTATATATATATATATATGTCAGAAGGTCAGAAGTAATCTCAGCCACACATCTTGATACTTCATCAACTCTCATAACTTTAGTTCTTACGTAACTTCAGTAACTATATCACATAACTCCAATAATTTTACAACTCAAAATTAATAATATTTAACTAAAATAAGTAACTTCAACTTAACTCCAATAACTTCAACAACTAAAACACATTTTTTAATATAACTCTAATCTAATCTAATACTATATATTAAAACCTGAAACCAAGTCTTCCCCATGACGACACTTGGCAACCATTAATTGGATAGAGCATAAAAATAGCAATAAATTCACTTTTTGTTTAAAATATGGTAATAAAAATAATATTAAATTCACTTTTTTTTTTTAAGAATATGGCAATAGATTACCTAAAAGTATCTTATTATATTATTATCTAATAGAAAAAAAAAAAAGCGAAAGTAGTAAAGGACCTCCATACGTTTGCTCTTATGTGAAATCAACCCCCACATGTTTTAATTGTAGCAATTGACCCCCATAAGTTTGTCGAAATGTGAAATTGAGTCATTCTTCAATTGCTCACCAATTTCTCATCACCCATATATATCAGTTCAAAATAAATTGTACACTATACCATTGACGAAAGAAAAAAAGAGCAAAATACATTAAAGTACAAATACTTAACGTGATAAATTTGGGCTTAACTTTTTGTAGGTTACACTTGTAGACATTAACTTAAAGATAATTTATCCATTTTTCGAATTTTGTGATCATTAGATTCATCACATGTTTTGGGTAGGTTTCATTCGCGAGTTATGAAATTGTTCTTAGAATAAGTTATCTTATAAAAACAAATTGCAATTTTGATTATATATTTATATTGGGGTAAAGACCAATGGACCATTTTTAGAAAATCAGATTTAATAGTGAAATGGTTTGGGAAAGATGAATGTTAAGTGAGTGCCCAGCAAAATGAAATTTGCTTTTTTTTTTTTTTTTTCTTCTGTTGATATGGTTTAATTATGAAATGGTTTGGGAAGGGTGTAATAGTGATACGGTATCCATTCAATGATATAATGTACAATTTATATTTAAATGGTAATTGTGAGTGAGAATTTGGTGAGAAATTGAAGACAAATTGGCGAAAGGGTTCAATTTCGCATTTCGACAAACTTATGGGGGTCAATTGCTACAATTGAAATATGTGGGGGTTTATTTCACCTAAGAGCAAATGTATGGGGGTTCTTTACTACTTTTGCCAAAAGAAAAGATAAGGAAACATCTACCAATAGAAAAATAATAAAAAAAAATATTAAATTCACTTTTTTCTGTTGAGAATATAGCAATAGATTATCTAAAAGTATCTTATTATATTATTATCTAATAGAAAAAAAGATAAGGAAACATCTACCAATAGAAAAATACATCCAGATTTGTGCATCTGCATCACTTCGTGGGGTAGCATGAAAGCTTCTCAGGCAAATTCCCTAATTCCCTCGCAACTGCATAGAAGCATATCATGTTTACAAGAGCAGTAATTAGGAGTCCGAAAAGCATATCTACACCCAACTAAGCAGTAATAAACAGTAGCATCGAATTCATCATCCGAATCAAGAGCTTGCAACATGACATTAATATTTTCCATTTGGTGCTGCCCATAAACAATTTAACCGTCAGTAGACTAATGCAACAACACATGTAAGCAATGTTTACACAAAGCTTTACAATGACAACATAGCGAAAATACAAAGTAGCTAAGAGTATAATACACATTTCTACAAATGGTTGTGATCCCCAGAAACAGGTTGCCACAGAAATTCAATCAGAGCACAAACGAACGAAAAAAAACCACAGCAATGTAAACAGTGATTCCACGCAATCACACAATAACAACAACAACAACAATAACAACAACCAAGCATCAATCGAACATTCCATTCGTCCAGTAACCAAAAAGTTCAGAATTTTTGATCAGATTACATCCAAATACACCCACAGTCGTTCATTAAAACAAAAGGTTCGGAACCTTGCAGATTACAACCAAATACACTCACATTAGTCATCAAAAGTAATACAAAACAAAATGCCTATAAAGTAATCCAATGTTCAGCATAATGTAGTGTTGACTGATCAAAATATTACAACTTTTCAGCTTTACTCCACTCCATGACTCCAAGCAACCCATTGTTTAGTGTGATCAAAATAACATATGATTAAATTCATCAACCATACACACAGATTCATCAAACAATTTCCCAAACATCAACCCACCTTAATCCAAACTCCTAAACCTGCAACAGTAGAAATTCGCAAACAATTTATGGTAGTAATCTGCAAAATTATCCAAAAATAATAAGGTTAGGAAAACTCCTTTTGTTCACACTTACGAACTTTCAGTATTTCCAAATAATAGCCGAGTTAGAATAAGGGAAGTCTTCTACCTATATATACGAAATTTCTCAAGCCAAAATTTCACAATTAAGAGTTGCATCAGTCGATTAGAGATTCAACAAGCTCCAGGTTTGGTTCTTTCAAATCCTTCTTGGTGATTGTGTATGTATTATATATAAAATAGTTTTTTTGCTTTGTTCATGTTTATATAAATATTTGCTAACGCAATTTTGACAGGATATCATCTTTTTTTTCCTAATTATGTCAACCAAGTTGCAGATGGCCAACAACAATAGAAAGAGGTAAGTCGTATCATGTGTATTTGAATGCTTTAAATTAACCATAACGTTTCGTGCCTACCATAACTATTATTGAACTTAATATATCCTTCTGTTAACATTAACAGGTCTAGGGCACCAGAAGTCCGCAACTACAATGTGATTAGAGATTTGGTTATACAAGATAACTTTCACAAAATCATTTTCTCTTATTCTAAATCTTTTTAAAAAAATCACGAAAACTTGAGTTGTTACAAGTAAAATAAATCTATTAAAAATAGTGCATTTAACATTTGTAGCCCGGGCGTAGCACGGGCATGCCAACTAGTAACTATAAAATACGTAACCGCGACTTAACTCCAATAATTTTGATAACTCCAATAATTTTAATAACTCCAATAACTATAAACATGTAACCCCGACTTAACTTCGATAACTTTAATAACTCAAATAACTTTAATAAAAAAAAAAACAGAAAATAAATTTTAAAAAAAAAATCAGAAAAATGAACAAAAAAAATTTTCTCTCCTCCCATACCCACCCACCACCACCACCACGAACCACCTAACCACCGCCGGCCACCTTCACCGACCACCACCTAACGCGACGACACTACCACCACCTGACTCGCGCCGGTCAGGCGACCCCACGTCGGCATCGTTCTCCCCGCGCCACCTACTCCATTGTTCTCCACGCCCCTCTTTCTCATTTTCTCTCTCCTCTTTTACTCCCTTCCCCAGCCCTTTTTCTCGACCGCCGCCCCTCCCCTGAATCTTGTTGCCCCTCCCCTGACGTTCGCCGCCCACCGTCCCCTAGGTCCACCTCTCCCCCAATTTTCGAAGTGGAAAAAGAAGGAAATGGGGGAGAAGGAAGAAGCGACGACATCGCGTGGAGGCGGGGGAAGGGTCGAGGCAAGGAGGCGGTTAGAATGACTGGGTCGGGGCCGGTGTTAGTGGTTGTCGGCGACGGCCGCCGGCGGGGCTAGGGTGGTCGGGGGAGGTGGGGGGGTTGGTAAGCAGAGAGAAAAGGGAAGGGGTGGGTCTTTTTTTATTTTGTTTTTACGTTTTTGCTTTTGTTAAATGATTTAATCTCAACCATTGATTTTGGGTGGATGTGTGGCTCAGATTACTTCTGACCTTCTGACATAAAATTACTTCTGACCGGATGCAATATATATATATATATAGGCGAGATCAGGTGCGAACTCATGCTCGCGTGAGAACGGCGCACTCCCATAGAGTAACACAGAATGTCACATACAATGACACGCGCGTATTATACGCAAAAAAAAAAAAAACAAAGATCGATGATTCTATGGTGATTGTCAGTTTTTGACTATTAGAATAAGTTTTAACTATGATTAATAATTAAATAATAATATAAAATATTACATAATTTTTTGAAAATCTTAATATAGATTTATTAAAATTTATATCAACGATTACAAATAACTCTATCCTAATATATATATATAGGGGGCCTATCCAGTGAGAAGTGGTAATTTGATGAGAAGTGAGAAGTAATCTCAGCCATTGATTTCGCATAACTGCAGTAACTAAACTGCATAACTTCAATCGTAACTCCACTAACTAAAACTCTTAACTCCAGTCAGTTAACTCTACTAAGTAATTTGCATAACTCCAGTGAGCTAACTGCATAAAGTAAATTGTTAACTCCATTATTATTAGTAGCTCCACTAAATTCAACGAAAATTTATTAACTCTAACGTAACTCCATGAACTAAAACACGTAACTCCAACTTAACTCCATCATCTAAAACACGTAACTCCAACTTAACTCCATCATCTAAAACACGTAACTTCAACTTAACTCCATTATCTAAAACACGTAACTCCAACTTAACTCCATCATCTAAAACATGTAACTCCAACTTAACTCCACTACTTTAACACGTAACTCCGATAACTCCTCTAAAAAAAATACGTAACTCCAACTTAACTACACTAACTAAAACACGTAAATACAACTTAACTCAACTAATTAAACACTTAACTCCAATAACTTCACTAACCAAAACACGTAACTCCAACTTAACTCCACTAACCAAAACACGTAACTCTACCTTAACTCTACTAACCAAAATACGTAACTCCAACTTAACTCTACTAACTAAAACACGTAACTCCAACTTTAACTCCGATAACTATGACACGTAACTCCAATAACTTCATAACTAAAAGACGTAACTCCAATAACTAAAAGACGTAACCCCCAATAACTCTACTAACTAAAATACGTAACTTTAAAGCTAACTCCGCCAATTAATTACTAACTAAAAAAAAAAAAAACAGAAAATGAAAGAAATAAAAAACGAAATTAACAAAAATCTCTAATCTTCCACCATTTTCTCTCTCCTCCCACACCACCAACCTCCACCCTCCCCCCGCCACAGCTCCGCCAGCCACAGCCCCCCTCCACCTACACCTCCGTTGCCATCAGCCTTACCAGCCACCGCGGCCGAGCCGTACTCTGTCCTACAACCCTCGACGCTACCATCCCCCTCATTTCCCCCCTCTCCTCTCACCTCATCACTCGATCTGTTATACACCACCGCGGCGAAAGTCGGCGACGGCGAGCCATATCTGACGATCGACGGCCGTGATTCAAGCCGGCGGCCATATCTCACGAACTGAGCGCGAAAACGTGAGCGAAAAAAAGGGAGGAGAAGACGTTTTTGGCGGTTGAAAGCTACTCGATGGAGGAAGCTAGCGGCCGACGACGACTCGCGGTAGTCAATCGAGTCGTCGGTGGTTCCTTCGCCGTCGAAGGTTGTCGATGGTGCACGCCGGCGATGGTGGTGGGCGGCACGGGGCATGTGCGCGGGGATAGAGAAAGGAGGGAAGGGGGAGGAGAGAGAAAATGTGAGGGATTTGGGAATTTTGGTGTATTTTTAATTTTATTTTTCTTTTATTGTAATCTTTAATATGGGCCATTAGATCAAGTGGAATAGATGGCTGAGATCACTTCTCACTTCTCACGAAATTAATACTTCTCATTTGATAGATTTCCTATATATATATATATATATATATATATATATATATATATATATATATATATAGGAAGGTTCAGATGAGTCCGCCTACTTAGATGAGTTCATGAGTCCTTATTTGGACCGTAGGATCTAATGAGATGAAGGGTCGAGATGCTTCCTAAAAACTAATGGAAGAATAGAGGAAGGGGTCATCAACCCTCAACAACCAACGTCATTTCTTGCCAAAATTCTATTTCTCTCTCTACAACTCCCTCTCACTCTCTCATTTCCCGTCTCTTTTCTCTCTCCTCGAAAAACTGGCCACCGCCATTGTCTCACCTCGCCATTCTCTCTCCTCGCGCCACCACCGTTTCTATTCTTCATCATCGCCGCCGCCGACGCCGTGCTCTTTCTCTCTTTCTGTACTACGAAGTTTTTCCCCAAATCAAAACCCTAGAAAAACAAAATTCGAATTTCACAAGGCAATTTTGCATCATTTTCGGTCACGATATAGAGGCAAATTCGCACCAAAGATCGATCGAAAAAAGGTGGCGGAGTACAAGCTCAAATTAATCTTAATCAGGTCGGTTTTGTTTTCTTTTGATTTAATCCCAAATTCGATCGTTTTTTTTTTTAATTTCTGTATGATTTCGATTTAGATAGAATTGCAATCACAACATGTTAGTTATTGAATCACACACTTTCTCGATTTTTAAATATTATTGGCAATCACAAGATGTTGGTTATTGAATCACCTGTTCTCGTCGATTCCACTGCCTTCATCAAAACGATCTTAAATTAGGTTCGAGACTGCAAATTAATCGCTACTAACTTTTGTTCAATATGTTCAGGAAATTCGTTTTTGTTATTTGGTAAATAGGCTCAGTTTTATTAATTGATTTCAATCACACCCGATTTTATTATTGATTTTGCAATTATTTGATTTTATAATTGGTTAGGTTATAGAATCACATTGGTCAGTGTATAGAATCACATTGGTTACTATACGGAGTCACATTGGTCACTTTATGAAATTATATTGATGAAATTAATATGTTAGGCTGTGTGCGATTGTCTTTGTTAATGTGATTCTATCTTATAAGGTGTGTGATTCTATTCCATAGAGTTTCTAATTTTATTAGTTAGTGTATGTTTTTATTTGATACCTTGTATGATTCTATGTGTGTGTGTGTGTTGTGATTCTATTCATTAGCTTGTGTGATTCTAATGTTATTTAGTGTCATTGCATTTGTTGATGTGTCATTAAATCTGTTATTATGTGGTTTTATTTGATATCGTGTGTGATTCCAAAAGTTTATGTGTGTGATTCTATTCGATAGGGTGTGTGATTCTATTAAATGGTGTGCATGTGATTTTATTCAATGTGTGTGTGATTCTATTAGATGGTGTGTTACAATCTATTCGATGGTGTGTGTGATTGCACGAGTTAATATGTGTGATTCTATTAGTTAGTGTGTATCATTCTATTAGTTAGTGTGTGATTGTATTTCTCGAGTGTGTATGATTTTATTGATTAGTAAGTGTGTTTAGTGTGTGTGATTCTATTTGTAAGTGTGATTCTATGTATTGGTTACTATGATTCAATATGTTAGGGTGTGATTCTATTTGTAGGCGTGAGTGATTCAATTTCTAAGTGTGTGATTCTATAAGTTTGTGTGTGTGATTCCATGAGTTTATGTGTGATTCTATTTGATAGTGTGTGTGATTGTATTAGTTAGTGTGTGTGATTCATATGAAATCATCGATTCATATGTTAGTGTTATTGTTTGTTATTGTGTCATTCAATCTGTTTGTGTATGATTTTATTTGAGATCGTATGTGATTCTATAAGTTTATGTGTATGATTCTATTTGTTAGTGTTTCGAGTCTTTGATCATGAGTGGAATCGGTTCTTTTGGGGTGGGTGGGAGGGTGCTTTCGTGTTTATGGCTTGTGTTTGTATACTTTGTCAAATCTATATGTCCTTGTGTAACAACCTTTTGATTCCTTTTTGGTTTATGCAAATAATCCTTGACGTCCCAACTGTTGGAGGAAGGCTAATGCTTGTTGACATGGTAGGATCAGAGAATATTGAGCAAGCAGGTTGGGTTGCTTCCTTCTTATTCTACTCCTTGTGCTTCTCTGATTTTGTCTTACACAGGCTGCCAAGATTAAGGGAGTTGTCGAGTCTATTGCTAATGGCGATTCTCTTTGACGTAGTTCTCTGGCAGTAGTGCAATGCCAGCAGAGCCAGTGATTTTGCTAGATTAATTGGCCAGTGGCCAGTCCCCAGCAGAAAAGTAGATAATATGGCTTTTTCCTCATTTAAAAAAAAGAAGATAAAAAGTTTTCTCTTCTTAAAGCCGATTAGCTCAAAATTGGAAGAGCGTTGTGCGATGCACAAGGTGTGGGTTCAACTCCCATGTCGGCTATATAATACTAACAAGGATCTTTAGTCAATGTCCAATCTTTTTTTCTCTTGGTTTTTGAATGTATCATAATGTCAGTCCAAGTAAGTAAAGAGATGTCATTGGTACTGATTTCTGATTTCAAATTCAGTGGTTAGCTGTTCCACTGATCAGGTATGACTACAAATGCTCAAGTGGCTCATTTTCCTTTAGAGAGCAGGCCCAGCTTCACCCTTTCACAGCAGAGCCAGACGAGTACTACTATCTTCTTGGTGCTTACAAACTGCTCTACAAGCAGACTTCACAACTCATAGCCAAAGAACGAGATGGATCTCAAAATGAACCTGTCATTCGGTGCAATTCTTAAAGCTGGAAACCAGGGATCCTGAATAGAAAATTTCCTAACACAATTTATGTCGCCTATGTGGGAATCGAACCCACACCTTGTGCAATAGCACAATGCTCTACCACTTAGAGCTAATAGACGTGATAGTACTACATTCACAATGTGATAACAGTAGATGACAATGCCTTGGAAGCGCTAATAACACTTCATTTTAAAACCTCACCTATATAACTTTGGACAAACAACTAACCATTATAAACCTAGAATCCTCCCCGCTAAAAGAATGGACTCGTCAAACTCATCAACATTCGTTTTCAGCACTTTCACAAAGCCGAAACCCCTCTATAAATCACTAATTTAACATAGAATCGAAGCAACCGACTAACATATTAATAATATCAGAATCAAAGCAATCTTGACAGAATCAAGCCAACCAACTAACATGATGATAATAATAATGGATTACTCGTACAGTCCTAATCATATGGAGTATAATTTCACACTTCTTACAATAGAATTACACAAGCGTGCCATAGAATCACACATCTGTGGTATAAAATCATATGACGAAATCAGCATTGAACACCAGGCGAGTCCACACAACGACAAAGGACGAAAATTACTGTTGCTTTCCTCCTATCTTTCTTCCCCACCCCAAGAAAGAAAGGATACATCCAAAATCGTCCGCAGTAGAACAAGATTCGACATTTTCATCTCCGAACATATACATTCTAAATTCTTCTAATTAAGCTCTTACGACACTAACAAAGCAGCTCAATTTCAAGCATATATTAATGTCGTAAATGACACACTAAAGTATTCCACCTCATTTCGATTATCGACACCGAAAAACCTCACAAATCAGCTCACTGACATTCACTTAGCTGGCATTCTCTACTACGATCCACTCACATTAACATTACAGCAAAAAAAACATTCCAATTCTTCACAAATTGAGCTCACACAAACGATATGATCACGCTTTAACCAATCACACAAACGATACCAACATACAACCACACATGATAACAAATACAATTACACACGATACTAGATAAAATCACACAAGAATAGATTGAATCACACACGATAACAAATAGAATCATTCTTAGTGACGAATCAGTGAACGAAAAACCAAATCGTCAGACGCAAATACTAACGAATTTGCAGAGCGAAATTGTACATATGGAGCGGAAATCGTAAATTGAAATTAAGCATAAATGAACATAGATGCAAAAAATGAAACAATTAAACCTAATCACTCCGAAATCTCCTAAAAATCACTACGAAATCAACAACGAAAGAATATGACAAAAAAGCGTAAAAATCACACATAAAATCACAACGTAAAACAACCACAATCACTACGAAATCACAAAACACAATAAAATCAAACATATGCGAACATTTTGAATGAATGAAGAACTAAAAAAACCTAAAAAATCAACACAGTCAAACCTAGGGTTTCTATAACGAGTACTCAGGAGAATCAAATGAGGAGAAAAATAATACCTGATGTGGTTTCATGTGACGGCTACCAGGGAGATCGGCGGCGAAGGAGAGAGACGGCAGCGTGGTGAGAGAAAAATCAGTAGCGAAGGTGAGGAGAGAGAAACCAAGAGAGGCGACGATGCGGTGGAGAGAGGTGGCGGTGGAGAGCGACAGAGGTGGCGATGGAGAGCGGCGGCGATCGGCGGCGTGAAGAGAGAGAAAATGGAAACGTTTTGCAGAGAATCTGAGGAGAAGAAGGATGAAGAGAGAGAAAGTGAAAAGCAAAAATTAAGTGGGAGACGGTTGTAAATGATACTCCTTATACCTATAAATTAAATGACGCTTTTACCCTTCTATCATGGCGGATTTAGGAGCGTTAGATCTGAGCAGATGAATGGTCAAGATGAGGACTCATGGACTCATCTAAACCTAAAGGACTCATTTGAACCTATATATATATATATATATATATATATATATATATATATATATATATATATATATATATATATATATATATATATATATATATATATATATATATTTATATATATATATATATATAAATTAAGATCACCGATCATCAGAGGCCATCCACTAAACCAATCAAGATTAAACTCATTTCTTTCGTTTCAATTCTTTCAAAGTGTAAAGTTGCAAACCCATCTCCTGTTCTCTCTCCTTTGACCACCCATATACAGAAGTTTCCATGCTTATCCAAACTTTTCGATGTTGCTTGGCAAAATTGGCAATTGATCTGGAAATTTGATCAAAGCTGGTAACATATACGAACACAGTTCCGGCTGCGTCGTGTTAGGTGCGAGGTGAATCAAAATAAGAATTAGATGAGAATGAAGGAATTGGGGAGGCAGAGAATGACGAGGATGACTGATGTTCGAAATTTCAGTTCATTCACTCTCTTGCTCGAATAGAGGTATAGCTAGGTATAATACATCAATTTAACTACTTAGTATCACAATTATCACATTAGCTAATCGGTAATTTCTATTATTTTTGTACTCGACGTCGTAATATTGAAACCCAATAAAAGCATAAACGTGCACATTAATTTTTAAAGTTAGGAAATTAAAAAAACAAATACATCAATGGGCTGCTGCCGTTGAGGTTCGAACCTGCAGTGTTCAATACAGAATAGTTCCACTCTAACCACTGCTCTAAATGCCTCTCATATCATATTTTGGGTAATACAACATTCATTATTGGGTTCGTACTGAATGGTTGTATTATTGGGTAATCTTGTGTGAATTTAGTAGTTAAAAGATTCATTTTTACTCGTTTTGTGTGATTAATTGATAACCAGTATATTTATTGATCTAAAAGTACACTAAATTCGTATTACTGCGGGACTGATTTGTATTTTGGCCATATCTTGCTCACTCGGAGTCGAAAATGGACGATTCAAGCGGCCACGGAAACCTGAGAACGAGGCCTACAACTTTGTAGAAGACTACATCAAAAATTTCAAAATATGTCTGGTCGAAAACGCCCATCACAGTAGCAGTGCGCGTTGGTCCAATATTGAAGCAAGTGTGAAATAG
This sequence comes from Spergularia marina, assembly GCA_963680865.1. Classification (NCBI taxonomy): domain Eukaryota; kingdom Viridiplantae; phylum Streptophyta; class Magnoliopsida; order Caryophyllales; family Caryophyllaceae; genus Spergularia; species Spergularia marina. Next base: position 14,417,998 of record OY804554.1, read on the forward strand.
CGGGCTTGGCCCACATCAATTTGTTTCACCGCCACTCCTCTTGCCCAGATGGAAAGAAGGATCAGCAATTTTCCAAAATAAAAGAAGGAAAAGCAGAAGTTATATAGAGGAGGATCAAGGTTAGTCTAGTGGTTAGAAACTCAACCTGCCTGGGGGATGTCCCGGGTTCAAATCCTCATACCCCCAGCCCCGCAACATTAGTTGCTCCTTTGTACCAAAAAAAAAATATAGAGGAGGATGACGGCACACACGGAGGAGAGAACAACGTGAGGTTCCGAGTCTTGACGCCGCTCGAAGTTCATCGCGCAACAACATCAACAACTCAATCAGTTCTTCGGGCTATTTATGTTTAAATGTTAAAATCATGTAAACGAATTTTTTTATCTAAAACCTAAAATCTCGTTTCAAACACCCGTTGGATATTTGTAATGTAATTAGATGAAAAGTCACATTTAAAACCTAAAGTCATGTTTCGAACACCCGTGAGAAATTTGTAATGTAATTAGATGAAAAGTTACCTTTAAACCTAAAACCTCATTTGGAACACCCGTGTGATATTTGTAATTTAATTAGAGGAAAAGTCACCTTTTAAAATCCAAAGTCCCATTTTGAAACACTCATGAGATATTTGATCAAATTGCCATAAATCATGTAATTACTATATTACATAACTATTTTCCATAAATCAAGTAATCATGTTATTTTATTAGAATAATATATTACCAGATACTTACCATATTCTATTTTGGATAAACATTAATTAAAATATAATAATATTATTATAAGCCACGTGTCAGCGTGGGAATTGAGCGGGTTCAGGATTACATATATACTAGTTTACTACCCGGGCTACGCCCGAAATAAACTTTATCATTTTATTTCTTTGTAATAAAATAATTTTATCAATAAATTTTATCCTTTATAAAAGTTTCACTTTCAATATAGATGTTGTGATTCTAGTTTAAATATTTTATCATTTATAAAACTTTCACTTTCAATATAGATGTTTAAATAAGTGATAAGGAAAGTACAAAATAATAAGGTAAAGATTGAATCAATTAATAGTAAATATTGATTTATTATAATAAAAAAATATTGTGAATTTTTTGGTATGAAAAACGTTACTGGTATATAACCTATGTATCGAATATCCATCTATATATTCTTTACCATAAAAGACATTTTAAATAAATTTTTTAAGTGAAAATTAAAGAGACATGGCACGTGGCATGACAGATGGCCTAACTGAAGCCGGTGAACGTGGTCGTTGCCTCTAACACAGCTTTTAATATATAGTATAAGATAATACTCGTTTACTATCTGGGCTACGCCCCAAATAAACTTTATCATTTTATTTTTTTGCAAACAAATAATTTTATCAATAAATTTTATCCTTTATAAAAGTTTCACCTTCAATATAGATGTTGTGATTCCATTTTAAATCTTATACTATATATTAAAAGCTGTGTTAGAGGCAACAACCACGTTCATCGGCTTCAGTTAGGCCATCTGTCATGCCACGTGGCATGTCTCTTTAATTTTCACTTGAAAAATTTATTGAAAATGTCTTTTATGGTAAAGAGTATAGATGGACATTCCATCCATGGTTACATATGAGAGTGACGTTTTCCATATAAAAAAATTCACCATATTTTTTAATATAAAAAAATCAAAATTTACTATTAATTGATTTCATCTTACCTTATTATTTTATACTTTCTTTATTACTTATTTGAACTGGAATCATATGATCTATATTGAAAGCGAAAGTTTTATAAATGATATAATTTATTGATAAACTAATTTGTTCACAAACAAATAAGATCATAAAATTTATTTCGGGCGTAGCTCGGGTAGTAAACTAGTATTTTATCATTTATAAAATTTTCACTTCCAATATAGATGATGTGGTTCTAGTTTAAATAGTAACAAGGAAGGTACAAAATAATAAGATAAAGATAAATTTAATTAATATTAAATATTGATTTATTATAATAAAAAATATTATAAATTTTTTGTTATGGAAAAGTTACTGATATATAAATATATATATGGATTTTCCATCTATATTCTTTACCATAAAAGACATTTTAAATGAATTTTTTAAGTGAAAATTAAAGAGACATGCCACGTGGCATGGCAGATGGCCTAACTGAAGCCGGTGAATTTGGTCGTTGCCTCTAACATACCTTTTAATATATAGTATAAGATACTAGTATTAGATTTCAATTATTCCCAAACACTCAAACACTTTTCGTTAGTTTAGTTCTATTTGAGTTTTAATCTTTTGGTTTGATTATCGTTCGTCGGATTCAATACGTTTTAGTTTTTTTTTTAAACCAAAAGTCCCCTTTTTGAAAACCAGAAAAAGTTTCAATTAGCAATTTTGCACTAATTTACACAGTAAAATAACTTGGTACAACATCTCTGTGGGATTGACCCGTAAATGCTAGCTATAACAGTCGTGCGCTTGCGGTTATTTAAAATTACTCCTTCCGTCCCAGCTCAAACGCCCCATATTCTAATTTGGGCTGCCCCACCTCAAACACCCCATCTATTTTGGGACATATTTTTCACTCCTACTTTTATTAAATTATCACATTCTCTCTCCTCTTTTATTAATCCCATCTTATCTCTCCTCTTTTTTTTTTTTTTTCTAATATTACACTACTCAACAATTTTCCTATTCCACTACAAATAACATTCGGGGTGTTTGAGCTGGCACTGAGGACTATTCAACAAGTAACAATAATCCTAAAACCCTGAACCCTGAACCCTGCTCCACTTATGAGTTTCTCTCCTCCTCTCCACTCCTACGCCCCCCTCGGCCCCTCTTCCCTCTGTAAAATCCACCATTTCTTGATAATGTGACCCATTTTTACTGATCAATATCTTCCACTTTTTAACTTTAACAAATTTCCCCATCTTGAAATTCAATTATTTATTTATATTATACCAGGTAATGGTTTTAGCTAGACTTCAGTGCACTTTAATGGCTGCCCGTGCTACTCCTGCTACTTCCATTTTTGGTTCTTGTAGACCCTTTTTCATGCCTCAGGTACTCTTACCCTTTTCTTTATTCTGTTTAATTACTCGGTTTCGATGACGATTCTTGTTAGCCGACCCGAACCATTTTGGGCGCTAATCCGTGGTGGTTCCTCTTGTTCCTAACATTTTCATGAATTGGGTTTCATATAATTTGTTAATTAAACGTGGTGGCATGTTTGACCCAATTCAATTTGATTTTTTTTTTTTTTTTTTTTTGTTGATGAAATTAGAATTTTGGTATGATATTTTGTTATAGAATATGTGGGTTTTTTTTCGTTGGGTGGAAGTTTTCGTTATTAGATGAAATTTGGGTTGTGAAAGTTTGTGGTAATCTTTCTGTTTGAGTTGCTTTAGGGTCTGATTATTGCTATATTGATGGTGGGGAAAGTTTTGTTCACCAATTTCATAGAAAGTGTGTATTTGAAGGTTTAGGCGAAGGGAAATTCGACATCTTGTGGTTGATGCAGATTTTATTTTCATAGGCGACGGGCATACTATAATTTTCGTTTTATTTGCATCGCGCTACTTTACATCCAACTACAGTGATTGTTGGATAATCTGGTAATGGGAATATAATCTTGGAGATTGTTGGAGTGCTATTCGAGGTGTTCTTTATATTCACTATTAGATGTTTTGGGGTTGCGTTTGATCACGCTCATAGGTTTTGTGCCCTTAGACTATTACTGGGCTCTTAGAGCTGGATAAACTGACTTTTTTTTGGTCAAATGACGAAAACAAGTTTTAGTGAACATGAATGATATCGGCACAATAGTACCTGTGTATATGATGCAGATTTGAACACCTTTAATATAATTCCTTTGCAAACCATTACTGAAACTAAAGATTATGAAAGGACATGAACTTAGTTAGCTTAAGGTACTGACCACTTAGGACTGCTAATAGCTAGGGTTGCTCAAATTAGGATATAGAAACACCACCTAAAATTAGTTAAACCCCGTTGAGATTCTAATAGCTTAGATTAGACACAGAGACACCACTAACCCTCCTCCATATTAGACCGGATTCGACCACACTAATCTTCCTTAATTTGTGATAAAGACAAATCAGAAATTTATGAGAAAGAACACTCTCAAATGTGTTTGTTTTTCATCCACTAAAAGCTGAGTTTTACGAGGCATAAGAGGCCCTTGTTTAGGGATTAATCTAAGCTAGAACTTGATACAAGAATGTAAATAAAGTACTACAATAAGCTATGGAGAATGCAAAAGAATACTATGTAAATAATCTGAATTTCATGTTGCTTTAGGCTGATGCACGTGGTGTATGACATCTGATTTTGTGGGCTTCAACAGGCTGCTACTTGCTTCCTTTTTCTTCAATTTACAGCTGCTAATCTTGATTTCGGGTGAGCTTTAGAATGGACGTGTATTTTTAGACATAGAAGGCTGCGGCATGTTTGCAAGTAGGATTTCAAGTGTTTATTAAAAACATAGCCTTCCCTGTGGGATTTCTCTTAGATGATTAATCACCATTTCAGGTGCTTGCTTAAGAGTAATAAAATGTGTATAACATCGGATTAACCGATTCTTACTTCATTTGCTAGCTCTATTTCGAGCTCCGATTTGTTAAGACTTGATCCTGCACCAGTATAGATAACACTTTGTTTCACAAGCCTACTACTAATTTATTTTTTTTTCCGTTTTTTTATCATCCTGCTAAAAGTTTTAATGTCATGTCTCTTGATCTTATGGTTCATTTCGAATATCTGTTACAGCTGAGTTACAGCTCAATCCGCAGTCATGCAGCCAATTATAATTCATGCTCACTTATGAAGGGTGGTGATATATGCCTAAAACGTTCACAGATACGTTGTAGAAAGGGTAGAGTAGCTTGCAGAGTGATGGCTCATCAGTGTACATTTGTGATTCCCAGAGACACAATAAGTGAATATAGTAAAAGTTGTAGCATATACTCTCTATCCATGTTTGGGTTTGCAAATTCTCCCTTGTCTTCTTCTAGGATAAGTTTTAGGCTTTCAGGTAAGGGTGTTAGGCTTCCTTATGACCTTTTTGCCAAGAGGATGTTCTCTTCTAACGCAATCCCAAACTCCAATCTCACTGGTACAAAGACTAGTGAGACTGCGTTTACAAAACATGGAAAAGGCAGTGCGGACTCAAAAAAACCTTTTGGCTTCAAAAAACAGCAAAAACGAGGAAAGACATTTGCTATTCAAGGCAGTACCGAGGGCAAGCCGGATAATAAATTTCCTAATCACGGTGTTCATAGGGGTAATCCTGATCATAGAGTGTCTGCTCACAAAGATGTTAATGCAGTAAATTCGAGGGAACTTCTTGCCAGAGAAGGGTCGAATGAGGCAAAGTCCACTGAATCTGTGTCCACTTCGAGTGCAGTTGACAGTAAACAAGAGCCGAAGTCAGGAACAAAGCCAAAGCAGAAACCACGAAACAGGAAGAAGAAAGAAGAGCCCTCTGATCTACAAGCTTCTTCTGAACGTGTTCCTGCAAAAAGTCCTCGAAAAGTTAAAAAGTCAAATGTCCTTCCTCCATTGGTTGCTGAGGTAAAGTATCTTTAAGTTATGTGGTTCATATGTAAAAGTTTCTTGATCATACCAATATTTTAACTAACACCCTGGGTTACAACAAAGGAAGAGACCAACTTATCTCCCTCACCTGGAGCAGCTCCTAGGAAGAAAGTTTCCAGATCTAGGAAGAAGGAAAAGTCCCTGAAAGAAGATGACATAGCGCTCAAAACGTTTAATGGTCTACCAAAGCCTGAGGATGTTGTGAAGCAGGCACCTTCTACTAGCATATCACCTCAGCAGCCAAAACCTCCTACTGTTAATGGGTTCAAGTCGATTAAACTGAAGCCCTTGTACCCTCCTGTGGGGAAATCTGTTGTGGTGGTCGAGTCTCAGACGAAGGCGAAGGTTATTCAGCGTTACCTTGGTGACATGTATGAAATAATACCAAGTTATGGTCATGTGAGGGACTTGGCTGCCAGATCCGGCTCTGTAAGACCTGATGACGACTTTAGTATGGTTTGGGAGGTCCCATCCCCCGCCTGGACCCATCTAAAGAGCATGAAGGTTGCAATAAATGGGTAGGTTCTTATCTTCTTTGGCAGTAATATATCTTGTGCCAACTGAAGATTTGGATGATAATTTCAACAGAAAAGTGAGCTGGTTGATTTGCTATATCTCTATGTATTTGCACATCTGTTCATATCATTGCATATAGAGTTCCAGTTCAGTGTGATCAATTCTGTCTTGGGATTATGTAAATTTAATAATTCCAAGTTTTTATTCTGAGTAAATTCTCTTACACTATTACTAGATTTTAATTCCTCTTGTTTTCTCTATTTTGCAGAGCAGATAATCTTATTCTTGCTTCAGATCCTGACCGCGAAGGGGAGGCTATTGCTTGGCATATCATTGAAATGTTGCAACAGCAAGATGCTTTGAGCAGAGATATAACGGTAGCCAGGGTGACCTTTCAGGAAATAACTGAATCAGCTATCAAAAGTGCTTTGCAGACTCCAAGAGATATAGATGTTAACTTGGTCCATGCATATCTTGCTCGACGTGCGCTTGATTATTTAATTGGATTCAACATATCTCCTTTGCTATGGAGAAAGCTACCTGGCTGCCAGTCTGCTGGACGAGTACAATCAGCTGCTCTTGCTCTTATATGTGACAGAGAAATGGAAATTGAGGATTTCAAACCACAGGAATATTGGAGTATAGGAGCTACATTCAACAATACAGAAGGAACATCATTCTCTAGCAATTGCTTAGTTCGTTCATATTTGACACATTTTGGAGCTAAAAAGTTAAATCAGTTATCAATCGGCTCAGAGACGGAGGCAAAGAGTATTGAGCAAATTGTAAGTTCATCAAGTTTTAACATCACAGGTGCTAAGAAAACCAAAGTGAACAAAAACCCTCCTACTCCCTACATAACATCAACACTACAACAAGATGCTGCTAACAAATTAAATTTTGCTGCTGCCTATACAATGAAACTAGCACAAAAGTTGTATGAGGGCATTGAAATCTCAGATGGCAAGGCAGCTGGACTAATTACATATATGAGGACAGATGGTTTGCACATATCCGATGAAGCTGCTAAGGGAATATGCTCTTTGATCACTGAGCGATATGGGCTAGAGTATGCTGCAAGCAGTCCACGTAAATTTTTTAAAAAGGTTAAGAATGCTCAAGAGGCACATGAAGCCATTAGACCGACGGATATACGAATGCTACCATCTATGCTTGTAGGAGCTCTTGATGCAGATTCATTAAAGTTGTACACTCTGATTTGGGCACGTACAATGGCCTGTCAAATGGAGGCTGCAAAAGTTGATCAGATACAACTTGACATCGGAAACGATGATGGTTCCATTTGTTTCCGTGCTGCATGCTCGTTAGTTTCATTTCCTGGGTTTAGATCAGTCTATGAAGATTTGGAAACAAAGGCCATTAGAGACACAGAGGCTGAAACATCTGGCCGTGATGAACTTTACAAAGTCCTCAGTAACTTGAAACAAGGGGATCAATTGTTTCTTGGAAATGTGGAACTCAAACAACATCACACTCAACCTCCACCTCGCTTCTCTGAGGCATCATTGGTGAAGAAGTTGGAGGAGCTTGGAATTGGAAGGCCATCAACCTATGCTAGCACAATCAAAGTTTTGCAGGACAGGAAGTATGTAACGGCAAAAAGTCGAGTACTATCCCCTGAATTTCGTGGCCGCATGGTGTCAGCCTTTCTCTCTCATTATTTTACGGAGGTAACTGACTATAGCTTTACTGCTGACATGGAAACTGAGCTTGACAACGTTTCTGGGGGTTTGACTGAATGGAAAGGGCTTCTCAGGGATTATTGGAGTAGATTCAACTCTTATTGTGAGCGTGCTGGTAAAGTTCACATCCATCAGGTGGAGAAGATGTTAGAAAGGACTTTTGGTAGTTTCCTCTTCTCCTCGCTTCCTGATGAAGGCCGAACATGTCCCAGTTGTTTGGAGGGCACTCTTATCTTCAAAGTGAGCAGGTTTGGTGCAGGATATTTTATTGGCTGTGATCAACACCCAAAATGCAAGTAAGTGTTTCTGTTTTTAGGTTTTGGCGTTCACTGTTTGTGCGTTCAATTCGTTAATTGCTCTACATCAGAATGGATTTGGCATATTTCGATCTATAGCTGTGTCGTCATTTCATCTCTAGATTTGCCATGCGCTTCTTGCCAAGTGAGTAGACCATCATTTGTTTGGAAGATTGAGAATTATGCTATGTTGTTAGCTCTGAAGAAAAAGTATAAGGCGGATTCAGTGGAAAATTGTTTCTGTTGTGGAAGTCTGTGCCGAATATTCAGGAGGCACATCCAATGTGAACTTGTTAAAAATAAAGATTGGACTGTTATAGTCAAGGTATTTCTTGTTGTGAACAAATTACCATTCTACGGCTCCATGGTGCTTGAGAACATGTTTAGTATGGTAGGATGATGGGCTTATGGCTGCTTCCTTTTGCATCCAAATTCCAATGATCATGGAATGGTTTCTTATGCAAAATTAAAAATGTGGGGCATTGTTCATGAGTATGACGTCCCATGTTTGAGCAGGGTGGCTAGACATGAGAAGTACCACTATAGGTTATTCTTGATACTCCCTCCGCCCCAACTCAAACACCCCGATTTCCTTATGTGGATGTCCCACCTCAAACACTGCATGTATTTTGGGACATCAATCTTTCCTACTTTTTGCTAATATTCTCTCTCTCTCTCTCTCTCTCACATTCTCTCTCCTACTTTTTGTTAATCCCCACGATCTCTCTCCTATTTTTTCCACTACCACTACTTTACCTTTGTTTTTTTTTTTTTCCTTAATCCACTACAAATGGCCAGCGGGGTGTTTGAGCTGAGACGTAGGGAGTAGTCAGTTAGTCACTAGACTCACCATCCCCACTTCTCAATAGAAGAAAAAGAGGTCGAATTGTTCAAGGTTTTAGTGATTACGGTTTCCACGTTAGTTTTCGCCTTTCGAGGTCATATGTGGATGGAAATTGTTGTGTGTCGTTAGATTAACATCATTTGATAGCCAGAAGGGCTTTTAAGACCATGTCAAGAGTTGAATTTGTCATACTTTCTGAGGCCAATGGACAAACATTTGTTTCTTTAAATGTTTCACTGCCGTGGGCCTAGGATGGGGTTGTTTTGAATAGAAAAATACTATTCATATAAGCTAATTTATAGGATGTATATAAGATATAGTGAAAGATCAAACTGCCCACTAAACCTATAATCTCACTCATCTCTTTCTTCCTCTCTCTCCTCCTGCAACTAAACTCATCCCATTCTATCTCTCCTCTCACCACCTATACCACCACCAGTTCACAACCATCTCTCCATCTCTCGACTACTTTCACCACCATCTCTCTCTTTCTTCTTTCACCAACGTCGCCACTAGCCGGATCTCTCTCTTCCCTTATGTCTTCTGCAATGGCCAACTCTCACAACCACTTCCGATCTCCTCTTCTCATGACCTTCCACAAACACCACTTAGAATTGGTTTTGGTGACATTGGTGTAGACACTTCAACTAGCCTATCGTTTTATTCTTTCTTTATTTTTCAGCTTGACACAACTTTTTAAGAAATTCATATCTTCCTTACATTGCTATGAAATTCTATATCTTCATTTTTCATAAATAATATATCATTCACATAGGCAATAATATCCGTTCTTAAATGATGGATCTACATGTACGAATGTCCTTTCTCGTATATTGGATGAGGAACTCGTATATGTGAATGAAAATGTTGTACATGTGAATGGCACTTATGTATTTGTACTCATTGGCTTCTTAATGATAATTTCTTACATTTCCTAAAAAAATAAAAATTTTAAATCTAGTGAATGACTAGATAATGATTTAATTGAGAGATAAATCACAATAGGTAACGAACTCAAAACAGTAAAAATGGTGTTTGGTGGTCTAATGGGTGGTTGTGGGTAGAAGCCAGCTTGTTTAGAGCCTAAGTTGGTGGAGCGACATTTATCTTTAGTAAGGGTAATGTTGTCTTTTGGGCTCGGTAAATTCACTGAAATGCTCCCCTTATATGTCTAAGCTTATGTGAATTGCCAAACGGGTTTGGGTACTTGCTCGCATTCGGGTTGCATGACTGCTGCTATATAATTGATTTGCAGTTGTGGTTTTCATATCCTTATTTAAAAACAGTTAGATGTTTTGGGTAGTTAAGCCCAGATGGATTCTATGGATGGTTTACTTTGTTGATTGGCTTTATCTTTCTAAAGGTATTTACGTAGAGTAAGTAGTGAAGTTTGGACTCTCAGGCTAATACAACATCCTTAACCCCAGTGTCTTAAAGGCTTTCGCTATAAGGCGGGGTAAGGGGGGGTCGGATGCACGCCAGCCTTACCCCTATTGAAACATAAGAGAGGCTGCGCACAGATGACTCAAAATGAAAATTGCTTCAAGGCTAATACTGGAATAAATTTACGTATTAGCCAGCTGAGTGACAGGACCTTTGTCTATGATAGCGAACTCGGAAACTTGTTACTCTATTTTAGAAATTTGAAAATCTTTGGGACATTGCGACCTTTGGTCATTTGGTTTCCCATGTATTCTATCTGTCTATCACTCTTCCCCTACTTGACATATCTTTTAGGTAGCGAATGGGAACAAGAATTTAGAATTTGAGCAATCATTTTAAATCTATCATTTGAGATTATGGAATACAATTTCAAATCACTTGTTTGGGAAATGTGGGATTTGAATTCCAAATTTGTATTTTAAAATAAGGGGTGGAGATAGAAATCGAGGTTTGAGAAGAGAGAGGGTGTAGCATTTCAATATGAAGGTTTTGGGGTGTCATTTGTTTTCTTTTGGCTCCAGTGTTAGCGTCGCACCAATCCAATATGAGCAAGGTTTAGCCAAGGCTTAGCTCAGGACCCCCCTACTCGTTGTCACGAGTTGGATTCGAACCAACATATCTGGCATTCAGCGAATTACCACATTAGGCCATAAAAAAACTTTCCATATCCACTGCATTTCGTAACATCCATTCGGCTTAAAAGCAATGTAGTCATAATGAAAGGTATCCTTCCCTGATAATAAGGCAGTATTCTCTTCAAAAAAATCTCTCTATATGAAGTAGGGCAGGCCCGGCAGAAGCTGCCCAACCTACTTAAACAAACTAAAGGCTTAGCCCGGTCTGCAGAAAGAAGAAAGTAGACCCTGTAGAGAAGCGGATAGAAAAGATCGCCTATAGACTCAAGCGACCAGCTCGCTGAAAACTCACCTCGTATTCCATGTAAGTCAGTTGACTTCGATTAGACCAGACCGACCCAGAGAGGAACGTGCCCACGAGGGCTCTCTCTGAAAGGGGTTCCGAGAGTTTTTATTATGAGGCACTGGCTAGAAGTTGATACAACCAAATTCACAAATTCTAGAATCCCCAAACATAGGATTTGTATCAAATTTGGATTTGAGAATGAAATCTATGTTCCCAAAAGCACTCGTATCTAACTAGAAGACACAAATTATCCGACACAATTTGCTATATTTAGTATGTTTCAGAAATAGGGTTTGGAGCAGACTGATGGGATGTGGGAATTTAACGATCCCCTTACTAATTTAACTGTTCTCGATAATGCTAAAATAGAATTGTGCTGCACAGCTATGGAGGGGCAAAGGGGGATTCAAATTTAAGCAGCCTTACCCACATGTTAAAAAAATAGAGGCGCACTAGGGTAATGTTGTTGATATGATGTTTTCTCTTGGTCTGTATAGCAGACTGGTCTTCGGTGCTGAGTTTCGCCGCTGTCTGAAAATATCTCATTAACTTACACTCTTCTTTCCTGAACAAGCTGTTTAACTCGTTGTCAGGTTTATAGCTAAGACATTATATGGTGAGGAGGAGGATGATGATGCACCTCAAAGTAATAATTCAGTTGAAGAACCAAAGCTGCTTGGAACTCATCCTACTTCGGGTGAAAAGGTTTGAAAGAAGGAAATTTACAGTAGTTAATTTTGTAATTTCATAGGTCAAACTGTTTTTGTTGTCATGATAAGACAAGTTTATAAACATGTTATTCTTACAGGTCCTTCTGAAGGGCGGACCTTACGGATCATATGTGCAGCTTGGAGAAGATAGGAAGGGTTATTCACCAAAAAGGGCATCTGTTTCTCAGGTCTGTTCATTTTTTTTTTCTTTCGGAAGTAGAATGAAAGTGTGGATCATCTCTCAACTCACTCTCTTGGTCTATCATCTTTGGTCTAGAAGTTGTCTCGAAAACTACAGGCTGAACAGAGTTCCATGTTTGATCACAAAGTCCATTTTTTTTTTCTCCTAGTGACCATAGACAGGGAAGTCTGGATTTTGTACTTTGTGATGTTACTTTTACAAACAATTCGTTCTTTGTCTTCTTGTGGAATATAACTACTCCGTATTAATTCTGTAATGCTGGGGAAGTTATCAATAATTGCCTGCACCAAGCAATTTATATTTCATTTTCAATGTTCCAATGCTTACAAATCTTTGGCTTACTGATTATAACTCTTAACAATCTCTGTAGCACTCTTGTGTTTTTCATATGGTCTTGATAGCAAATTATCTAGATCGTCGATGATAGTGTATCACTTATGAAGTAAATGTTTCTAATTTTCCTTTCCCAGATCAAGGATGTAAGCTCGATTATGCTGGAAGATGCCCTTGATTTGCTTCGCTATCCTATTTCATTGGTATTACTCTTTATGTTTTTGCCTTTGTCAACTCTGATTAGTGGTCTTCTTACCCTCCCTACCTCCTCGTCATTGTTTACTTAATTCAAAAAAACATCTTGCAGGGAAACCATCCTGTGGATAGCCAACCAGTCGTAATAAAGATCTCAAGAGTGGGATTCACCATAAGGCATCGGCGTAATATTGCTCCTGTCCCCAAGGTATGATGTGCCCTTTTATTATCTTGAGCTAGAGCAGTATTTTACTGCAATTTCAGTTAGCTTTTTTAGTACTAGTTATAATGGACATCCAAGCTCGCATTTCATCACAGCCTTAATGTCACTAATAATTCACTGATTCGTAGGATCCCTCTGTCTTAGTTTGCCCTCCCCCCCCCCCCCCCACATCTTTCTCTAAGTGCTTGCCTTTATCTGTAGTATTTATTTATCTATGATTATTAATGGGAATATGAACTTCAGTTGTAGCACAAAATGTCCATTCAGTTTTCATTGCCCATTAAAAATTGTGCTTATTTTTAAAACCCTTGTAAATTGTTCTTTTTTTTTTTTTTCCTATTCAAGAAAAAAGGAAATGAATGGAGTACCCAGGGTAAAGGTTCTATCTAGACTCTAGAGTTCTTTACCCTTTACAATTTGGAAATCCTGAGAGTTGTAGGAGCATTTTTTTGTTTTTTTTTGTTTTTGAGAAGCAGCTTTGTAAAGACTTTCAAAGCATTTGTTTCCGGAACATTAATTGAACGTAAATTTCATTCTCCTTGTTTTTTGATGTGGGTGTGGGTGTGCAAGGGGGTGTGAAATGTGGAATGCCCTTAGTTTATGGGATAACTGGGATTGTTTGACGATTGGTTTTTTAAAAAGAGGCAAAAACTTGCTCTTTTGTCGTATTTACAAATCATGTTTCTTGACTTCTACTACAGTACTACCAGCCTTCTGCTTCTTACATTTCACAGATGTGTTGCATTTTCAATTAAATGCCTGATTTTCAACTTAAATGCAGACTTTAAATGCAAACGATATAACCATGGAGAAAGCAATCGAGTTGCTCGCTGGCCCAGATGTTAGAAGGTGTGGTCGACCAAAGGGTAAATCCAGGCATGAGGAAGCTGTTGATGACTAGGATATGAGGAATTTTCTTGAGCCATACGTAAGCACTTGTTATCCCTCAATTCATTGGTTGCTCATATAGTTGTCATACGACTCACATTATGAGATCAACATCCCTTAGGCAGCGTCAGAGTGTACTATCGGGGCAGCAAAAGCAAGATCTAAGATTAAGTGCAATCTTTGGTAACTAGTGATTGATAGTTCCAATGCTTGTGGTCATTTTCAGTGGCCGTAAGATTTAAGTTCATGGGCTTCGTATGTTCATAGTTAGAGGAAGTAGGCGTTCTTGGCTAGTCATATTTGTAGTTGGCGATGTCAAACACAACGGTTTACCATTACTTTAGCTATGGCACATAAATACAATGAAATTATCTGATATTGATTCTCAGGTTACTGCTAAATAGTTTTCGATTTTTCCTCCAAATTCTGCTTGATGATTTATTTCTCCACGTCAAAAAAGATTTTTTTTTTTTTTTTTTTTTTTTTTTTTTTTTTTTTTTTTTTTTTTTTTTTTATGTGTGCTCAGAGTTGGTGTTTTGTTGATAGAATCTTTTAAGTATCAGATTTAAATGCAGAAGCCATACTTTTTGTGAATTTGAACTGTGAACTATGCAACAAATACACAATATCATTTAGATTTTCAAGCACTGGTTATGCTTAAAAGATTAACAGGAATGTAATCTGAAAAAGAGGCGACTTGCAAGTATTGCCTAACCCTACTCAATTTGTTACAAAATTATGTGCAGTTTCCTAAGTGAGACATCTTGCTTATTGTGGATTGCTTCTACCATCTTGCATTCTTGCTTATGCATTGCCGAAGACCCCCATGAGACGATGACTACTGGTCGGTTTTTTTTGTATTGAGTATCCGCATTAATCTCTTCTACCTTTTGAGAATGGAGCTCTTCCTACTCCTCTTGGGAAGATGGACCGCTTAGTAAGTCCTGTGACAAGATTAAATGAATGACTCGAATATGATTGAAATATATAAAGGTTTAGGAAGATAGTTAAAGTGTAATGGGGAAAGTTGATGCGTTCAATACAGACTTGTTACTGACCTGACGTGAGACTTGGCTCTGGGATTTGGGGTGGTTGTTAGGGTGGTAGCCTTCATAACCACCACAACCACCACCACCATACATCATGGAGTCTAGGCTCTCCTCTGCGAGAATTCTCAATCTGCACAGCTCTGGCAACACAACAGTCCCAAGGTCCGGCCTGTCTCTCCGTCTCAATTCTGCACATTTAAGCGTCATTTTTGCAAAGCTTAATACTTCTTCGGCAGGCCAGTCAGGCACAGATGGGTCCAACATATCCTCAAAAGTACCCTTTTCAATGGCTCTCTCTACGTGGTGAGCCAGACCCATTGGTGACTTCGCTGTTATGAGCTGCAATAGCATTATGCCAAGGGAGTATACATCTGATTTCACTCCAAGCATACCTGTTTGCTGATATTCCGGGTCTATATAACAGAATGTACCAGCAGTAGAGGTCATTCTATACTGTGTTACATCATCAGCAATAGTTGGGGGAACTAGCCTCGCTAGCCCCACATCACTAATCTTGCTCACCAAGTTGCGGTCAAGAAGAATGTTGGCTGGTTTTAAGTCTCGGTGCACCAAGGGCTCTGGTTTTGTCTGGTGTAAGAATAACAGGCCAGTGGCAATCTCTGCAGCAATCCGGAACCTGTGTTGCCAAGAGAGTGGAGGAGTTCCACCTCTGCAAAAGAGGCGATCCTCAAGGCTACCATTGTGCATGTACTCATAAACTAGACAGCCGTACTCTGGGCATGCTCCAAGGAGAAGCACCATGTTTGGATGTCGAATACAACTGAGCACCTCCACCTGAAAATTTTGCGAAAAAGGAGCATTCTGATGTCATACAAATGTTCTAAGGACAGCAAAACCTGTACATGAGAGCTTCACCTTAAGGTTATTGTCAAGCCTGTGGGTGTTTGACTAAAATGGGCAAACCGTATTTTGAGACATCATCCTAATATAATTTTAAATTAAATGCTAGTAAAGAGAATTAAAAATGGAAGTAATCTCGGTTTAGTTTGCAAACCTCCTGCTGAAATTGGGACCTTCCTTGAGCAGCATCAGGACGGAGCACCTTAACAGCTACTAATGTGTGATCTAGGTAACATTTAAACACTGGTCCATAACCGCCTTCTCCAATCTTTCGTGATTCTGTAAAATAATCTGTAGCAACTTCTATCTCCTCAATGCTGTATCTCCTGTATCTGCAGACATCGTTATTCACTACAACATCTTGAGTTTTCTTCCTATCTTCTTGTTCCTTTAGCGCTTTCATCTCTATGGTAATCCTCTTCCGTGCTTCAATTTCTGCAATTCTCTTGTGGGCTTCTGCTGCCTCAAGGGTTGCCTTAGACATGGCCCTCTCCCTATCCATACCTGAGTATCCCGAGTCCTCAGAATTCTGCATATCTTCGTTTTTACGCTCCTCTTCTACCTTCCACCTTTGAAGCTCCATGGCCTGAAGATTAAACAATATTAATGCACTTTACAATATGCTACCAAATCCACGCGTGTGATAGACAAATTTCCATCCTTAATAACTCAAATCCTTATTTAACTCGAAAAGAACACCTTTTGTTTTGCCGTAAGAGCTTCCTTGCAAGCATTACTATACATGTCCATAGTCTGCCTTAACTCGAGCCTTAGCCTTTTCATTTCGGTCTCCACATCGTCCTTCAAATTCGAGAAAGCTGATCACAATTCACATTATAGGGAAACGAAGTAATAAAACAATAAGTGCCTAGTACAACATTGTTCTCACCATTGGTTGTGCCTGCATATTGGACCAGTTGATACTACAGTTGTCGTCAGATGAAGACACTATAGAGAAATCAGAAGGGCAGGGAATGACGTCCGCTGAGGACTTGCGCCGTGATGACTCGTAAGTATAATCTGTGTGGTCAGAGCTTGATGATAGCCTGTTACCGTTAGAGATCCTCGTAGACTCAGGAGGCTCGTACATTGGAGGAAACATGCGATCAACACTTGGCCTTCCTGAGCTTACAAATGAAATGTCTGTATCTGCAGACAAAAGCTCTCCATAAGATTTCACATGTGGATGTCTCCCTCCTCTGACGAATGGCGACCTGTTAAGAACATCTAATAAGTAATGCTCCTCAAATTTTAGGTGTGTTATTTAAGCAACAATGAGTCAACGACAACATAGTGCTTCAAAAGCCGGCAAGAGTTTGTTTCGAAATTGGCACTTACCTAAATTCCATATCATCAATCCGACTGGAGGGCGATTCACTTGGAGGAAACCTTTCAGACCCTGATTAATGGCAAATTTTAAGTTATAAGATTCGGAGTAGTTATCAGTAACTATAAACAATAAAAGCAGAAAAATTAAAAATTAAAAAAAATTAAAAGACAATGTCAGGACATAGTTTGGGCGGCAATGTAACCTTTTCTAGGACTACTAGTTGTTGATTGATTCATAATCTGGTTTCGAAGTTGAGTGAAGGACGGGGCTGGCCGAGATGCAGACCGCATGGATGAAATTTTGCCTCCTTTTGAAATAACATACACGGTGCAAAAATCCGGGGCTGCTTTTGACACAATGGCAGGGTTATCTACTTTGCCAAACCTACTGTAATGAAACAAATGGTCATGTAATCTGGATATTCTACTTCAAAATAAAAATCTCTTATGACATTTTACAAAATATTACCTGAATAAGGAGCCTTTTGAAGCCGAACCCATTATTAGAACTTCAATAGCTCCCTGACTTACAAAGTCTGTCAATGCCTTTGTCACTTCTGTATCTTCAATCACGATGTCACGACATTGTATCTATCAGCAGGATTTACAGAAAAGAAAGTTAGAAAATGTAATGAAAAAAATGTGAATTGTGACAACAGAAGCAACACCTAACTAGTACATCACTCACTTTACCCATAACTCATGTGTCATGAATTCCTAAAACAATAACTACAATAATTAAGCAGGAATACCTACATCTTTCCGCGTGCAGAAACAACGAAAGGGGAGGAACAAATCCTTTGTTTGTTGATCCCAGTTTCTCCCTGCCAAAAAGTAACAATTTGTCAGCCAATATATAATATTCATCAGTAGTAAAAAACTTTGTATTGCAGCAAAGTCTTTTTTTATCATAAGCTATACAAATGACACTGTGATACTGCATCTTGCTAGTGAAAGCGTAAAATACTTTATGAAAATCAAGACTAACATATCGCAATTTCTACCATTGACGAAAATACATGGACAGTTATATGACAATTCATAATAGCCAATCCCAACATCAGACCGGTCTCTGACAGAGTTTAAAGAGTTGCTACAACAACTGTTCACCCTGCTTTCTGTACAATCTTATTTCAGAAATCAGATACACTGAAGCTCTAAATTCTTCAGCAAAACTCCAGGAGTTCGTTAAAATTCGAGAGATCCTACCTGATTATCCATGACAGTAACTGCTAATTCATGCATCCAAATATGTTAATTAAGATTGGAACACAAGCTGAAATGATAAGTTCCACAATAAAATTTCGGAACCAAAAACTCCCAATAACAAACCTAGACATAACACAGCAAGTGCGGAAGTGCCCTTCAGTTATAGAGAGAATAATATCTATTCTGCTATTTCCTAACCTACATACATATTTGATGTAATTAGAGCCATGCACTTTTTCGACACTAGGCCGGAATCAGACATTTAGGCTAGATGGGGTCAAACTTTATTAGAACTTCGATTTAGGAGGGTCAAATATCGCAATTTACCTACTTTTAAACTACGTGAAATAAATAATTTTGGCTTCTCAAATCCTGGAAAGGCCACCACCTCTACCAAGCCTCCAAAATCATTTTGTAACATTTTCGCAACCAAAAACAAAAATGCGGAAAGCCTCATGCACACACACGTCACACGTGCATGCATACACGTCCCACATGATAGACCAGAATTTGAAACTCGCATGCATCAATATTACTCGACTAGTCGCGTTTAACCAAAACAAATGCGCCAACAAAAAGGAACAATTATATAGAAAATAAGGAGATATACCATTGATAACAATATTGGGGGCAGACCCATAAGAAGATTGATTCTTGAGTTTAACATGAACAAGCACCACAGTTTGACCTCTTTGCAACAAATTATCAATTGCCCATTTAAGGGCATGCTGACTCCCTTTATCTCTGTCTATTGCAACTGCTACCAACTGATTTGCTGTATCCTTCTTATCCGATGACTCTTTTGAAAGCCACATTTTATTTTCCTTCTAATTTTCCCACAACAAAAAATCAGAAAAATCAGAAAAAGTTACTATTGTTCCCTTATTGATCTTTTACCTTCTCCTTGTTATCAATTATTATGGCTTCCATTAATTTGGAAACCCAAAGATCCAAATTTTCTATCTTTTCCTCCAATGATCAAATGCAAAAAATAAAAATTACTGGTCTATTTTTTCTATGATTTTGATGGATTTTTTTTTTTTGTTCATAGATGTCCTCTAGGAGAGGCAAAGAAATTTTCTAAATAACTTATTTTTCTCTTCCTCTATTTCCTTTGATATGAAAATCATATCAAACCTATAAAATAGCCTATTTTTCTTCACTCCCACATATGTTTACCATCCGTCATTTTGTTTTGTCTTGCCATGCAATGACCCATTAAAGCATTATCTTATTGTTTCACTATAGTCCTTGTTTTTTTAGCATACCCATTTTTGGTATGGATGAATCATCCTTCATATAATTCTACTCATTTGTCAGGTAATATGCACTAGCAACTTTTACTAGGTGAATTTTCTGTTACGCCTTACTTAACTAGATACTGTTTGGAATTTGGAGTAAGGATTAAGCAATAAAAAGAGGCGACAAAATATTAACCTCTTAGACCGTTTGACACACTATGTTCATCAATTGTGCGTAAAAATTCTATTTTGTCCCCTTTTTTTCTTTTTTTTTTTCCGCGAATCCTGTAAGTTGGAGAAACTCTCTGATTTGGGATCTTTTCATTATTATGATGTGTACAGTGTACATCGACATATGAAGAGCCATACACGATTACTATGATAGGTCAAAATAATTACATAAATGAATACATCAACAACATTAAACGAACTTGACATTCTATATACACTATGACACCCCCGCAGTAGGAGGAAGACAAACGTGTAGACTAGAACGAAAACATTGAAAAGGGTCACGAGGAAGGACGTTGGAGAAGATGTCGGCAGACTGATAGGCGGCGGGGACATGAAGGACACAAACATCGCCGATGTGAACACGCTCACGCACAAAATGGATATCAAGTTCAACAAGTTTGGTGTGTTGGTGTTGTACAAGATTCTTGGACAAATAGACCGCATTAATGGCAGAATATCGAAGTCTATATGTGGCTACAGAAAAGAAAACACGTCAAAAAAATTTATGACGTCAACACGAGCAGAAGTAGAATTAGAATCGAGTTAGAGAGTTTACCAACAATTTTGGAAATTCCAATCACATTGAAGTCAATCTTCGTAGCATTCTCAGTTATTCTAAACCAAAAATAAAATTGTATCAAGGACTACATCTATCAAAAACTCAAACAATATCTAACTGAAAAGTCTATCAGCAAACCAGTCCACCAACTAAAAAGAATAAAATTTGCCAAATTGGTGTGCGCCTATTTGAAATAAGATTTTCCGACTTGTAGTTGTATTTCCAAACGTTATTGTGTGTCTAGTTGTAGGTTAATTCATACAAGTAATAATTATATACACATCTGCATTAATTAACAAATTATATCAATTAGCAATTAATAAGAGATTAGACAAAAATAAAAGTAAGAAAATAAATTAGTACGATAAAGATAAACTAAAAAATAAACTATAATTGAATTTTTTTTCGAATTAGGGCTCAAAAAATAAATATTAAACAAAATGGGTCGGATTCAAAAACGTTTAATGTTATGGGGTGCACGTCACCCCATTTAGGTTCGGGACAAAACCGCCAGTGGCACTGGCGGTTTTAAGTGTCTTGAACAGTAACTTTGAGACTGGGAAGAAATTTTGGCTAAGGTGAAAACGCCATGGGAGGCGGCGGTTTCACTCAAGTAAAACCGCCACCTCCCATGGCGGTTTCACCTTAGCCAAAATTCCTCATAGGTCAGTTCGGTGATGAAAACGCCATGGGAAGTGGCGGTTTCACTTCAAGTGAAACCGCCACCCTCAATGGCGGTTTTACACCCGAAATGAGTATGGGAATCGGTGGCTTAATTTTTGTAAAAGGGTGAAACCGCCATGGGAGGTGGCGGTTTCACTATGGGTGAAACCGCCACCCCTCATGGCGGTTTCACCCTTTACAAAAATTTAGCCACCCATTTTCATACTACTTGAATCTGTGATGAAAACGCCACTGAGAGCAGCGGTTTCTGTGGTTATAAAACCGCTGTGCTCCGTGGCGTTTTTATATTTTTGTTTTTTTTTTTTTTGAAGGTGTTTTCCCTCTTTTCCGTTTCACCTGCAACTCAAACAAACCCAAACCAAAATGCCACGACCACAATCGTTCAATAACACCAATAACAACCCAAGATGAGAACTCAAATGGCATGGTATCTTATTTCATAACTTAAAACGTCTTTTACAAACTTGAAAGAGTCGAATACAACATAAAATTGTTTCCATACATTACAAACTACTATATTAATAGCTAATCATCCGCTAGGCGGCGGCGGCGTGTAGCTCGACGCTGGCTTGAGGAAGCGGGTTGGCTTGAGGAAGAACCCGGAGTGTCGCCTTCCATAATTGGTGTCATAGGAGAACCAACTCTACGTCGACGCATATATTGGATAAGAGGAGAATGATCATCCAAACTTGCACTTGGTTGTTCTTGAGATTGTTGGATAAGATGTGAAAATCCCACCTTCTCGAGACATTCGGAGCAATGTTTGCGGATGTCGGTTAAAGTTTGGACAAAATTAACACTAGATGCGTCATTGAGTGCAGCTTGAAGGTCATGCTCACACCTCATGTGTAGAGTTGCAAAACCTTGAGTCTATAATCACAAAAATCAAAATATTGCACTAATTATTTCCTAAACATGCTTACTATTCAATAAAACTGAAATAACGATAAATCATACTTACAAGCAATTGAATTGAGGGAGAAGAAGGATGGTAGGAAACCGGGCCACCATGAGATTGTTTAACAGCTCCAATGATACGACGAGTATGGTTTCGATACCAAACCATATACGGATCATTGTAATCCATCAAGCCATCATCTACATCGATATTATCCACCACCCTCTCTCGACGCCTACGCCATAAATCGATATAGACATTGTGGATTTCACTCCACCTTACCTTCCGATTTCCTCTCCTATCCAATTTATGAAGAGCCACCGAAGTATCACAGTCCACCGGGATTGTTTGCTTCAAACCAAATTGGCGTACTACCCGATCTGGATAATGCCACTCTACAATGTCAAAGCAGATCATAGGAGCCAAAACACACCAATCTTGTTCATCCTTTGAACAAATCGGAGAGAGAGCTGAGATGACATCCGCTGTATAAGGCTGCCAAATAAACTAAAATAAAACAAATAAATAATTAAATTACCAAATTATTTTCATGCTTATAAAGTCACAAAAAATTGGATTGGATAAGTAAACTTACTTGATCATGAGTCATACAATCAAATGCATCTCTGTAAGCGGTAAGAGAGAAAATCCCATCAGCTCTTCGCCGATCGATCATAAGCCACTTACGTCCTAATGCATCTCTCCCATAGATATGTTGTGACCCAAATGGACTAGCTATAGTCTCATCCTCATCCTCATCCTCATCCTCATCCTCATCTTCATCCCCATCCTCATCCTCATCTTCATCCTCATCCTCATCCTCATATTCTAATGGTCCCATGTTCATAGGACGTCCTATAGCAATACGTTCCCAAGACCACAACTGAAGAAGAATAAGAGAGCCGGATATCTCTAATGCATCCTTACAACACCCACGACACAAGTTACGATACAATGTTGCTAGTACCGCACTTCCCCACGAGTAATCATCCAATCTACTGACATCACTTAACAATGGCAAATAGATGACTTGAACCACATCCCCACTCTTATCGGGAAACAGAACGGTACCAAACAAAATGAGAAGATATGCTCGAATATAGCAATGAAATATGGCATCGTCCATACCGTTGGGCAAATAACTAAAATGGGTCATCAACCAAGAAATTTTCAAAGAAGTTCCCTTCAAACTTCCCCCCGGTGCTATTCCCAACAATTTAGTCACTAATCCTTGCCAATCTTGATGGATCTCATCCGTCACAGCTCTTCCATCTATCCTCAAACCTAACATAACTTGCACATCTTGCAAGGTGATAGTGGCCTCCCCAACGGTTAAGTGAAAAGTGTGGGTTTCTTGCCTCCATCTTTCTACTAACGCACTTATCAAATCCTGATCTAACTTAACACTAGCTACTCTATGCGCCCCATAAAACTGGGGTTTCCTAATAAATTTAACTACCCGCTTACTAGGACGATAACCGCCATGCCATTTTATGTGAGTTCTACATCTAAGCGAACTCACCTCCTCTCCGTCCCAAATTGCTTGACTCCTGTGTTTGTCTTGCAGTTTGAGAAGAGACGGTTCGATCGGTCCCGGATGAAGATCCGCCTCCATGAGAGCTACAAAAAGAAAAACAAGAGAGTTAAAATATTACACAAAAAGATTAGGCAAAAGTAAGTTCACAATAATATAAAGATCAACAAAAAATGTTACCCTCTTAAAGAACATGTCTTTTTGTTATGACCGGGTTGACGACATATGCAACATAATGATTTTGATGGTGGTTTTTCATCCATCTCATTACGCAATCGCTTTGAATGTGACTTATCCTTCGTACCCTTCTTCTTCGGTTCACGTTTCATATCCTTATTAGCAAGGATTTTAGGACCATCAAGAGGTGTCCAATAAGCTTCATCCGGAATGGGTCGAAATTTGGGTGCGTATGACCCCAAATACTCACCACTAGTGTAAAACACATCCACAAATGCATTTGTACTTAAACCCATTGAACTACAAACGGCAAGTACATGTGAACAAGGGTACTTGTAAATTTCAAGTTTTTTACAAGTGCATGTTTTAGTCACAACATTCACAGTATGCTTATGTTTCCCTTTTCCACTACCTCTATGGCCCGACCCAGTGGTCACTTGAAACAGTCCTCTATCAAATGCCACAACGGTATGGTGTGCGGCTTTCTCAGAATTGACAGCAATGGCATCCATTACTTTCTTACAATATGCATGTCTCTCTTCAAGCCTTTGTTTTGCCTTCTCACGCCGCTCCACAAAGTACGCATTGACTCGATAAAATGTCAATTTCACAAGTGCGACGATGGGTAAGAATCTGCCTCCTTTCAAAACTCCATTGAAACACTCCACCATATTGGTAGTCATTATACCATACCTGAACCCACCGTCATGATAATTTGACCACTTCTCCATCTCCAAACCACGTTTGGTCAAATATCGTCGTGTATCAATATTTATTTCACCCATTCGATTGAAACCACGATTGAACTTCTTCTTCTGATGTTGTGTGGCAGTCCAACCAAACAAGTTTTTCAAATCCCTACTTTTAAACTTTGTGTTGATGTTGGATGCCACATGACGCATGCAAAATCTATGGTAGGCATGCGGCTCAGTCATTTCGATGTGTTCATCATTCATAGCAGCTTTGATGCCATCATGTCTATCTGATATAACACAAAGACCTTTTCTATCTGTCACGAATCTCCTTATACATGCCATAAACCAAGGCCAACTATTGGTATTTTCACTCTCAACAATACCGAAAGCAAGTGGGTAAAGTTGGTCGTTAGCATCAACTGCCATTGCAATAAGTAAAGTACCCTTATATTTCCCATATAAATGAGTGCCATCAATAGTTATAAGAGGGCGACAATGGCTGAAACCTTGAATTGATGGTCCAAATGCCCAAAACACTCGAAAGAAAGTTTCCTCATTAGGTTTGCATGTTGGCGTATTCACAAAATGCACAACAGTTCCCGGGTTGGATTCTTTCATTGTTTGCATGAAGTGAGGAAGCAAAGTGTAGGATTCATCCCAATCACCATATAAATTTGCAATTGCCCTTTGTTTAGCATTCCACCCCTTCAT
Organism: Spergularia marina; assembly: GCA_963680865.1. Taxonomy (NCBI): domain Eukaryota; kingdom Viridiplantae; phylum Streptophyta; class Magnoliopsida; order Caryophyllales; family Caryophyllaceae; genus Spergularia; species Spergularia marina. Next base: position 14,443,064 of record OY804554.1, read on the forward strand.
ATATGAGATAGTATAATTGAATTTATCTTTGATAAATTCAATAAGAACTGGGACTTTAATGGACCAATCCTTGGCAACAAGGTTTTTAATAGCTTCACTAATGAATCCACGTTTCAAATTCATATGGTCGCGTGGAATAATGTCACCAACACAGGTAGCTTCGTGAGGCCCAAGATAAGTGACAATGGTGAAGGCTTCTGAAAACTGTTCTTGTTTTTGTGATGCCCTAAGCCTCCAATTGCATGGGTTTGGTGTTCTACTGCACTTGAAAGTGACAGTGTGGGGTTTGGATTCAGGCACTTTGAAAGTTTGGTTACGTTGTACAGAGTACAAAGTTACATTTTCTATCAAAGCAGCTTTATTTGGAAATCTTTGACCAACTATAAACTCCCTACCAACCTCAACTTCAACTTCATTGACCCATGTTTTCCAAGCATTTACATGTTGTTGATCAATTTCATGAATCGTATTGAATTCTAAATGTGGGGCACTCTTCCCAACCAAATCATCATTCTCATCTTCATCATCAATCATACGTTCAACAACATTCAACTCCTCCTCCGCCTCATCTCCTTCTAAATCTTCGTTCAAGGTCCCCTTATTTATGTTATTGGTTTCAATGGAAACATATTGCACAACATCCCCAAATCTCATTGATGTGAGAGAAGTATTGGGCGTTGTTGAAATCGTTGTTGCCAATACATTTCTAGAGTCTAGCATTCCCACTTCAACATAAATGTCCATAGAAGGAACCTTTGAGTGTCGAACAATTGCCCACATAGCAAGTAAAGAACGATCATTATTAAGGGGTACAACCTTATAACACCCGGCACTCGGATACTTCATCTTCACCGTCAATGAAACACTCTTTCTATTGATTTTCATTGCCTCACAAATCTCCCCAATGAAGTCATTATAAGTCATACTAGTACTAGCAAATACAAAACTCTCATTTCCACCCTTATAACAAACATTTCCACTAGCTTCAACAATTTCTCCATCCCAATAACATACCAAAGGATATCCCGTAATTTCCATTCTATAATGAGAAAAATAAACTAATTTAATTAAGAAATTCAACTAACATAAATCTTCAATTAACCAAAACCCTAAAAATCGACTTATGAAATTTAATAACTAAACTCAAGCATAATACTAACTAAATTGGATTAAATATATAACTAAACTCAAGCATAATACTAACTAAACTCAAGCATAATACTAACATAAAAAAAAAAAAACAACTCAATGAACTTAAATTAACCTAAATTAGTGTGGTTTAATTACAATATTAAACAAAACCCTAAAAATTCAACTTCTATCATATACCATGAATATGCAAATTATTATCAATACTAACAAAACAAATTATTCAATAAATTAGTAATCTAACTAAAAAATCAAACAATTAAACTAATGAATTGAAATTACCTAAAACAAATTGGTACAATTAGAAGAAATGAAATTACCTTAAAGAAAGAGGGCGGAGCAGCGGCGCAGCGAGAGAGGACGGAGCGGCGGGAGAGTGGCGGAGCAGCGGCGGGAGAGGGGCGGAGCAGCGGCGGGAGAGGGGCGAAGCAGCGGCCGGAGAGGATGGGGACGTGGGCTGGAGAGAGAAGTTGAGGTTGAGAGTCGGGGGTTATTTTTTTTTTGTAATGCGTCGGGTGATTTGGGGGTGGAGAACCCGGTATTTGAAAAAAAAAAAAAAAAAAATCTATAACCGCCATGGGGGGTAGCGGTTTCACTTCAAGTGAAACCGCCACCCCCCATGGCGGTTTCACTCTTCATACAAAAATTAAGCCACCAATTCTCATACTCAGTTCGGGTGTGAAACCGCCATTGAGGGTGGCGGTTTCACTTGAAGTGAAACCGCTACCCCCCATGGCGGTTTTACAATTGTCCAAAATCACCCCCTGAAACTCATATTCACTGTTCAATACATGTAAAACCGCCAGTGGTAATGGCGGTTTTGTCCCGAACCTGAAATGGGGTGACGTGCACCCCATAACATTAAACGTTTTTGAATCCGACCCATTTTGTTTAATATTTATTTTTTGAGCCCTATTTCGAAAAAAAATTCACTATAATTAGAAAGCATCTCGTGCTTCCCACGCTTAGGTTTATATTAAGGTGGACAAAATTCGTGTATATTAGATTTTTTTTTTTTTTTTATACTCACTCTTACGAAATATGATGTGCATATTCACTCACGACCATATATTCATACCTCCTATTATAGAACATGACTATGAGGATTTCAAATAAGTCATTAATCTGAAATGTGTAAACTAATCATAATCATGCTTATGAAATAAGGTTAATTAGTGTGAACATCCATTATTTCAAAAATATGATTCAATGAACATGAGATTAATTCTTATTGAAGTTATCTATCCACACTTTCTCATTCCTTATATAGAGATGTTAGGAGTTATCTCGTGCTTCGCATGAACACGGTGTATTTTTTTAAATGTTATAAAAATGTGAAATTAGAAGTATATTTATCTATTTAATTATTTTGTTCACGACCATCATAATGCGGAAACTCATTCAATAATACAATAGTTATAACGGCATATTATGTAACAGATATGTATTGTCTTTATATACTTTAACGTGTATGGCCTGTCTACTTTTAACCGTGTACTCATAACTATGTTTCTATATCAATAATATACATTCGTAATTTTTCATCAACTTAAATTTGTATTACTATGACAATCGTATCTTCACTACTTTTAAGCAATTTTTTTTTATAGGATTTCATGCATATACAAATTTAGCATCAGCATTATTATTATTATAAAATATACACCCCATAAACAATAATTGTATTTATTGGCATAGCTAGAGCTTTTACTAATTATTACAAAAGTTTACTTGGAACAGAGCACCATGTTGAGCCTCTGGATGATGAATTGATTGGTAAAGGGCCAAAGGTTACTGAGGGGACCATAACACAGCTTATCAATGTCACAACTCAAGAGGAGGTTAAAACTGCTTTATTTGATATTTCTTCGAATAAAATCCCTGGCCAGGACCACATTTCTGCAGGATTTTTCAAAGATAACTGGGACATGAGAGGGGAGGAGTTTTTCCAAGCTGTACAAGAGTTTTTTCATACAAAAAAAGCTCACAAAGCAAGCCAACGGCACCATGATAACATTAATTCCCAAAAAGGAGAATGCCAGTCATGTCTTTGAATTTAGACCAAAATCCTGCTGCTCCACTTTCTATAGAACAGTGAGTAAAGTTTTGGCTAACAAAATGCAAGAAGTGCTTCCACGTGTTATTGGAGAAGAGCATGTTGCATTTGTCAAATGTAGATGCATCTTCGACAATATCATGGTCTCTCAAGCGCTTGTCAAGGGTTATAAGCTAGAAAAGCATTTCGCCAAGATGTCTAATAAAAGTAGACATCAAAAAAGCATTTGACTTCCTAAATTGGAGTTTTGTGAACTATATGCTCAAAGCCATGGCTTTTCCAAATCTTTACATAGAGTGGATAATGAGCTGCATTACTTCTCCCCGGTTTTCATTGAAGATAAATGAAGGGTATGAGGGATTTTTTGCTGGTAAATGTGGATTGAGGCAATGTGATCCATAATCACCCTACATTGTTGTACTCAATATGGAAGTGCTCTCAAGACTCTTAAGAAGTATGCCAAGCTAGCAGAAATTCAATTAACACACCTCATGTAACACTACGGATTATGGAAAATGGTTTATGCAATTGGTTTGTCTCACATTGCGAAACTAAGGCTCACATGATAAGTTTTTAGTAAATTTGCATCATCATACTACCAACAAGACCTTCACATTTTAAGCCCACGAGAGGATATTCAGGCTAAAAGGTGATTTCCCATCCAATTGGGTTGTGTTGCGACGTATGATGGATCAGGCTGTTACAGATGGTATCAGAACAACCCTGCGACCGCGTGCTGAGTGTTGGGGCAAGGCCTAGACCAGTCGTCTAGCAGGGGAGATCTTTGGCTTGTGACTATTTGTATGGTATGGTTTAGGTGCAATGGGGACGTTGCGTTCTTTAAGTGGGGGAGTTTGTAACAATACGGATCATGGAAAGTGGTTTATGGAATTGGTTTGTCCAACATTGGGAAACTAAGGCTCTTATGATCAGTTTATAATAGATTCCTACCATCATACTACCTAACGGAAAATTATTGTATACACCCGAGAGTACGTACTCTCGTTTCTCAGGTTGTGTACTTCAACATAGATTTTGATGTACTTTTACCCTAATTTAATGTACTTTAAGTACAATCTTGTGAATTCTTTATTAAACTGATGTAAATTTACTTATCAAACTATTTTCGTATAGTTTTGCTAATATTCATAGTATTTGGAAGTATAAGTATGTAGAATAATACAAAGATGTACACGATCTTGAAGTACAAAGATGAAAATATCGATTATCAATTCATTGAAGTCTCTTAATGGATGAAAAATGTTTACGTAAATAGGTTAGAACCTTAAAATATCCATAAAAAGTATATTAATAATCTATCTTGGTTGCAAATGACTAAAACTATACATAAACTCACAAAAATACATAAAATATCAACTAAAGTACATGAAAAACTTGCAAAAGTACATGAAAAACCCGCTAAAGTACATGTAATAACCCACTTTTTTAATAATAATAATAATAATAATAATAATAATAATAATAATAATAATAATAATAATAATAATAAAAGTTACATAGAAGAGGAGCCTAGGCATTTAATGCCTTGACTTGTGATGTCCTTTGCTTTGGGTGAAAACTTTTCACTCTTGGGGAATTGCATTTCCCCGGGAAATACTTCGCCTATAAATAGCTCCACATATCGCTCATTGTTCGACGCAAATCAACACAGAAGTGTTGTACTGAGTGAAATAAACTGAAGTGCTTCAGACAATAAGCACACCACATATAAAGTAAGTTCTGAGTATTATAAGATTTCGTAAAAATAATTTACGAAATAAGTAGTTGTTACGTACGTACGAAAAGTGACATCTTCTTAGCGAGACTCTGTCGAAATAGTTATCGTCACTTAACATAGCCAAGGTATAACTCTTAAACTGTTATGGAATTATTATCGTTAGACAACGCCGTTAATATTTTCGTACACGTTTTCGATAATTGATTTAACCTTGCGGCGAATAGTTATTACGGTGCAAGTAACTCGGTGGAATTACCCCAGTTTGTGAACGTCACCATATTAACAACTAACCCAAGAATAAAATGTGTTGGTGGTAAATAGTAGCTCCATGATTATAAAGCAACCCGGCGGAATTACCCCAGTGGTGAAAATAATCTTAGAGTGAATGATTTCCACTAAAAGACGATAAATAGTAAATTAACAATTTGACTAGTAATCGCCACTTTTAGAATTCGGACGTCGTTAGACCCTGGGACAGTTAATTATCAAATAAATGACAACATGATTACTTTGCCATATAATCTTAAATAAATAACTTACGCGACTTTATTTACTTAAAACGAGAGAACGCACGGAGTAGTATCGCGGTGGTTTGGGAATTCAGGTAAGGGACTCTTTCTGATTTAGCTTATACTATTATTTTTGTATACTTTAATGCTTATTTTTAAAGAGGATCGAGTACTGCAAACTCTAATTATTTTCTGAACTACTTTGGTTTTGTGGGTTAGTTTTATGTTCTGGCTAACTTTGAAACGAGGATATCCGTCTGGCCCTGCCAAGGGAGTAAACTGGCACTGACTGAGAACTTCTGAACTAACTAGAACTACACTACCCACTACCGGAATTATTTATACTTATACGAACTATTATTGTTTTACTACTTTAGCAACTGCTTGATCCAGTTGAGTCGGAAACTGTCTTTTACTAGGCTGTCGAGCTCACCCTTTCAACACTAAATTCTTTTCAGGAAATCAGTACTACATGGAGGTGGGAATCTGAGTGAGCTACCCAAGTCGTCATGTAACATAAATAATGGCCTTAGTAATCGTTTGTACTATAGTTTTCGTATGTATTATATTGTGTAATATATGTTGTGTACCTTCGACTTTTGAGGAATAAGAATGGCTTAGCCTACTTTTTGTAGGTTGCCGTCTGTTATGTTCCAATGATGGTTTTGGTGCGTGACAGATTAAGTGGTATCAGAGCAATAGTTCGACCCTAGGAAAACAATACAGACCAGAGAGTATGGGTAGATTAAGTTTGGTTCACGTAATCTATTACATTTGAAAACTACTAGTATTAGAAACTGTTAAATCACGATCGGGCCTGGGCCGCACCCGCACGAAGGAGAGAGAGTCCACGTCATAAACCCAAGGAGGTTCCATCCTAAAAGCAATCGGCAATAGGTGGAGTAACACCTTGGTTTATAAACATATCAACTCTCTCCTCTTTTTCCAATGTGGGACACTCACATGTGGTTCACTTCAACACTCCCCCTCACATGTGAGTTCCCTTTAATTAGCAGACTGGGCTTGGTGGTTAACCGGGCTCTTCTAGCTCTCTTCGGTTCCACATATTTGTCCCATCTGCGCAGACTGGACCTTCACAAGCTCACCGGGGCTCTTCTGGCTCTGATACCATGTAGAATTTTAGAGGGGAGGAATTATATGAGAGTAAACCATGGAGAAGTTTACTGTAAAACTTGCTCATAAACCTTCTCATTTAATCTCAATACAATAAGACCTCTTATATAGGCTAACAAATAACAAAAGCCTAAAACCTAGGAACTAATACCAATTCCCACGCACACTAAACCCACTGAACCACTTGTCCACTACAGTACACTAGCATCTAATCCTAATTAGTAGGACACATCCCACGTACTACTAATCGTTTTCCTAATTAGATGAAACCACTAACTCATAAACAGAAAACTTAAACTAATTTTGACTAATTACTTATTTTTTGGATCATAAATCCAACAGAAACACGTGTTAACTTTTATGATTATTTTACTTAAAAGATTTGATGGCTGCTGAGGAAGAAGCTGTAAACATAGTAGAGGAAAACATAGAAGAAGTCGGTGAGGAACATCATAATGATAATGAGGAAAGTAGTGATGCGGGTAACTTTGAGGACGTTGCCCATGGCCCCAACGACTTCTATCAAGATTTTCTTCAAAGATTGAAGGAACAACAAGATTTGCAGAGGCTGAGTCAGGAGTTGGTGAATCGCTTGCTTAGAAAACCAGGCGAGATGATAGAGGCAAGGAATCCAATGAGGGATTTTAAGGGGCTCAATCCTCCGGTCTTTGCAGGTACCACTAACCCCGCAGAAGCAGAAGGGTAGCTTCTAGCAATGGAGAAAGTGTTCAGGGTATTCAAGTGCTCGGAGGAAGGAAAGGTAAACTATGCGGTGTATCAGTTAGAAGGCAAAGCTTATGATTGGTGGTTGTCAGAGGAAAATCTATTGAAAGTAGGAGAAGTGACCAATTGTGGTCAACAGGCTAAAATCATCACTTGGAAAGTGTTTAAGGATACCTTTAACAAGAAGTACTTTCCTAAAAGTCTTAGAGATAAGGCTATGGAAGATTTCTTGGAATTAAGGCAAAAAGAGAATATGTCTGTAGGAGATTATCAGGATAGGTTTGAGGGGTTGTGCAAGTTCGCTCCTCAATTTGTGTCCACAGAGGCAGACAAGGCTTATAGGTTCGTTTATGGGTTAGAACCAAAAATCAAACAAGGAGTGAGTATTTTCGAGTTACAGGAGTATGCTGCAGTGGTTGAGAAGGCAAGAATAGTAGAATTGAGCCTTAGGGAGGTAAAGAAGGAAAAGAGTAAGAAGAGGGATTCTGGTGCTATCCAACCTTCGGGGATTAGTTTTAAGAGACAACACACCCAAGCATTTCAACCCAAAATAATTTCTTCCTTTCCCCAAGCAAGTAAAACCATGTCTAGACTCCAGCCATCTGTGGCAAGTGTAGCTTTCCCGGGGAATAGAGGTAGTCAGATGCCAGTTAAGACATGTCAAAAGTGTTCAAGAATGATGAAAGGAAGCGAGTGCAGGTGGTGCTCGGGAACTTGTTTCAGGTGTGGCGAAAAAGGACACATGATAGCTAACTGCCCGAAACTAGAGACGAGCCAAGTACCCTCCAACCACCAGCCCCAGAGGACACAAGTATCAGCAGGGAAGCAGTCAAGTGACCACCGTAGGAGTGGACAAAAGGCAAGCATTTCTGGAAAAGTATTTGCCATCATGGAGGAAGATGCTCCGTCCTCAAGTGATGTGGTCACAGGTATTATTCCCATTTCAATTACTCTCGGATATGTCCTGTTTGATTCCGGAACCACACATTCCTTTGTTTCACATGAATTTGCCAAAAAGTGTGACTTGCAATTTGCGCCTTTGAATACACAATTAGAAGTGAGTACTCCCTCTGGATACGTGTGTGTGGCTTCTTTGATGTCTAGGAATTGCATTGTTGAAATAGGGGAACGAAATTACTTGCAAACCTTATCCTTTTGGACATGTCCGGCTTTGATGTGATCTTAGGGATGGATTGGTTATCCTCTCATTTTGCAAGTATTGACTGTCACCGTAAGGTTGTTAACTTCCAGACCCCGGGGAAACCACCGTTTGTGTTTAGGAAGGAACGGAAAGGATTACTAGCTAACTTGGTTGTAGGTCTTGGGATGAGTGAATTAAAGCTAGATGATGTTGGGATTGTCAGAGAATTTGAAGATGTTTTCCCAGAAAATTTGGTTAGGTTACCCCCGGATAAAGAAATTGAGTTCACCATCGATTTAATACCAGGTACTGCCCCTATTTCTAAAGCCCCATACCGAATGGCACCAACAGAATTAGCAGAATTGAGGAAACAATTACAAGAGTTGGAAACCATGGGGTTTATTAGGAATAGTGTTTCTCCTTGGGGTGCTCCCGTGTTATTTGTAAAGAAGAAAGACGGTAGTATGAGGCTTTGTATTGATTACAGGGAGTTAAACAAAGTAACTATCCGTAATAAATACCCTCTGCCTCGTATTGATGAATTGTTTGACCAGTTACAAGGGGCTAGTGTGTTTTCCAAAATAGATCTCCGATCGGGATACCACCAGTTAAAAATTAAACCTGAGGATGTTGCTAAAACTGCATTTAGAACCCGTTATGGTCATTATGAGTTTTTGGTAATGCCATTTGGGTTAACCAATGCACCAGCTGCATTTATGGATTTGATGAATAGGGTGTTTAGACCTTTCCTGGATAAATTTGTCATTGTATTCATTGATGACATTTTGGTGTACTCTAAAAGCGTTAAGGAGCATGAGCAACATTTGAGGATTGTCTTACAAACTTTAAGGGAACAAAAATTATATGCCAAATTTAAGAAATGTGAGTTTTGGCTGGATGAAGTTGCATTCCTTGGGCATATAGTTTCAGCAAAAGGAGTTTCTGTAGACCCTGAAAAGATTAAGGCAATAGTCGAGTGGAGAACACCCAAAACCGTGACAGAAGTTAGGAGTTTCTTAGGCTTTGCTGGATATTACAGAAAATTTGTTAAGGATTTCTCTGAAATTGCCGTACCACTTACAAAGTTGACACACAAGGGTGCCAAGTTTGTATGGACTAGCGGGTGCGAAGAGAGTTTCCAAGAGCTTAAGCAGAGACTGACGTCTGCTCCTGTGCTGACCCTTCCATCTGGAAGTGGAGGGTACACCTTATACTGTGATGCCTCCAAATTGGGATTAGGAGCTGTGCTAATGCAAAATGAGAAGGTTGTGGCTTACGCATCAAGACAATTAAAACCTTATGAACAAAACTATCCTACTCATGATCTAGAACTTGCAGCAGTAATCTTTTCACTAAAAATTTGGAGACATTATCTCTATGGTGAGAAATGTGTGGTATACTCGGATCATAAGAGTTTAAAATACATTTTCACCCAGAGAGATTTGAATATGAGACAAAGGAGGTGGATGGAGTTACTCAAAGATTATGATTTGACAATCATGTATCATGCTGGGAAGGCTAATGTTGTGACTGATGCATTGAGTCGGAAGAACTATGACAATTTAGCCGCACTCATCACCGAGCAGAAACCCCTAATGGAAGAAATGAGAAGAATGTATCTTTGGGTGAGAAACAATCTGGGTTGCAATTCAAGAGACGTTATGGCTGCAATGGCGGTAAAGTCAACTTTGATTGAGAGACTCAAAGAAGCTCAAGTGCAAGATGAATTTTTGGTTAAGATCAAGGAACGTATGGTGAGTAGGCCATTTAAGCAAGTCCATTGTACTGGCACATCCATATACACCCAGACGGTTCTATGCGGTTCCAGAACCGAATCTGTGTTCCAGATAATATGGAGTTTAAAAGAGAAATTTTGAGAGAAGCACACAACACTGGTTATACGTACATCCAGGTGGTACCAAAATGTATAGGGACTTGAAGGAACATTTTTGGTGGAGAAACATGAAGAGAGACATTGCTGAATATGTCTCAAAATGCTTGACTTGTCAACAGATCAAAGCAGATCATCAGAGGTCTGCAGGAAAATTACAATCTCTACCAGTACCGACATGGAAGTGGGAGGAAGTCTCAATGGATTTTGTGGGTGGTCTGCCAAGGACTCAATGTGGGTATGAGTCTATTTGGGTTATTGTAGATCGATTAACAAAATCAGCTCATTTCTTACCACTAAGAGCCGGTTACACTGCAGAATCACTAGCTGAACTGTATGTGAAAGAAATCGTGAGGCTTCATGGTGTTCCTGTGTCTATTGTGTCCGATAGAGACTCAAAGTATGTTGCACGATTTTGGCAGAGTCTACATGATGCGATGGGAACAAAATTAAACTTCAGCACCGCTTATCACCCTCAAACTGATGGACAGACAGAAAGGACCATTCAGACATTAGAAGACATGCTCAGGGCATGTGTCTTAGATTTCGGGGGTTCATAGGAGGAATGGTTACATCTTGTGGAGTTTTCATATAACAACAGTTATCATTCGAGTATTGGAGTCACGCCCTTCGAGGCTTTGTATGGACGAAAGTGCAGGTCACCTTTGTGTTGGGATGATGTGGGCGAAAAACAACTTTTAGGTCCCGAACTGGTACAACAAATCGTCGACAAGATACAAGTAATAAGGGGGCGTATGAGAGCTGCTCAGAGTCGACAAAAGAGTTATGCCGACAAGAAAAGACGAGACATGGATTTGAAGGAAGGAGAGAAAGTGTATCTCAAGGTTTCGCCAACCCGAGGAGTGTACAGATTTGGAGTTCGCGGAAAACTCAGCCCGAGATTTATTGGTTCATATGAAATTCTTGAGAGGGTTGGGAAGGTATCATATAGGTTGGCCTTACCGCCGATACTATCAAAAGTCCATAATGTGTTCCATGTTTCGATGCTTAAAAGGTTTGTTCAACCGGATGAACAAATCATGGAACTTAAACCTATCCAACTTCAGCCAGATTTGAGTTACGAAGAACGACCACAGAAAATTTTGGGCCAAGAAATCAAGGTGTTAAGAAACAAGACAATTCCATTCGTCAAAGTGCATTGGAAAAATCACGATGAAAGAGAAGCCACTTGGGAAAAGGAGGCGGACATGAGGGAAAACTATCCTTACCTGTTCGAATCTTAATATCGGTAAGTTTCGGGATGAAACTTCTTATTAGGAGGGGTGGATGTAATAACCCACTTTTTTAATAATAATAACTAGTTTTTGTACCCGTGAACATCACGGGTCGAATCGGGTTTCTTTTTTCCATTTTATTGTTTGTATATATTTGTTGTTTTTTTTTTTTTCCTTTTTTAGTTGTTTTATTTGTTCCCAAGATTGGAGGGTGAAATGATCAAATTATAAGGACAGAAGGGATACCATAAATTATGAATTGGTTTACGAATTTTAGTGTTATTGTTGAACTGATGTATGTATGTGTTTGCTAAAATGCCATTTTTTTAGGGTACAACGGAGTAATGAATTTTGTGGGGGTGGGGGGATCTGAGGATTAAAACTCGGTATAACCTCTAGGCAGTTTGACATCTTAACTGCGCGGTCAATCTTAATCCTTGCTATAATGCCATTATTACATGTGTTTACGACACTTATTTGTTGTTGTACTATGTTGATCACGATGTGTTTGTTGTTGTTGTTTATGCATGATTTTGGTAGTCGTCATTAGGTTGTTGCCAATATTGTGTGAATACAATTTGTTCCCTTTGTTCCTCATCTTCGTAGTACCTCCGTATAGTACGGTAGTCCTGAATGTAGCTTCGTATCTCTCGTCGTGACCTGTTATGACTTTTTGGTAGGGTTATAGGCTTAGGTTGTTTGTTTTTGGTATGGTTGATACTTTCTTCTTGTACTATCTCCATATTTGAGGGTTTTTTTTGGTTTGCTTGTTGGTTGGTTTATGTTGTATTGTTGATTTAAATAACATTGGTTAACATCTTGCTTTGTTGTTGTTGTTTTAAGTAACTTCCTTTTCATTATTCTTTTGCATTTTTTTTTTTATCTTGTATGGTTCGATCACCTATTAATTTGATTGTTTATATGTCCCATTATGATGTTTTACGTTTTGGTGTGAAGTTGTTTAGGTGACTTTTTGTTGTTCTTTGCACATTAACTTGAAATTTTTGTTGTTTATTTTTTTAATAACTTCCTTTTTTTTTTTTTTTTTTTTTTTTTGTATCTTTGAATTTATTGGGTGTGATACTTGTTTTTGTTCACCAGATTTGAAGGTGTCATTTGTATGGTATAGTACACCAATAGCTCTTACTTTGCAGCTCCTAAACTTTGATATTGAACGACATATCCGACACGACTGAAGCTTCTTCAACCTTGGATTAACACATGGTGACCTCATATGTGAAGAATAGCAGAACCAATTTAGTCCCCAAGTGATAGGAAACTCTTTAATATGTTTCATAGTCATTATAATGACAGTGTAAAAGGTAGTAAGGACAATATTGCTAGTTAGAAATGAGATGTTGTAACATCTTCAGAAACAAAGTCTTTATTAAAGTTAAACTTGATCTGTTGTTTGGAGAAGTGGCAAAAAAAACTTATAACTTGATCTGGTTGTTTTTTGTTTGCCGCTCATCTTCCTTCCTTGATTTTATTTTTGTGGGTGTTCCTCAATATTCACGGTGTTGTCAACTGGTTCCTTTATTGTAGTCCTGCAAATTAAACACAAATTAGTGACGGTGGTTTTGAAATAAATCAGTAGAAGTTGTGAGGGTTTGATAAATGATTACTGACCCTTCAACTTTTTTCCGTTTGCTAATTTTCCCGAGAGCTTCAGATTCTTCATTTCCTTCTTCGTCGGGTGTTATAACTCGCTTTGGGTGTCCACTTGATTCCTGTAATTGTTAAATGTTACGTATTAGTTTTGTGCAACCTCTTCATGTACGCCTTTATATTGAGTTGTTGTGATCTTATATGCCATACCCCTTTCTCCAATATTCGTTGTAGGTGATCGGCCTCCAAGGCATAATTTGGTTCGTATGTCTTTTGACCTTTTAACTCCCTTTCATTTCCAAATGTGTTGGTACCAACCTTCACTTTGAATGCGAATTGTTTCCCTATGCTCCGTTGGAGTATGTTTAGAACTTCCTCTTTTCCGTTGTCCTGAAAGTTGTAGAAATTAGTTTCTTTGTCATGTGCCATTTTTGCTTTTTGGGTGGGTTTTTTTTTATATTTACCTTTTGGTATATTTCGAGCATCAACTTTATGGGTCTTCCGATGACCTTCTCAGCCTCCTTGTCGAAGAGCACGAGCGTTGCTTCTCCAGTTGGATCAGATATTGTCATTATCAGTCGATACCTATTTAGACATGTATATGGTGTTAGTTTTCAGTAATCTATTTTGGTACAGAGTATTCTTTAAGCCATTGCGGTTACCTTTGCATAGGGTATCTTACAGTCTGCTCGCATCCGGTACATGTGCCTTCGAGATCCAATCCCTTCTTGCATGGTCCACAAGATAGGTAACGCCAATCTTTATTGGTGTGTATCTCCGTTATTGTTCCCATACAAGTGAATGTCTCATTCTGTGTCATGTGTGTAGTTAGTGGTTTCATACTTTGTTCTAGTATATTGCCGTAGTTGTTTGGGGAGCAAATTTGTTTACCTTGTCCAGAATGTGCATATTCAGAAGCTCTCTGATTGTTTTTCTATTCTTGAACATCGCCTCCTCCTGTGTTTGTTGAGGCTTTGGCTGAATTCGTGCTATAGTTGGTGGCGTTTCCCTGTCATGAAGGTGTGAGTAGGACATATGTAACAACCTGATCGAGTAAGCATACGTGAGGTTAGAATGAGGTATACTTACCTATTTCTGAAGATTTCAGCTTCTGGTAGTGGGAGATTGAAGTACATCTTTGTTCCGTTTGTTGAGTTGAGCTTGTATTCACCTATATTATTCATGTCATTGTGTGTTGAATTATCCATGTGTTTTTTGTGTTGTAACGGCAATAGTGACAACTTATTTGTAATATGGTTTTACCTTCATATTTGGTGACCTTTGTAGATGTTACTACCACCACTTGTGTGGGTCTTTGGTCTTCAATTATAGCAGTGTCAACTAAAGCTGAGCTTTGTCCCCATAGGGTGATCTCCACCTTCAGTCCACTGTAAATTGACATCTCATCAGTTACATAGTAGAGTGAATTTATCAGTTACAGCAATATTTGGGAAGGTATTACCTTTCATCTTCAATGTGTATCCGCCTCATTTTTGTTTGGCCATTTTTTGTTGGAATCTCCACCTCTTCTTGTACTGCAGTTAGAAGTCCAATGACATCTGTGAAATGTTAATGTCATTAATGGTTTGTATTTTGTAAGAAAGTACATGCATTCGAACAAACTGTAGTATGGTATGACGTTGATCAGCTCACCGATTAGAACATCAATTTTGTTATTACGTTCTTCGATTTTTGTCAAAGAGAAGAATTCGAACTTGTGATCATGTATTTCTTTGGTTTCTGGTTCCTCTATCACGGAAGTGAATGAGTTGAACGTCAGGATGTTGTTGCTGTTGATAGGTCTGTGGTTCCCATTGTTGATCCCAATGTCAAAATGTTTGAGACTATATATCTTCCCTTCTTGTAGTTTGTCCTTGTAATCCCGCATATGTTGCCTTTTTATCGTTGCGTGTATTTGATTTCCCTGTTTTCACCATCAGTGTAAGATTTTGTTTTAAATTGTCTTGTTATATTGAATGTCAGTTCTTTACCTCGGAATCCAGCAGGAGCATGTCTAGGGAGTTTGGAATTGCATTAGCGTTGTAATCAACTTCCCAAATTCTTGTTGCCCGGGCCACAATCTCGTATTGATTTTTTGATTTGGTGAGTTGTTCAATGTTCACCTTTTTGGGTGTGAGAATTCTGGTCATGTTGCTCATTTTGTGTACCTGCATCAGAAGACGTATTTCATAGTTAGCTCTTCTTGTAAGTAAGACTTATAGAGATAGTGTGTGTTGTGTTTTTTTGTGAAGTGTTTTGATCTTGTGATGTTTAGTGTGATTACCTTTTTGTTGCAGTGGTTGCTATTTTTTTTCCTTTTTGTGATTCTGGGCTGAACTTTTATCCTATTTATATTTTCACTTTAGGTTACTGTTACGGGTTTGTGGGTAGAAGAATAGGCTTGATATTGTAAAGTGTAGTTAAAGTTGTGAATTATGTGTTCTTGGTGATAGTAATTTGTGTTTAAAGTTCATTAATCATTACAGTCTTTATTGGTTTTGGCTGTTACGATACTTTTTTATTCATGTCCAATTATGGTATGTTTGGCCTTTTGGTTTTCTGGTATGATAGTTTTCATTGCTTTGTTTATTTATGGCTTCTTCTAACCTATTCATTTTTCATAACTGGTTTATTATCTGTAAGTCTTTTTGTGTACTCCCTATTTATTTTGTTCTTAATTTATTATTTGTTTTTTTAAAAAAAATTTGCTGTGAATAAGTTACTATATAATGCTGAGTTTGGTTCCTTTGGATTCCATTGACTCGGTTTTTGTCTCTTGTTTTTTTTTTTTTTTAAATTTTTGGTGTACGACTATTCTAGCTATTCACAATGGCCTTGAATTTCAAGAGAGGTGACAAAGTGGAAGTCATGTTTGATGAACTTGGTTTTCTTGGTTCTTTCTTTGTGGCTACTATCTCGTTTGTTTTGAACAGTGATTGGCTATATGTGAAGTTTGATGAATTGCTTGCTGAGAATGGTATCTTCCCTCTAAGGGAAATGATCCGTGTTTCAGATGTGCGGCCCATTCCTCCTCAAATTAACAGTAGGAACTTTTTCAACGGGGACTTGGTGGAAGTTGTAGTGGATGATGGTTGGTGGCTTGGAAGGATTGTCGGTTTTGGTGAAGTTGAAGGATTATATGAAGTTGATTTTGAAATGTACGATGAAACATCTTATCATTTCTGTGATGAGATTCGCCTTCATCAGGTTTGGGAGGGAGATAAGTGGGTCATAATAATTGAGTAGGTTACCATAGTTGTTTTGGAGATGTTTATGTTTTGTGATTTTTTTCCATCAGTTTTGTGTTGCTTTTGTGTACCCCAAGTGTTCCACTTAGTGTACATCTGTGTTTTGAAATAATACATCTCATACAAGTTTGGCATGTGTGTTTTTTTTTGGTTTTGCCGTGACATGTATCTTTAGAGGGATTTAGTTTCTGTTAATATGTTAGTGTGTTCATATCTTTCTCTTATTCTCACCTAAATCTATACGCTATGAGGGCATTAAGCTGGCATATGTAAGTAACTTGAACCATTAAGATAAGACTAATAATGTAAATCTAAGGCTTTAAAATATTTAAAATTTCTAGTATAAAGTATGGAATCGTACTTGAGAGGGTGTGTGAAGTCTGTCATCCGGTAGAGGGTAATGATTTGCCTCTTGCATTTTTTTTATATGGGACTAAGAGAACCTTGCATTTTAAGCAGAAAGGGTACCTAGCTTTAAGAAGCTAAATGATTATGAAGACTTCAAGACTATTGTAGCCTCTGTGAACCAAATGTGCCTAAAAATGATTTGCAGACATAAAGAGACACATGAGTCAATAGTACCAATAAAAGCCATGAAGACAGTAGATACTTATTGGTGCCTGTAACGTGACCTCCTGTTTGAAGAAGCTTCATCAAATCATGGAATTGGCCACGGATTTCACCATAGACTTTGATGAGTTTCTCTTTTACCTGACAAATCAGAAAAAAAAAGTCATCGTAGTCGTCTCAATATCATTGCTTCAGCATAAGTCCATAACAATAATGTAATCTCCTCAATTTCATCACATAACCATAACAATATTCTGAAAAGACACACGTCTAAACTGTGCATCATACAATCCACATATTAATTAAAGTTCTAACCTTTTTCCTGAGGTCGTGTACATTTGGAGAAACAAAATGCCACTGAAACAGGTTCTATTATATCAGCAGCATACTCTAAGTTTTAGGTATTTCACCTGCACATATGACAATAATGCTTTCATATTCCAAGTCATATAGGCACAAACAGTGTACAAAGCATAGGAAGCAGGGGCAGTTTTTGGAGTTTGCCACACATGACATAGAACAAAGTTCACTTTTTTTAACTGTAAAAAGCAAGGATATAGTGTAAGTAATTCTTGGTGGAATAAACTGTGAAAACTCAAACAGATTTATTCTTACGAACTTAAGAACGCTAAACATGAAATGTAAAAAATGATTCAAGTTTAATATCTCAAACATCCTCAAATATCTCTTTGTAGACGACATTTTTTGTCTCATTTTTTTCTTCTTCTTCTTCTTCTGTTGATTTTGGAATCATTATCTTTAAGCCTTTACGGCTTCTAACTCGTGAGACTGCTACATAAAGTTGGCCATGGCTGAAGACGGGTGCTGGTAAGTAGACTCCAACTTGATCAAATGTCTGTCCTTGACTCTTGTTGATTGTCATTGCAAAACAGACCTTAACGGGGAACTGGCGTCGTCTTAAGGTGAAGGGCCAGGTTGTGTCTGAGGGTGACATCTCAATTCTTGGGATGTTGACCTTTTCACCAATGTTTAATCCTGTTACAGTTCTGGCTTCAATGATACGCTTTTGAATTCGGGTCACTATGAGCCTTGTGCCGTTGCATAAGCCAGTTGCTTGGTTTATGTTCCTGAGCAAGATTATCGGGCAATCTACTTTTAGTCTGATCTCGTGATTAGGAATTCCTGGAAATTGCAGCTTGTTCAGGAATTCGGTTGGGTAGAGTTGAGTCATTTCTGTTGATTGCCTACTTACCGGACACATACGATCAGCACTATAGCAGAAATGTTCTTCTCCTGGAATCAGGCCTAGCATGTAGTTATTTATCTCATCAACAATGTCATTTGTCGGAGCAAGAATGGTTCGTTGTTGTAGGTACGATGGGTTTGTGTAACTTTCCAGAAGGTTCGGGTAGAGTTGCATAACTATTGCTGAGATTGGGTCACCAGTGTATGTCATCAAAATGTCGGAGGGGATTTGAATCCATGTTGGTTCATGCTCTCCTTGTTTTGCCGTTGCAGGAATCTTTCCGTCTCCAATGTCGAGGACCCATTGTGTGAAATCTCTGATTTCCTGAGTCTCTGTTTGATTGTGACCGTGCAGTACCCTCATATTTTTCTCAAGGCGAAATATGGTGCAATGTGGCCAAATCTTTGAGCATTTGCTTATCGACGCATCTACAATATCTGTCCGACCTTTTTTAGGTACAACTGGAAGTATTTGCCTAAAATCTCCCCCAAGGATAACTGTTTTTCCACCAAAGACCTTCTCCTTTGCTCGTGGATCATCCAGTTGCATAATATCTCGGAATGCGCGATCAACGGCCTCAAAAGCATGTCTGTGGATCATAGGCGCTTCATCCCAGATTATCAGGCTTGATCTCCGGATTAAATATGCCAAATCAGACTTCTGATCTATTTTGCAGCTAGATGTTGCGTTCAATAGTATAGGACTGGCAAATCTCGAGTGTGCTGTACGGCCAGAGATTAGTAACAAAGCTGCAATTCCAGATGATGCTACGGCTAGTACTATGTCTCCTTTGGAGCGTAGATGACAGGTAATAGTTCTCCACAAATAAGTCTTTCCAGTACCTCCGCTTCCGTACACAAAAAAAGTCTTCCACTCTTTTTCTGTACTGCCTCTATCACGTTTTTGAATACCTTGCGTTGTTCCTCATTTAAGCAGAGCAGAAGTTGGTTTGCCTCGTTCGATAATGATTCACGGTCGTAGTTCTGTTCCTCCATCAGTAGTCGGTTGCCTGAGTCGTGTAGCAATGCTTGATCGGGTGTAGGGATGTCGCTGTAATCTGTGAGGCTGCGGCTACTTCTGTTAAGTATCATTTCTAACTCGTAAAGGGCGTAATTCTTAACCTGCTCATCATCCAAAATTAAGTCTTGGACCCCAAGGAGTTTTCTTTGTCGATAAAGTATATCATCCGATAGTTCCCTCCAGAACGCCTGCCACAACACCTTTGGATCCGTTACATGACAGAACATTAGAATCGTCGCGAACAACTGCCTAAGTTGTTGTGGACTACACCACTCATTGGCTACTCTTAACGCCTCATGCCATTCATTATCTCCGTCTAGGAGGCCACGAGCCTGGCATGCAGCCTTATAGGTCCCATAGACCACTTTGTCTACAGTTCTAAGGTCTTCAAAACATGTTGCGCCTTTCACTATATTCAACAGTAGTCGTAGGTAATACTTCTCACCAGACGATGGGTGTGCGAAATATATCCTCCCAATTTTGGTTTCCCTCTCTCTGCGTTTCCAACATTTTTTGGTGGATTGCCACACCCATTTTGTTGGAAATTCCGCATATGGCAGGTCTCGTGCATCTTCGTGTACTTTGTTCATAGCCATCCATTCAGTAAGTGTTGTCTTTGTCGCACTTACATCGGCAAGAATATCATCAAGGGCGTCTTTATCTTTGTTTGACGCCTGCCATTGAATCTCATCTATGATTCTCTCCCCTGTTTTTGGATCAATATTAACCTCTTGTAACATTGCCAATGCCATATCCGGTCCTTTGCTCATGTATTTGAACACATACTTTAGCGACCGCATCTTGTTGCACCATTCAATGTTTATGTGTGACTGGTACTTCACCAATAAATCAATGTTGTGTGGCACCACAGAGCGGTTGTCAATAACATGTCCGTTTTTAGTGGCAGTTCTTCCATTGTCACTTCTCCGGTACTCCGGATATCCGTCTTCACTGATTGTGGTGTGTTGATTGAACCGTTTTGGGTAGTGTTTTGTACACATGCCATCTGCCATACACTGTGCCGAAACGTCCATCTCACCACAAGGTCCATGCACCATGAATTGCATGACAGCATCGAAACCAACAGGATCAGAATCTTTGTCGGGTATCTCTGCGCTTATTATTTTGTCAATGTCATCAGGGGTTGTGTGCTTGTCTTCTGGGTCCAGAAAGAGGAGTATATGGGCATGAGGTAAGCCTCTTTTCTGGAATTCAATAGTGTAAATCGCTGCAATATAAACTTTTAGCATTAGTGTACTATACTCGTTCATAAATTGTAAGGATATGACATACGATAATAAGTTACATTGTCATTACCTGCGCGTGTCCTTCCAAAGAAACCTCTGCGGGTTAAATCTTGCATTAGCTCCTCAAGCTTTATTTTAAAAACTCGAGAAACAATTTCTGGACGTTCATCTGGTTTCTGGCCAGTACTTGCCTTTAAGAATTCCTTTATTTCGGGCCAGTTTTTGTTACACGTAAACGTTATAAACAAATCAGGTGGCCCAGCCCATCCACAGATTGCTAGGCCGTCTTGGTAGTTTTGAAATAAGTTTCTGGCAGACCCGGGAAATGATGCGGGTAAAAAGATGCGCTGGCCTACAGATGCCGGAGTGGTTTCTCCTCGAGCTACCGCATCTGTGAGTCCTGAAAGCACTTCTTTTCTTAAATCCTTCTGATTGCGGTACATCCACTCCAACCTTGTTTCTTGGACAGATGTAAATGCATCCACCAATTATTGTTGTCGTAGTTTTCCACAAAGGAGAAGTGCCAAAGCATCTATGATATTACCATTCTCACGTCGTTCTTGTATGCGATATGCATAGAATTCTCTCATTGTTACAGTTTTACGTACCCTTGTTGTACTTTCGAAGTCATTGTGCTTGATGTCAGTCATGAAGCCGTCCTCCCCATACGGAAATATAAGTGGGTATTGCATTGATATGAAACTCGGGTGCAATTCGGAAATCCTCTTCAACCCACGACCACGCTCTTCAATAATTACATCTCTTTCTCCTTTCTGATTTTCCGATCCAGGGACAATGAGTGCTGCTAGCTCATCCCTTGTTGGGGCGTTAAATTGACGGGCATCTTTGCTACGTGAACCAACCAAGCATATTCGAACAGGGTTCAGCTGTAAGGGATCAAACCGCTCTCTTGCCATTTTCAATACTTTGGCGAGCTCATTGTGTTCATACAGCATTTTTTGAAGGCCCTCAACAATCTCTGGATCAAGTGTAGTAGTTGCATCTGCGGACAGAGAGTGAATTCTGTTGGCGACCTCATTCTCGGTATCATAGAAGTATAGTTGAGTGAAACGTGGTTGTTTCCCTTCTGGTGGCAGGAGCGACCCCAATTTATGGTAATTCTGACCATTTAATCGAAAACTATAAGAGCCTTTCCCATTATTTATAGTCTTATCAACTTTGCCTCCCATTGAAGTGAAAGCAAATATAGAGTTATATGACCTTATTTGCTCCCTGAATTTCCTTGATCGTGGACCACCGTTTGGATTTAGGAGTTCTTTGAGGTATTCTGGTGGGTTCGAGAGAAAAGGAAGCTTCACCTTTCCTTTTTGGCAACATAGACTAAATTGGTAGCTTTCATTTTTCTTGCGAGGGCCAACACTTTCCTCTTTCCACATCGTAGCTTTACAGTGTGGACACTTTTCCGTCGAAGGGCCAAAATTCCATGGTTGAAGAAACTTCCCTGCAGAAGTTAAGTGTTATAGTGAAATTACATAAATACCATTCGTAGACTGCGAAATAAAGTATAGCTCTGCTAATTAGCGTGGCAAGAGTACGATCAATTCATCGGACTTACGTTGTGGAGTGTTTTCTGGTTGGGTTTGGTGCCTCCCTTTTTGATTACTATAGCACAAATCTGTAACATAACATTGAAACTTGGGATTACACTACTAATATCTTCAAGAACAGGGATAATGCATATGGAAAAAGAGGGAGAGTGTATGAAGTACTGGTGTGGAGTAAACATCTGACCTTGGGTGTTCGTTGTTGGATTTTCCACAATCCGTGTCTGATTGACAGCAACTCGTCGTCTTCCTCTTCTACGTAGACCGTAACTTTCATCCTCACTTTCATTTTGACGTTTCCTCTGTGTAGTTGTGGCTCTGGATGAGCTTCCATCCATATGGGGGATCTCGTGCCTTCCCGCTGATGAACAATCCGTAGTCAATATGCCAAACTCATTTGGTCGGACTCGCCTCATTTTGTCTCTCCTTTCAGCCAGAATTAACCTCCTGCGTAGGCGGTTTTGCCTGGCATCATTTTTGTGATCAATTGTGGCGGATCGGAATCTAGAAAGGCACAACCTAATAGCCTTTCCAATATTCCGCTTGTCTCTCCTTTGAGCCAAAATAAACCTCCTCAATTGGCGGTTTTGCTTTGCTATTCTAGCCCTTTCGTTGTTCTCCATCTCTGTAGATTAACCAAGTAGTATCCCTTAACTATAGAGTATTCATGATGACTTGTAAACTGAATTGTAATATAACTAAAAGTACACTTACAAATCCGCAGGTCTTGTTCCATACAAAAAACAGAATCCACAGTGGTATTTCTAGATTTTGATCCGAGATGTTCCAGACAATTAGTTTACATAACATCATGTAGTTTTGTTAATAGATTATGATATATTTGTGGATATGTTTCATGATTTGTAGTTTTGGTGTTACTTGAAATGGCCATTGAAGCGTAAATATAATAGAAAATAAGAGACAACATATATTATTCCAAACAAACATATTAAGAACTTCGAGCATCTTTGTTCATCTCTGGATGATTACATTTTCTGGATGACACAAGGTACTACTTGTTTCTCTATTTGATGTCCTCTAATTCCGCTCGCAACTTTTGGTTTTCTAGGCAAACTACTTGTTTCTCAATTTGATATCCTCTAATTCCGCTCGCAACTTATGGTTTTCTAGACAAACTTCGCAAAATGTTGTTTCAAACTGTTGGCCATCATCTCCTCGTGCACTTTCGCAATAACGGCTATTCTTCTTTTCTTACGCTCTTTACGGCAGTCTTCTAAATTGTAATCAAGAACTTCAAAAGAGTGAAATTCTTTGAGCTTTTCTATAGCAAAGATGGCTGCTGTTTGTGTAGCGAACTTTAAATCTGTCCTGCTTTTCCCCTTTATTTTAAAACTTGATCCATCTTTTTGTGTTCTTAATGTTGTGTGGCACCACAGAGCGGTTGTCAATAACATGTCCGTTTTTAGTGGCAGTTCTTCCATTGTCACTTCTCCGGTACTCCGGATATCCGTCTTCACTGATTGTGGTGTGTTGATTGAACCGTTTTGGGTAGTGTTTTGTACACATGCCATCTGCCATACACTGTGCCGAAACGTCCATCTCACCACAAGGTCCATGCACCATGAATTGCATGACAGCATCGAAACCAACAGGATCAGAATCTTTGTCGGGTATCTCTGCGCTTATTATTTTGTCAATGTCATCAGGGGTTGTGTGCTTGTCTTCTGGGTCCAGAAAGAGGAGTATATGGGCATGAGGTAAGCCTCTTTTCTGGAATTCAATAGTGTAAATCGCTGCAATATAAACTTTTAGCATTAGTGTACTATACTCGTTCATAAATTGTAAGGATATGACATACGATAATAAGTTACATTGTCATTACCTGCGCGTGTCCTTCCAAAGAAACCTCTGCGGGTTAAATCTTGCATTAGCTCCTCAAGCTTTATTTTAAAAACTCGAGAAACAATTTCTGGACGTTCATCTGGTTTCTGGCCAGTACTTGCCTTTAAGAATTCCTTTATTTCGGGCCAGTTTTTGTTACACGTAAACGTTATAAACAAATCAGGTGGCCCAGCCCATCCACAGATTGCTAGGCCGTCTTGGTAGTTTTGAAATAAGTTTCTGGCAGACCCGGGAAATGATGCGGGTAAAAAGATGCGCTGGCCTACAGATGCCGGAGTGGTTTCTCCTCGAGCTACCGCATCTGTGAGTCCTGAAAGCACTTCTTTTCTTAAATCCTTCTGATTGCGGTACATCCACTCCAACCTTGTTTCTTGGACAGATGTAAATGCATCCACCAATTATTGTTGTCGTAGTTTTCCACAAAGGAGAAGTGCCAAAGCATCTATGATATTACCATTCTCACGTCGTTCTTGTATGCGATATGCATAGAATTCTCTCATTGTTACAGTTTTACGTACCCTTGTTGTACTTTCGAAGTCATTGTGCTTGATGTCAGTCATGAAGCCGTCCTCCCCATACGGAAATATAAGTGGGTATTGCATTGATATGAAACTCGGGTGCAATTCGGAAATCCTCTTCAACCCACGACCACGCTCTTCAATAATTACATCTCTTTCTCCTTTCTGATTTTCCGATCCAGGGACAATGAGTGCTGCTAGCTCATCCCTTGTTGGGGCGTTAAATTGACGGGCATCTTTGCTACGTGAACCAACCAAGCATATTCGAACAGGGTTCAGCTGTAAGGGATCAAACCGCTCTCTTGCCATTTTCAATACTTTGGCGAGCTCATTGTGTTCATACAGCATTTTTTGAAGGCCCTCAACAATCTCTGGATCAAGTGTAGTAGTTGCATCTGCGGACAGAGAGTGAATTCTGTTGGCGACCTCATTCTCGGTATCATAGAAGTATAGTTGAGTGAAACGTGGTTGTTTCCCTTCTGGTGGCAGGAGCGACCCCAATTTATGGTAATTCTGACCATTTAATCGAAAACTATAAGAGCCTTTCCCATTATTTATAGTCTTATCAACTTTGCCTCCCATTGAAGTGAAAGCAAATATAGAGTTATATGACCTTATTTGCTCCCTGAATTTCCTTGATCGTGGACCACCGTTTGGATTTAGGAGTTCTTTGAGGTATTCTGGTGGGTTCGAGAGAAAAGGAAGCTTCACCTTTCCTTTTTGGCAACATAGACTAAATTGGTAGCTTTCATTTTTCTTGCGAGGGCCAACACTTTCCTCTTTCCACATCGTAGCTTTACAGTGTGGACACTTTTCCGTCGAAGGGCCAAAATTCCATGGTTGAAGAAACTTCCCTGCAGAAGTTAAGTGTTATAGTGAAATTACATAAATACCATTCGTAGACTGCGAAATAAAGTATAGCTCTGCTAATTAGCGTGGCAAGAGTACGATCAATTCATCGGACTTACGTTGTGGAGTGTTTTCTGGTTGGGTTTGGTGCCTCCCTTTTTGATTACTATAGCACAAATCTGTAACATAACATTGAAACTTGGGATTACACTACTAATATCTTCAAGAACAGGGATAATGCATATGGAAAAAGAGGGAGAGTGTATGAAGTACTGGTGTGGAGTAAACATCTGACCTTGGGTGTTCGTTGTTGGATTTTCCACAATCCGTGTCTGATTGACAGCAACTCGTCGTCTTCCTCTTCTACGTAGACCGTAACTTTCATCCTCACTTTCATTTTGACGTTTCCTCTGTGTAGTTGTGGCTCTGGATGAGCTTCCATCCATATGGGGGATCTCGTGCCTTCCCGCTGATGAACAATCCGTAGTCAATATGCCAAACTCATTTGGTCGGACTCGCCTCATTTTGTCTCTCCTTTCAGCCAGAATTAACCTCCTGCGTAGGCGGTTTTGCCTGGCATCATTTTTGTGATCAATTGTGGCGGATCGGAATCTAGAAAGGCACAACCTAATAGCCTTTCCAATATTCCGCTTGTCTCTCCTTTGAGCCAAAATAAACCTCCTCAATTGGCGGTTTTGCTTTGCTATTCTAGCCCTTTCGTTGTTCTCCATCTCTGTAGATTAACCAAGTAGTATCCCTTAACTATAGAGTATTCATGATGACTTGTAAACTGAATTGTAATATAACTAAAAGTACACTTACAAATCCGCAGGTCTTGTTCCATACAAAAAACAGAATCCACAGTGGTATTTCTAGATTTTGATCCGAGATGTTCCAGACAATTAGTTTACATAACATCATGTAGTTTTGTTAATAGATTATGATATATTTGTGGATATGTTTCATGATTTGTAGTTTTGGTGTTACTTGAAATGGCCATTGAAGCGTAAATATAATAGAAAATAAGAGACAACATATATTATTCCAAACAAACATATTAAGAACTTCGAGCATCTTTGTTCATCTCTGGATGATTACATTTTCTGGATGACACAAGGTACTACTTGTTTCTCTATTTGATGTCCTCTAATTCCGCTCGCAACTTTTGGTTTTCTAGGCAAACTACTTGTTTCTCAATTTGATATCCTCTAATTCCGCTCGCAACTTATGGTTTTCTAGACAAACTTCGCAAAATGTTGTTTCAAACTGTTGGCCATCATCTCCTCGTGCACTTTCGCAATAACGGCTATTCTTCTTTTCTTACGCTCTTTACGGCAGTCTTCTAAATTGTAATCAAGAACTTCAAAAGAGTGAAATTCTTTGAGCTTTTCTATAGCAAAGATGGCTGCTGTTTGTGTAGCGAACTTTAAATCTGTCCTGCTTTTCCCCTTTATTTTAAAACTTGATCCATCTTTTTGTGTTCTTATCCTTACAAATGTTGTGTACCTTTTGTTGCTCTTATTGAAGTGTTGTTGGTATAGTGGTTCTGGTAAGCTCAAACCAGTCAAGATAGTGGCTAGCAGTGTCGTGAAACAAATGGGAAATTCTTTCCGCTTCTGGTCCATGATCTACAATCACATTTGAAGAAAGTGGTTATGTTATATAGCTCAAGCAATATTTGTGTGTATACATTTTCAGAAATAATGGATAGGAGTTGTTGTCGTCATGTCTTATTATTTTAGCACCCGCCAATGATGCTGTCATACGTTTACAGGAAAAGCAAAATCATTTACCATAGTAATCTTTTATGATAGTTTGCTCTCAGTTTAAATTCAAAGTAACATAAATCATCTTAAGTATTTGACCATGCCTAGAACAGATTTTTGGTTTGATGCTGCAAGTCTGGTAAACAAAAAATTGCATTCATAATAAAGCATCAAATCATCGTGGTTCATATAAAAACATACCAGGAGGTAGAATCAATCTTCTCCGTGTTCTTTCAATGTTTTGTAGCACGATTGGCTTGTAGTTGATGTACAGTAGCCTGAAGAAAAAAAGAACTCCAAGAAATTAAATAAATTAAAGAAAAAATCAGTGCTCGTATTTGAAAAAACAAAACAATTGTAAGGTCATGACCATAACACAATGAAGTTTTGTTAAATATGGACGAAGATGGTGAATGAGTACCTAGAATATTCGATGTTTGCAAATTCACGGATTTCGGGTTTATAAAGACAGGGGAGGACATGAAAGGTCAGTATGAACAGTTATGTGTATAAATGTGACAATAATTTCCGAAAAATGGCATGCTTAATGAGTTATTCATTGTGAAATAAATGAGGAGTTCAAGGGTTTGTGTTTTATAGGAGTTATCTTACATATGTTACACAACAAAGAATGCAGATGAAACAATTTCGGCTTATGGGGCTAACCTGACCACACGCAAAGGTCAAGCTGAGGAAAATAAAGCTTCACAATGTCGCCTATCAAACTTAGTGCATATCTTTATTTTATAGAACTTCTCTTGTAAAGGGGGCCTTTTAATCAATTTACGGCAAACATATTATGAAATTAGGAATATTATAAAAGGAAAACCGAAAACAATTAAAAATGTATACCTTTCCTGTAAATGGTCGAGCATTAACCTTGGCCATCTTACCCACTATCTCCACAAACACGCCCATTAACTCCATTGGAACTTCTTCTACATTTCTGAAATAGATACATGTGGTACATTCACAAATATGAACCTCTTGATAAAAACAATAAGAAAATAAAGGCTGAACAAAGTGTATATCACCTGAAATGAAATTTGATTTGGACAAAAGGGCAAAAATTACCGGCACACGACTAACAGAATTTTCGAAATTCTCATAGTCCTTCCGCAGTTGCTGAACATGGTGAGTCGGAGTAACAATAGCTTCTTGGTATGTTTTGCGCACAACAGTAATGAGCAGAACATGGTTATGCATTAAGATAAGCATGGCATACTGGTAAGGACTTAAAAACCTGATGTACTCCATCCATACAGGACCAGCAGCAATGTCCACTCCTATTAAAATGTATGCAAGTAAAAAAGTACTTAACTATTCTGTGTATAGCCAAGACGAATAAAACATATGTGAATCTTCGTCCCCCATTTGACCATTTGTGAGCACTTAGTAGCCAACTTCATGCCCTTTTATAGTTTAAAAATCAGATAAGAAATAAAATAAACAAAAGATGAAAAAAAAAGACCATCCTCGATCTTGTGCTGCAGAGTGGAGAGCTCTAATCCATACTAAATGGTGCAACCAAATTGGAAGGGAGGCAAAAAGGTAGACCATATGTCCATTGAGTCTACAGGGACAAATGTCTTTCCTTTAATAATCTACAAAATTAGCTCAAATTGAAAGTGATCGTTCCTTTTGGGACAGAGGCAAGAATAAATGTTCACTTGCCTAAATTTCTAGGTTTGCTCATGAGTTCACTGAAGCAAAGACACACTCAAGGACCTATAGATTGCGATGAGTTACTTTTAGTACACTCTCTATCAATAAAAGTCACTTCAATTTTCAATATCAATAGAATCACCCACCATGGTATAGACAAATTAAAGCATAATTGAAAAACAAAATTAAATCTCCCAAGCTTTTTAATTAATTTTTTCCAACTAACCAAATTAAATAAAAAACCTAAATCATCACCCCTAAAACTTCAATCGACATACCTTACAAATCAGGATTTCGATGGGCGAATGAAGACTACGTGGTGGTTTGCGGGAGGTTTCAGGTTAGTCGTAGGCCTCTTGTTGAAGACGTCGCCAACCCGCCACCACCGCAAAGGCCGACCCATCACCACCGCAAAGGCCGACCCATCAACACCGCAAAGGCTGACCCGGTCACCACCGCTAAAGCCAACCCCATCACCACGGCTAAGGCCGTCCCCATCAAGAGGCCTCATCCCGGCACCACCGTCTAATTTCCGGTCGGAGGAGAAGATACAGTACTGTAGATGGCGTGGGGGTCAATTGAGGAAAGAAGGGAAAAATTAATGTTTTGGGAAAGAGATACTTCGTATATTTTATTTGGGTGGTGAGTTGGATTAGAAGTATTTGGTGAACTGGACAAAAAATTGACAAATAAGCTTAGATTGGTTCTAAGAACTGCCAAGTGGATTTAGATGGCAAGTATTGCTTGCCTTTTAATAGTACTATATAGATAATAATAATAATAATAATAATAATAATAATAATAATAATAATAATAATAATAATAATAATAATAATAATAATAACGGAAAATTCACGTGGTACCCTCGAACTTTGGCCGATTGCACATGGTACCCAACTTCGCAAGTTTGTGCACATGGTACCCCTGAACTTACTACTTTGTGCACGTGGTACCCAAATAGTAACTTCCGTTAGATTTTTCCGTTAAGTGATAATGTGTCGGTTAGTTGTTAAGTAATTAGTAAATTAAATTATAGATTTAATATTTCAATTTAAAAAAAAATCGATAAATTCTTAGAAAAATAAATATATTTGTCAAATATTTTTTCAAAAAAACTTTATTAGAAAACTAATTTTTCTAGGGGTACCATGTGCAAAATGTTGTGATCTCAAGGGTACCGTGTGCACAAAGTGGTAACTTGAAGGGTACCATGTGCACAAATTATGATTTTTTTAAGAGAAATAATATTTTTTATGAAAAAAAAAAAACTTGTTTTTTGGATTTTTTTTGTTTATGAAAATATTTTTTGGATTTGTTTTAAAAAGTCAAAAAAATAATTTTTACTTTAATTTTTTGATTTTCTTAAAATGGAAAATCATCATTAATATTAACTAATTCACATAACAATTAACTAACACATCATCACTTAATGGAAAATTTAACGGAAGTTACTATTTGGATACCATGTGCACAAATTGGTAACTTCGGGGGTACCATGTGCACAAACTTGTCAAGTTGGGTACCATGTGCAATCAGTCAAAGTTCGAGGGTACCACGTGAATTTTCCGTAATAATAATAATAATAATAATAATAATAATAAAAGTTACGTAGAAGAGGAGCCTAGGCATTTAATGCCTTGACTTGTGATGTCCTTTGCTTTGGGTGAAAACTTTTCACTCTTGGGGAATTGCATTTCCCCGGGAAATACTTCGCCTATAAATAGCTCCACATATCGCTCATTGTTCGACGCAAATCAACACACAAGTGTTGTACTCAGTGAAATAAACTGAAGTGTTTCAGACCATAAGCACACCACATATAAAGTAAGTTCCGAGTATTATAAGATTTCGTAAAAATAATTTACGAAATAAGTAGTTGTTACGTACGTACGAAAAGTGACATCTTCTTAGCGAGGCTCTGCCGAAATAGTCATCGTCACTTAACATAGCCAACGTATAACTCTTAAACTGTTATGAAATTATTATCGTTAGACAACGCCGTTAATATTTTCGTACACGCTTTCGATAATTGATTAACCTTGCGGCGAATAGTTATTACGGTGCAAGTAACTCGGTGGAATTACCCCAGTTTGTGAACGTCACCATATTAACAACTAACCCAAGAATAAAATGTGTTGGTGGTAAATAGTAGCTCCATGATTATAAAGTAACCCGGCGGAATTACCCCAGTGGTGAAAATAATCTTAGAGTGAATGATTTCCACTAAACGACGATAAATAGTAAATTAACAATTTGACTAGTAATCGCCACTTTTAGAATTCGGACGTCGTTAGACCCTGGGACAGTTAATTATCAAATAAATGACAACATGATTACTTTGCCAATATAATCTTAAATAAATAACTTGCGCGACTTTATTTACTTAGAACGAGGGAACGCACGGAGTAGTATCGCGGTGGTTTGGGAATTCAGGTAAGGGACTCTTTCTGTTTTAGCTTATAGTATTATTTTTGTATACTTTAATGCTTATTTTTAAAGAAGATCGGGTACTGCAAACTCTAATTATTTTCTGAACTACTTTGGTTTTGTGGGTTAGTTTTATGTTCTGGCTAACTTTGAAACGAGGATATCCGTCTGGCCCTGCCATGGGAGTAAACTGGCACTGACTGAGAACTTCTGAACTAACCAGAACTACACTACCCACTACCGGAATTATTTATACTTATACGAACAATTATTGTTTTACTACTTTAGCAACTGCTTGATCCAGTTGAGTCGGAAACTGTCTTTTACTGGGCTGTCGAGCTCACCCTTTCAACACTAAATTCTTTTCAGGAAATCAGTACTAGCTGGAGGTGGGAATCTGAGTGAGCTACCCAAGTCGTCCTGTAACATAAGTAATGGCCTTAGTAATCGTTTGTACTATAGTATTCGTATGTATTATACTCCCTCTGTCCCCCTTTAAACACCTCATTCCCTTTATCTCGTGGATTAAGGTGGTGTGTTTTGTTTATTATTGTTGAAGATAATGGGTGATTTATTTATTATTGTTGAAGATAGTGGGTGCTTTGTTTATTATTGTTGGAGATAATGGGTGGTTTGTTTATTATTTTTGGAGATAATGGGTGGTTTGTTTATTATTTTTGGAGATAGTGGAGGGTTGATGTGTGGTGAAAACTTACCCCATTTAGAAAGTTTTGAAATGGGGTGTTTAAAGAAAGACACCCCGAAAAGGAAAGTGGGGTGTTTAAAGGGGGACGGAGGGAGTATTGTGTAATATATGTTGTGTACCTTCGACTTTTGAGGAATAAGAATGGCTTAGCCTACTTTTTGTAGGTTGCCGTCTGTTATGTTCCAATGATGGTTTTGGGGCGTGACAGTACATAAAAGCAAATTCGGGAGTACATAGTCCCGAGAGTATGGTATACATTGTGCCAACAAGGCCTTCACATTTTAAGCTTACGAGTTCAGACTAAAATGTGACTTTCCATCCTATTGGGTTGTGTTGCGACGTATGATGGATCGAACTGTTACACCTCACTCTTGCTGACTACCTTATGATTTACACCAGAAGGAACTTGTTCTCTATCAAGGATGTGATGAAATGTCTAGATAAATTTGCAGGTATATCAGGTTTGGCAGCTAATCCGGCTAAGACAGACATATACTTTGGGGGTGTCTCTCAACAAGTCAAGCATAAATACTTCAGACCACTGGCTTTACAGAAGGTCACTTTCCATTTAGATATTTGGGAGATCCTCTCCATGCTAGCTAGCAAGCTTAAATCTTACATGTATCTAGCTCTCATGGCAGGGGAAGTTAGAGGCTTCTATTCATCACTGGTCTACTCAGTTGCTGTCATATGCAGGTAAAATCCAACTAATTAACTCATTGATATTTGGTTTGGAGAATTTCTGGAGTGCTAGCTTACTAATTCCCAAGGGCATACATTCCCAAAAGGATTAATAAGTTGTGCAAAGATTTTCTATGGAACATAGCAGAGGGAAGCAGGAGAATGACATACAAAACAAGGAAAAGTATTTGTTCCCCTAGATTAGAGGCTGATTTAAGCATAAAGAAAGCTTTATCTTGGAACAAAGCTTTGTAATCTAAATGGCAATGGAAATTGGATCAGAATGATGGCATACGGAGTAAGTGGACTTCATCATATGTCTTGAAAGGTAGGGATTACTGGCAAATGCACCAAAAGCTAGTAAATGTGAATGCTGGAGAGGTATTTTGGAGATCAGAAATGGAATATTGTTGGTTGCAGGTACACCTGACAAAGCTGATCAATTGCTGAAATCATGGTGCAAAGGGGGTATCTGCAAAGTAGCCGAAGCCTATGAGTTTTTCAGAAATAAGTATAAAAAGGTCACCTGGAACAAAACAGTCTGGGATGTAGTGGTAGTGCCAAAGCACAGCATCATTGTAGCTCTTGTTGTTCAGAAGTTCTTACCAACTGTTGATAATATCAAAAAGACAAGGATAGCCTTGACAAACAGATGCATTTTATGCAAACGAGTAGAAGAAAAATCACTCACACATGTTCTTTAAATGCCCGATCTCAAAGAAAAATTGGCAAACTATCCTTACATGGTAGGGAATCAGGAAGAGAAATTGGAATTTGTAAAGAAAACTGACTTGGTTTGGAAATACAAGAGTAAGAAACACTAGACTACTACGTGGGCAAAATGCATTTTGAATGCCACTGTGTACATGATTTGAATGGAGAAGAACTATAAAAAAATTTAGGATCAAAACCATCGTACAAAATGGATAGTGGATAACTGTTTGTACCTAATATGGTGTAACTGTAGGGTGTCAATCTGCATGATTTAGGCACCTTAGTGTCTATTTAGGCATGGTTTCATCGTGATTCGTAGATCACACCATTCGAAGTATTTTTGGAGCTTAATCGATGGTTTTACGGGATTTTTGTAGCTCAAGACCCTTTGGCGAGCCTTGGACGAGAATAGAAGATCGAGCTATGAGTTGGAGCGAATTTTGAGGAGTTAGCTCGGATATGCATCGGATTCGCACACTAGCTCGAGCCGGGGCAAGGAGAAAAGAGGTCGAGAATCAAATATATCTCGACTCGAGAACATTGTCTCTCGGGTCGAGAATTAAACACCTCGAACTCGAGAATAAGACACCTCGACTCGAGAGTTAAGTAATTCTCGGCTCGAGATAACTTAGTCTCGTGGGCATCATTTTGCTATGGTCTCGTCTCGAGAAGTGTACCTCTCGAGTCGAGACGTAGGTATCTCGACTCGAGACACCCCTCTTGAGTCGAGACTCGCAATATTCGGGAATATTACGCGGTTGTTTTTATCCGGATTTTCTTGGATACTTTTCCTTTTGTCTTTTAGTGTTTTTGTACTTATACTAAATAAAGGGGATTGAACCTCTCCCTAGTTTTTATCACCTTTCATATTTTTTTTCATCTTGTTCTTCATTTTTCGAGAGTGTTTGAGAGAGAGATTTTAATTCAAATATTAGCAAAAATAGTTATAGGTTTTAATCCCAAAATTAGTGTAATAATTAGTATGGGAGACTAATCCTCTTCCTAGACTCTTGGTGTGATCAACATCTTTCATCCTATGTATTAGTAAGATTTCTTCTCTCGAATTTGCGTTTAGTTTCATTGTAATTAATTTCTTGTACTTCAGTGCATGATTTATCCTTGTTTTCTCTAATTAGCTACTAGATTAGACTTGGGTATGTATTTTATTTGCTTGGTTGATAATTGATGGTATTTGATTATTGGCCTAAAAGAAAGCAACTTTCACATGATTAGTGTATGGTTATGACTAACTTGTGATTGGGGAATTAATTAGACAGCTAATAGATTAGATTTGATTTATGTCGCGGTTGCGGCTAATTAGATACTAATTTGGGTTGTTCATAATCCTTTATTAATCCTTGCTCTTCATGCCTTTGGTTGTTATTTGTTTGAGTGGTCACTAGACAAATTAAGACTAAAAGGAGGGGAATTTGGTAGCGGTTGCTCAAATATCCACAAAAGCGGATTAATTGGTTAAAACCGGGATTATCTATGAATTGGTATAATCGGAGAGAGGTAAAACTTGTTATATTAGGGTGTTAGATTTGATAAACAGTTAATTTAGTAATTTCACCGTTACTTAAATTCAAACCAAAAACCCCCATTTTCATTGTTTTATTTATTTTGCTTTTTCCACACTTCAAATTGCATATTAGGCTATCCTCTCTTGTGTTCGATACCCACTTATCCTATCTTCTAAATAGTTTTTAGCGGTAATTTGACTAGGTTTAACGACAATCTAGCTATAAGTACCATATTCTACGCTTGGATAGGTTCTAATGTCTCTTCTGAGATTATAGATAGCCTTTTAGAGTGATTTCTCTATAGTGGTTATTATTTGTAAGTTCTTTTTACTCCCTATTTGTGGATGAATAAAATCGCCTTCTTACAAAAACAAAATATTTTTTTATTCTCAATGATGATTAGCATACGCACAATTTCCTACGATCATTGATATGTTGTTTTTTGTGAACTAAAGTTACTTTACTTAAAAACCTTTTAATTCTAATGTGAATATCTAATTCTCTTAAATTTTGATTCAATGAATATGAGATTAGTTCTTGTTGAAACTATGTATCCACACTTGCCGAACCCGATTTTATATAAAGATATAGGATTTCATAAAAATTTATTGAGACCTCAAGTTCACTCTATAATTGGATGCAACTATATTGTTTATCATAAATCGTAATTAGAACTTCAAGTTCAAGTACTATGTGAGTTGCAGTCTAACTGATTGGAGTAATTCACTTCACGGATTTGGAACTTCAGGTCCAAAAATAATTTACGAGTCTGATAATCGTTATGAACGATTTCTCTTATTCACAATCAACAAGTTACTTATGATCAATACTAAAATACGTTACCGAATTTTGGGCTTAGCTTCTTACAAAAAGTATTTCGGAACTTAATTGCTCATTCATAAAGAGATTAATAATATAGAACTTCGGGTCCAATATTTTATAAGTCAACAAGACTAATTTAGTTTTCTCAATCAACTTTGCACATACAACAATATATTATCGTTCAAACTCAGTATAAGATTATAGTCAATGCACAAAATACACACTTTGAATTTCAACTTAAAGTCTTTTATATCTACAAATGGCATTTTATTACGAACCTTACACTTTAGGATTCATATTAATTAATCTCAAACTTATCAATTTGACTTTAGGTCATGTGTAAATAATTTTAACTGACGAACTTTAACTTTAGGTTAAAGATTGGCTCTACTCCCTTGTTATAAATTAAACAAGATCTTAGAAGTTTTTGGCCCAAAATAGGCCATATGATCATAAGATACAAACCATACGATTTTTCAAAAATATATAAAACCACGAATATGAAAGTATAGTCTACACGGCTATTATTTTCGACCAATTTCATTATTGATCATCTTTCTCTCACTTGAATGGTCTACCGGACCATAATATGTTCATCAGTCACAAATGGTATGACCAATCGCATAATATCGTAAATCTTACACTTAAATTTTGAATTTCCGGCCAAAATTTGTGTATGGACTTTTGTCTTTATTAATTCAAATACTTTTTTTATTGTTCGAACTTCGGGTTCGACATTAACTCGACTTTCTTTGCAAAACATTGTCATATTATATATAGATGATTATTATCAGAGAATTGTAAGGCTCGTATTATGATCATCATGAATTAATCATTATATGTAGTTGTCTCACCCATGACTATATGTATCCATATTCTTGTGCGTGATCATGACTACGAGCATGATCTTTATCATTCATATAAAAGATTGCATTCACTCCAGGAAATAATGTAGTTGTTTTAATAAATATACATATCTAATTGTAGATTCTTAATTTCAACATGGATTTAAGAGAAAAATTACCTGACGAACAATGTTAATTTTTTAATATAAAGCCAAAAATAAGCGAAAAACTGAACTTGCTTTACTTGATTGTGTTCAAGATGATATGTAGCAGCTACGTAGTGGTTGTCTATGTTACCTCCTTCACCAAATTATCTTTTTACAACCATCATCAATTATTCCATTACATACACGGTTAAAATCCACATTTTGATTTCCAATACCCATGATGAGAAGTTCATGGCGAAGGTCAAACAAATACAATCGATGCAAAGGTTAACGTGAAATATAAAAAATAAAAAAATAAAAAAAATAAAAAAAGTAACAACAAAGAATGACAAGTAAATATTAGTGAAATGTTAACTATATATAAACTTAGGGTTAGAGCTTGTGTTGATAACGTGTTATGAAACAAGCCACAAGGGATATGAGTAGGAACATTAAAGAGATAAAGAGAGCAGTAATCATCTTATTAAGTGAGGTGGGTTATAACATATACAAGTAATGTCTTGGAGCACAAGACGCTTACAATAGGGTAAGAAGATATTCATA
Source organism: Spergularia marina (assembly GCA_963680865.1). Classification (NCBI taxonomy): domain Eukaryota; kingdom Viridiplantae; phylum Streptophyta; class Magnoliopsida; order Caryophyllales; family Caryophyllaceae; genus Spergularia; species Spergularia marina. Next base: position 14,480,194 of record OY804554.1, read on the forward strand.
TATGTGTGCATGCTATAACTATATGACGTAATATGTTCTCTGAGGTATGGACTAGAGGTGATCATGGGTCGGCCAGAGCCGGGCTTGGTGTAAAAAAATAGGGCGGATAGGCGAGTCGGGTCGGGCTTTTCGGGCCTAGTTGGTCGGGCCAAAAGCGGGCTTTGGGCTTATTCAGGCATTTTTTAAGTTATGTAGTAACTAATTATTACATTTTTGATGACTTCATACATTAATATTTTCAAGTACTTTGCATATTAGTTTAATAATAAACTATTGTACCTTTTGAAAGAGTTTTTTGATGTTGTTATTATAATTTACAATATTTTATTTTAATATTATTATTTTTTTATTATTTTAATAAACTTTATTTACAATACTTGGCCTAATTTTACTACATTGAGTACTTTATTTGGAAAATTTCCAAGGTATCCCTAAGGTATCCGAGATTTTCAGGTATACCCCTTAGGGTTTTCAAGTTCCCAAAACTGTCCTCGAGGTTTCCAATGAGATTTTTTTATGTTTTTCACTAATAGAGTGACAGAGTCTAACACCATTACTTTATTTGATTTATTTTTGAAATATTTTACCCTTAATAAAAAAAAAATCAAAAAAAAAATTATAGAAAAAAAACCTAACCCAAAATTCCTCCCATTTTCTCTTTCCTCTCCCCTCCCCCTTCCCCCACCTTGAGCAGCCACCAACGCACCACCACACTGCCACAACGACCGCCCTAACCACCACCTCTCGGGACACTCCCACCACCATATGGGGCGAACTCATGTGGTGGCTCTAGGACGACAGGTTTCTTCCGGCGCCACCGCCTCTCTTGCCTCATGCGGCTTCTATCTCTAATATTCTTTCTCTTCTCTGAATCCCTTCCCCTGTCGTCGTCCATCCCCACCACCATCAACACAGGCGCCACCACCCCACCCCGAGCAGCGTTTCTCTGACGACCCTGATGCACGTCCCAGTTTTAGTCGTGGAAGAGTGGAAAATGAGGAGAAATAATGGGAAAAAATGGGAAAATGAAAGATGGGAGAGGGGCGTCGAGCGTGGGGGGGGGGGTCTTGCGGTGGCGCGGAGGTGGTGACCTAATGGTGGTGTCGGGGTGGCTGGTGTGGTGATATATGGGGATGGCTTGCATGGTGGGCTGTTGGGGGTTGGCTAGGGAGGGGTGGGGAAAATGGGAGGAGAGAGACAATGAGTTTGATTATTTTTTATTAATTTTTTTTTTGAATAATTATTGGGCAGTTAAAGGGGACCTATCTATATAATAATATTAATAGGCTAATAAAAAATGTTCCCATAAAGCCATGTGGCATGCTAAGACCAATTTCTTTTAGTTTAATTCCATATCATTAGCCTACGTGTCACTCCCAATTAATTTTAGTGAATATAGTCTTTTGAGCTGCCTTTTCCAATGTTGAAAACATTTCAACTTCTTCCAAATTAATTCTCATCAATTTCATCATTTATATGATAATTCATCATCATTATTCATTCTACTAAAGGTAATAAACTTTGTGCCCCTTGGATGTTCACTTGCCAATTTATCAGTTACATGTTAGTTTGAGATACTATATACCTTGGTTATTTGTTTGATTTGGTTAAATAAATGTGCATGAAACACATATTGACATTTTGAAAGAGAGAGCGGAGTTAGGCTAGAGAATTACCACTCTGTCCCGCTTTATTCTTCCCATTGCTCAAAAGCACAAGAATTAAGGAGAAGTATAAAATATGTTGATACCCCACTTCCCACTATCTTTTCTAATTTCTGATTAAAACTAAGCTACCCCCACCCACATGTTAACAATTCCCTCCATATTTTCGGAAGATCCACTTTTTCCACCAACACTTTGTTTCAATTTTCACCAAACATCAAATATTTCTGCCAAACCATGTTTTTGGAGGAAAATTTGAAAGTTGAGCCAAAAACATCCCATGTGACTAAAATATCTGTACACACTCATTCCTTCATTTACTCCCATTTGCTTTTCATTCTCCAACCAAGGGTGAATTAAATTTCATAAAAAAAAAAAAATTATCTTTATTACAACTACTGCCAAAATTTACAGCAACATTAAATACAATAAAAAAAATTACAACTGCCCAAATATCCAAAATTACAACCGTAATATCCAAAATTAAACCCGAAAATCCAAAATTACACCACCAACAATGGTGAAAAATCTTACGGATGAGTAGCGTACCCGAATCAAAGACTACTTGTTGCAACATTCAACAAACCTTATTCCGCACCCTAGAAAAGTACAAGAAGCAAGCGAGTTATGGAACGTTAGTCGTAGAACTATTTCTACAATTTGGGGAAGGGCAAAGAAATTATATAGGGAAAACAAAGTCATGAATGTCAACTCCAAAAGACTTGGGAAAAAGAGTAGACCGAAATTTATCATTGACGAAGCCAAGGTGAAAGCAATCGACCTAATTGATAGACAAACAAACCGCTCATTTGTGGAACACTATGGAGCGTCCAAGTCAACGGTTTGTAGATGGGTGAAAATGGTCTTTTAAGGGAAAATAGCAATGCAATTCATCCGGATTTGACCTTGAAAACAAATTGCTAAGGTTGAAATATTCTGTTGGTTCATTTATTGTTGATAGATTGCTAAATGCGGTGAAATTCAAAGATATGAAAAATCGGATTCATATCAATGAAAAATGATTTCAAATGACCACTACCAAGCAGAATTTTATTCTCTTACCCAGAGAAAAGCCCCCACATAAAACATGCAAGTCCAAATGATTCATAACTAAGGTTATGTTCATGTGTGCTGTGGCTAGGCCAATTTTTGGAGCAAATAGAGAGGTGTTGTTTGATGGGAAGATAGGAATGTGGCCATTTACCAAACAAATGCCAGCAATGAGGACATCAAGAAATATGGTTGCGGGCACGATGGAGACAAAGGCAATCAATTCTATTACAAGGCCAGCTTTCAAAGATTGCTTAATCAACACAATCATTCCAGCAATTAAAGCCAAATGGCCAGCAAATGCAAGCAAGAATATCATCATTCAGCAAGACAATGCTCCACCCCATATAGATGGGACGGATCCTGATTTCATTGAGGATGCCACTAGTGATGGCTTTGATATACAGCTTGAATTTCAACCACCGAATTCACCAGATATGAACATATATGATTTGGGGTTCTTTCGAGCAATACAATCTCTACAGCTCAAGAGTAGAAGCAAGAACATTGATCAATTAGTACAAGCAGTGGATAAGGCATTTCTTGACCTCGATGCAAATAAACTCAATCATGTGTTTCTTACTCTACAATCTGTTTTCATTGAAGTTATGAAAGGGAAGGGTGATAATGATTTTAGCTTGACTCATATGGGCAAATTGGCTTTACAGAGGAGGGGAGAACTACCCGATGTTCTACAAGTGGATCGGGTTTTGGTTAGGGAAGTGATTGATTATCTTATGAAACTAGGACAACAAGTTGAGAATGAGGAGATAATGCAAGAGCTCGACTACCAAATTATGGAGTGATATCCTACCAAATCAATTTGTGGGGAAATTGATGCAGGTGCACGATGCTCATAAGCCAATCCGATTTAAAAGCTAAATTTGAGGACAAACCCAATTGAAGATAAATCCGCACTCAGGTTTGCGCACTTGAATTTGAGGGGTTCTTAGAAGGGTCAAATGAGGTCGAGTATTTTTGTGTCATACCTTTTCGGAAACCTGGGAGATTAATATAAGTCGTAGTTTTGAAATTAACAGCAAAAGGCTTACCGATTAGTCGCAGTTTATTTTTTAATTCGGACTAACAGCAGGGGTTCATCTAAGAGATCAGATTACAGGTCTGTTTTTGAAGGCTTATATCTCCAGCTACAGATATCAGAATTGGGCAAAATTTATGTTCAAATTGAAGTTCAGAAAACAAGATATCCAATGACATAATTTAGGGCTTCATCAGATCAAGGGTTCAAATGTTATAGCCATTTCCGGACTGTGTGTATTGCAGGAACGACTCTGTTTTCGTGCCTAAGTTTGGGGTTGTTCGTGAGCTCGAAACCAAAGCATTATTGAGTCAAGCACTTATCTATTAAAGATTAAATCTCACAGATATTATTTAATGAGGTGAATTGCTCATACAAGTTATACAAGCAGCTGAAAATAATATGTAATGGGATTGAGAAAACCCTCAAGGGAGGGTTTGCTATTTTAATCAGCAATTTGAAGTCCAAAGTAGCAGCCTTCTTTGACTTCAAGGCACGTCCCTTTTTATCAACAGCCGGGCACACAAGCAGCTCTCTTAATAGCCAACAACAATAAGAAATCATTTGATTTCTTAAAAGGAAGGGCTCGGGCACAGCTTCAGAAGTCGGGTAGCAGCAGGATAAGCTTCCTCTTTTCTTTATTTTTTGCAGGAAGAAATCAGGCTTTAGATAATTATAATTAGTTAATATTTCTTTATAGAAATATCTTGTACAAAGGCTTATAAAAGCCCAGTTGGTCGAAGGAAAAAAGAAAAAGAACATTTTATGATGAAAACCCTTTAGCAAAGTTTGCTTAAAATCCCAAAATCTGAATTTATCATTCTGAGTTTTAGGAAGCTTAGATTGTGTGACTTTCAGTGCTAATATCCTCGATTCCAATCGGGGTGTGAAGCTATTTCCTAGCAAGAGATTATTGTCTGATTAGCCTAGCTAATTTAGGGAGTAATTTAGTTCTTGGCTTTGTGTCGATTATTTCTATAGTCGAGTGAGAGTCAGTCCATATCCCCGTTCTTCAGTTATCGATTTCTCAATTAACAATCACAATAATCAAACACTACCATATCCTCAAAGATAGCATTATTTTTGAGTCATAATTCTTCTGATTGATTGTGTTGGTTTTCTCCATAATTATCTCTCCTTCGTATGGCTGTTTAGGTTTGCATCAGAAATGCAGTAAGTCTTTGGCGTAATGCAGCAAGGCAGCCTCACAAAAGCACATAGCATAACATTTTGGGTGCATATTTTTTGGGTTACTGAAACTTCCAAGTACAAATCAGATTCAGGTCAACTCTACCATGCATATATTTTGTTCTTTGAGGCATAAACATTGAAATTAGGGTAAGGTTTAGGATCAATTATGTTGTTTATGCATCAAACATGTCTAATGTATGGATTGTTATTAATGAAGTTATTTTGGTAATCTCTGTGTAAAGATTGGCTATTTTAACACTAAAAAAATTATCACGGCACAATTATAACAAGATAAAAGAAAAAAAATCAGAATTTCAACCACAATTAATTGTAACAACACAAAAGCAATGCATCATCCAATTTATGTACAAGAAATTCAATTAAAGTGAAACATACTAGTACCTCCTTTCACGGCTTTGATCTCTTGGAGCTAATCTCACCAGACCATCTCTTGGAGCTAATCTCAGAGCACCATTCTTTCCAATCTTGTTTCCTTTTGTAGCGCACAGCATCACAATTTCTAATTTTTGGAGCAAATTGCGAATCATACGTAAAACAAAAATCAGTGGAATCGAAACTATCAGAAATCTCATTATTTTCGCTCACTCCCCGCTCCGGATCAGTCTCAACATACTCACGAACCTTAACCCAATCCCCCCACTCACTGAAGTCATATTCCACTAATTCGTCATCCGAATCTTCACCTCTATTACCAGACTTCAATTCCACTTTCTCTTTCCCTAAATCAAACCCTATTTCGCCTTTAATTTTCCCCAAATCAGACCCAATTTCACCTCTATTTCCCCTCTTATCAGACCCACAACTAGCTTTGTCCTCCTTCAAACTCGTACCAGATCTAAATTTATTTTCCCCCAAATCGGAAGTTCCGACTTCGTGAGTCACCATATCCGACCCAACATCGAGTTTCTCTTCTCCAAAACCTGACCCAACAACGGGGTTCTTCTCTCTTGAACTCGACCCAAGAGCCGGAACCTCCCTCAACAACCCCGACCCAGAATCTCAACCCTCCTTCAACACCGACCCAGATCCTTCATTTTCCTCCGCTAGATCAGTATCACAACCATCAAGCTGTGTTTCTGGGACGAAACTCCATAGGTAATATGGATCTTCATTATTTGAATCCATGAATCAAGAAGCAAGTGACAAAATTGATAAATAAGGAGAGAGAAAGAGGATAATCTGGGAAAAGAGGATCGTGAGAGAAGAAGATGACAGAGAAAAGACAATGATGTTAAGGTATTTTTTGGAGAGAGAAAGGGGCGAGAAATTGGGGATTTTTCTGAAAAATTTGGGTGGGGAAATTAAATTTTGATGGGTGAATTGAATGGTGTTTGGGGTTTTTGTTGAAGGGAATCATTAGCCATTAATCGTGTTTTAGTATAGGCTAAGTGTGTAGTAGCAAAAAGTTAGAGCATTAATCATAGATTTATGAAATGAAATTGATGGCGTTTTTGTGATATTGAGGCTTTAATCAAGACAGTTTGGTCATTTCATATAATAAAAAATAGCCAAATAATAGGATGAGAAATTTAATTTGGGACAACAAAAAATGGAGGATGGGAAAAATAATATATTAACATAGTGGAGTATAGATTGTTTTCTCGTACAACAATTTAGAGGAATGTAAGCATCTTTTAATAGTTTTATGTATTAATAGTAGTTAGACCTTGTGCGATTCAACTTATTAAACAATGTTTTTAAATCAGATCAGATTTATTCAAATTAAATCAAATCAAATCAGTTTCATTCAAATCAAATCATATCAGATCAGAATTATTCAAAAAAAAAATCAATGAATCTAGTCTACTTGTAGTTTTTAATTCGTCTCAATGCAGTTAATTTATTAATAAATTCAAATCAGATCAAATCAAAACAAGTTCATCAAACCAATTCAAATCATATCAATTCAATTCAATTCAAATCAAATCAGATCAGAAAAATGCAGTACAATTGCACATGGCCTTAGTCTTTATATAAGTGTTTATGTTTGTACTCTCAAATTATTGTTACCTCCAAATTATATTTCACAATTTTTTTATATGGTTTTATTGTACTAGAAGACTATATATAATGCAATTTGATAGGGTTTTTTGAGGAAATGCAAGTAATTTATAGTTCAATAACCAGGCAAAAGCCTTACAATTTAGTGGTTGTGATCAAAGCTCATGAGGATTTTACGAGTTTAGATTCTCCAACCACACTCTATCCTTTTCTTTAAGATTACAACCTATTTTCCTTGCTTTTGTAGCAACACTAAGTATTACATTGCTTGCTACCCTCTCAGGAGCATTCATTACATTATCAATCCTGCATCTATTCCTTTCCCACCAAATGTGGTATATGAGACTATACACACAAGATGTTGTCACTTGTTTTTGTAGCTTAGATTTGCATCTTCTTGTCGAGCTTCATTCTACTGCATTCCTGTGAGGAATCATGCTCTTCAATTTTTTTTTGTACCTTCTCCTTGAACCTCTGACCATAAGGACACTCAAAGAACAGGTGGGTATGAGTCTCCTTATGTTGCATACAGAGTATATACAGGTCATCTCCACTTATGCCCTGCCTTTGCAGTTTCTCCTTTGCCAGCAAGCTCTCCCACCCTGCAACCCAAGCTATGAAGCTATGTTTAGGGATTCTAAATCTATTCCACAGAAGCTTGGTCCATTCCTGTGTTGGTTCTTGATTCATGAGCCAATTATATCCTTCCTTTATATTGTATTCCTTGTCAGAATTTAACCATCTGCCATTGTTGAATACTACCTTCATTTTCTCCTTTATTTTGCAGATAGTTTTCCAATGCCAACTTACATCACTTGGGGCTTGATAATTGTCCCAGTTTTGGCCTTTTAAGTAGACATTATTAGCCCACTTTATCCACAATCTGTCCTCTTTTTTGTAAATCCACCAACAAAATTTAGCTACAACAGCTATATTCCACATTATGCTGTCTTTGATCCCTAGTCCCTCTTGCTTCCTTGGTCTGCATATCTTTTTCCAAGACACCATTGGAGCTCTAATGTGGTTTTCAGTCCCATCCCATAGGTAGTTCCTACAGATGGCTACTACCTTTCTTAGCACAGTTTTTGGGATTAAGAAGATCTGGGCCCAGTAAGTATGTAGATGCAGTAATACAGCTTTAACTAGAACTGTTCTTCCTGCGTAGGATAATTTCCTGGCTCCCAGGCTTCTTGTCCTATTTACTATATTTTCCACAAGAATATTTCATTCCAATACACTTCATATCCTTGCAGCAATTAGAATTCCCAGGTATTTAAATGGCAACTTACCAACTTTGAACCCTGATACAACAATGATTTCTTCGATTATTTCACGTTGCATCCCTGAAAAGAACACTTCCGATTTATTGTTATTCATCTGTAATCCTGAAGCTTGGGAGAAAGTTGGAAAAGCTCTTAATATCAACATTATCGAGTCCACCTCTCTTTTACAGAACATAAGCGGATCATCTGCAAAACACATGTGGCTGAGCTTCATTTGCTTGCACAAAGGGTGAAATCTAAAAAATCTGTCATTATCTCCTATCATGACCATTATTCTTGCCAAATATTCCATATAGACTGTGAACAAGAGAGGAGATAGAGGGTCTCCTTGTCCCAACCCTCTTTTTGCTTGAAAGAATCTAAATTTTTTTCCATTCAGCGACAAGGTGAATGTAGGTGTTTTTACACATGTCATGATCCATCCTATCACCTTGTCTGGAAACTTTAGTGCCTGCAGCATGCCCTCCAGGAATTCCCATTCTACCGAATCATATGCTTTTTTCAGAATTTTCATCATACATCTTGGGTGTATTGTTGCTTCTTTCATACTTCCTCACAATATCTTGGCAAATCAGGATGTTTTCCACAATGTTCCTCCCCTGAGCAAAAGCTCCTTGGTTATTGCTGATTACCTTAGGCAAGGATTTCACCAATTCTGTTGCACAACACCTTTGCTATGCATTTATATATCACATTGCAGCATGCTAATGGTCTGAATTCAGTTACATTAGCATGCAGGGGTTTTCACCTTTGGGATGAGGGTGATGGTTGTTGCAATCAATTGTTTCAGCAATTTTCCTGTTTAAAAGAAGTCCATCACAGTTTATGTGACCAGCTTCCCTACTACACTTCAGGCATCCTTGAAGAAGCCACTTGTATATCCTTAAAATCAGATTTTATTGACGTAGGAAATTATTTTTTCCTTTTCTAGCTATATATTATTCAGATTTTATTGCCTTAACGTGAAATTGCAGTATATTATTCATATTTTATAAACTTAAAATCAAAATTTTATTACCGTAGGAAATTGTTTCTTTTCCCAAATCTTCGACTTTATAGTATTTATTTTGGGAACTTTTTTATTTATTCAATATATGATATCTTGTAATATTGTAGGAGCATAAATTAATATCTTTTAGGATACTTTTAATTTGTTCAAATTATATTATCATTTCCATTGATTTTATTTTAGGATAGTACCTTCTGTTACACATTTTTATGGAAATTATATTTTAAAATTTGTTGCTCAATATAATCATGAAGATTTTCTTGCCTAAAACTTTGAAATTTTCGCTTTCATGAACATTGATTTTGTGATGAACATGTAATGTTAAACTAATGAACTTGAAAAGTTCGTAGAAGTAAGAATACACACAATTAAACAAAATAACTTATAAGTGATGAGAATTGAACACAAATACACTGATTTCATTTCCATTGATCAAATGATGCTGAAAAAACAACGACCTTCAATTAATCTAATTACAAAGTTACAGATGGCTAGAATTATGCTAGAATCAAATAAAAAAGGTATGAACAAAATAAATGGTATGTCCTTAAATATCAGTTAGGTTGAGGGTGCATGAGAGAAGAAGATCGAAGTAATTAAAAGGATGATACAATTTTGCTACTATGAAATTATTGTTTGTTGTTGTCCTTTTATATTGCTAGGGTAAAGTGTGAAATTAATATAACCCTAGAATCTTTGCGAAAAATATGTTGCTTGTTATTATTGGTAATTTAATCATGGATAGTTGAATTTTTTTATACAAATTCTAGTATTAACGATAAACTTTTTATTTTCTTTCTTTTTTTTCAAAAAATTGAAAAGATTTTGCTATTTTATTATTATAATTTCGATATGATTTGACATAGTTTCTTAAATTATAATTTTGTGTAATTATATTTTATCTTAGATTAAAATTAGTTATGAAAAGTGATATAGTTACTACAGATTTTCTTTTTGTTTATGTTAATTGATATTATTTGTTTCATTAATTTTAAAGATTTGATTACTTTTCTCACAAATTTCGGTTAATATGGGGATATTTTATGATACTTTGGGTTTTTTCAAATTATATTATAGTTCTAAAAAATATTTCCTGCGATATTGTTAGGAAATTATGTTGATCAATATATCACATATTTAATTATTTAATTTATCATTTAATTAAGGAAATTATCATTTTTACTGGAGATTCTACTGCCTAAAATATTGCATGTTGACGTCAGCTATGACATGACGTTGATGTCATTGCTGATGTGGACGGGCTAGAATGCTTCCAAATCTATCGCTATTGTATTTATATACTAGTTTATTGACGCGTGCAAAATTGCACGGGCTGTTGTAGTGGACAGTTATATTGCACTGCTTAGAGTAGTGCACAGTTATACAGACAATACTTAGAAAATATTATAAATCAAGATCATTTAATACTGATATTATTCGTGTAGTGATTTGTAAAAAGACGTCTTAACCCAAAATTTCAGAAATGCAATCTAAAAATTAAAGCCCACGACTACAGGTGTCAGCCTTTAAACAAAAAAAAAAAAAAAAAGAATATAGTTGCTCGGGCAATAATGTTTCCGGTTTTTTTATTAATTAAATCGACGTTTCATATTATCACCATTTCCCCCAAAACAGATATGTCCTCTTCCCCCAATATTATTCCCCCAAGTATTAGACCCGTGCAAAATTGCAAGGGTTGTCATTCTAAATGGTTTTAGGGGAAGATTTAATTATTTACGTCATTTACGTTAATCAATATCCTTAGAACCCGACCACATATTGTAAATAATTGTGCACTATGAAATCATATACTTGATAATGTATGCCAAATATTCAATCTACATCTTCTCCCACCTCATATGTGAATATCAACTTGTGAAGGGGGATATATATTTTGATTTTTAATTGATTGTAAGCTGTAAAAATCGCCCCATTTTGTGAAGAACAACTCTGATCTTATAAAAATTATTTGGCGAAGGGCTATTGTAAAGATAAGAATTTATGTCAAATTGAACTGTAATTTTAATTTTAATGTCAATTACAATCATCAAATTGCGACATAAGTATTTTCCCCCTGGCCGGTAAATTGCACATGCTATTATATGGAAATGATAATAAAGCTATTCTTATTCTTAGCTTAGATATTGTGATACTAATGTCAATCAAATTAATAAATTCATATTGTGAGTTAGGAACCTGTTTTATTTTTATTTTTACTTGTGACTTGTAGTGACCCACGTATATTACCTCAAACTCGATCCGACCCTCTACCCGTGTTGATCCGAACCATTTTTGTCTCGCATGTCTTTTTATTCTACCTTCACTCGACCCACTGGCCGATTTGACCCATGTTAATCCGAACCATTTTCGTCTCGCATGTTTTAGAAGATTTAAAAAATACCATGACAAAATAGGTTGTGCATTGGTCTGATTTGACTCTCATGATTCATGAATTCATGACCCATGCAACATTGCAAAAACCGGTACTTTTCTATGAGAATTTATATTTGTTTGAGAGTTTTTTTTTTATTGAGCGGATAAGCTGACCCGACCCTCCATCTTTTTTAAGGATCAAGACCGATACTTTTTTATCAATGACCCGTATTCACCGAAAACCGGTTTGGCCCGCATATTTTAGGGTCAAACCTAAACTGACTCGTTGACCTGTTTTAACCCATAATTAATATTAGGCCTAAAAAGAATGTAAATTAATATTTTCTGACTCGTGTTGACCAGAAATGGCGTTGACACACACATTTGGGATTGACAATAGACTCCATTTATGTACTCCGTACTTGTTTTATGGACCAAAGTTAAGTTGTCACAAACCGATATAAGCAAATAATATGCATGGGGCACAGAGTGCTTGTGATTTATGCTTTTACATAAATGCTTGAACCGTACATAATTAACATTTGAACTAGTTTTAGCACCCGTGTAATCACGGGACTGTGTTTGTAATTTGTTTGGTCGGGCAAATCTCAAAATGTCATTATGAAGGAACAACTTACGGTCATTTTTGCTCTTTTCTCTTAATAATTTTCTAAATTCTAATATGTAAATGTCCAATATTAAGGTCTAGCAACACAACAAATACCCAAAAGATATTAAAATTGTTGGTTCCTCATTTAATAATTGATCCAATAACGCTATTTGCATAAGATCTTGAATTCAAAAGAAGTTTGTACAAAAGAGTAGACTATTTGGATAACCAAAATGTCACTCCCATATATTTGGTGTATATTGATATATACATCAGGTGCATTTGTATAGGGGGAAAAAAACTGTCGTAATTTCTACATAAGATCAAGTTACATACGAACAGGAGTTACCTTGTAACAAAAAAAAAAAAAAAAAAAAAAAAAAAAAAAAAACATGAGTTTCCTAAGGTAGTATCAACTTTAATTTAGGATAACGGGTGATCGACGACACTACTTCTCATGCATTCTTCCGCACGCTCATTGAGAAGATATCAAAACTACATATATCTCATATTGGATTGACACCGCCTGAAAAACTTAAAACCAAAATTATCTTAGATAGCAACACGCCAACACATAATAAAGTTTTAACCCTTAATGTTAACGACCTTTACGAATGACCTCCTCGAAATAACGGGCTAGGTCAAACTCCTAGTGAAGTTTGTCTACCCTCTTATCATAAGGATATGGCCATTCTACAAATTCCTAGTCTATATGTGAATTATGAAGTTTAAGATAGTTGAGGTCCCAAATTAAATATACTGCACCCGTATATTTATATGTTCTCCCTGTCAATAGTTAAACACATACCAAAAATGTAAGAAAGATCCAGGCTTTTCGAATTCCAAGACATAGACTTTGAAATTTTAACAAAGCAACGCTCTAAAGCAAACTAACAACACCAGCATATGTAGTAGTGTTAAGTAGTAGCAATAAAGTGAGTAGGTGACAGCAGCAGTATACGAATACAACAGCTCCCGGTAGCATTACAGCACAAAACATCAGCGTTACAGAAGAAAACAGCAGCATTACAGCACAAAACAGCAGTGTTACAGATGAAAAACTGGAGCATTAAAGCAGAAAACAGCAGCAGCAGCATTACAGCAGAAAATAGCAGCGGCAGCATTACAGCAGCAACTAAAAAACAGCAACCGGCAGCAGGAACACGGAACATCAGCAAGAACATACGACACCAGCAGGTAGAGCTTGATGTGTAACTAAGGTGTGGTCGACCCAATATAGTAGGTATTTAAGGAAGTAAAGGGTAATTGGATGTAATTGATAAGCAAACATATACTCCGTATATAATTGAATAACGTATGAATCATAAGGAACAAAATCATCAGCATCAAATTGCTTTTCTAACGTCTCAAGCTAAAACATGACATAAAACTTTAGTCTATACATAATACATTGCACCAGGGACTTCATCTATTCAATCTAACTTCTGAAGAACCAATCTTATAACTAAAGTTAAACCGTAACCCAAGAATGATTTTTTACTGATATGATATGAAATTTTTAGAACACCTTCAAGTCTTTAAGTGTTTTAGTCAAACGGACAAAGCTGAAAGGATAGGTCGAGGATTCATTTCATACAAAGCATATACCTAGCTGTTTTAAACATTACAACACAAATCCCTTGCTTCATCAATTCCATTTCCAGGTAAATATTTATTCATTTTTTTACCCCTTTTATCAATACTTTTTACTTTTGTTTCACCATGTTAATCACCCAAAGCTCTGTTTTTTTACACTTTCTTGTATGTTTGAATGGTAGCTGCAATTTGGGCATCTTGTAAAGAGATTGAAATTGTTAAAATTGAGTAGTACTTCAATTTGCCATGATTATGTTGAGCTTTCATGTGAGAAACGTAATCAGCAAGATTACAACTTTCATCCAAATTATCAAAACTTATCAGTGGCTATTAGAAGGGTTGTTGTATTCGGGTTCCGAGTACAATCAATTCATAATGAGTACAACTTTTGAGCATAGTGACACCAAAAAGCAACACGTAAGCAAATCCATTAGCATTTGCCCTTTACAATAGCTTCTAAAATAATGGCAGGCCTGTAAACGAAGATACTAATAGTCTGCAAATTCACTATATCATGAACCATTGATTAAGACAAACCGCAAATTCAACATTCATTGATTCTGGCAAAATTGATTTATGAAAGACTCAAGGAGACACGTCTCTATGTATCACTAAATTTATAAACACTTATGAACAGCCCAAACGTATCGTAATCAAATTACCTACACAATCAAACTATCCTCTGCAAGAAAGTACAGTCCCAAATCTTAGTCTGCCAAAGCTTAATCAACCACTTCATCTTTCATGTATGACATTGAGATTGGAACTCCTACTCTTCTCAAAATTAAAACATCTAATACCAGAAATCATCTGAACTTTTACAGGTTTAGTACTTACTAAACTCTTTGGACTCAACATTCGCCCCAAGATAGAAATGAACAGATTTCAGAGTTACTAGGAACAGATGCATGGCAGATACTTTATTCTACAGTGGATGATATTTTACAATGCACTCATCTAGGGGACGCAAAGTTATCAGAAAGCCGGCACAGTCCTAAAAGAGATACTTCAAAGTCGATGTTATACTACCACAGACTCATCTAAGGGAGCAAAGTCTAGGAAAGATTACAGATTTCTGCATCAACAATCACACCAATACTCTGCATCACTGCACTTTTCATAGGCGCGCATTGCACAGATTAACATAACGTCTCTAAATTCAACTGTTCACACCCAAAGTAAGTTTGTTGCCAATCATTGACATATTGAAATGCCGAACAACACTTAGTCCTCGTGAATTAAACCAACAATCAACCTTCAAACTGTAAACATATGAGTGCAAACTCTGACCACAGCGGTAAGAAATTGGAGAATCAATTTTTTTTTTTTTTAAAAAAAAGAGCAATTTACCTATATTCAAAAACTGGAGGACTGATGCTCTCCTTTTAACAATTGTAGTGTTGCTGCAAAGTTTCGCGATTGTTTTCCTTCACAAAATTGTACAACACCATACTTATAGAAATTTCTAAATCAAATAAACGGAACTAACAGAAGAAAAGAAAGCAGCTTGTCTCACCTTACTTTGAGATCACACAATTTCAAAGAAGCTCCGTTTGCTTCCACGATTGCGACTGTTATCACTGACAAAACAGAGCACAAAAACCAAAAATCAATAATATTTTGAAGATCCCTGTAAACAACAATAGAACAACAAACATCAGGGTCGAGAATTCGTTATTTGATCTTTAAATTTAGCTCTGTTCTCCAACCACAGTAAACTAACCTCAATTATAATCACCCAACACCAGATTGATGGATGCCTACAAAACAGGAAGAATTCAACAAAAATTAACGAAATGAAACAAAGTTGCGCACAAAAACAAATCCAGCAAAGACATTTTATGATTGCACAATCACATACCAAAACAACACAAACCACCTCCGTCTCGGAAGACAAAAGCCATTACAAATAGTAGTACAACACACAACGGACTGGCTTTCCGACTTCATAACGGTCGCGTTGAAAGCGCCAATTGAAGGTTGGAACACGTACAGCTAGTAACGGCTAGAAGTTGGAAGGTGAAAAGCTAAGCGCGGTTGGGAGATAGAAGAAGAGGAGAAGCGGTGGGGAGGTGGGGGAGATGAAACAGCTTTATCCTCACAATTATGTAATGCGTTGTCTGCTTGTCTCCATTCAGGTGGAATTAAATTGTTGAGGCCCATAATGCGTGCGTTGTCTCCATCCAGTAGAATTGTTGAGCCCACATCTTACATGGAGGAGAGAGAGAGCAACTAAACAGGGGGATGACACATAGGGGATGACGTGGATTTTTTTTTACTACGGATACCTTCAAAACATGCTACCTAGGCGTACAAAGTAGCCTATTAAAGTAGTAGTATAAATAGATAGATAGATATAGATAGATTCATATATCAGCCGATCCTTGATGTCTAACGCCTTCATAGAGACTCAAGCCGAATAAATCTTCCAACCTTATTGTGAGAAATCAGTGGAGCCAGAACTTTGTACTTGTTATGCTCATATGCATTCGAGTAGATTAAGGTACAATATACCAACAACTATTCTGTGTGAAACAGAGGAGATCGATTTGTCACGTTAGCGAAACATTCTTGTAGGTACAAATTTCAACCTCTCCCGCGATCACAACAAATCAAATGCAATTGTCCATACATTTTTGGGAAACATTATCTAAGATGATACCAAAAACGTCTGAAACCAAAGATCTATAAAAGTGAGAAGTATGAGACCTTAGAATGCTCAAACTCACCTATGTATAAGGCAACTCCAAGTCTTTGATTGACAATGACAATAAATGTGAGGAAATTATCCATCGCAAAACCAAATATGAGAAAAACTCTATGAAAACAATAACTCAACAACAACAACAACAACCAATCAAGCCTTATTCCCAAAATGATTTGGGGTCGGCTAACATGAATTGTCATCTGATAACCGTCTTGTGTACGCCAAAATTTCAATGAGACATAAAACAAACCTCGCTCTTATCATAACAGTAGTAATACTGACTCTTCCAATCCAACTCGATACCACAAACGCATGTATCACCCTGTAAAAGAAAAGTGAAAGTTAAACTGGAATATTCATGTGAAATTAATGACAATGGTAAAGGATGACAAAAAATCAAAATAATCAAAATAATATGTACAATTTCAATGTAAATTTATTAGGAATTGATGAAAATTGAAAAATAAAAGGTTTATGGAGAGAGAGGGTGTTCCATCTAAATGTCATGAGAAGTTTTGGTGAAGATTTTTTCAATTTAGGTAAGTTTTAAATTTTCATTAAATTAGCCAGCTTTTTAGGCGTGTATATGATATGGTACGGTACGACTAAGGTGTCGTATGGATATCCTCAAAATCTATAGGAATTTTATTTTCCTAGTAATTGTATTATCATAAGTTGTTTGGTTGCCATAAACTGTAGGAATTGGAAATTCCTAGGCATTTTCAATTACTCAAAAATGTAGGAATTTAATTACCTAGGGGGGGTTAGGTAAGTAGAAATTCCCATGTGAATTGAATTCCCTTGTTCATCCAAACATATTTCCCCAATTCCCATACTTTCTTAATTCCTAAGATTTACAAGTTAACGGTAATTCCGACTTCCCGAGTGTATCCAAACGACACCTAAAAATGTTCAACGCTAAGATTTCGTGTGAATATGGATTCTTTACGTATATGGAGTAAGTCTTGGAGCATATAATAGTTTTTATAAGATTGTGTAATATGCGGTTTATACGGATTATGATTGATTGCAAAATATCTAGTCAATTTTATCTTTTTCTAAATTTGCGATTTTATAGAATTTATTTTGGAAATTATTTGATTTATCCAGTATATGACATGTTGAAATATTTTATAGAATTTATTATGGGAATTAAAAATGTAGAAGATTTTATTTCGTTTTTTTGGTACAAAATTTTTGGTCATTTATTTTGTTCTTAATTATGACAAATTGATTTATTTCCTAGATTATTGTATTTTTTTAGGGCTGAAATAAACGGTTTTCCCTAAATTGTTGACTATAGTATATATTTTTTTCCCCAATTGTATCTAGGAAATCGTATTCCCATTATTCGTTTTCCATTTTATTCAAGCCTAAAATATTTGATTCCTTTTGTTATAACGGAATATGCCTTTTTATTTAATTATGGAATAGTTTACGGGAAATTTATTTATTTATGGGATCTGTTAAGTTTCAATATATTTTGCTGCCAAAATTGTTGCATGTTGACGTCAGGAATGACGTGTCGATGATGTTACAGATGATGTAGACAGCCTTAAAAACTTCTAAATCTACCGCTATTGTATTTATACTAGTTTACTACCCGAGCTACGCCCAGAGTAGTCTTTACCATTTTATTTTCTAGTAAACGAATAATTTTAATATGTAATTATGTATGAGTTATCTATAAAAGTTTCATCTATAATATAATGATGTGATTGACACCAACTTAATGATTCACCCCTACTTTCATATGTTAATGTCACTTCTACTAACTCTGCTCACAAATTGTATAAACTTTTTGTAATAACCCTTGTGAAATACCATATAATATATAATGATTTGCGTTAATTTTCGAAAGGATGTCATTGTGGTTATCTCTAAACTTTCATATGTAATTGATATGATTCACCCAAAATTTTGACAAAATAAACTACATATATGTTTTATTAAGTCGGAATAAAACCAAAAAATAGAATTTCTCTAACGAAATATAAAAGTGAACCCCCGAGATAACTTTTTAATTCTCCCTTGCCCATTGATGAAAATTTTTCGAGACTCTCACTAATTTCTAATACGACTTTGTAGTGATTTTCATGAGTTATGGTTATGATTCTACCAAAAATGTTACTATTGTGACCCTCCCCTACCCCCAATTATTTGAATTCCCCCGTAGATTTTGATGACAAAATGTGGGAATTTATGGTAATATCTAATGACATATTGTAGTGATTCCCAATCAATTTTCATGAGTTATGATTGCGATTTCTCCTAAAACGTTATTATCGTGACCATCTCCGAGACATTGTCTGAATTCACCCGAGACTTCAATTTGATGAAAAATTGGGAGACTAATGCTAATTTTGAATTAGATATTGTAGTGATTCTCGATGGATTTTCATGACTTATGGACCTTATGGTCGTGATTCCTCCTAAAATATTATTATTGTGACTCACCCTTAGATATTGTTTGAATTCCACTTTAATTGTGATGAATAATTGTGGAAACTCGCGCTACTTTCTAATGAGATAGTGTAGTGATTCTCGGTGGATTTTCATGAGTTAAAGTTGTGATTCCTCCAAAATGTTACTGTTGTGAGTTGGGGTCCCCGAGACTTTGATGAAAATTTGTAGATACTTGTGCTAATTTGTAATGAGACATTGTAGTGATACTCGATGGAATATCATGAATGATGGTCCGATTCCCTTTAAAATGTTGTTACTGTAACTGTAATATCCCGAAATTTTGAAAGTATTTAATATTATTATTTTAGAATTATTAATTAGATTCTTGTAATGGGAAATAATTTTTAATTATTAATTGTGAGTCGTTTTCAAAACCGAGTTCGTAAATGGATTTTGGAGTCAGATTTTCTATGGAGGATTTTCTAATTTCTAAGTTGGGCTATCTTCCAAATACTACAACAACCCAACTCTACATTGGCCCAAACACCAAACATACCCCAACCCAACACAATAAGTAAAAATCAGAAAAGGGGAAAAAAAAAAAAACAAAATAACCGCACAACCCCTCCTTCCCCACTATAAAAACAGAGGACCCGACCCCTGTTTCGCTACTTTCTTCACGTCGCTGCTCCTTCACGCCGACCCATCTCGCCGGCCGACCACCACAACCCCTCCTTCTTCCTCCTTCTACGGTCGTGGGTAACGCCCCTCGCGACCCTTCTCTCCCATGTTTTCGTTTTCCTTATTAAGCGTCAATTTCAATTCGTTTCCTTGCTCTAAATCATGTGTAATTAGTTCTAATAGATGTTAGGATTATTGGGTAATCGATTTAGGTTAGTTTTATGCATAAAGAATCAATCTTGATTATCGTTTTGAGTTGATTTTCACTAATCACGAAATTGGGATTAATTAGCTTAATCATTCGAATTGGTTCTATTAATTTCAAAACTTATGACTTTAGTATGTTTATAATCTGTTAATTAGGGTTCTCGAATTTAGTTTGAGATTTTAATTTAGGTTTTGTTCAAGTTTGTAAAAGTTGTAGACTAGGGAATTTTGATTGATTGTTTCTAATTTAGGTTAATTAGTCCAAATTAATTATGATAATCAGTATTTCGACATTATGATAATTTAACAAATTATAAATTGATTTTCGTGATTTAAATAATTTAATTCGAACTTTTAGGATTTTATGTAATAAAACATAATTTTTAATTAATAAAACATAATATAAATTAGTATAATAATTTTATAATTAAATTATAATAATTAAATTATAATAATTAAATTATAATAATTAAGGGTTGATTTTATGAATTATATTCTGTTTTAAACTAACTTTAGGCCTTTGAATTTTTTTTATAATAAATTGAGTATTATTTGAGTTTTATTGGATAATTATTGAAATAGAATTATAATTATTGGATAATTGGTAATTGTTGGTTCGGATTTGGTATTGTCATAATCATGCATTGTATGTAGGATCATACTAACATATAGGAATATAGTTGGTTGGTTGGTTGAGAAAGATTGAGTGTTAATTTGGGAATGTCGTTTGTATAATTGTAGAGCCTGAGTTTGTAGACGAAGAATACTAGTGATTGTTGTGCTATTGAGTTCCCGTTTGCTTGAAAAGGTAAGCTAGCATGCTCAACCCTTCTTAAACTTGTAGAAACCTTTCAAACTTATGTGCTACATGTAAATGGTGTGATTCGATGAGAACATAGTATCATGATAGGTGGAGAACGATTCAGTTTATACAATTGTCGTATTATGATTGGTTGGATTTATGTATTGATATGGTATATGGTATGACTTGTGACAAATACGTTATTTTGAAAGGTAAGATTGAATATGTATTGAATTGGATGATTTGGTTTGGTTTGTTGGCGCATAGCCAATTTATGTTATGATGTTCGTTTGGTGTCGTTTATATGATTTGTGATTATCAACTCTCTCTTAATAAGATACTGGTTACTTAGACGGAGCAAAAGAACTCCTAATTATTGGTTCGAGACAAAAGAGTTCCTATCTATTTGTTTGAGTCAAAAGAACTCTTATTTATTGGTTTGAGTCACATCGACTCCTATTAATTACCCCATCGCATTGGTGTTTAAGAGGGTTAGGCTCTAGTCTACTCTACTTGGGTTAAAAACACCCAGTAGGGGGTGTGCACACTTAAGGTCTAGTAGTCTTGGATTATGGATTATGGATTATGGTTGATAGGGTGAATTGGCAAAAGATTCAATTCATTTTTAAATAATAAGGATTATGGATTATGGATTGTGGATTGTGGATTGTGGATTGTGAAATGTGAAATATGGATTGTGGATTATGGCTCATAACTCGTGACTTATGAAAATTTCATTTATCGCTAATCTTTGATTTGTTGGATATGGATTATGCAATGTTTCTTACGCTATGAGTAAGTGATGAATTGAATGGTGGATTGTGAAATATGACCTGGACTATTGATTTGGAACTATTATTGGATGATTTACATATTTATGTGCTAAGTGTGTTTTCGAAAATAAAACCTAAAACGTTTTCAAAATCCAGGTAAGGGTTTTGGTTTTCTACGAGTTGGGGTGTTAGCTTACTCAATTTCACTGACTTTTTCAACTGTGGTTTTTGTGCTTTAAGGTCCTGTTTGATAGGACTGCATCTTTTTGAACTGAACTGAACTGATCTGATCTGATGATTCTGATCTGATCTGAACTGAACTGAATGATTCTGATCTGAACTGATCTGATCTGATGTGAATGATTTTGATCTGATCTGATCTGATTTGATTGATTCTGATTTGATCTGATTGAGATTCATGATTTCTGAACTGAATAGAATTTAATTGAACCTATCAATTTAACATATTCTTTAATTGTTTTTATAATTATAATTATAGTTATTATTATAGTTATTATTATTATTATTTAATATAATTATTATTATTAATTATTATCGTTATTATTATATATCGAATGGAGAATCAATAACAATTTACAAGAAATTTGTGGGAAGCGGAGATACTATCTAAGCTCCCACACATTTCGCTATTGTAAAACCAATCGTAGTAAATATCATCATGTCGAGCAAGAAGATGATACTCAACAAGAAGTTGGCGAGGAGCTTGATATGGATATTGATATAGAACATGCGGATGATATATAACGGGATGATTAACTCTATGACAATCCACTAGATACTTCAATTCGTTTACTTTTCTAACAGTAATTTATGATGATTTTTAAAAAATAATTTTTTTTGTTTAGTTTTATTTTTGTAACCTGTAAGGCTGTAATCATTAAAATATAAAAGGATTAGTGTTAATAATTATATTATTTTAAAACAACTTATTTGATTGAACTGAACAAATTTCAACCATCTGATCTGATCTGAACTGATCTGAATGATTCTGATCTGATCTGATCTGAACTGAATAATTCTAATCTGATCTGATCTGATCTGAACTGAATAATTCTGATCTGATCTGATCTGGACTGAATGATTCTGATTTGATCTGATCTGATTTGAATAATTCTGATCTGATCTGATCTGATCTGAATTCATCTGCGAATAAGTCCTATCAAACAGGGCCTAAATCGACCACATGTTTGGAGTATTTGATGCATGCGGGAATCGACGACTCATTAGATATTCGTTGGATTAAACAAATTTAGACTTTCAGTTGTTAGACCATTTATTATACTTAAACTATTTCATATTTCATATTTCGGATTTCGGATTGTTATAATTTAATTAATGGATTGTAATACACTATTTTAGACCATTAGACATTGTAGTGCGGCTTCTAAAATCTCCTTGCATTCGGTTCTTTGACTCGAGTGCGGAATGGCACCTCTGAATTTCCTTAATTTGTGTTTTTGGTTCTCGATAAAATGTTTTTAAAAAGGAAAAGAAATTTGAGGGTGTTACAGTAACCTCCTGAAATACAATATTGTTTAAAGTTTGCCTTATATTTTTTGCTAAAAGAGTTGTCAAAATTACTCGTTGTATTACTGAATTTCCCACAAATTAAACTATATAGGCCCGCAATTTAATTGGTTTAGCAATATTAGTGGTAAGTAGTGGAACATTCGGAAAATACATTAATGAATCTAAAATTATAAAATTATGAAGATTACATATATGGGAAAATCAATGAACATCATCTTAGATTGATTCATATGTGGTTATGATCATATGAACATGGTAAATTTTTACGATTCTTACATAACCAAAGTTTCTATAAGTCAGTAATAGATACTTGCAAATAACTTATTCTTCTTTTTTGGAAATTTGTTAATTTTTAGATTTGAAAAATATTCCACTTACAATCCTTACCATAAAACATATTTTGGATGTTTTTTTTTTTACCTAAACTTAAAACAATTGTGTCATTAGTTTTGTCAAGTATGGACTTCTACAGGTTTTATTAAAGATTAATTTACTTTTCTTTTACTTTTTCTTACCATAAAACACAACTCCAAAGATTTTGACATGATTTTTTAAGAGTGAAATTCAGATAGACATGCCACGTGGCATGGGAGAAGGCCTGGTTGAAGCCGGTGAACGTGATCGTTCCCTCAAACACATCTTTCAATATATAGTTTAAGTGGTCGTTTGGTTGCCACTCAAAATAATGGGAATTTAGAATTCCCATAAATTAATTTTTTTTGGAGTTATGGGAATTTCCAATTCCTACAAAATGGAGGAATTGGCTTATCTAGCCCCCTCTTGGTAATTGGCAATTCCTGTGGGAATTCAATTCCTACATGCAACCAAACAATTTTGAGAAATTCATGTGAAATTCTACAACCTGTGAAGTGGAAGTTCATGGGCATTCCGAAATCCTATATGTAACCAAACGACCACTAAGATATGATATGATGATAATATATGCCTCTTTATCCTTTAGTACCTCTATATCCAATAGGAACTATTGGTTTAGCATTACCCATTAGTCCCCAGTCCTTAATCTCATACAGCTTCATGGCCCGTTTACCCGACCCATCGTTTAAACCGGCTCACATTTTCTTCTATGTAAACGACAGTAAAACCAACTGACCTCTACGTTTGCCGTTTCTCACACTCTCTCTCTCTCTCTCGTCCTTCTCCGCCGCAAACTTACACTTCAGCCGCACAACAATGGTGGACAACAAGAGAAAATCCCGACCAAACTCCGGCAACAAAATGAAAAGGCACAAAAAGAGCGACGGAGGAGAGAGAAACTCGAAGAAATCCACCGGCCCTCGGTTGCCGGCGGCGCTGAGGAAGGAGCTCGACAGCATCAGAAACCCTAATTTAGACGATAATATCAGTGAAGATGAAGATAATATCTTTGTTCATGACGAAGAAATTGATTCCGATGAAGGCGATGTTAAGAATGATTTGTACGAATACGAGGAAGAAGTTGCCGAGGAAGAATCTAAGAGAAATCGCCGTTATGATCCTGTCGATAATTTCGAGTATCAGCTCCCTGAGAAATTTCAGGTTTTTATTTTTTATTTTATTTATCTTCCTAATTTAGTTCAAGTTTCATATATTTTTGCACTTTCTTTTTAGTTTGGTTTTGTTATTGCAGTGATTTTTGAGGTGGATTGTAGAACAAGTTTAGCAAATTTAGCATAGTTGAGAGTTTGATTTTAATTTTTGAGCTTTGTTATTGTATTGGAAATGATGGTACGAGGTGAAACCGTGTAAGTTAGTGGCTTTTTTAATCGTAATTGTCATGGTGAGGTTAATTGTTTGGAAGAGAATCGAAGTCGTGTTAATTACAGTTCGGGTTTGTGGATAATGGGGATGGGAGGTTTGATATTTGTGTTGGAAAGATTGCAACAGGGGAAGGTGTGAGGTGATAATGGATGTCATTTTTGATGCGAGGTGTGATAGTAGTGACCGAAAGATTGTAACTTTATGATTAATTTACTTGTGTAGGACGAAGATGTACTCTCTGAGGATGATGCTGATGTAGATGATGGGGAAGATGATGACGATTCGGATAATGATGAAAGGCATGCTAGGATGTTACAGGATATCACCGGAATTCCGACTGAGGCTTTTGAAGGTACATTTCGTTTGTTTATTAATTTGAGGAGTTTTGGTTGTAGCCTTGTAAAGGATGCTTGTGACTTGTGAGTGTTTGCTGATACTTAAGTTGCTGGATAGTGCTCATACATGTGTTTAAACACTAAAAGTGGTTATAGCATGATTTATGTAGGCTTGTCAATGCTGCTGAAACTTTCCTCTCCATGTATGTAAAAGGAAGTCGGAAAGCAGTTCCGTTTGTTTTTTTCCTTCTAGTGCTTGTATTTCAATGCTGCATTATATTGCTTTCTTTGATATGTTTGTTTCAAAAACAAACAAATTTTACAGCAAAAAGAACAATATAAAATATTGAAGTTCACACTCACAGTACAAATCTTCTTCTATTTTCAGCTTCAGGCAAGAAAAAGAAACGAAAGACAGTTGTTTCAGAGGAGTATCCAGAGTCTGAGTTGAACTCCAGTCGTCATAGGCTGACTGGTGACAATCAGATCACCATTGAAGACCTTCTTGACCCTCTCCGTGGGACTTCTGGTTACAGCAAAATTAGAACCAAGATCAAACGTACGGAAGAGAAAGGGATAAAGATTCAAACTCCACTTCCTAAACCAGACAGGGAGAGGGTGGAAAGGGCGACAGCATATGATCAAACAAAAAAGGATCTCTTCCCATGGGAGGCTCAAATAAAGAGAAACAGGGAAGCAGCCACTCTGATTTTTGACCAAAGAAGTGATATTAAGGGTTCAACAGTGGGAGCAATAGCTTCTGGATTCAAACCGCGCACCGATCTTGAGAAAAAAATTGCTTCCTTAATGCATGATGATGTAATTGTGGATGCTTACCAAAATGATGGCATCAAGCTTCTGGAAATGAACAAGGTAGGAGATCTTATTCCTTCTGATTTGAGCGTCAATTTTCTTCGTTTCTTGTCCTTCTCTGTTCAATTATGGATTCTCAATTTCTCATAAAGGGGTTTACTTTTCAAATATTCTCTATATATAATAAAGACTCCCAGACTTTTCATCCAAGGATCTTAGTGGAAATTCATTTATGTTATGTAATGCTGAGACAATTGTTTAGGGCAGTTTCGTAGAAGCAGTAGATGTCATCAAATTTCTTACACAGAAAACTGAAGAGTTTCTCATTGATGATTCACTGACTCTTTCGCTCTTTCAACATAGAGATCTCGTTTCATTTGTTTCTCTCATTGTACATCTAAAATATTCTTGTTTTATTCATGCCTCTCTTGTACGTCAAATTTAATGACTCATGGACTCTTTAGCTCTATCAAGAGTTTCTCATCTCGATTACTGATGCTTGTGCCTGATTGTGGTAATGAATGTAATCTGAGCATGCCATGCTTACAATAATTTGTTGAGTTTGCGTATTAGAAGTATATGAAATAAGATGCTGGTGGGATGCATATCTTTGTTTACTTTTATATCACTTGTGAAATGTGGCTTAAGTTTACCGACTGGAAAAGTTAAGATTTTGTCATTGTTTTACTTCCGTGTTTAACCTTGTGATGCTGCAGCGGTGCTATTTTGATAATTTCTGTGAGGCAAAACTGATGTTTGGTTTAGCTGCAACAATAGCATATGTGTTGTACAAAAGCTTCAATGCTTTAGTGATGTATCACGTCTGACTTGTTCAATCAACATGCCATAGATGTGTATTATACAGCCTACTGCAGATTATCCCGCATCTAAGATATTTTGATCTGAAGCAGTGGCTGGGATACATTAATGATAGTTGTCATTGTTCTTCTATGATTGTTAGCTGTGTAACTAATTTCTTTTGCAATTGCAGATATCAGTAGAAGATGTAAAGGACCAGCAGGATAGAATTGCTAAAATGCGGAGCCTTCTTTACCGTCATGAATTGAAGGCAAAGCACATTAAGAAGATCAAGTCCAAGACTTTTCATCGGTTAATGAAGAAAGATAAAATGAAGGCAGCTTCCTTAGATCTACAAATTGATCCTGAAGCCGCCAGAGAGCTTGCAGAGAAGCAAGAACGAAAAAGAGCTGAGGTGACGGTCTAGGATGTGCTATCGTTTTATGTAGAACCTCATGTGTTTGTGTAGTCTTTCTTCTAGGAAAAAATTAGCTAACTGTGGTGTATGGTATTACATCAATGTGGTGCAGGCTCGCATGACTTTGAGACACAGAAATCAAGGAAAGTGGGCAAAGCGTGCTCTTGAGCGAGGTTTGGACAAACAAGATGATGCCACTCGAGCTGCTATATCTGAACAACTGCATCTGCATAACCGTTTGACCAGAAAAATGAATTCTATGAAAGATAGCAGTGGCAGTGATGATAGTTCTGAAGATGATGAGGATTTGGACAGTTCAGATGAGGAGGATCTTTCAAAGCTGGTTGCCAAAGCCAAGGAAAAAACACTCAAATTGGCAGAGGAGGAGGACGGGGTGCCTGGGTCTGGTAGTCTCTTTAAGTTGTCTTTCATGGTATGTACATCAAAATTCTTTTTATTTGCGTATTTTTAATACCTTTTAAGTAGCCTGAGAATTATCTTATTAAAGTTTATCAGTGTTCCATCACCATCACTTCTTTCTTTGGGCCGCCCCTACAAAATTTATATGTGAAGATTGAAAAGGCGGGCCATTTTAGCGTGATAGGATTTCTTCAGTCTGTTCTCTTCATTTGGGGAAGAAGTTGGAACTTGGAATGTATAGCTCATTGATCACTTTTGATGGTATTGTCGGTGAAGATATTTGCCGCAGCCTTTAATTTATCTATGGCTCTGGATTCTTTAAAATATTAACTTGAAATCCCCTTCTGGTTTTTTTTTTTTTCTTCTTTTGTATACTGCCTTATAGGGGAAAAGGGATCTTATTGTTAACTATGCCTTCCAAAAGTTACGCAGTGTGGCATCTGTATATTATTTCTTTAGGCTCCTCAAACGGTTCATTGTGGACAGTGCTGACCTTTCTCTGCCGCCGTATTGGCCACGAAAGACTTTTTTTGTTGTCTATAACATCGAGCTTCAGCAGATTTTGTGGTGATATTGAACGAGTTGCCACGGTTTCTCTTTTTCTTTTTTTCTTCTTTGCCCTCGTAATATTTCTGGTCTTTGCCCCTTGTGTGTCTCTATCTCCCTACCTTGATATTTTTATTTGACTACCTCCTTATGGCTTATTGTAATAGGGACATAGCATGTAAGCCACACAATAGAACATTTTTGGGACTTAGACTTTGTTGTTGTTGAGCGAATTGTATGTTAGCATGTAAAACTACAAGCCTCCACCAACCTTGTGATTTATTGGGAGATCATGTAAAGTGGTTTGGTGGCTAAAGAAAGTGCGCTGCTTGACAAGCTGTTTCCTCATTTTGAGTGAAAGTGGGAGGACAGAGCCCTTTGGATTCTATATCGATTTTAGCTATTAAGCCTCTCATGGTAGGTTGGGGTGGTTGAGAGGCTTTTTTCTCGTTGTGTTTTTATAATCTCTATAAATTGGTACCAAGGTTGACTTAATTATCTAATCATTTGTTTTTTCCTATTTTTCATTCAGAAGGTTCTATCTCTTTGTTTTGTTTTAGTCTGGAGCTGTATGACCTCCTTACGTTGTCTTGATTAACCTTTTGTCTGTGAAAACTTGCAAAGAGGATGTGCTTGTGATCTCTTAACCTTGTTCAATACTCTCTAAATTATATTATTCAGCGTTATATGTCAATCATAGATGCATTCTTAAAAAATCATCTTTCATATCCAAAGATTATGGATAGTTGCAGTTGGTTACGTACTCAAATCTACAACTCTTATTATCATCTCTGATGATTAATGTTTTGTTTTGTGTGCATTCTCCAAATAATAGGAACGGGCTTTAGAGAAAAGAAAGGAAGCTGCCAATGCAGAAGCCAAGAGTGCTCTTGAGGAGTTAGAATTGTCTTTGAATCAGCTAGATGGAAATAAAGAAAAGGGCCCCAAACATGGAACTCTGAGTGGGAGAAGGGTATTTGGGGCTACCAAAAAGATAGACGAGAACCCCAAGTTAAGGGATAGACCAGAAGTTGACAACTATGGAAGTGAGAATGAAGATATTACTGAAGAGAATGTTATTGTTGATGTAGGAGATGTGGAAGGTAATCACTTGCACAAAGATGTCGACATTAATCTTGATGTACTTCGTGAAGACTTGGAGACTGGCCGGGAATCCGTTTTTGAAGTAAATTGATTCTTCCAATGCTTTGCCTTTCATTAATATATATATATATATATATATACTGTTTATTTTTTCATCCTGCTAACTTGTAGCTTTTCTGCCAGCCTATTCATGATATAACTGTTGATGACCCTGGGCCAAGGACAAGTTTTGATGTATCTGTTTTTGCATCAGGCTCTTGGAGAAAGGTAAGGGCCCGTTCGGTATCACTGCCGTTTTCAGTTTTTGGTTTTTTTTTTTTTTTTTTTTTGTTAAAAATATAGTTAAGTAAGTCGCAAAAATAAATTTTAATATTATATTTCTATAATAGTCATACTGAAAATGAAAACTGATAACAGAAAACTGAAAACCACTTTTTCTGGTTTTCAAAAACAGGACTTTGGTTTCAAAAAAACAGAAAACTGAAAACAGAAAACGATACCAAACAAGCCCTAAGATTTTCTTTCTATGTGGGTCATTCTTGCCTATTTCATGTTTTCATATGCATATTTGTGTTTATCAGGATTCTCTATAACCCACCCCCCCTTCCGGAGACCAAAAATTACAAACCAGAAAGAGTCGGACCTTGTAATTTTGTTGCTCATCTTGCTTTTCCTTCAACCTTGTTTGACAATAGTTGCAAGCAGTTGCCATATGCTGATATGCTCTTAGTAAAATGACTGGTGAGGTAATATGGGAAAAGTATTGAGCTAGAAGAGTTATTACTGCTGCTCTTTTACTCAGTTTATGTACTTCATAATGAGCTGAAGAGCTGTTAATACTATGTGCCCAGATGAGAAGTAGTGAGGAGCAAAGAGATCCTACTTTGGAGGACAGCTCTAACAATAATTCAGATGTTGCAAAACCTTCTGTAAACAATGATGCCCGAGAGGTATTAAACATTTTATGGCTGAAGTTGCAGCTTATACATCTTTTTTTTTGGGTTTGTGAGGACATGCAGCTTATTCTTTTTATATGAATCGTCATTGATCTAATGACATTGTGTTGCTTCTGTTAATTTCTGTAGGTAGTGGATGAGGACAGTGATTCAGACAGTGGTGGGCAGATGGTGGACGGTATATTATCTTCAGGTGCAAAACAAAACTATGAATTACCGTCAAATGAAGAGCTCCTAAGACGTGCATTTGCTGGGGATGATGTGGAGGAAGAATTCCAGAAGACCAAAGATGATGTTCTGAATGAGGAGAATCCTGAACCAGAAAAACCAATTCTGCTTCCTGGCTGGGGTCAGTGGACTAATATCCAGAAAAAGAGGGGGTTGCCTTCTTGGATGTCAAAAGAGCACGCAGATGCTAAGCAGAAAAGAGAGGAAGCTTTGAAGAAAAGGAAGGATGCACGGCTTAAACATGTTATTATTTCAGAGAAAATAGACAAGAAGGTTAGTCTGACTACTATCAGATTTTTTTATGTGCTTTTCATGTTATCATCAATTCATTTTCTTGCTTCATGACTCGAGTGGCTCATTTTCATGATTCTGGACTCTCGTCCTAAAAAACGGAACGAATAGGGTTTAAGACATACTTCATTTCATCTATCGCCTTTTGCTACATATACTTAAAAGCTTACTTAATATAGGCCGTGATGGACAGACCTCATGTATGTCTCACTTTAGAATGTATCGGGTTAAGTAATTGAGGTTCGCTTGGGCATGACTGCTTTTTCTTTCTGCTTTTGTTGTTGCTTTAATATGGTCCTTCTAGTTGATTTGTCGATGTTAAGTTGTTTGATGTTGTTGCATGTGTATATCAAACTTTTCAGGCGGAGAAATTCCATCCGAAGACACTACCTTACCCTTTTACATCGGAAGAAGTTTATAATCGTAGCAATCGGATGCCTCTTGGCCCTGATTTTAACCCGGCAACAGTTGCTGGAGTTCTTACCCGCCCAGAGGTGCGTTCTTCTGCCCTCCGCCCCCAAAAACACCACCCGAAAAGAGAATCCTTGGCTGTTATTAGTTTGCTGCGTCTGTTTTCTGACATTGAACTTGGTTCTGTTCAGGTCATTAAGAAGTCTGGTGTTATTATTCCTCCGATTTCGTTCAAAGAAGTAGATCCACATGAAAGACGAGAGAATCAGAAAGATAAGAAACATGGTGGACGTAGGCATATGTCAAATGGGAAAAGCTCAGGTAAAGACTCTGGTAAGAGGCCGATGGATAGTAAAAGGACTCGAGCGGCACATTAGCTATTTAATTATTTATCATCATATGTATGTTTGGAACTTAGCACCCGATTTTGTAGTGTGTGTTATGTTTTAGTCGTACCCAAGCTTAAAGACGTTGGTGGAAAGACTGGAAACAAATCGCATACAGTAGCAGAAAAATTATTTTGCAAAATATATGCAGGTGTCCCCTTTTTACCATGTGGTAATTGCTTTGGCAGTAATTTTTAGGGTGTTACTATTTATCGCATGTTACTATATATATCGCACACAAATTACTAAAAGTGCCCACAAATTGCCACTTTTGTTCCGCTTCTTCCCTTACTACACAATACTTGCTTTCTTTCTCTTAACTTGCCTTATCCAAGCAAAATCCAACAATCGTGTTCAATGTTCAGTTATTCAAGAACATCTACCATTATCTTCAATGCTCATCTCCCAAGAGATTTCACTACCCACACCACCATATTTGACCATGTTTTCAAAAATTTGAGTCGTTGTGTACCAAAATAAGTATGCCGGAGTGATTTACCTTCGCCACAATATGTAGCAGCGTGTTTCTTGTATGCAAAAAAAAAACTCGTAGAACAAAAGATGTCTTGTACAGGACTCTCACCGGCAATGAAACTTGGTTTCCTTACTCAAAGAACACTTGTTTGGGCAAAGAAACATGTAACGTAGAGATCATTGTAAGGAATAAAATGTGTAGGGTACAGGATCAGTGTGTATGACACTCTAATGTATCTTGTACGAGTGTAAGACTCTTGTCTATTAAGGCACTTGTATAGCTGTATCATGTATGGCACAACATGTCTCTGGTGTGAGAAACTTTTGGGTCGACCATATAGTGGTTTGTCCCAGCTCAAACGTTTCACCCCAAAAATACCTTTGTGTTGAGGAAGGAGAACACACTAATCGGTTTACCAAAGTTTCAATTTTTTTTTTTATAGCGAATTAGATTAAAGTTTTCTCTAATTTGTCATGCAAATTTCTTTTGTAATTTTGATCCTGAGTAGAGTGTACACTCTTCTCAATATTAGATCGTTTTTTACATGGGGTTTAAGCTGGTAGAGTTTACCAAAATAGGTAAGAATAAATATATTTCTTAATTTATTTTTACTTTTGAGATCCTCTTTATTTTGTCTTATTACCCGTTTTCGTAAAACTCTATCAACTCTACAACATATGAACTCCATGGGATCCTCATCCGAGTAAATTATAGGATTCTTTAAGGACAACAGACTTGTAGTTTACTGTATTCCTTAAAAATACAAAATTTGATAATTTGCACGTGATTTTGATAATTCAATATGTAAAATTGTACTCCGTAGGTTGAATTATCAACCTTTAGTGGAAACAGAGTAGACTAGAGTCATCTTTTCAATCCCGCTATTACATTTTCGAGTTATGATGATGCGCGTTTAATTGGACAAATACGACAGCATGTACAAACGAATTTCTTTTGTATAAAGCAAATAAAGTTGCAAGAAGTTTTGAATTACTCCCTCCGATCCAGGATTAAACTTCCCATCCTCTTTTTTAGGGTTTTGACTTCATTTTCCACATTCCCAGAATATTACATTTTTTATCGAGTGAATAATTAGGGAGATAAGATGAAGATGTTGGTGACAATTAGCTTTTAAATTTATTTGCTAAGGAATCATTAAAAATTATTTATTAGTTCGTTGTTCCTACAAACATAATTGTTCCATTATTACCAACAACCTTTTGAAGTGCGTAAAAGTGTGCGGGAAGATTAATCTGGATTGGAGGGAGTACACAATTACTCTTTAAATTGTGAAAGACGATGAGTTTAGTACAGGTATTAGATTAATGATTCGTAAACCCCAATTACGAAAAGAACTACGAAAAAATGTGGGACTGTATACGTTTGGTTGCTAATTGCAATGCATAATCACCCGATTTGTACTGAAAGAGATGAAAGATATCTGATTGACCGCATTTACAGATGAAGATAGAGTTGGAGTATAGAAATTGATGTGATTTATCTATGATATGTAATTGTTGGAATTTATTTATCTCATTTTGGGTGCCTTTAGCCACGAAATTGTAAAGTTTTAGCATGAATTAGTATATATCTATTTTGGTTGTAATTGACATTAATCATTAGCAAGGCAAGGACGAAGGAAAAGTGTAAGAAGACTCTTCACACGCGGATCGAGACAAGCTTGAAAAAACGGGCACACAGTTCAAGTTGAGGAATCCTTTGGCCGAGTAGAAAACGAAACAACAAGAAAGCATTCTGACGGGTGCCTATCTTGACTTGAGACTAGACCTCTAAGAAACTGACCCGACCTAAAAAATCGCCCGAGACCCAACCCGAAAATAACCTTAAAAACCCAAATTTTTTCAACCCGAACCCGAAAAGCACCCGAAACCCGAAATAACCCGAAATGCCAGGGTCAAGACCCAATCAAAGCGGGTCAACCCGTTGGGTCAAACATAGAGTATTTAGTAAAAAAATATTATAATAATAAAAAATAATATAAAACAATTAATATTAATTTAATATTAATTAAGATTTTCTTTTAAGACATACTAGTATAAGGCATACATATAATGAAATTATTATTATTATTATTATTATATATAATATACTCCCTCCTACCCAAAGAGATTTTCATGTATTCCTCTTTGGGTCGATTCACTATGATTTTCCTCTTTCGAAACTTACCCGTTATGCCAAATTTTTTTGACGTTTTTACCCTTACTAATTTTTCCTGATTTTTCCCTAATCTTCTATTAGCCCACTAACAACTCCCTCCAAAATCTAATTACTCTCACCCAAATCCAACCCAATAACAAAACCCAACCCAATTCAAACCCCATTTCATTTCTACCCCAAACCCAAACCCAATCCCTATTTTTTTTATTTCTAATGATCAAAAACCCTAACTCCCTCTCTTGATCTTCGTCTCCCTGTCACTCCTCCTCATTTCTCTGATGAACTCAAAACCCTAACTCCCTCTCTCTCTCTTCGTCTCCCTCTCACTCTTCCTCTTCATTTCTCTGATGAACTTAAAACCCTAATCCCTCTATCTCTCTTCGTCTCCCTCTTAAGATTTTCAATTCTCTCTTCTCTCTCCTCACAAATCTACTCATATGGCTTCCTTCGACCTTTCTTTCTTTAGTTCTCATCCTCTCTTCGTCTCCTCACTATGATTTGATCTTGTTTCAACCTTTCGATTTGTAGATCTGACCCTCTCTTCTCTATTTCTCCCCTTTTTACCATAAAAAATGGGGGATTCGTCATGGCCTTATCAATATTGGTCATTCATTCCAGAGATACAATTGGAAGAAGAAGAAGAAGAGAAGGAGATCTGCGATGGTCGACTCTTTCCCGGTACCTCTGACATTTCCGTCCTTGTTGACGACGAGTACTTCGATCGGGTTGGTGGGTTGATCATCCCGGACTCTGAGGATGATACAAAGTCTATTGATACGAAGAAAATGAGTAGAGATCCTGATGCAAAATGGGATTTAAGGGTTGAGATGTCTAAAGCCCAATGTAAATGGGATCGTGAGTTGTCTGAAGAGAAAGCTCGGTGGGATCGAGAGCATATTGCAATGATCATGAGCCATATGGGTTGTGGTATAATCTAAACCCTTGTGTAATTAATTTTTTTTGCTTGAATCTGTGATTGGGGTGATTGCGTGTGTTTCGATTTGTTTATTTTTGTGATTTTTGGGCGTAATTAACCTTGATTCATTTTTTTTGGTCTTGAGTCTGTGTTTGGGGTAATTGCATGTGCTTCGATCTGTTTATTTTTGTGACTTTTGGGCGTACTTAACCTTGATTCATTTTTTTTTTTTTGCTTGAATCTGTGATTGGGGTAATTGCATGTGCTTCGATCTGTTTTTTTTTTTTTTTTTTGTGATTTTTGGGCATAATTAACCTTGATTCATTTTGTTTATTGGTTGAATCTGTGAATGGGGTAATTTTTATTGCGTAAATCTCTGTTTTTTTTATTTTTGGGCGTAATTAGGCTTGATTCATTTTGTGTATTGGTATCTGTGATTGGGGTGATTTCTTTTGCGTAAATCTCTGTTTTTTGTGTCGTGATGGGCGTAATTAACCTTTATTCATTTTTTTTTTTTTTGCTTGAATCTGTGATTGGGGTAATTGCATGTGCTTCGATCTGTTTTTTTTTTTTTTTGTGATTTTTGGGCGTAATTAACATTGATTCATTTTGTTTATTGGTTGAATCTGTGAATGGGGTATTTTTTATTGCGTAAATCTCTGTTTTTGTGATTTTTGGGCGTAATTAGGCTTGATTCATTTTGTGTATTGGTTGAATCTGTGATTGGGGTAATTTCTTTTGCGTAAATCTCTGTTTTTTGTGTCGTGATGGGCGTAATTAGCCTTGATACATATTTTCTTTTGCTTGAATCTGTCATTGGGGTAATTTCTATTGCGTAAATCTCTGTTTTTTGTGATTTTTGGGCGTAATTGACCTTGATTCATTTTTATACTATTGATTTGTAGATGGAGGGAGTATGGGTTAATTGAGTTCTTGAGTGTAACTAACAAGTCAGTGATGATTTTTGAGACTTGCATTGTAGTTGTTACATTATTTTGACCTTATTTGCTACATTTACGAATTGATCGAAGCCTCTTTGAAACTGGCCACCTACATGTGTAAATGGAGGCACTTTAGATGCCACCTGACACATGGTATGGAGGCTTGTGTTTGATAAGGCTCTTAATTCATAAGTGTAGCTACAACTCTATAAGGAGTGTTATTTATATCTGAGAGTTGTTTGAGTTTTTGGCTCAATTTAAATGCTTCAAATGATGATGATGGTATTAAAAACATAAACACATTGCGTTTGATATTAAACATAAAGGACTTGGGTTTATATTACATTCAAAATGTTTACAAAATACATGTGTGATTTAAGTGTTTACAACCTAAACATGAGCATTCAAAATGGTTTACTACTTAGTTATGAATCAAACACAATCACACACTACATACTGATTTAAGTCGTCATTGCATTTGGAAAATCAATACCAAGTTCTGCCATGATTTCCCCCAAATTGTTTGCTTTTCCGACATTGATCAAAGTTTTGAATGCATTCTTTCACAACATCCTCACTTACGGTCAAATTCCTAGTAAGTAATCCTTGCCTTTGTAGTACAGCCTTCTTTAGATGTGGTAGTGAGTAGTCATTGTGGCCACCTCTTTTCATGACCTCAGTCATGACACCTTGCAAACATAGTCATACATTGTCTAATGTAGCCGGATCAAGGTCTTTAAAAGCTTGTTTCACATTCTTGATCAACTCGGGTATTGTCTTCGATGGTTCTTTGTCTTGAATTGATTGAATTGAGTTAAAGAAACCTAAGTTCAAAATGTTTAAATCAGGGCTTTGTGCTGGTTGTTGATTCAATGTGATATTAAATCCGTCTGATGTTGCATGAGCCACAAAATCCTGATCGTCACGTCTTATGTGAGGAGGTGCATTGTCTTGTTGAATGTGAATGTCTTTGCTTGCCCATGATGGCTATTTTGCTTTGATAGCTGGAATAACTTTGTTGATGAGCATTGTCTTTGTCACAATTTTGTTGATATTCTCAATGGGTTTTGAGACAATAGTAGCTGCTGGCCTATGTATTGAGTTTCTGGTTGCTGGTCCTTTAATAACAAAGGGCCAAATGCCAATTTTACCATCGAAAATACACTCACCATCCGGTGTGTACCTCGGTCTTGCTACTGTTGCCATACACATAACCTTAGGGATATACCTCTTGCTTTGTGTGCTTCTAACTGGTTCTTCTTCCCCCGGTGTAAGTATCATCATTTGTTTGATCTTAGTAAAAAAAAACCACTTCTCATCAATATGGAGATCATTATCTTGTGATCGAAACTTGATTGCATTTAGAAGTTGATCAAATAACAATCTAGACATGATAAAGTTGAGACGAAGATACTTGTGGTCACTTGATAACGACGGCTTAATAGCATTAGTGTGCCACCTCAATTCTCCCTTTGCAATCCATCTTTGACATGTGGAATAACTTATGTCAATTGCAAATGATAGTCTCTATATTGTGCATCTTTTCAATTGTGGAAGCAACTCGATAACTTGCATCGGTATAACTACCTTATTCCTGCCTTTTTTGCCTTTGATTAAGCTATTCACATTGATTAGAAGACCCAAAGCTTTGCTTTGCTTGTTACGCCTTTGGAGAGTTCCGATTGTTTTTGTTGTGACGTTATATTTTGCTGCAATCTCCATTACTTTGCCACGATTGGGTTTCCCATTTTTGGAGTTCTCTAATAAAAAGCAATGTATTTCAAGTCTTTGAGCATTGGTGAGATTTGGCAGACATACTTTGATTTCCCTTGTGATTCTCTAATAAAACTTGTGATTCCCTTGAATGCAAATAAGATAGGATGGAAGCCTCCTGTAGAAGAAGAAGAAGAAGCAGCAGCAGCCGTGCCCCAACAGCAGTGGACCCCCACCACGAGCAGACCAGAAGTAGTCCGAAACCGAGCAGGAGCAGCAGACCCCCACCACGCAGCAGACCACACCACGAGCAGACCAAAAGCAGTCCGAAACCGAGCAGGAGCAGCAGCAGTATTAGCATCAGCAGCAGCACCGAGCACGAGCACGAAAACGAAAATGAATCCTAGTTTTGTTTTTTTGTGTTTTTTTTTTTTTTTTTTATGGAAATGAAGTGATATTCTCTCCTTTCCTCTAAAATCTCAGATATTTTGTGTGAGATTTGTGTATGTGAATTTGTGAATTAGGATATATATAAGAATGGTTTATGGAGATCCACAATTAGTGGGTTCCAATCAAATCTATGAAATCTGATGGGTGTTTTGGGGGGAGATTTAAATTCTTAAAAACTCCCTCCAAAAAATCCCACTTGCATTTGTTAAAACTTCCCTCCATTTTGTGCAAAATAATCCTGCGCCAGATTTTTTGGTGGGTGGATTAGAGGGTTCTAATTTTTTATTAAACACCCTTACCCCACCAATAATTCCACTATCAGCTTTGTTTATTAGTTGATGTTGGTTGTTGTGTCCTACCCAAAGAGGAAAATCTCTTTGGGTAGGAGGGAGTATAAAATAATTGGTAAATAAGAATAAATTAATATATTAGTGTGAAAATTTACCAACGAAAAAAAGCGCGAATATGTATTTTCGACCCGCTAGTCAACCCGTAACTCGACCCGAACCCGAAATATACCCGACCCGTATTCTACCCGATCCCGAAACCTGCCCGCCCGACCCATTTTACAGGTCTACTTTGAGACACATCGGTCTCGAATCGAGAATACCCTTTCTGAGTTTATTTGAGATTTTAGAATTCTCGACTCGAGATTCACTTTCTCAAGTCGAGATTAGTTTTTTCGATATGTTAAGAATTTTTTTTTTGTTTATCTTTTTCTTCATTTCTATATAAATATGGGAAGGGAGAGAAAATCACATCTTATTTCTTATCTTTCATTTTCCTCAACTCCTTCATCCCTTAGCTTCCCACATACACTATGTTTATGTTTTGTAATATGGAGAGCTAAACTCTCCCAAATCTTGGTAAAACGCCAAACTTTCGATTATTACTGTAAGTTATTGTCTTTTCCTTTACGTACTTGATTGATTGTTCTTTCTTGCATTTATTTATAATCTTATCTCGTTTAATCTAGGTCGCTACTAGATTAGTTTGGTTAGATTATTAACTTGTTTAGATAATTTGGTGGTATTCAACTTATCTGATTGGTGAAGCAACCTTCGTGTATTGATGCACGGTTGCTGTTTTTAGACGTAGGAGAAACTAACACGATAATTATTGACGGTTAAGATTAGTTAATGCGCGGTTGATGTTAATTGGTTACTAAACTTGTCATTCTCTACATTAGTTCGTTGTTACTACTAACACTAGGTTGAAAGAAAGACGGTAGTTTAGGTTATCTAGAGCGGTTAGAGTGAATTTAGAGCGGGCGCTTAAATTCACCAATCTTAAAAACTAATAGAAATCTGTTTGCGATTAAGCAATCAATCAGTTGCGGATCCAAGACTTGTGATTAGAATATCAACCACCTAATAGAAAAAATTCTTTAGTGATAGTTGCGGATCCAAGACTTGTTCCTAATCATAAACCACCTACTTATTCCCTTGTTTAGATTTTGTTACTTTGTTGCTAAATCATTTCAAAAACCCCTTACTTGTGATATTACTTTGCCATATAATAACCATAGAACTAATTCTAATTACTCGTGGAGACAATCCCAACTTCCCTAACTACATTAGTTATTATATAACAAATAGCATCATTTACGACGGAGCAAACTTGTCGCAAATCAAACAAAACTCGTTGCAAAAGACCTTTTGCGACGAGAAATGTGTTCGGTCGCCAGTCGTCGCAAATAACTTAACGACCGGTTTGACCGTCTTGTCAGAAAAAAAAAAAAATTGCGACGAGGTCATTTTCTCGTCGCAAATCATAATATTTTTTAGGGACGAGGTAATTTTCTCGTCGCAAAAGACTGTTTTCCGATCCACACATAATCTGATTTACGACGACTTTTCTACAAGGGCTACCTCGTTCTAGGTGATGCTCTTTATTTGAACCCACACCGGAAACGATGTCTTTTGGTAAGCAACATTACTCGTCAATAAGCTAAGCCTTTTCCATAACAAAATATACAACTAACATCAAATTTTCATAACTTGATAAATGATTCCAATATGGAATTACATAGTTTTGATTTACATAAATGGCACCCTGAAACATTAGTAGAGCATGGAAGCGAATAGCCAGCTCCTAGTTACACACTACTATTTAAACTATGTACATATATCACCTGTATTTGATAGCATGCATCTTCTCGAAAAAGTGTTGATCAAGCCATCCGTACATGTGACGTAAAAATATTGATCCATATCTTCACTACATACTTGCGGAAGATGTCACCATTCTTGTCGTTTCTCACATCGGACCATGAGGTTGAAAAACCTGAAATATAAACAAGAGAACAACAA
Source organism: Spergularia marina (assembly GCA_963680865.1). Taxonomy (NCBI): domain Eukaryota; kingdom Viridiplantae; phylum Streptophyta; class Magnoliopsida; order Caryophyllales; family Caryophyllaceae; genus Spergularia; species Spergularia marina. The sequence goes on from OY804554.1 coordinate 14,520,607, forward strand.
TGGTATAAGTTTACTGATAGGATAGGGAGGAAGTAGCAGTTAGTAATATGACCAACAATTCAATGTAAGGCTTGAGATGCGCCTAATAAATTAAATATAATTAACCTAAGATGCTCTTAGCAACTATAGCCTATTACTAAGACAAACTCGTCAGTCGGTTATGATGCGCTTCCTTTTATTATTAGCACACACACAAGACTAGCTAAAGCACCACAGCAAGATCACTAAGCTACATACAAAGACACATCACCAGGGAGACGATTATGGGGTAAGTGAATAACATAAAGACACATTGAAGAAAAATGTAGGCTTGATAAGCCAACAATAAAAAAAACTTTTGCAGGCCTGAAAAAAATACAAAGTCCAGTGAAAATGAAGGCAGAAGGGAGATTGAAAAGCAGGTTGCACAAGAGGCAAAAAATACAAAACTTCCTCACATGACCAAACAAGTCAGAATCTTCAGAGACTGTTTCGACACAGTTCTCTCTATATGTCAATATGCTAACTATTCGCAACTTCTCACATAAACACCATAATGTTCTGACAAACATCGAAATTTTACAAGCTACCCTAAGATGTAGGAACTCCACCAAGAACTCCAAATTTTAAAGAAAATTGCTTACCAAATTGGCTAGCTTTCTTACTTCTTGTTACGTAAGTGTGCAAGGTTAAAGCCATGGATACTTTTCACCAAAATCTCCATTGTGCAGTAGGACCACTCATATAACCACAATCAGGTCTTTCAGAATGCAAGCAAAGCCTAACAAACGGAGTTTCCTTTAAACTAGCAAATTATATAAGTGTTTGATTGTGATCTAATCCAAGCATAACACATTCATTAACCCACCTCGATATCATCATCCTACAATCAGGGGTCAAATGATGTGTTAAATATAAGGCCTTCTAAGCACACAATTTCGACAAAGTAAAATTCTTTAACAACTAAGTAACAGAGCCAAACAAAATAGACAAGCAATTGTACAAAATAATTGACGTAATGTAACTGGCATTCCAAAATTTAAAAATCCCAAACTATCATATTCACACATTGACAATGTTCTGCCAATTTTTTCTTGCATTAATTTTTGCTGCATCTTATCCATAAAAGAGTCTACAACAAAGTTTTCACTTTTTTTAATAAACTATTCCCAATTTCATACATATATCCTGTTTCATTGAACAAACCCATGGGGCATGCCACAAGATAGTTCTTAGGGGGATCATTTAGTCAAAGTACTTGTGACTTTGATAACTTGCCAACAAAACAAAGAGTTCCACAAGAATGACGCATAACACAACAAAGTTCCAGGATTTAAATAACCCTTATGAGTTTGCTAATTTGCCACTGATGCAAGAGAAGTTTACACAGAAAAGAAATTATTAAACATATTAATATGTGTCCCATTTACTTTCATAAACCCAGAAATTCCCCAAACCCATCTTTGATTTAAATCTAAATAAACGCCAAGAAATGGAAAAAAAAAAAAAAAACAAATTCGTCTTACCCAGAAAACACATAGCCTAACCATATGTTCGTCTTCTCCATTCTTGGTAAACCCAAAAAACTCAAAGCTTCATCCCTTCATCTTCTCTTCTTCAAGAAGAACCTAGAAAATAAATCACAAAGAAGACCTCAAATTAGAGAACCAAAAAACGTGAAAAACACCCTCCACTCCATTGTTATTCTCCGTCCATTATTGTAAGAATTATTTCATCCGAAACAAATTTCACCTGTAACTCTGTAACCTTTCACCTTAACGTAAGACAATCAATTTCGAAAAGAGATAAATAAAACCCAAACGATTCCCAATTAAAAACCCCCAAATCAAGGATGAAACCCTAATTCATAAGCACTACCATATAACTCTAATAGCGATAATGAAACCACCCATCTAAAATTAAACTTATAATTGAACTAATCAAATTATATAACACAATTAATAATCAAAATCTGACACTATAAAAAAAAATATCAAATCAAAATTGAAATAAGGGAAGATAAGCATCATATCTATAAAATGATGAGGAGATGAGCATTGACGAGGAGGTGTTGAGCTGGTGGTGCAACAAATGGGTAGTCCAGATCCGTACGAACGACGGCCGCCATAGCAATAATCTTTGTTGTTGTCGATTTTTTTTAGAAAGAGAAAGGATGAGAAAAGTGGAGTGTTGCGAAAAGAAATGGAGTGAGGTGAAGATGAGACGCGGGATTTAACTGGGTGTTGGATCAATATGGGTTATTAAGAGCATCCTTTACCATCAATGATTTTTTCATTCATTCATCTCTCTCTTACCACTTTCTCTCTCATCCTCATGTTTTTAATTAAATTTTCATTCACCTCCTACTACCATGAATGAATTTTTCATTCATCCAATACCCCACCACACTTTCTCTCTCCTACCAAACATTTAATTACTACATTTTTTACAATTAGTGTTAATAAAACGTACTAACAACTACTTAATCACGTTTAACTATAGTTGAACACGATAATTACAATAATAATAAATTAGTGAAATTAAAATAGTCTCTTTTATTGTTGAACGACTACCATAATTATTGAAATTTTTATCCATCACTAATAAATTTTTATCCAAAGGATTTTAATTATTAGCTAGAATATCTAAAAAAAATTAGAGAGAATATAAAGAAATTAAAATATTGTGTTAAAGGATAACAAAATGGGTCTCTATTTATAGAGGATGAAAAAACTGAATTATTGATAAATTTTTTTATAAAGTATTTTTAGAGATATGGGTCTTGCAAGATTTAAAACCGAGGGAATTTTTGATTGGTCCAGGGAAGATGAGGGCCACATGGCGCCTTCACATTAGCTGAAACACATGGCCCTTTATCTATTATTTTTTTTCTGCCAGTCTATGCAAAACGACGTTGTTTTTCCCGGAAAATAGGCAAAACGACGCTGTCTTCATCAACCACCCGTGAAAAAAAAAAAGGCTGAGATGTTGGGGAAGTGGGCTCCAACAGCTGCGCTTCATCTCGCGTAGAATTCATTTACTCGGTGAATGAATTTCATTTCATTTCATTTCATGAATGAATTTATTCATTGCAACACCACAACATTTTCACTTATTCATGAAATTTTTTTGATGAATGAGAATTTCATTCATTGTAACAGATGCTCTTAGTTTGGGTGTTGGGTCAATATGGGGTTACTAGTTTTGCGACGAGATTCATTGGGTTTGCGAGGAGAAAACCGTGTCGTCGTAAATAAATTAATTTGACCGCGACCACTTTTGGAATCTCGTCGTCATTGATAGTTTTTTACGACGAGATTCGATCCTCGTTGTAAAATTGGTCGCAATTAAGAGCTTTTCTTGTAGCGTATATAGTAGGGCTATTTACTTATTTGGTAGATATCACGACAAAAACTCGCACCACAAATCTGATACCACCTATTCAAGTGTGACAAGGATTGGCTAAATCTACCAAACAATCTAATTTCTCTTTGAAACATAACCCCACCACAATATTAGGCAATTTTTCAACGAGAGTCTGGGTGTCCCCCGCTTAAATATGGAAGGTAGAAATCTCGCTAATGCATGATTCATCTCACCAAAAGGCTGAACTACATCGTAAGCATGCAATGTATGAAGCCAATTATGCTGCTTTAGGTTATGGTTTCTTCCTTTCTCCGTCTTCTCTTTGGAGGAGCTGAAGCCGGCGATTGTTCCACTGCTCAAGCGGATCTGGTGGTTCTCTAGGCTGCAGGATATCAGTGCGCAGGTAGCACCTCACATTTCAATAGGGTTGGTCTTACCATAAATAAGGGTGTGGGCCGGGGACTCAAATTTTATCTTGGCACCCCACCAATTTCTTGTAAACCAATATTCATAAAAAGATGTCATACGATTGCCAAGTGGCCGGGTTTAATATGGTACTCTAAACGAATTCGCTTTTACGTACAAAACAAAACATGTGGGCCTTATTTACTACTCCCTCCATTCCAGATGGATGTGGGACTATTCCATTTTGGGTGTTTAACTAGGATGTTGATATTTCTTTATATTGGGGGTTATGTGTTTGTGATATGACTATATTGCCCTCACTTTTAGTCTTCTACCCCACTTTTTATTAGTTTTGTAGGGTTTTTTTTTCTTTTTCTCTTTCCTCTCCCCCGCCTCTACCCCACATTTTATTAGTTTTTGGTCTAAAACCAAATTCCAACATCTCACTGTCTTGGAGGGAGTAGTTTTTACGGGTATTGATTATGGCACGGTCAAATACTAAACTAAAATCCAATGTAAGGAAATCGTACTCAATCAACCAATTGGGCTAGATATAAGGCTAAATCGTAACTAGGGTCAAGACCAAAAAATCGAAATCGCTGGAAAACGAACATTCCACTTGTTAATCAAAAGAAATAATGAAACCCTAGATTTTTTATGCAGGTTCCTCAATTATATAAGATAATTTTTCAATGAAAATAATTGCATGGGCGTCGATGGTGGCGTGCTGAAGAAATGTTGAATTTGCAGGTTTTTTTGTTGTGTGAATTTGAGGTTTTCAAGAACTCAACAATGGTGTTTGACCTTAAAGACGAAGCTTTTAGTGTTCCAGAGAAATCAATTGCTATTTTATTCCGATAATGAAAGTGGGTGAAGTGAATTAAAGATTTGGGAAAATTTTCTTCAAGATTTACGTTTGACGCAACACATCTCGCATAAATCTTCCCTCAAAAACCACAACATAATTGCGCCTAAGTCTTCAACTCCCCCCCCCCCCCCCCCTAAATTATACCATGGTTCCGGGAGCATCATGGGAGCACAAGGAGCATGATGCTCCCAGTCACAATAAAGAGGTGAGTCAATGAAATAAAAAATAAATTATTTTTAAGTGTGGTCCCTACTCCTCTATTGTGAGAAAGACCACCATACTTCTTGTGCTCCCGGGAGCATAGTATAAGCATTGGCCTCCCCTCCCCATTTCTTTTCATCCATCGTAGTTGGCAGCTCCCCATTCATGTTGTCTTAAGATTCCATAAACACCCGTGGTATGTGTTCTACCTTCCTCTCTTTTAGTGTTTTGTGAGATTTGTTTGATTTCACTATTCAAATGCTTATTTAGGCCATGTGCGATTGGAATACATTTTTGTGATTTGATTTGAATCAAACTAGTCTGATTTGATTTAATTTGAATGAAGTTGATTTGATAAGATCTGAACTGAATCTATTGATAAATTGCCGGCATTTTGACGAATTAATAACTAAAAGTAGACTAGATTAATTGATTGTTATTTGGATAATTCTACTCTGATTTGATATGAATGAAACTGATTTTTTTTTTATTTGAATAAGTCTTGTCTACTTTGAAAACACTATTTAATAAGTTGAATCGCATAAGGCTTTACGCCTTAGGCTCTGTTTGATAGAACTGCATCTTTCTGATCTGATCTGATCCGATTTGAATGATTCTGAATTGATCTGATCTAATTTGAATTTGTTAAAATGTTAGTTTAATTTGGATGAATTATATTAAGAAATAGACTAAATTCATCCTTCGTTATTTCACTAATTCTGAACTTAACTGATCTGATTTGAATGCGTCTGATCTGATTTGTATGGATTTGATCTGCAGTGAATGCACTATTTTTTAAGTCTTATCAAACGGAACCTTAGTCATTTCAAAGTGGAGTAATCACGATCACCAATCATCTCTTTTTATATAGGCATGACATTGAATTTAACCAACAAACTCAAAACACGAAGTCCTAAAACACTTGCGATAATTCATAAGTGTATGATGATAAAGTTTTAACTACAAATTTTTTTAAAAGTATAATGTTTAGGGAGATTCTGCCAACTACGCCTCATCAAATGATTTATATCTATCGCTCCCGTAATTTCAGGTGGCAAAAAACTAATTTTAGCCATACGAGTATATTCTTACCTCCCGTAAAAAAAAAAAAAAAAAAAAAAAGAAAAAAAAAAAGCCTCTCTATTCTAAAACCCCAGTCGTAATACTTTGACAAAATCCCTAAAACCCTACTCAACTATTTGCAACTCCCTTGTTTAAAAAAATAAATAAATAAATTTGCAACTCCCCTCCTTTCCCCTTTCTCTCTTCCTATTGAGCTTCAACTTCACACTTCTAAATTCAACCTCATCTGATTGATCACCCAGATCTTCCTCTTCAACTCCCAAGTCCCCATTTATGCTGTTCGTCTGAATTTGCATCCCCAAATTAATCCCTAATTAATCTTCAAATGAAAGCTGCTTCTTTTAGAACTCTAAGAAACATTTCTGCTTTCTCCCTTAAACCCCACAAAACCCCCACATTTTTATCCCATTTTTTCTCTTCACAGCCTCGATTTGATCAACCCAATTCATCAAATTCCGGTTCGTCTTCGTCTGAGAATGAGACTGATCACGAAAGTTCGGATTTTAACAGTGCCCATTTCGAGCTGCCCCCTCAAAACCCGGTTAAAAACCCGGAAAATGGGGGCAGCAGCAGACTTTGGGATGATAAGTATAGGGATAAAGTTAGGAGCAAGGTGTTCAGTGAGAAAATAGAGAGGACCGTGAGTGAGAAGGAGGCGGAGGAGGAGAAAAGGGGTGAGGATGAGAGGAAGAGGGCACTCGCGAGGGCGCTTCTCGAGGCCGCCCTCGCGAGGGCTGATGATGAAGATGAGGAGGATGAGGATGAGGATGAGGAGGTGGATGTTGAGGATCAGAAGAGTGTTTCTGTTGGGATTATTGGTGCTCCTAATGCTGGTAAATCAGCACTCACTAATTGCATGGTTAGCTTCTTCTCCACTCCTTAATTTCAGCTTTTCTGTGTTATTTTCAATGTCTTTGTTGTTCTAGTGATTAGATTAGATTAGATATGCGGAGTTTGTACTCGAAAAATGCTGAGAATGATGGCCCTTTGTTTAGGCAGAGGCATTGGGTAGTGGAGTGAGTATGTTAAAGTCTTAGAGTTGAATCCCTTGGACAGGTTGTTTGTATTACTTGTAGTGGCTTTTGCAGCGGGTTATCACCTTCATAAAATATTGAATGTCGGGTTTTGTGACCTATTTGTGGTGTGATATCGTTATGTAGCTTTAGAATTTGCCTTGTTTGTTGGTATGTTAGTATGTGACACCTTGTTTGTTTAGTTATGTTTTTGTGTAAACAATTAACTAGTACTTTGGACTCGGTGAAATCACGGGTTTGCTCGTGAATGACTACATTCATGTCCATCTTTGCCTACCTAGTTTGGTTACCCACTGACTTGTTTTCACAGAAAAATATTCAGTAGAATACATGTAGAAGTACCACAAGAAAAAAGAGTTTTCCATCACTGAGATTTTAATGTATAACTCACGGAGCAGTGTCAATTGCCCAGTTCCCAACAACTTCTGATGTCAAAACATCTTCTGTCTTCTGTAATTCTGTTACGTTGCACCACCATTCGTCTTTTAGCTTACATTAAGAATTCCGAACCCAAGTCCTATGGCAAGTCTTTTAAAGGATTATGCCTTATTTTTATGCCCGAGTTTTAATGGAAAACATAGACGTGGCATTCACTTCGTCTTGTTAGCAAGATTGTCATTTTGCTTAACATCTTAATGTTCAGATATAGCAGCTGCAAATGAACAAAACACCAAGTGTATAGACAAATCCAACCATGGCACCCAAAAAAAAAGGACAGTCGAACCGTGAAAGCTCAGCAGAGTACCACACTGGCAAAGTGTCCTATTATTTGTCAAGATTCAGCAATGGGGTCACTAATCTCAATAGATTATTTAGTCTAAAAACACCAGCAAAGCTAAACTAAGGTCTGAAGCTAATTATCAATTGTGCAACTCTGCCAAGTTCAAATATGTAGCGCACGAATTTCCTTTGAACCTGTCAAGTGAATTTGGGTAGATGTCTTGGCTTGCCTATTAGTAAATTTTGTAGATAGGTATAGATCTATAGGAAGGGTGGGGTGCCGAGTCCATGTGATTTCATAATTGATAATTAACCCAAATACCATACGTCAAATCCCTCGTTATATAAAATGCATTTATCATTAAATTTAGATGTCGGTGGCCGGATTTTGAAAAAAAAAATTGCTAGGAAAAGATAACATTACATCTATTCCTTTTACGTGTCAAAATGCTTCTTAGCCAATCACTAGTATCCTAATTCCACGTTCACCCTTATCACCTTGCTCTCTGTAGACCAACGGAACACTTCTTATTGCCTCTGAAGACTATCCTCGTACATCCTCTCCTTATAAGTATTGCACGAGAGTGTACCCCCGCTCTCCTTCCTGCTTTTCCATACCGAGAACGGACACTACCAGAATAGATTCTCCAGAATTCTTATGCCAAATCTGTCAAACTACTTCGTTAGCTTCTTGTTTTATTAGACTTTAGTCTTCAAAGTCCTTTTTCGTAAAAGATTAGTTCCAATTATTCCAATCAGCTCTAAAGAACTCGCTTTTATATGGAAGTATTAGATTTGTAATGCTCAAACTTCTCTCAAACCAATGGTTCACACTAACTCTGTAAGAAAAATTTGCCCCTACTTAGATCATCCCAAAGAAACCAACAGAAAATTAGAGCTTCCCCAAGTATATCTTGGGCGTATATATGGAAGCTCTTCATTAGTGAGCTCTGCAGGCTGAAATTATGTTGTTAAGAATTATTATGACACGAATAGGCCAACTTGGATTTTCAAAGTTAACAACTTACGGAAAAGAATCTAAACTTGACACCTAAGATTAACAATTTTTCTCAATAATTTGAGAGTGACACTTAGGATTATAGAAACTAGTGTTAGCCTATTAGTATTACTATAATTTATAGATGAGTTTCTTTATGGCTAAGTTGGTATGATGTCTCGATCCTTCTAAATAGGGTTCTCCATGTAGTAGGAATAGGATGATGTAATGGGATGGTGTTTTTTTTTTAATTTTTATCTTGAATATGAATAGGTAGGGATTCAATAGGATTGGTTTTGCTATGTTTATTGGTTTTGTTACGTTCGATTAAAGGTAATCTCTGTAGTGTTTGGTCATGAACTAATGATCAACAAAAGGTTTGGTTTTGGCTCCTGGTCGATGAATACAACTTCTATTGACCATCAAAGAAGAGTTCTTACCTTTGAACTTGATCTTATGCTAAGGCAATTGTACTTATGACCCCAAATTATGAGTGAGCAAAGTTAGTGTGGTACACTGTCCTGTTATTCCAGAATTCTTATTCTCCGATTTGGTTGTAGCTACTCCCTCCGTCCCACATCAAGCACCCTTTGGGGCTTTGTAGTGGAATAAGAAAATTTGAAATAGTAAGTTGAGTGTGGAATATTCGGAAAAAGGAGGAGAGAGAATATAAGGATTAATAAAAATAGGAGAGATAGTGTGAGAGATGATGTGATAATTAGAGAAAAGTAGGAGAGAGAAAGATGTCCCAAAATAGACAGGGTGTTTGAGGTGGGACATCCAAATAAGGAAATTGGGTGTTTGAAGTGGGATGGGGGGAGTACTTGTTGCTAGTTGTAAAACATGTTGGGCACACAATAACGTTAAAAATGAAATGTTAGTGTTAGAAGAGAAATGCTATAACCAATTTCAGTAATTTGGAGCTGTGCTTAGCAAACAAAATCTTGTGGCTGAGCATATTTTTTCTGCTGTTTTCTCATTTCAAAGTTCTTATGAGATAGACATTGTGGGGAAACATCTACATTAAGAAATGTTGTTCTGTACTTCTCTTCTTCAACTGGAGGAGTGTTTTCTATGTTACCTGGAAGGTCTTGGATGTCATTATCATTGAATATTCAAGTTGGTATTATGGACAGCGATAAATCAATAAATCGACGGCTTAACTATCTCTTCCTTCTGTATTAGATAATTGCATATATGCTTCTTAGTCTGTTTCCACATGTAATGCAGGTTGGTACTAAAGTTGCTGCTGTTTCACGTAAGACAAATACAACTACTCATGAAGTCTTAGGAGTTATGACAAAAGGCGACACTCAGATAGTATGTCGTTGCTTCTAAGTGCCAGTTTAATTTGAATTTTTGTGATGCTTTCTCTCTTCTGTGTGACCTCTCTGACCAGATTGGCGTTTATGAAAGAGGATTCATGAACTCTAAAGATATTTGGCCTTCGTTAAGAGGATACCCCCCGGGCAGCGGTTTAATTAAATGATTTTTGAAAAGAAAATTGAAGAAGAGGCATGAGTATATGAGATGGCTAATGACTTCTGCTCAGTTAATATTCTCACTTTTGTGCTTTCAGCTGCCTTCGAGATTTCAAAAATTCGTATAAAAGCGGTATCCTGTCTTGGATTTATTGATCATATTTTGACTTTATGTGGTGCACACTGTTGTTATCCTTTCACAATTGAGGACTGAAATTTGTTTAGGAGGTTGGCAAGTTTTGTGGCATCTGCAGTCATTATGTAATGATTTTTTTGTCCAGTGTTTCTTTGATACTCCAGGACTAATGCTAAAGAAAAGTGGATTTCCATCAAGGGACCTTAAAGCTCGAATTGAAAGTGCATGGAATTCTGTTAACTTGTACGATGTACTCATTGTCATTTTTGATGTTCATAGACATCTTACTAAGTAAGTTTTCTGTCATGGACATAGCAGTTTACATTAGTAAGCATATTATTTGTATTTCTGATCATTACATGTACATAATGTTTTCAGTTGTTCTAGCTTTAACAAAACGTCTGAATACCCAAAATTTAGATCTCAATGCCTCTTTGGCATTTTGTGATCCGTAAGAAATACCAAAATGAGGATTCCAAATTGCATCAGCCTTTGATTTTTATTGAAATCCTAACTGAGGATTGTGGCAGACTGATCTATCCAATACTTCTTTTTTAAAATGCTATGCTGGACCTAGGAGTCAAAGCCTCAAAAGAACTTATGTTTTTCCTGGAAGTATGCTTTTATGGCTATCTTTTGGTGCCTTTGGTTTGAACAAAATCCATGGAGGCACTCACCCTCTTTATTACCTTTGGGGATGAATTGTCTATTTTGCTGGGTCTTTAGGGATTTCCATCCAATCTTGCAATATATTTGGGGGGAGGAGGGGTTGTAGTTTGCTTTATATCTTGGAGGATTCCTTTTTCTCCCCTCATGTTTAACTATATTGATCACTAATATATCTCTCCTATTGACCTCTTCTAAAGAAAACGAACTTTACAAATAATATACAAAGAAGTAGATCAACCACTCTAGGTTACTTGACAAACACACTAGAACTAGACTTCAAAGGAAAAGTTGGAAGAAGATCAGCCGGGATCAAAAGCTTCACTGGACACTATCAAACACAAAACCTGTTAATTTATCTCGTCTTCTCACCCAAATTCTTAAAACACAATGAAAATTGGATAACTCCAAAGGAATGTACAGGAAGAGTTTTTGGGTCCTAAACTCTTATTTGATATTGGCAGCAAAGATTCAGGTTTTGAGAAGCTCTAGACTTTGAATGTTAGATAGTAAATTTTGTGTAAGAAAAAGTGAATGATGTGTCCGCCTAATGTGTTGTACCGTATTCTTTTTTTCTATATTACAGCTAGTTTAGAGAAGCGGAATGCCAATCGACACTAATGAGTATGGGTGTTGGTGTCGTATCCATGTCTCGTATCAGTATCCATGCTTCTTAGGGGATTACATCTTGAAAATGTCTTAATCCCTTTCTCTAGTAACTCAGAAAAAAGGGAAAATGTATGCCGAATATTTCAGTCCAATGTATCTTGCAAGATTATATGTGAACATCATGTTCTGAGATGGTAATGTTGTATTTTTACACAATGAGTAGCTTTTTTAGGATACACTGAAAGCTTCTATTTCTTGAGAATTTAAAATCTCGACTTTGTATCTGCTATTAGTTATTTATAAGGCTTTCTAGCATATGGATCTCTTCCTTTAAGTCTAACATGGGTGGTTTGAATAACCTAATAAGTCAATCTGTGTTCTGCCATCATAATATGCATTCTTGATTAATTTTTATCTGTCACATATGTGCTACTATATGCATGCCTGCTCAATTTACCCTTCTAACCTGTCTCAATCAGGCCTGATTCAAGGGTCGTTAGACTAATCGAGCGGATGGGTTCAGAATCTGATCCAAAACAGAAGCGGATACTCTGTATGAATAAGGTTGACTTGGTTGAAAAGAAGAAAGACTTGCTTAAGGTGTCAGAAGAATTCAAGGATCTAAAAGGATATGAAAGGTAAGATGTACCCCCTTTTTTTGGGTCTTTGGTTGTGCTTAATAGCCACTTGTCTGATTGAATTTCTATTTTCAGGGTCTTTATGATATCTGGGCTCAAGGGTGGTGGAGTTAAGGATCTTACTGCATATTTGATGGAGCAGGTATGTCTTACTGGATTTTGAGCTATATACTGTTCATCAACAAAAAGAACCTCCACAAAGTGTTTTTAGGTGGTTGCTGTGCCTCTACTTGTAGAGATACTTATTAGTTATAATACTCTATTTCCATTTATTTTATTTTATTTTATTTTATTTTTTTCCATACTTGTAGTTTCTTATTTGTGTTAATCATCATATATTTGAACGTAAAAGTAAGTTTCTTACTTTGCTGAATAGAATATGTGAGGATTGCTATGTCTTGCTGGAGACGAATTAAATTAATTACTCCCATGTATCCTTTCCAGTCTTCTCATGTCTCCTAGTGGCTTACTTGGTCAAGTCTATATTGAGGATCTGTATATAGTCATGGCTGTCGCTGAATAAACTGTGGGAATTTACTTATGGAAAAAGTTAAGTTGTGGAAATTCTAGTAATAAAGTAATCTTAAGCATATTTTTCCCGAACTTCCTATCTCTTTTGTGCCAAAAAATGTCGATGGTAATGAGTAATTAGGCAGCAATTGCTTCTTATTCCGTTAGCCGGTCTCAACTCTTCTATATTTTTGGATTGTCATCATAACCCCTGTCGTATGCGGATTTTCATTTCCTGTGCAAGTCCCCCCCTCCCCCCCATGAAGCAGACCATGATACGTGACCAATCTTATTTGCCTTTCACAGAGCCCGTTAAGACTATTAGTACTCCGCCAATTTTTTCGGTTCTGCAACTCGCTTGCATAATTTAGTTGCTTGGCATTAGAAGTTTTGAGTGCTGGAAGATTTGGACTGCCAATAGTCATGGCCTTTATCTATCCGTGTGGTGCAGTGGGGTGGGTTGGATATGACATTTGTTCCTTCATCCTACATACTGTATTGTATGCCTTTCTTTTACTGATATTACTAAAACTTTCTGCCTCTCTCTCTCTCTCTCTCTCTCTCTCTCTCTTTTCTTGCTTATTTGCGTTTATGTGGGTTGTCTTTCTTGTCATTGGCATTATGTTTATACGGTAATACTGTTTTCTAAGACGTGACAGATTAAAGATGCAGACCTGCTAATCTAATTTGCAATAGACTAATTAATGCGGTAGGCATTCAGTAAGTCTCCTTTTAAAGTTGTTTTACTTACTTTGTTAGGCAGTAAAAAAACCTTGGGATGAAGATCCGTTTTCAATGAGTGAAGAAGTTATGAAAAACATATCGTTAGAGGTAGTCCGCGAGAAGTTGTTAGATCATGTGCATCAGGTACTTTCTAATCTCTTTCTTGGTTTTATCCCAATAGTGTTTTAACTCCTGTTTTTCATTTTATCAAGTTTTGATTAAAGGGTTTTTAGCAGCTGAACATGATGATATAGTTCAGAGATTCGCAATGCTTAATGATCAATGATTGTATGCAGGAAATTCCGTATGAGGTAGAGCATCGATTGATGGATTGGAAAGATCTAAGAGATGGCTCTTTGAGGATTGAACAACATTTCATAACTAACAAACAAAGCAAGCGCAAGATCCTTGTGGGAAAAAATGGCTCAAGAATAGGGTATGTTATGGAGTAAGAGTGTTGTTGTGGTTATGTTGTTGTCGATACACCTGAACCTTTCCTATAGTTTTTAGACTTCCAAGTTTCAGAAGCTGTGGTCCTTTTTCCTTTGTTGGACAATTTTGAGTACACAATTTAAGTGTGAGTCTTAATGAGCAGCCTTCTCTTGCTTCAAAGCCACACTAGCAATTGAAGTGATGAAGTGTTAAGTTTGTAGTGCCAGTACAGAAAACAAACAAACGGTCGTCTTGTGTTTGTTGACCTATACTTTTTCAGCTTGCTTATGGACGCTCATCTCTCTGTATTTTGTGTATGATAATCTAATAGGAGGATAGGCATTGAGGCTAATGAAGAACTTAGATCCATCTTCAAGAGGAATGTCCATCTCATCCTTCAGGTCAAGGTGAAATAGGACGCACTCTCTGCAAGGAATTGAAGGTTCTTGCCTCTTACAGTTTGCTGTATATATAAAAGGCATTTCAAATGTATTTGTATTCCATTTTTGTAGGTCATAGTAGTTTTCTATTTCTTTTGCCATCTTCTTAGTTTATCTGGCATTCTTCACACTGTTGCTTGGTCAAGTAAGAAGCTCTGTTACAATAACCTGGACGGGTGAATAGCCCTCAGTGGTCCTGTACTGATATTTACAAAGTTTAATACGAATGCACGACACTTCTTTACGTACCGTGAGTGACTTTTGAAGTGTTGTTTCTGGGAAAAACCTATATGAATGTCTGATTCAGGAGAACCTGAGCAGCGTCTGACCTCAGAGAAGGCTGGATGTGACGAGAGATAAGGGGTATAGCTGAAAAAGTTCTTAGCTGTACATTCATTTTACGCTAACAATAAAATGCAGGGAAATTTTTTTTTCTATGCCAGGTGACTCTGGGTTTGTGTAACCCTCTCAATCGCCTTAAGTAGCAGAAGCGGCTGTCAGTTCGTAAGTCGGAACCGTCTTCTAAAAATATGCTTCAGTAGCTGCAGAAGATATAGCCAAGCATACCTAGTCATGCTTTGGTGTAAGCCTTTTCACTAAGCGCTGTTAGCCAGATAGGAGAACTGCGCTTAGGGGAATGTAGTATTGGGGGTCAACTGCCAAGGAGCATCTCGCGAGAGTACTTCCTCAGAATGCTTGAAACTCCATATTACAACGTTCAGGTCACACAATTCATTGATGTTTGCTCGTGCCTAAAGCGAAAAGAGAATGACATTTTTATGCCAGTTTGTTCTGTACAAAACACTGTAATTTCTTGATGTATGGCAATAATGTGCCTCTTCGTACAAATTGGGGTAGAGGAGGGGGGGTGGGGGGTGGGGGAATGAGAAATGAGAACTGAGAACTGAGAACTGAGAACATTACTAGTGAAGAGCAGACTCACCCTGATGCGAATAACTATTGAAGTTAAACATCTACGGAGTATTATAATATCAAAACCCCTGCTAAATGCTAAAGAATACAAATTCAAGGTCTGTATATCTGAACATGCTTAGAATGTCTCTTGAACACAGTTTGGATGAAGGTCATAGTCACAAACATCACAGGAGAATGCCCAGAATCTACCTTGTTTTCTGCAAGCATCACAGAGGTAAGCCTTAGCCATGTCTAATTTAAGCTCATGAACATGCCTAGGGTCTTGCACTTGGCGCGGTAATCTTTCCCCTTCGTTCCTTAAGGTGGCCTCAATCCCTGCAATCCTCAGTTCTGTGAAAGGGAATGCCATGTGACCGTACAACGAGACCATAGCCCTTCCATTGGTGGTAATGGTTTTCCCATCTGGTCCAATTAAGACAAGAGCCGGTATCCCTTTGATACCGAATATCCTTTTCAAGTCTTGCCTGCTTTTATCTTCGTAAGGAATGGCAGGCCACGGCATATTAGATAAGCTGCAGATGAATTCGTCATGGTCTCTATCAGTTGAAATGAAGACTACTTCAAATTGTTCTTTTAGACTGGTCACTAGTTCAGTATAACAATCAAGAAGTTGAGCAGTGAATATACGCGCAGGAGGACACCAATGAGCACCGAAGTACAGACCTACTGTCTTGCCAATAAGTTCAGACACCGATATCTGCAAAACAAGATCAAACTTATCCTGATAATCCAAAGACGAGAACGGAGAAATGTAAAGGTTACAGGAAGCAAGCTGCAACTCCTGCAAGCCAGAGTGTACCTTTTTGCCATCTCTGGAAATGATGTAGTTCCTCTCTTCATGTGCTAAAAGTTCTTCTATTTTACCACCTCGACGTTTACTCTCATCTAAGGCTCTCAGTTCATCTCTTCTAACCCTTGTAAAAGGGAATGCATCAGACCCATAATCTTCCACCAAGCTTATAGCATCCTCTTCAATCAACTTTCCATCCGAACTCAGTGGAATGAATGCTGGGAGATGATTAACATTGAACCGGCGAGCTAATTGTCTGTAAAGATTTAAATCAAAAGGAATTGACAGCCAGGGCATTTCCTTAAAGTGCTCTTTATATGAATTATCGTCTCGGTCAGACGACACAAAGACTATCTCAATCTTTTCACCATGCTTTTTCAGTGTATTGTATAGCTGCACCAGGTGGGGAGTAAAAGCTCTGCAGGGCCTGCACCAGTTTGCTGAGAAGAATAGGCATACTGTTTTTCCTTCAAGCGTACTCCAGGACACCTAATTAAATACAACAATTCTTAGCTAAAATCAACGATATATAGACATATGATAATGATCTGATTGCTTGTTGCATCAGGTAATCAACATATATGTCCGTTATATATGTTGCAAAGACTGTTATCAGATGACCCATAATGAAATTTGCGCAGAGAACTGCACAATATAAAAAGCACTAATAGTATCAAAGAAGAAAACTAAAAAACGAACAGACCTGTAATTGAGAGGGAGTACCTTTCCAGTAGAAGAAAATAGGAACTCAACACCATCAGAAGCTAACATCTTCTTGAACCCATTTTCCTGTACAGATTCAAGCAGTCCATCCATAGACACGGGCAAGCGCGAAAACTACAGTCTGATCTTGATCTTGTTCACCTTTTGATCTAGTGCATAATCAACAGAACAAGAATCATAAGCTACTCATGGGAAAATCTAAGGAAACATGATCACAGAATATGTGATAGTAACTTATAAGGTTGTACAGAAGAAAGACAGAAGGTTTAATCCCTACACTGATCACAATTCTGTTAAGATGACGTGAGGAATCCGCAACCACTACCTTAGATGCGCCCTGGGTAAAACCAACGCGCGTTATAGCAGACCAAGTAGCCAACAAGTTGCAAAGTCTACTTGGTAAGCTGAGATACTTGAAGGAAAATAGGGAAGATAAGAATTAGACAAAGCAGTAAGATTTTTTTAACAGAACCTGTCACAGCAGAATATGTCATATTGATATGATATCATTATCAGTCCCATAAGCAACAACTCCATCTAATTTTGGATAATGTGGTATTGGTATTAGATTCTAAGGTATATGCCAGCTGGGTTTGATGGCCTCCTTTAGGTCCCTTTCTAGAGAGTTCTATTCTAGTACTTTATTTATTTCTATCCCGAAAGTCTTTAGTTTCATCCTCATATTCGGAAGGGTTAAAATAGAACCGAAAAAATATCGTAAGGATTACAATATAAAGCGTCCTCCGTGCCAATCTACAATAACACCAACTTAACCTTAATGTCTTAAAGGTTGCCACATGACAAGGTTAGAGGGAGGAGGGGTCAATGTTGCATCGTTAATTTAACCCTATGTTAACAAAACCTCCGAAAATATTATGCACAGTCGACTTATCATCATCATTCTTATTAAGACCTAAATGCTTATAAAGAGGTTCTCGTTTTCAGCAAGTTAATTTGACGCTTTATTAGTGTGAACAACCTTTAATTAATTTCCTTTCAATAAGGCTAGGTCATTTTCGGGTGACCCTTAACTAGAAATGAGACTCCATCTATCCTCTTTCTTTTGTCTCTTTATCTTTGATCGTAAATGAATAAATGATGCAGTACAGTTAGTTTTTAGTAAATAAACATTGATTATTGAAAGTCATAGATTATCAGCCCTCTTTGATACCATGCATTATCTAACCTAACAACCTGAAAATCATCATTACAAATTTATAAATGATCATTAAAACAAAATTTTACTGATCGAATGACATGCAAGAAAACTCAATCAACCAAAATGTATAAAGTCAGACATATTTTTTCCGACAACCTTAACTAAGAAGCAAGTTCTCACGTATACCAAAAAAAAAGGTAAAGAAAAATGTTCTCAACTTACATACTACAAATCTGACCAACACAGGTTACAGTTGACTCACATAGTAGGAAAGGTAATTAAGCTATTTGGCAAATCACACATGCATGCATGCTGAAGAAGTGGAAAAATAGCCGGTTAACGAGTTAAGGACTGTCGTGTGAAAAAAATTACCTTACGCCAGTCATCATATCTGTAAAATGAGTAAATTATAGTATAAAAAAAAAAAAAAAAACATTGTCTTATCCGAATTTTTATCACCGAAAAACAATTTATTCCCTTTATCGCAATTGAGAGAACAAAGATTAAAGGGCTACCTTAAAGATTTGGGTTTGGCAATTGAGGACCTCTTCCTTCGAATATGAGGGAGTTATTTTGAGTCACAAAGGTTGGTCCCAGAGAATGGGAAAAACAATATGGATTTTGTGAGTTTTGTATATATTGCCAAAGTTTTGGGCAAGTGTTTGATTGAGTTGATTAAATATGAAATGGTCTGGGCTACGAATATCCGATGTTGCAAGCGGCATTTTCACACTCGCAAAGAAGCAAACGCGTGGGAGTGGGCCCAAAATTGGAGTAGGATGGCCAATATTTGGAGATGTTGAGCATTAGAGGTGACAAGTCAATCTATTTAAGAGTTCTTTTGATTTCGAATATTCATATCTCAATCCCTGCAATATATAAGACGATGTAGTAAAACAAAATTTTCTTTCACAGAATGGTCTAAGAAAAGGCAATGCTCACTATAAATAAGGCACAAGATAAATCGTAGCCATTGTTTTGTTAAATAAACCAAAGTTTAAACTTACACTTCTATGGAGATTGATCCAAATTACAAAAACCTTTTAACTAAATAGAAGAAAAACATAGAAAAGTGTATCTTCACAAATTGTAAGAACATATTTCTAATTCAAACATTCATCCTATTTGGTAATTAAAAAAAAAAAAAGAATATAAAAATTAAAGGAGATTTAGAAGAAAAAAAAAATTAAGAAGAAAGATCAGATCAGAGGAACTTACATTTTCAAAAGATGAAAAAATTAAGAAAATTACAAAGGTACAATTCCGACCTATTTGCCCCAAACTTCTGCTTCAAATTCCCTTTAATTAAAAAAGAACTTGATCATTCAACTGCCTAGTAAAAAAACTTAAACCTTAAGTTTCATCATGAATAGATGAAATAGAAGAATACAATTCTCGTTGACTTCCATAAGAAGAAGGGAAGTCTCCAACATCATCTTTATCCCTCTCTTTCAACTCTTCAATTTTCTCAACAGCATCCCTTAAACTCCACCTCTTCTCTACATTCCATTCACAACACCACACTCCTATCTTCAACAACTTCAACATCTCCCCTTTACTTTCATTTGACGCCTTCATTTCCACGTCGAACATGTCATTCGTCCACTCCTCCTTCACCACTGAGTTCACCCATGCTACTAGATCGTCGTTGCTCCCTTTCCCGGGTTTTAGATAGTTGGCCGGGAACTTCCCCGTTAAGATTTCGAGAATGAGGATGCCTAGACACCATACATCGGTTTTTTTGGTTATATTTCCTGTTTGGGTGAACTCTGGAGACTTGTAGGCCACCATGACCTGCTCTGCATGGTCTTTGTTGATCAATGGGGACAATGCATAATCCGAGAGTAAGGGCTCAAAGTTATCGTCTAGGAGTACATTGGATGATTTAAGGTGTCCGTGAGGAACATGAAGTTGAGGTAGCTCCCTAAAGAGGTAAGCCAAGCCTCTAGCTACACCCTTTATGATCTTTAACCTAGTAGACCATTCTAGTGCTGGTTGATCTTCCGTGCGCCTTCCTACATAATTTCAAAAATCATATAACAAAAAACACAATCAAAATCAATATAATGCCTTAGATAGTAATAAACTTTCCAATAGTATTGTTTTACGTACAAAATTTTCTAGAGTATTTGATCATGTTCAACCCTGGCCTAAAATCGACTTTTTATACGTATATTAACTCTAATATATATGAACTAATTATTAGTGTAATGCAATCACATGCATGCATGCGAAAATAACATGAAAGTGAGAGAAATATAATTACTTACCATGAAGATGACTGGCCAAGCTACCATTCTCCACAAAATCAGATATAATAAGCTTCTCATCTCTCTTGTGAAAGAAGGCAACAAGAGGAAGCAAGTTAGTATGTCTTAATTTACCAAGCCTCTTCATATGTTCTTGAAACTCTTCCTTTCCAACATTATTCATCTGCCTAAACCTCTTGACGACAAAGGAATGTCCACCTACAATGGCGGCCTTATACGACGATCCGAAACTTCCACTTCCAAGAACCTCAGCTGAGGCCTTAAGCAAGTCTTGCATCTCAAACTTTTGCCTGTCATTTCTTAAGAAGATGAGCTTTCCATTGTCACTCTTCTTGTAGCTTGTTGGCCTATCTAGGCCCCTTGACTGGCCGTTCGGGTACAAATTTGAGCCGTTGTTTTGGGTTTTCTTGACTTTCTGATCTGATGGAGAACTCTCAATGTCTCTATTTGTGGAAGTTTGATTGATCATGTTGCCGCCGTAGGTTCTATTTCGGAAAATGATGAATACTATGCTTACCATGAACAAAAGTCCTACTGTTACCATGATTATGATTAGCTTAAGGTGTGAGACTGGTGTATGTGGGCATGGTGCTAATGGTTTGCCGCATAAATCTGGATTACCTGTTTAAATCATGTACAAAAAACAGTGTTATAACAATGTAACATTATAGAGTTAAACATCAACAAATCAATAACCATTACAAAATAATATAAAGTATACAATACATTCTGCGCGTTGTATACTTGTATTCAATGGGAGAGATGATACACATACATTTAATGTATGTAGAATATTCATACATCAATAGGTGGCAACTTAATACTGGTTTCTTTTACAAAGGTATATTCTTAATTTTTCTAATTTTTTCACTCATTTTTTTTCAAATTTCATTTTTTTTAGTTCCAATTTCTCTCAACTGCCAATTTTTTTCACAGTTCACATCACCTATCTCCTTTCATTTCTATCTTTCCTCCATTAATGCCTACTTTATGTTCATATACTACCTTGTGTATGGGAATTGCTCGAATAGAAACAGGTCATTTTTAGGCACTTCTTTGTACTATATTGTTCATGTGTTCATAAAATTTCTTTAACGACATGGAGTATATTTTAACACACATATATCACAAATTACATATAATAAAAATTATCAAAATATACACACAAGGGTACCCATTTGAAAGTTCTCGTCGCCGCCATTATAATGATATGCCATATTCATTTTATAGACTTACAGGTCATAAGTTATAAAGAAAAGAAATTTAATTAAAAATGGATGGAACTCCTAATAGAAACTGATTTAGTAACTAATCTCACACATATTTTTATTCTCCCTCCAACTTATTTTTTTTTACTATGCTAGGTGGCAATCTTTCATTGGATATGTATAATTATTCCTCATACATTAAGTGTATGTGTAGAGTTTCTCATTTAATGGTTAATGTTTGGTTTGAATTTTCCCACTATTCAATGAAACATCAATAAATAAATAAAAAAACATAAGTCAAATTGAGGGAGTAATCAAACTTCACTAAAGCGGGTCTAAACTCATTCATTTCTTTGTGTGTGTGATTGACATATACTCTCGCTCTATCTCAAAAAAAAAAAAAAAGAAAACAAAAAAAAACTGTCATACTCTTATCATTTTTCAAAAAAAAAAAAAATTTCATTTGAATTCACCATATCTAAATCAAATGTTAACATTTAGAATTCGAATTAGTTATCATTTTTACTTATCCTCAATTTATGAAATGGGTTTGTCCATAAGTTTTCATTATAGTCCTGGATAGTATGTAGCTACCCCTTGACGTACCAAAATATTGCCTCCCAGTCTCCTAATATAAAGGGGCAACAATCAAGCATCGCGCAGATTCAATGTGTTGATAGAATCTTGATATATAAATGTATTTCATGTCATTTTGACTTGACGACATGCACCTTAGTGCTTCGTTCGTTTGTTTAAGTCATGGTCTTTGAATAATTGCCATTAAAATTGAAAAGAAAGTTATATATTCATAATTGTTAGAGAAGAGATTAGGCGGCAAATAATAATATTTTCAACTAATCACATCCTAATATTATACTACGTGTCAGGTCCCCCTTTTCTATTAATCACAAGAGTTACACGTCTCTACTCTAGTTTGTCTTAATCATCATCAAACTTTATGTCAACGTGACACCACGTCTAATATTACGCCTATTATTCACGGAAACTGCCATCCATGGTTCAGTCAAGACCCCATCACTAAACTTTGCTTGAAACTAAATGGAGCCTAAGCTCAATTTGCATTTGAGAATCGGAAAAAAAAAAAATTAAAAAGAGAGCATTCTAAAAATTAAAATTAAAAATAGGTCGAAATTTAAGGCCGAAATTACAGGGTAACGAGTCAAGAATTCAAAATATTTAAATTTTGTATAAAAAGTCTAGTATAACTAAAAAAATACTCATTATTGTAATTATTTTCATAGTATTGGACCAACTACCTCAATCTTACGAAACCAGAATTTATTCCTCATGAGTCAAGGGGCTCATCAACTCCTTAACTTTTAAACTTATTCGCTTAGTATCCTACAACTACCTAATTCCGAACCTTATGCGTACGTGCGTTCCGTTAACTCACGACAAACTTGACTACTTGAGATTTATG
This sequence comes from Spergularia marina, assembly GCA_963680865.1. Classification (NCBI taxonomy): domain Eukaryota; kingdom Viridiplantae; phylum Streptophyta; class Magnoliopsida; order Caryophyllales; family Caryophyllaceae; genus Spergularia; species Spergularia marina. The sequence goes on from OY804554.1 coordinate 14,543,422, forward strand.
GACATCTCATCACATCGTGAAAGCACGATGAAAATTTGAAATTAAGCCTAAATCACTAAATTTCTTGTATCAAATTAGCTTTGGCTGATAAAATTCTATGTAAATTGTTTATACGCCCATGTTGTAAGTAAAATGAAGAAAAAAAATTTGAGTAGTTTAGCTATGTTTGGTATGCACTGCTGGCCTAAAAATGATTACCTATAAAGTTTGACTACATTGTGACCTAGACCCGTTTTATATACACTGCAATACTAGTAGAATTTTTGGTCACTAAGTAATTATCTGATCGTGACAATGTAGCCTCCCATTTAATTAATACCTATGGTAATCATTCCAACTCTAAAAAAAAAGTAAGAACAAAAGATACTAGCAGTTACAAGAAATTGATTGTGACATCGTGTGGTATCTAAGTATGCCTACCTTAAATGTTATATCATGTAGCTAGGAACGCACAAAAGATGAGTTGTTGAAATGTACGATATATCAGCGCAAAGGTGATACTCAAATTTAGTAGGAGTTTATGACGCTATCTCATTTCCCTACCACGGAAGCATTTAAACGAAAGCCGAATGATTGTTATTGCAAAGGTCTAAAGGAGAAAACTCACCCAAAAACGTAGACGTATTCATGAGCCTGAAGCTAGGAGGAATTTCACCATTAAATAAGTTATTGGAGAGATTGACCATCCTCAAATCGTGGGACACAAAATTTGGTAGGTTACCACTAAACTGATTGTTCTCAATGGACAACTCCAAAAGCATAGGCAATTCAGCCAATGATGAAGGTACTACACCAGTCAAGGAGTTGTTTGACAAATACACCTTCTTCAACACTTCCATACCCTTAAACGCATCCTCTTCGACGTCGCCGGAGAAATTGTTGTAGGACAAAAACAACGCCCTTAGCCTCCCAAGCTTGTTGATGGGTGGCAATGGACCATCAAAGCTATTGTTCATAAAACTTATAGACCTTAAACTCGATATTTGAGCAAGGGTATCCATGTCGATAGCGCCTTTTAATCCCATATTCTCGAGTTGTAGACCGGACAAACTGTTCTTATCACATAGCACACCTTCCCAATTTCTTGTATGATTAATGCATGGAGGGATTGAACTGTTCCAATTGCTTAGGGCACCCCCATTTGTTATAAGGGACTCCTTGAACTTGAGGAGGATCTTAGCATCACCACCACCATCACAAGAAACAATGTCAACTTTCACCAAAAATATTGCCAAGAAAATAAAAACTAGCACAACATTGTTATTCCTCAACCAAAAAAATTGATTTTTGTTATGATGGTGAGCTAACATTGTTGTTTTTGCTAATTTGTGGGTTAACAAATTGAGATCATTGGGAGGAAAAGAAAAAGGGGAAAAACCGAAACGAGTTTAGAGAAAGAGATGAAATAGAACTAAGAATTGAGGAAATGATGAGAAGTATGCATGAAGAAACTATGAAAAGGAAATGGTGATGAGAATGAAAGAGGTCGTGGGATAATGTTCTATACTTGCCATGGTATTAGCTGTGAAGGCCGGCCTTTGGTGAAGATTTCTTCTCTTAATTTATTGTTTGGTGAAGTCTGCAGCTTCATCAATTGATTAATCAACTAGTAGGATTTTATTCTTTGATCATAATAATTGATTACTTATGTATGCAAGTTCGTAGACTTTGGACGACTAGCTAGCCTACGTCCAACTTCCAAGCCAGAACATTGTTGGGGTGTCAACTCAAGTGCCACATTGAAGAAACAAGGACTAGAATCCTTGTTTATAAGTTCCACCTCCACGCTATATAGTATGAAGCCTTTTGGGTAAGATTGACCCACTTTCCAAAACCGTGAAGGCTTGTCTCCCAGCCCAAAGCGGACAATATCATACTAATTGTGGAGCCGGTGGTTTGGCAGTCCACAACAAGTGGTATCAGAGCCATGGGAGGATTGTTAGGGTGTCAACTCAAGTCCCACATTGAAGAAACAAGGACTACAATCCTTGTTTATAAGTTCCACCTCCACGCTATATAGTATGAGACCTTTTGGGTAAGATTGACCCACTTTCCAAAACCGTGAGGGCTTGTCTTCTAGCACAAAGCGGACAATATCATACTAATTATGGAGCCGGTGGTTTGGCAGTCCAATCGTGCTCGATGTCGTTTTCGATCCAACGTCAATTGAAACTAGTTCGATAATTAAAACGACAAATGCACGTGGTGTTCCTTGAGTTTTGACGTTTTGCTCATGATGTCTCTGCTTTTGAAACTACTACTCTTTGGTGTCACTCAGTTTTACACAACCCGGCACATGGTGTCCCTGGGTCTAACTTTGTTAACAGACATCTGTTAACTCATGACGTGGACGTCATTAGTGGTTGGCGGGAAAATAATTAGTGTTGTTAATTGCATTTTAATAAAAAAACAATAAAAAAATAAATAAAAAATTCTCTAAAAATTCCAAAATATTTGTAAAAAAATCCAGATATTGATTTTTCCAAAATAATTCCGAATATTGTTTTTTCGAATTTTTTCCCCGAAATTATGTTATTGGTGAAAAACACAGTGCACATGGTGTCCCTCAGTTTTACATTTTTGTGCACATGGTGTCCCCCCGTTTTACAATTTGTGTATGTGGTGTCCCTGAGTTTTTCAATTTAATGAGTATGGTTGTAACGACTAGTTTTTGTTGTAGCCGTTGTAATTGCATGTTGTGGTATAAATAGACACCACCTGTAACACCCCATATTTTTGGGTTACTTGAATTGTACAAAGTATTGGGAGAATCTCGTTTTAAGGGCGGGAAAATCTATTTTGGGAATTAGGATATACCTTCCGTTTAGAGACGTTTTCCTAATTGGGCAACGGTTTGGCAAAATTACCGAAATACCCTTACTAAACCCTTCCTATTTTCTACAAAGGAATAAAACAAACACTAAACCCTCCCCATCACCCTCACGGCAGCAGCAAAAGAAAAAAAAAAAAAGAGGTACGTGAAAGAGGAGAGGAGAAGAAGAGAAGAAGGAGAAGAGAAGGAGAACCGCCGCCGGCCGCCCGTCGCCGCCACCCGCGCACCACCGCCGACCCCCTTTGCCCTCTCTCTTGGTTTTACACCAAGAGTTGTAAGTTTAACCCCTTTCTCTCATAATTTTCAGATTAGGGTTTCTAATTTATCATGTTAATTGAAGTTAAAACATGATTGTAGTATTGAGTGTTGTTTGTTTAGATTATAGTCATGCTTAATTGTGGTTTTGATGCATGAATAATTGAATGCTAATTTAGGGTTTTTGAATTAGGGCTTCCTTAATCTTATGCCTTTTGTAGTATGATCATGATTATAATTGTGGGAATGACTTTGATTAATCCTATCCATGCTTAATTGTAGTTTTGGTGCATGAAATATTGGTTTCTATATTAGGGCTTTTGAAATTAGGGTTCATGGTTGTTGGGGGTGATTTCATGGGTGGAATTATGTGAAATTTGGAGGGGATGCTTGTTATGAGATGGGTAAACCATGGTTTTGATTTGAGAATGTTTCATGAGGTTTTAATTGATGAGACTGTACTCTGCCCATTTCTGAATTTTGCCTAATTCGGATGTTTAAGTTGTTATTATGGTGATTTATAGATGGATTAATGTTGTTAGTACACTTGGGAGGGTGTTGTGCGAATTTGGAGTTGTTTAGAGGTCGTTTGCATGTTGAAATCCAAAGTTAGAGTGCCTTGGATGCATTAGTAGGGTGATGGTTAGTGATTGGTGTATTGTTGGTTGATTTTAGGTTGTGTGTTCGAGGAAGTACCGTTCTAAAGTCTTGAGTTGATCTTGTGATTTCGCTAGTAAGGTAAGAACGTTGATCACAAATCTCTCACTAACCATTATCTTGTTTGATACACTTTGCTTGATCATCGTATGTTCTTGCTTTACACATGCATTCTTGTTACCCGTTTCGCTTGTGCCTAATTATATCATTGGGCATATTTTCCTTCCATCCTATCAATGTTCGTTTGCGGTCTTTCGACCACCACACTCCCCACGGCCTTCGGCCCCTTGCCTTTCTCGGCCCTTCGGCCTCTAGCCGAGACCACCACTCGGCCACTCGGTCGAGTGGTGTGTTTGCTTGTTGCTTGTGTTTTTGTTTCGCTTCAAATAGCTATCGATTATGATCATTATAACTTGTATCGTCAAATAATGCATCTTTGAATAACGTATATAAAACGGATGAAAGAATATAAATGACTCCACCTAGAGTACGATGTATTCGGCTCGGCCGATCATCGTTTGATATACCTCTGATCAAGGTACGTAGGGTCGGATTAGCTACCGACTTCCTAATAGTCTTCCTCCTAGATGGGAGCTCGTCCTACCGGCCTGTCTTGTGAGGGGTGTGCACACTCGGGATTATTAGGGTGATAATTACAACTCTAGCTCGAACAAAGTTCGTTAAGTGGGGCTATGGGGTAGGACCCTGGCCGAAAATATGATTAAGAAATGTATATATATATATTGGGCGACGATGCTCTTTTGATAATGCACTTGGCTGCTATTGTTAATCCTATGTTATAACGTCAATTCGTTCTTGTTAGCTACGCGCCTCAAGGCGCGTATCTTATTTGCTCTTTATGATTGTTATTTCTTACTCAGCCTGTGCTGACGTTCTGTTTTCTGGTTCGTCCCTACCGTGTTCTGGGGCCTATGTCAATCTTCGATGGCATAGTTGACAGGTCTTGATGATATGGCTGCATGCTTACGAAGTTGATCATGTTGGGGATTTTCGAAAGACTTTGTTTTCGTCTCAGACTTCATTTTGTTCTGTTGTTTGTAATTTGGATTTCGTTTTGAGAACTGTAGCTCGACATTTAAAGACTTCCACTGTTTTATTTTCCGTTGGTTAATTGTAGTTGAATTTCTAAATTTATTTCTATTTATAGTTGGTCAAAATTTAGGGTTGTTACAGTTGGTATCAGAGCCACAGGTTCTGATTCGTCGAGTCTATAAAGGTTTTCAAAACTTGTTTTAAATGATTTACAAACTAGGCATGGGATGGGTGCATTCATTCGCATGCTATGTGCTAACTGTTATGTGATACTAGAGAAGGAGTTTACACTAATGGTTTTGACCTGCGAATTATGTGGTGTGCGTATACGATTTGGGTACTAATGCACTTGGAGTTCTCTCTGGTATACTGACAGAATGGCAGGCACGAGAACATATGTTTGGGAGTTCGGACCATCTGGTGTAAGGTCAATTGCTGGTCCATGGACGATACCGGATCATATAGCTTTTTCATCTGAGACCTTCCAGGACCGTATGAGAATTGGTGAGTCTGTAGAGGAGTTCGTCACCAGAATGAGGGCAAAACTGACTGAGGCTGCCGAAAGATTTCCATGGGCAATTAGACCTGAGGTCCAAGTCTTTGTGACTTTGGTTAATCTGAGGATACATCCCCGTTGGGAGGAAGTTCGAGCGAGACTAGAAAGGAATGCCTATTATGCATGTCTCATAGGGAGTTCACAATACTTGAGGGACAGATCAGGCAGAGTGATAGATCTTGACAGGTTGGAGGTAATTCTAGAGTGGGAGTATGAGATGTCCCTTAGCCCTGTGCAAATACCTAAGGATTACCCAATCCACATACCTCCAGTACACTCGAACACTGATAATGGTAATTCTACCCTGGAGTCACATGAAGCTTATATGAAGAAAGGAAAGAAGGTTCAGCTACAAGGACATGAGAAACCTAGCCAGTTGAACCGGAAGAAAGTTAAAGTTGAGGAATATCACCATTCTCCTAAACCCCCGTCCTCGCCTATTGGAGAGGATGCACCAGTGGACACGGAGGAGGAGCCTGAGGAAGCTCCCACGAGTGAAGAGGAGGATGATACTATTGGAGCTAGTGACACGGAGGTAATTGTGATTAGTTCGGATGAGGAGTTGAGCGACTCGGATCAAGATGATGGAGGTGAAGTACCTAATGATGAGGATTATGACCCGAGTGGCGATGCTTAGGGGATAAATAAGGAGACTTATTAATAAAGACATAAGGCCTAATTATTAGTTAAGCGTCGATTGTGTTTTCTTAATTAAACTTTAGCATTAAATGTTACGTGTACTTTTGTCAAGTCTTCATTATTTAGACATTTTAGATTGGAGACAATACCCCAATACTATTATGATATTTCGATTATTTCATAAAATTGCTGCAAATTAAATGCTATCTGACATTTTACCGTGTGTTGATGTTGTTGTTCTCGAAAATTCGTACGTCTGATGCTTCTGATCCTGCCACGACTCGTGCTACAGTAACACGAGTCGAGTTTTCAAAAAAAAACAAAGCTCTGAAAAGCTAAACTCGGGCGAGACGAATAGACGGATGTTGATTTCGATATATCTATACTTCTGAGCTAAATTATTATCATGATTCGCTGACTGTGCGATTTATTGTTTATGTTCGGATTGAAATATATTGATTTATGCTTGTTAATATCTAAATGAGTATGCTATTGGATTGGTTATGTCTGAATCCCGTTATTACCTTATAGAAAATGGTGCGAAACAACAGTCCAGATTTGACAGCTATTCTAGCACAAATGGCACAGCAGCAACAGGTGATGGTTGAGGCTATGCAGCAAATAGCACAGAATAACGCTGCTAATAATGCTGCTAATAACGCTGCAAATAATGTTGCAAACAACGGCAATGGGAATAATGCCGGTAATGGAGGTGGAGATGATGAGATGCTGTTAGCTAGGATGTCGGATGCCGTACAGAAGAAACGACCTGACAATTTCACTGGGAGAGGAGAACCGAGCATCCTACTTGATTGGATAGAGGATATGGAGAGAATTTTCTCTGCTGTTGGCGTTCCTGACAATCTAAAGGTAAAAGTTGCTGCATTTTACCTCAAGGAGGTAGCTGGAAGATGGTGGATGAAAATTCAGGAGGAGTTTTACAAACCAGTGCTGGAGGAGAGAGCTGATGGGTCTGTTATCGAGAGGTTTAGAGATTGGAAAGTTTTCAAATACCTCTTAGAGAAAGAATTTTTCCCGGAGCACTTGAAGGAACAAAAGGTGGCTGAATTTGAGGCATTTCATCAAACTGAGGGCATGTCTGTGAAGGAATTCCATGATAAGTTTGAGGACTTGAACAGGTTTGCTGAGAGTGTGACGCCAACTGAGTCCTCTAGAGCCGCCAACTTTAGAAAGAAACTACTTTGGAGTATTAAGGGATGGTTTGCCTCTGAGCGATTCCATACTGTAAAGGATGTTTATGAGAGAGCCACCACAGCAGAGCAGAACATGGAGACAATGAGCATGGAACTCGGGGGGAAGAGAAAGGAGACGCTCTTCGATTTGGTGAACATACCCAATAAGAAAGGAAATTTTGGGGATTTCAAAGGAAAGGCGCAGTCTGCTGGGACTGGGAAGTCGAACTACAAGAATGTTTTCCACAATAGAGCTCATAGCCAGGGCTTTGAGATTGAGAGGCCTTGCAACAAGTGTGGCAATAAACACCCCGGGAAGACGTGCAATGGTGATAGGGTCACATGCTTCCATTGTGGTAAGCTTGGGCATAAGGCTAATGTGTGCTACTCCAAGATGGCTGGAAAAGCGCCTGTAGCGTCTGGGAGCTACTCAGTGGCGCCCAATCGATTTCAGAACTTCAAGGCCCAAAGTGGCTATGCGGGTTCGAATAACACTTACAAGAATCCGGCACCAACTAGGGGAACAACCTATACAGCACCAAATAAGCAAGCGGGATCGGCCAGTGTGGCCACTCCAGCTAAGAAGGGCACAGGACAGCTGTATGTCATGAATCCAGAAGAGAATGAAAACACTGATGTCGTATCGGGTAAATTTCCTGTTAACTCAGTACTTGCAAATGTACTATTTGATAGCGGTGCATCCCATTCGTTTATTGCTGATAAGATTGTTGAGAAATGTGGACTTAATGATAGTTCAGCGGTAAACTTTGAGTTTTCAATGCCTGATGGGTCTAGTATTGCATGTAAGAGTCAGTTTAAAGATGTGCCTGTAGTCATTTGTGGACATGAGTTCAAATCTGATTTAATAGCTTTTCCCTTAACCCATTTTGATGTAATATTGGGAATGGATTGGATGGGTAGGTATAAAGCGAGAATAGATTGTTGGATAGGAAAGGTTTCACTTCGGGGGCAGAAAAACACCCATGTGACTTATCGCATACTTCCAAAAAGACCAAGAATAAAGTTTGTGTCTGCCATGAATCTGAAGAAGCAGATAGCTAAGGGAGAACCTCTATTCTTATGTCATGTGCGAGACACTAGGGTAGAATACCCAGAGTTGAGCGATGTCCCTATTGTAAGTGACTATCCTGATGTTTTCCCTGAGGAGATTCCGGGGATGCCACCCAAAAGAGAAGTGGAGTTCAAAATTGAGTTAGTACCTGGAACGGGTCCGATTGCTAAGTCACCTTACTGGATGGCACCGGTGGAAATGCAAGAGTTGAAGAAACAACTGGATGAATTGGTGGAAAAGGGATATGTTAGACCAAGTGTGTCGCCTTGGGGAGCGCCGGTCTTATTTGTAAGGAAGAAGGATGGAACAATGAGGCTATGTATCGACTATCGAGAGCTGAATAATGTCACCATAAAAAACAGATATCCCTTACCTAGGATAGACGACCTGTTTGACCAGCTTAAGGGTGAAAGTGTGTTCTCAAAGATAGACTTGAGGTCTGGGTATTATCAATTGAAAGTAGCTGAAGAAGATGTACCAAAGACCGCATTTTCAACTAGATATGGACACTATGAGTTCACAGTAATGCCTTTTGGGTTAACAAACGCGCCTGCAGTGTTCATGGATCTCATGAATCGCACCTTCAGACCTTACTTGGACAAGTTTGTGGTAGTGTTTATTGATGATATTCTAATCTACTCCAAGACTACAGAGGAGAATAAGAACCACTTGAGGATCGTATTGGAAATTTTGAGAGAAAAGCAATTATACGGTAAATTCTCGAAGTGTGAGTTCTGGTTGAATAAGGTAGCCTTTTTGGGACACGTAATATCCAAGGACGGAGTTGCAGTAGACCCAGCTAAGGTCAAGGCGGTAAAGGATTGGCCGACCCCAAAGAATGTAACAGAGATTAGAAGCTTTTTGGGACTAGCAGGTTACTACAGGAGATTTGTGAAGGATTTCTCTAAGATTGCTAAACCAATGACGACTTTGATGAAGAAGACAACAAAGTATAAATGGGAGGAGACTTGTGAGACAGCCTTTCAGACTCTAAAGGAACGGTTAACCACGGCGCCAGTGTTAGCACTACCTGATGAGAACATACCTTACGAGGTGTACACCGATGCTTCAAAGAATGGATTAGGATGTGTCCTAATGCAGAACAGGAGAGTAATCGCCTATGCGTCTAGGCAACTCAAAAGTTATGAGGAAAACTATCCGACCCATGATTTGGAGCTAGCAGCTGTGATTTTTGCACTAAAACTGTGGAGACACTATCTGTTTGGGGTTACATTCAAGATTTTCTCTGACCATAAGAGTTTAAAGTACATTTTCACCCAGAAAGAGTTAAACATGCGTCAAAGGAGGTGGTTAGAGTTGATCAAAGACTACGACATGGAGATACAGTATCATGAAGGGAAAGCAAATGTTGTAGCAGATGCATTGAGCAGGAAGTCTCTACATTCGGTCCAATTGGTTGTTCAAAGACAAAGACTAAGGAATGAGTTTCTCAATTTCGGAGTTCAGTTAATCGAACCAGGAGCAACCACGGGGACAACCGCGATTGAAAATGATGTCTTTGAGGAGATCAAAGAATTGCAGGAGACTGACAAGCTGCTGATGGATAAAGTAGCAAAAGAACCTGCATTGTTCAAAAGATGTGAAGATGGGATAATTCGATTCCAGGATCGGGTCTGCTTGCCTACCAACGCCACATTGAGGGATAGAATCTTAACTGAGGCTCATGCAAGCAAATACTCGGTACATCCAGGTGGAGACAAGATGTACCAGGATTTGAGGAAGGTGTTCTGGTGGTCAGGAATGAAAAAGGATGTGGCTGATTTTGTGTCTAGGTGTTTAGTTTGCCAAAAGGTTAAAAGCGAACATAAGAGACCTCAAGGTAAATTACAACCCTTACCAGTGCCAGAGTGGAAATGGAGTTCCATATCCATGGATTTCATTGCTGGATTACCTAGGTCACCCAAGGGCAATAACATGATTTGGGTGATAGTGGATAGATTGACGAAATGTGCACATTTTATACCAATGAAAGACACGTGGAAAAAGAAACAGTTAGCCGATGCCTATATACATATGTGTTGAGACTACATGGTACTCCAAAGGAGATCGTCTCCGATCGCGATGCACGTTTTGTCTCTCGTTTCTGGAAAAAGTTACAGGAAGCCTTAGGAACAAAACTCTTAATGAGTACCGCATTCCACCCCGCAACTGATGGTCAGACTGAGAGGACAAATCAGACCTTGGAGGATATGCTAAGAGCCTGTGCCTTACAGTACCAAGGTGGCTGGGAGGATAAACTGGCTCTGATAGAATTCTCCTACAATAACAGCTATCAAGCCTCAATCAAGATGGCCCCATACGAGGCACTTTATGGTAGAAAGTGCAGGAGTCCAATCTGTTGGAATGACATCAGTGAAACGATGGTTTTGGGTCTAGATTACATCCAAGAGATGACCGACCAAGTCAAACTAATTCAGGAGCGACTAAAGGCTGCGCAGGACAGACAAAAGAGCTATGCAGATAAGACTCGCAGTCAAATTGAGTTTAATAAGGGCGACATGGTACTACTCCGAGTATCACCTACTAAGGGTGTAATGAGGTTCGGGAAGAAAGGGAAACTGAGTCCTAAGTTCATTGGACCCTACAAGGTGACCAAGCGAGTTGGTGAAGTCGCTTATGAGTTAGAGTTGCCAGCAGATCTCGAAAAGGTTCACAACGTGTTTCACGTTTCACAACTCAGACGATACGTTAGTGATCCGTCACATGTACTCAATCCAGAAACCATTGAGTTAGATGAAACCATGACTTATGAAGAGGCACCATTGAAGGTTCTGGACACTAAGGTGCGCAAAACTCGACGAGCTGAGACACAAATGGTGAAAGTTCTCTGGTGTAATAACAACGTGGAGGAAGCAACCTGGGAAGTGGAGTCGGTTATGCGTGAGAAGTACCCTTATCTGTTTACTTAAGGTATATTCGGTTCGGGTCGAACCTTTATTTTAAGGGGGATGAGTGCCTCGCGCGCTTTGTTTCTAAGCGTTTGTTTGATGTAATTTATGTGTGTTTTGATTCATATGTTTGCCGATTCTTCTTTTATGTGATTTGTTGCTTCGTACCTCGAGTACAGTATTTCCAACTCATTTTAATTCTCATTCAAATACCCTTCTATTGTTTTTCCCTCGAGCATGATCTTATGATCTTATATTACATTTCCAAGTACTCATTTTAACCTGTGATCAATGTTACTAGTTAAGAGCGTGCCTTTTGAAGGATGGGTTTAAAGATTCGGGACGAATCTTTGTTTAAGGGGGGAAGATTGTAACACCCCATATTTTTGGGTTACTTGAATTGTACAAAGTATTGGGAGAATCTCGTTTTAAGGGCGTGAAAATCTATTTTGGGAATTAGGATATACCTTCCGTTTAGAGACGTTCTCCTAATTGGGCAACGGTTTGGCGAAATTACCGAAATACCCTTACTAAACCCTTCCTATTTTCTACAAAGGAATAAAACAAACACTAAACCCTCCCCATCACCCTCACGGCAGCAGCAAAAGAAAAAAAAAAGAGGTACGTGAAAGAGGAGAGGAGAAGAAGAGAAGAAGGAGAAGAGAAGGAGAACCGCCGCCGGCCGCCCGTCGCCGCCACCCGCGCACCACCGCCGACCCCCTTTGCCCTCTCTCTTGGTTTTACACCAAGAGTTGTAAGTTTAACCCCTTTCTCTCATAATTTTCAGATTAGGGTTTCTAATTTATCATGTTAATTGAAGTTAAAACATGATTGTAGTATTGAGTGTTGTTTGTTTAGATTATAGTCATGCTTAATTGTGGTTTTGATGCATGAATAATTGAATGCTAATTTAGGGTTTTTGAATTAGGGCTTCCTTAATCTTATGCCTTTTGTAGTATGATCATGATTATAATTGTGGGAATGACTTTGATTAATCCTATCCATGCTTAATTGTAGTTTTGGTGCATGAAATATTGGTTTCTATATTAGGGCTTTTGAAATTAGGGTTCATGGTTGTTGGGGGTGATTTCATGGGTGGAATTATGTGAAATTTGGAGGGGATGCTTGTTATGAGATGGGTAAACCATGGTTTTGATTTGAGAATGTTTCATGAGGTTTTAATTGATGAGACTGTACTCTGCCCATTTCTGAATTTTGCCTAATTCGGATGTTTAAGTTGTTATTATGGTGATTTATAGATGGATTAATGTTGTTAGTACACTTGGGAGGGTGTTGTGCGAATTTGGAGTTGTTTAGAGGTCGTTTGCATGTTGAAATCCAAAGTTAGAGTGCCTTGGATGCATTAGTAGGGTGATGGTTAGTGATTGGTGTATTGTTGGTTGATTTTAGGTTGTGTGTTCGAGGAAGTACCGTTCTAAAGTCTTGAGTTGATCTTGTGATTTCGCTAGTAAGGTAAGAACGTTGATCACAAATCTCTCACTAACCATTATCTTGTTTGATACACTTTGCTTGATCATCGTATGTTCTTGCTTTACACATGCATTCTTGTTACCCGTTTCGCTTGTGCCTAATTATATCATTGGGCATATTTTCCTTCCATCCTATCAATGTTCGTTTGCGGTCTTTCGACCACCACACTCCCCACGGCCTTCGGCCCCTTGCCTTCCTCGGCCCTTCGGCCTCTAGCCGAGACCACCACTTGGCCACTCGGTCGAGTGGTGTGTTTGCTTGTTGCTTGTGTTTTTGTTTCGCTTCAAATAGCTATCGATTATGATCATTATAACTTGTATCGTCAAATAATGCATCTTTGAATAACGTATATAAAACGGATGAAAGAATATAAATGACTCCACCTAGAGTACGATGTATTCGGCTCGGCCGATCATCGTTTGATATACCTCTGATCAAGGTACGTAGGGTCGGATTAGCTACCAATTGTAGTTGAATTTCTAGCCTAGCAATTGACTTGATAGTCAATTGCGGCGTGACAATTCTAAATTTATTTCTATTTATAGTTGGTCAAAATTTAGGGTTGTTACACCACCATACATATGCATTGATCTTGTAACACCCCATATTTTTGGGTCATTTGAAGTGTTTAAGGTATCGGGAGAATTTTATTTTGAGGATATTAGATTATATCTTTAGAAACTTGGGGTATACCTTCCGTTTAGAGACGCTTTCTAATTGGACAACTATTTGGCAAAATTACCAAAATACCCTTTCTAAACCCTTCCTATCTTGTACAAAAAAATAAAATAAAAACCCAAACCCTCCCCATCACTCCTCACGTCGCACACAGCAGCAGAAAAGAAAAAAGAAAGAAAGAAGAGGAAGTACGTGAAAGAGGAGAGAAGAGGAGAAGAAAAGAGAGCCGCGCATCACCACCACCATCACTGTCGACCAACCACCGCTGCCACCAGCCGCCGCCGTCACCCTAGCCGACCCTCTCTCTTGATTCTACAATCAAGAGTAGTATGTTTCTACACCCTCTTTCATAATTTCTAATTAGGGCTTTCTTAATTTCATGTTAATTATAGTTTAAGCATGATTGTGGTTGTGGGAATTGCTTTAATAGGTTATAATCATGCTTAATTATGGTTTTGATGCATGAATTATTGGTTTCTAAATTAGGGCTTTTGAAATTAGGGTTCATATGTATTTGGGGGTGATTTTATGGGTGGATTCATGTAAAATTTGGAAAAGATGCTAAGTATGAGATGGGTAAACCATAGTTTTAATTTGGGAACATTTTATGGTGTTTTGATTTATGAATATGTATTCTGCCCACTTCTGATTTTTGCCTAATTCGGATGAGTTTGATGTTGTTTTGGTGATTTAATGATGAATAATTGTTGCTAGTATACTTGGTAAGGTGTAGTGCGAATTTGGTGTTGTTTGGAAATCATTTGGGGGTTGATATGTGATGTTTAAAGGCTTATGGTAGAGCTGCCCCTATTTTGTGGTTAGGTGCTTTTAGTCTTGTGTGGAAGTATGTGTGAGTATATTTCATTATCGATCAAGTGTTGTGCAGTATCGATTGGTAGAACGGTTGAGTAATTTGTTGTTTACTATTTGTGTTTAGGATGTGTGTTCGAGGAGTTTTCTTTCTAGTTTGGTCACCCACACACTAATCGTAAGTAAGGTAAGAACAATGATCACAATTCCATCAACTAATAATCTCCTTGTTTGGCTCACATTTATAATTGTTCATTATTCTTATGTTTGATTTATGCGCTCATCCTTGTTTAGCGTTTCACTCATGCCTAACTAATCATTTGAGCGTATTTTACTTGAGCTTGTCTATGTCTTATGGCCTTTCGGCCACTCATTTTTTATCTCGGCTCCATCCGCCACACGGCCTTCTCGGCCTTTACCACATCCGGCCTCTCGGCCACACGGCTGAGTGGCTTGTTATGAAGGACCATCTCGTTTTCGATTTTGTTTCCAAGTATTTCAATTCGGTTTCGACCGTCTGTGATTCGAATTATCAAATAATGTACTCTCTAATAACGTACTAATATCGGATTGAATTATGAAACAATAAAGATGATACCACCTAGAGTACGATGTTGCGGCTTGACCGATCATCGTTTTATTTTACCTCCGATCAAGGTACTTGTTAGGTTGGATTAGCTACCGACTTCCTAATAGTCTTCCTCCTAGATGGGATCTCGTCCTACCTGCCTATCTTGCGAGGGGTGTGCACACTCGGGGTTATTAGGGGCTATACTTACAACTCTAGCTCGAACAAAGTTCGATAGTGTGGTGGCCGTGGGGTAGGACCCTGGCCAAAACATATTAACAGATAATTTTAACATGTTGGCTTGTACTATGTACAGATTTATAAGTGTATTGGGCAATGATGCACCTTTGATATTCCGCTCTACTGTTACTGATACTTTTCTCTCATATCGCCAATCTGTTCTTGTTAGCTACGCGCCTCTAGGCGCGTATCTTAATTGTTATACTTATATTTATTAATTCTTACTCAGCCTGAGCTGACGTTCTGTTTTCTGGTTTGTCCCTACCTTATTCTGGGGCCTATGTCATTCTTCGATGGCATAGTTGACAGGTCTTGATGATGTGGATGCTTGCTTGCGAAGTCGTGCATGTTGGGGCTTTCAAAAGATTTTATTTCTTTTATTTGTTGTATTTCGGATTATAATTTTGAGAATTGTAGTTCGACAAATTTTAAGACTTCCGCTGTTTGTTTTCTCGTTTGGTTTATTGTAATGAATTCTTAGCCTAGCAATTGACTCGGTAGTCAATTGTGGCGTCGCAATTCTAAATAAATTCCAAGTTTCTTTAAGCGAATTTTTAGGGTTGTTACAGTTGGTATCAGAGCGCGGTTCTGATTCGTCGAGTCTACAAAAGTTTTCAAAACTGTTTTGTTTAAGATTTTTCAAAAGGGGATGAGTCGGGTGCATTCATACGCATGCTAATTGCTAAATGCTAGGTGTCAGTCTGTGATCTACTAATTCGTGAAGAGTTGATTAAACTAATTGGAGTTAGAGATTTACTAGTTGAGGTGTGCATTCCTAAGATGATCAATGACTTATCATTTACTCTCCTTCTGTTGATGTTGTATGACACATGACTTTTGACCCAATGGGATATACTTGGATGTTTGGGAAGGATGGAGTGAATGGCGATCCTACCATCGAATCTAGGACTGATACGATAGCCCTGAACCCAGGGATGTTTTATGAACCAATGGGGTTGGGTGAGACCGTTTCGGAGTTTGTTGAAAGGATTGGGGTCAAGCTACAGGCGGCCAGTGAGACTTATGAGTGGGCTCATGACGAGGTAGTGAAAATGTTTGTGGTCATGGTCAATCTGGGAGACCAAGCTCGTTGGGATTACGTCCGTAACAGACTTGAGAGAATGACATATTTTGCTTGCCATTATGGTGACATGCGCTATCTACTCACTGATTCGGGAGTTACGCTGACTATGGAGAAACTGAAAACTATACTAGAATATGAGGACTTACTTTATAGGAACTTAGAGCGTGATTTCAAGGAATTACCTGAGTACTTAGTAAATGCAACAATTTCCCCACACTATCCTTACCCGAATCCCTACAAGATTTATAAGGATAAGGCTGAGGAGAGGAAAGCAAAAGAGTTGGCTGAGCACCTCGGTAATAAAAAGATTAAGCCTGGGAAGCGCTATTACATTCCCTCACCACCTAACTCACCTGTGAGTTTAAGAGCTACCCTCCACCGTAGCACTAGGAAAAAGAAGTGCGCTGTGGCAAAGCACTTGAGAATTCTTGTTAACACTCCTAGTAGAGATGAGGCACAGGAAGCTGCTCAACCGGCCGTTGATGTTGGCGTCGAGGGTGCGGGTAACAATAATGAGATTTGGGGGAGAAGAAGACCCCATACCCGTGTCCAGTGGAAGAGGGGGTGAGAATGAGGATGACAGTTAGTATGAGCCAATGTCTCACGGAGATGAGACCACCCAGGAGGAAAGTGAAGGGTCTAACGTGATGGGGGACCCTAGGGGAGACGACTGAGTACTAACCCAAAGTATTGGGAGACTGCTTGTCAATTTAGTGGCATTATATTTCGTTTTCGTATTCACTAAATAAATTGTAATTTGCAGATTTTAAACAAGTTACTCGTTTTATATGTTCAAAACAGGGTTGCTATACCCCAGTACTATTACATTATTTCGATTATTTATTAAGTTTGATTTGGTTATATGCTATTTTAATGCTTCCTTTGCTTAAATGTTGCGCTAATCAATTGTAATACGTTAAATGCTCAAGCGAGATAATCATACTCATAATTGCGTACGCCAGAATTGATGTCTGCTCTTGACACGACTCGTGCTACAGTAGACACGAGTCGTGCTCCTCAAAAAAAAAAAAAAAAAAAAACGTGAATCGCCTATTATACGCGTTATTTTTGGTTATTACTCGGTTTGAATCATGTTTATGTATACTTAGTTTCTTGGGATAACTAATTGAATTGGTTGGACTGATTCAATCATTATTGCCTTATAGACAATGGTGCGAAACAACGGACCCGATCTGACAGCCATTCTAGCACAAATGGCACAACAGCAGCAGGTAATGGTCCAGGTTGTGCAACAGATAGCACAGCACAATGCAGCTAACAATGGTAATGGGAATGGTGTC
Organism: Spergularia marina; assembly: GCA_963680865.1. Taxonomy (NCBI): domain Eukaryota; kingdom Viridiplantae; phylum Streptophyta; class Magnoliopsida; order Caryophyllales; family Caryophyllaceae; genus Spergularia; species Spergularia marina. Next base: position 14,560,761 of record OY804554.1, read on the forward strand.
GTAAATGGAGGAGGAGAGGATGATATGCTGCTGGCTAAAATGTCGGACGCTGTGCAGAAGAAGAGACCTGACAATTTCACAGGGAGAGGGAAACCGAGTATTTTACTTGACTGGGTAGAGGACATGGAAAGGATCTTCTTGCAGTCGGATGTCCTGACAACTTAAAGGTGAAAGTTGTTGCGTTTTACCTCAAGCAGGTAGCTGGACGCTGGTGGATGAAAATCCAGGAGGAATTTTTCAAACCAGTGCTAGAAGAAAGGGCTGATGGGACTGTGGTAGAGCATTTCAGAGACTGGAGAGTTTTCAAGAACCTCCTGGAGGGAGAATTCTTCCCGGAGCACCTTAAGGAGTAGAACGCAGCTGAGTTTGAGGCATTTCAGCAGACTGAGGGAATGTCGGTGAAGGAGTTTCACCATAGCTTTCAGGACCTGAACAGGTTCGCCGAGAGCGCAACTCCAACTGAAATTTCTAGGGCTGCTAGTTTCAGGAAGAAACTACTCTGGAGCATTAAGGGATGGTTCATTTCGAAACAGTTTCAGACTGTGAAAGCCATTTATGAAAGGGCCACTGTAACACCCCCAAATTTCATTTCCTTTTTAAAAACGTTTTATCACGGGACCAAAACACAAATTAAGGAAATTCAGAGGTGTCACTCCGCACTCGAGTCAAAGACCCGAATGCAAGGAGATTTCAGAAGCCGAACTACAAATGTCTAATGATTTAAAATAATCTATTACAATCCATTAATTAAATTACAACAATCTGAAATATGAAATATGAAATAGTCTAAGTATAATAAATGGTCTAATAACTTAGAGTCCACCTAATATCTAATGAGTTGTCGTTCCCGCATGCATCAATCACTGCAAACCTGTGGTGGATTTAAAACACAAAAACCACAGTTGAAAAAAAGTCAGTGAAGTTGAGTAAGCCAACACCTCAACGTGTAGAAAGCCAAAACCCTTACCTGGATTTTGAAAACATTTTAATTTTATTTTTGAAAACCACACTTAGCACATTATCACATAAACCAATCGTAAGACAAATCAAATCACCAAAATAGAAGTATCACAATCACTACAACAAATGTATAACAATTCATAATATAAACCAAGTAATTCTTTACGATCTTTAATGAGGAATTCATAGCGAAATTTATAAGTGGGACGAGTCGAGTCTTTGACAACTCATCCAAACCATACCATTCATATATTGATAAGTGGGTGAGCCGGATTTTTACCGAGTCACCAAACCATACTATTATATACGTGGGTGAGCAGAATCTTTGCGGACTCACCAAACCATTATATACGTGGGTGAGCCGATTCTTTGCCGACTCACCAAACCATACCATACAAGACTACTAGACCTTAAGTGTGTACACCCCCTATTAAGTATTGCTAACCCAATAGAGTAGTACTAGAGCCAAACCCACTTAAAGACCGATGCGGTGGGGCAATAAAGTGGAGTCGATGTGACTTAAACCAAATAAAGTGGAGTCGATGCGACTCAAACCAATAATCATCGTGTATCCTCATACTTTATTTATTTATTTTGTTTACAATATCGATTCTTTAACAAATTTGTATTCAAACAACCATACAATCATTCACAATTCCACCACAACGATATCAAATATCCAGCAAACCATAATTCCAAAAATACATTCTTTGAATCATAACCCAAACAATATATCAATTCAATAATCCAAAGCAATCCAATCAAAATATGATAATCAAAACGATAAATCGTTCTCCACCTAGCATGATACTAAGTTTTCATCCAACACACCAATCACTTAGCATGTAGTTTTGAAAGGTTTCTACAAGTTTAGGAAAGGTTGAGCATGCTAGCTTACCTTTTTAAGCAAACGAAGACTCAATAGCATAATAATCACTAGTACTCCTCGTCTACGAACTCAGGTTCTACAATTACACAAACGGCATTTCCAAATCAACACTCAATCTTACTCAACCAATATATATTAGTATTATCCTATATACAATGTATGAACATAACAATACCCAAATCCAAACCTACAATTGCTAATTATCCAATAATTATAATTCTACTTCAAAATTATCCAATAAAACTCAATGACCATCCAAGTTAATTATAAAAATTCCCAAAGGCCTAGAATTAGTTTCAAAAACAAAATCTAACTCATAAAAATAGATACTTAATTATTACAATTTATTTAGGATTTATTAAAACTATTTATATTATGTTTTAATTGTCAAAATCATGCTTAAATTACATAAACTTACATAAAAACGAATTTAATCAATTAATTTATGAAAATCAGTTTATAAATTGCTAAATAATCTAAATTTCAAAATATTAATCAGAAAAATTAATTTGGGTTGTTTAACTTAATTAAGAAACAATTAATCACAATTTTCCCCAATTTACAATTTCCACAACCTTGAGTAAAACCCAATTTAAATCTCAAACTAAATTCAAGAACTCCAATTGATAGATTATAAGTATGATAAAATCATAATTTTCGAAACCAATTGAACCTAATCGAACACTTAATCTAATCAATCCCAAATTCGTGATTAGTGAAAATCAACTTAAAACAATCATCAAGATCGATTCTTTGTGCATAAAACCAATACAAATTGACTACCCACTAATCATAACATCTATTAGAACCAACTAAACACAATCAAACCTTGAAAAACGAATTGAAATTCACGTTTAATTGAAAGAACGAAAACAGGGGAAGAAGAGGTGGTGAAGGGCGTTACCCGCGGCAGGGAACGGAGGAAAAGGAGACGACGAGGTGGTCGGGCGACGAGAAGAATCGGACGGCGATTTGGGTAAGAGAAGAAGGACGGGCGTGTTGAGGAAGGCAGAGGAAAGCAGGGAAAAGAAGAAGAAAAAAAAAAAAAAAAATTAAAGGGGAAGGGGGGTTTGTCGGGTAGGAGGAGAGAGAACATGGTGAGGTTTAGTTTTTTTTTTTTTTCTTCTAATTTTCTGATTTTCCTTTTTGCTTTGGGTTGGGCATAGAGTCTTATGTTTGGGCCACTATGGTATTGGATTGTTATATTTGTAGTAGCTTGGACTAACCCAATTAGCGAATCCGAATTTAGAAATCATTCCCCAACCCATTTTCGAAAACGACTCACAACTTCATTTTTCGCTAAAATAATCTAATTAATAGTTTCAAACTATTTATATAAAATATACCGAAATTTCGGGATATTACTCCTTCCCTCCTTAAGAGAACGCTTCGTCCCCGAAGCGCAAAATAAATAGATCAACTCATCAGACACCCATACAACACGTACCAAGTTATAAACAATCCATAAGATGTAAAGGTATGCTCGTATAAATGCAATAATGCATGATTCTAAGTTTAATGTAAAGTTGACATTACAATCCACCCTCCTTAAAAGAAGAGTTCGTCCTCGAACTCACGACTTAAACAATCTTATATGTAAGTAAATAATCCCAACGCCTTGATGTACGAGTCGCTCGTAGAGGAACACCATTGAAATATAGAATCTCCTCATCAATTTTGCTATATCAAACCAATACACTTTTGAACGTACACCATTGTATCAATCTTATAGTAATCCAAAAATTACAGCATCACCAAGATCATTAAATCTATATAACCAAGGCCCTTAATAGAGTCGAAACCAATAAGACCGTCAATCTCAAATAGTCTATTAACCTGATGGGTAAATAACAAATATACTTTTAAATATCCAGAGCCACATACCTAAGAAAACTTGCTCATTAATACTCGAGTTGCAAATTCAGATAATCTCTTTGTGTCAAAATTCAACCTCTCTTCTCTCCATGTCAACATACATTCAGATAATCCGCCATACTATTGAATAATATAAATCCACATAAGATACAAAACCAAACTATAACCTCCAACAATAATTCGAGCTTCCCCAATATTAATTCTATTTCAAAATAACATACTTAATACTCATATAAATCAAGAAACCTTATCGCCCACTCCATTCATTTAAATCAACAAATGCTCAACATTATTTGATACACATCCCAAAATTCTCAATTCCTCTGAACGATTTGAATATAGCCATTGTCAAACACTCACACCTTAAATTACCAAAATCATTTCTCAATATTAGTATATGAAAATATACATTAAAACCCAAAAGATATCCAAGATCCATTATCATCGCTAGAAATTCAATTTCCTCGAGCATCACAACTCATATATATCAAAACCAAACAAAGCCAATATATCTAAAATAAAATCTTTTCAGCCTCAATCATTTAATAAAGACCATATTCTCTGTATTACAAAAACTCATAAAATCACCTTTAAGAATTATTGCTCAATTCTAGCAACCCAAAATGAAATTTGAAGTAACCGAATTCACTAAAGTCACTTTGTCAATAAACCCAACTCTTTAAATCATAATGCAATAATTATATCATAATAACAGTGATAGAGATTTTAAACCTCAAAGAGAAATTCTGACCCAAGCAAATCTCCAATCTAATCCGATCCACGTCGAAATACAACCTTCATACATTATATATAAACCCCAAAAATCTCAAATTAATACACCAAACTATTCCTTAAGATAGATACACATAAGGAAAAATTAAGATCATGGATCCGAAATCATGTGATCCCAAAATAGTTGTAACCTTCCATGACGATATTAATTATAACATACTCAAACCCATTAAACAATACAGTCATATATCTCAAAATAAACCAGTCAATAAATTTCAAATCCAACATTCCAAATTTGACCACACAAGAACAATTTTAATCTCTAGAAACCAACCAAACTCCAAATTCAATATCATATGCCACACTCAAATTTCTTATTGACATCTCACAATAACAGTTTTCTTTCAATACTCAAGAAAATCACCTTGTAACAATATCACTCAATAATGCTACAAACCTCCATATAATGTAAAATCTATAATTAGTATAGCTGTCAATAGATTTCCTTATTACGAACATTCATTTCAACATATAATCCCCACTATATATATCATATTTGACCAAAATCTCATATAAATCATCGACGTAGCGATGTCTAAATACATGTGTGAAATGCTGAATATAGAGCATAATAATGTACACATTAGCCAAAGTCCCACTACTAAGGGTAGGGTGGGAGGGCACTACTTATGTTTTGGTATATTTCCTCTATAGGTAATTCAACTCCTTAAGAATGATGCAACAACTTGCTATCAAGCACTTAATAACAATTTCAACACTAATAAATACCAAAATAATATATGTCTCAATTGAGACACATTCCATGAAACCAAGATTATACATGTCGAACAAGCATACTTAGAATAGACATACAATTTTCTCATTCCAATTCAATAAATAATCATTCCAAATATATAAGGTACATTTGACCTTCCAAAACCAACAATTTTCATACATGTAGATCAATTTCAGAGTTTCTAATTCCAATACCACATTACATTTATCTTAAATTTCCAAGTGAATCAAAATATTCAAAAATCCAATAACAATTATATGTAAAACTCACATGTGAAAACAAGTAGCAATTCATAAATAAAAAGTTAAACACACATAAATGAACAAAATAATACCCCTATACCCCCATACGGCTTGGTTCATTTTAATTGTTTTTACTAATTGAGTTATTTCTTTTTTTTTTTTTTTTGTAGTCGTTTTAGTTCAATTTAGCGTGGGACCTAACCTGGGCTCTGATACCAACTGTAACACCCCCAAATTTCCTTTCCTTTTTAAAAACGTTTTATCACGGGACCAAAACACAAATTAAGGAAATTCAGAGGTGTCACTCCGCACTCGAGTGAAAGACCCGAATGCAAGGAGATTTCAGAAGCCGAACTACAAATGTCTAATGATTTAAAATAATCTATTACAATCCAATAATTAAATTACAACAATCTGAAATATGAAATATGAAATAGTCTAAGTATAATAAATGGTCTAATAACTTAGAGTCCACCTAATATCTAATGAGTTGTCGTTCCCGCATGCATCAATCACTGCAAACCTGTGGTGGATTTAAAACACAAAAACCACAGTTGAGAAAAAGTCAGTGAAATTGAGTAAGCCAACACCTCAACGTGTAGAAAACCAAAACCCTTACCTGGATTTTGAAAACATTTTAATTTTATTTTTGAAAACCACACTTAGCACATTATCACATAAACCAATCGTAAGACAAATCAAATCACCAAAATAGAAGTATCACAATCACTACAACAAATGTATAACAATTCATAATATAAACCAAGTAATTCTTTACGATCTTTAATGAGGAATTCATAGCGAAATTTATAAGTGGGACGAGTCGAGTCTTTGACAACTCATCCAAACCATACCATTCATATATTGATAAGTGGGTGAGCCGGATTTTTACCGAGTCACCAAACCATTCTATTATATACGTGGGTGAGCCGAATCTTTGCTGACTCACCAAACCATTATATACGTGGGTGAGCCGAATCTTTGCCGACTCACCAAACCATACCATACAAGACTACTAGACCTTAAGTGTGCACACCCCCTATTAAGTATTGCTAACCCAATAGAGTAGTACTAGAGCCAAACCCACTTAAAGACCGATGCGGTGGGGCAATACAGTGGAGTCGATGTGACTCAAACCAAATAAAGTGGAGTCGATACGACTCAAACCAATAATCATCGTGTATCCTCATACTTAATTTATTTATTTTGTTTACAATATCGATTCTTTAACAAATTTGAATTCAAACAACCATACAATCATTCACAATTCCACCATAACGATACCAAATATCCAGCAAACCATAATTCCAAAAATACATTCTTTGAATCATAACCCAAACAATATATCAATTCAATAATCCAAACCAATCCAATCAAAATATGATAATCAAAACGATAAATCGTTCTCCACCTAGCATGATACTAAGTTTTCATCCAACACACCAATCACTTAACATGTAGTTTTGAAATGTTTCTACAAGTTTAGGAAAGGTTGAGCATGCTAGCTTACCTTTTTAAGCAAACGAAGACTCAATAGCATAATAATCACTAGTACTCCTCGTCTACGAACTCAGGTTCTACAATTACACATACGGCATTCCCAAATCAACACTCAATCTTACTCAACCAATATATATTAGTATTATCCTATATACAATGTATGAACATAACAATACCCAAATCCAAACCTACAATTGCTAATTATCCAATAATTATAATTCTACTTCAAAATTATCCAATAAAACTCAATGACCATCCAAGTTAATTATAAAAATTCCCAAAGGCCTAGAATTAGTTTCAAAAACAAAATCTAAATGGCTTGCTGATAATTCCATACCTTTTGACAAATTTTCTGTAGTATCCAGTTAACCCCAAGAATCCTCTGAGTTCTTTGACATTCTTTGGTGTTGGCCACTCCACCATGGCCCTCACTTTTCCAGGATCTGTTGCTACACCACTGGCAGAGACAATATGACCCAGATATTCCACTTTTTCAACTCCAAATTCGCATTTGCTCATCTTGGCAAATAGCTGACGTTGCCGCAGGATGGATAAGGTCTGCCTCAGATGCTGTACATGGGTATTAATGTCCGGGCTGTAAACTAGTATATCATCAAAAAATACTAGTATGAATTTTCTTAGGAATTGGCTAAAAATGTTGTTCATCAAGCTTTGAAAAGTTGAGGGAGCATTGGTGAGTCCAATAGGCATCACCACAAACTCATAGTGGCCTTCATGAGTTCTAAAAGCAGTCTTCTGTATGTCCTCCTCCTTCATCCTGATTTGCCAATATCCTGACCTCAAATCAATTTTTGAGTATACCACAGACCCATGTAGTTCATCTAATAACTCATCTATCACTAGTGTGGAAAACTTATCCTTCACAGTGTGTTTGTTGAGTTCTCTATAATCCACACAAAACCTCCAGGAACCATCTTTCTTTTTTACCATGACAATTGGTGAAGAGAAAGGGCTCTGACTATGCCTCGCTACTCCGACCCCCAACAATTCTTTGGTTATCTGTTCTATGGCATTTTTCAGAACCATAGGATATCTGTAAGGTCTAACATTGATAGGAGATGTACCAGGGTTTAGATGAATCTGGTGATCATGGAATCTGTGAGGGGGTAATTCCCTTGCAACTGCAAAAATGTCGGCAAATTCTTCCAACACCTTGCTGATCTCACAGGGAATTTCACATTTCTTTTCCTTAACTTGCTCTGCAGCAGCCACAGGTTTTACAGTCACAGCAAATAGTTGCCCCATGCTGAACTTGTTACCCTTCTCTACTTCAGCAATTAGTTGTTTCCCTGAGATCCACTGCAAATGTCCACTGGTAGATCCCCTCAATACCACTTTCCTGCCCTGATACATAAATTCCATCCTTAGTTTATCAAAGTCCCACACCACTGGGCCCAAAGAAGATAGCCATTGTACCCCTAACACCATTTCACACCCTCCAAGTGGTACAATCATTACATCTGTACTGAATTCAACACCATGTAACTGCCATTTGAATTGCTTGCAGACTTTGGTGGTCACTAATTTCTCCTCATTTGCCACTGATACCTCCAATGGATGGGTGTTAGTGATTTTACAACCCAACTTCCTGGCTGTATGCAGATCACAGAAATTATGGGTGCTGCCTGAGTCTATCAGGATGTGTATTGCATTGTCCCTGACTTTCCCATGTACTCTCATGGTCTGATAGGAATTGTGACCGGATATAGCATTGAGTGATATTAGTGGTTGTTCTTCCCCTGTAAAAGCTTCTAACAACCCTTCCACTTCATTCAAATAGTCACATCCCACAGCCTGCCCACTCCCACTGTCATTTCCCTCATTATCCTCCTCTGAATCCATGGGAATGGGTACCATATTATACAATCTTCCCTTGCATCTATGCCCCGGTGTGTAAGGCTCATTACACTGAAAACACAAATTTTTCTTCCTCTTATCCTCAATTTCTGCTAGGGTTAGCCTTTTAAACCCAGGATTTGGTTTATTTTCCATAGGGTTTGGTTTGGTAAAAGGTTGAGTAAACCTGATGTTGCTGTTGTTTTGATATTGGGATCCCTGGAATCTGTTTACAGGTTGATTGTTAAATCTGACAGGAAGTTTTTCCAAGATGGGTTTGTTCAGGTTTTTGTCAGCTGTTAAGCTCTGCTCCTGACACCTTGCAAGCTCCACAGCTGCAGCCATAGTGGCAGGTTTCAGGGCCCTCACAAATGGCTTTACAACAAGTCTCATCCCTCCAATGAAGTTGTCCAAGAAGTAGGTTTCAGGTAACATTGCATTTCTCTGTAACATCAGCCCTCTCAGGTTCTCGAATGCATCTAGGTACTCTTCTAGAGACCCTGTCTGCTGCAATTTGTTAAACTCCTTTACCACTGAACTACCCAAATCCTCATTGAATCTTGCACACAAGTCTATCACAAAATCCTCCCAGTCTACATTAGGTCTTATACTAAGGTAGTTATGCACCCAAGATTCTGATTTACCCACCATATACAATGATGCCATGCTAACCCTTTGGTTTTTAGCAATCTTACACAGTTCAAAATACTTCTTGCATTTTTTGACCCAAATTCTAGGATTACGACCATCGAAAACAGGAAATTCAAGCTTTGGCGTAAAGTTGAAGCTTCTTGTGTTACCTTCCCCATTGATGTGGTTGTTGCTCCTGTAACTCTCAGTCGCACTCCTGTTCTCATGCCTACTCCCAGATAGTTCTGTAAACATCTCCCTCATCTGCGCTAACAAGTTCGCCTGCATTTCTGCCATCTGCGTCTGGTTTTGTGCCTGCAATTCTGCCATTTGCACTTGGTTCTGTTGCAGTGCCTGCTCCAAAGTTCCCAACCTACCCTCCATCTGAGTTGATAGCTGGTTTACAGTTAACCTTGCCAGCGTGTCACTGAAGTTTTGCGAAAAATTCGGAACAATATCGATATTGGTTTTTTGTGGTTCCCTGGTATTTTGTTGTTCGATGAATTTTATGATTACAGATTTGCGATCGGAAGGTAATGGGTAATCAGTGGGAGAAATTTGGAGTGTTTTTGTGATCTGGGTTTTGAAGCGCAAATTTTGGCGGGAAAGCTTGAATGAGCTTTAATGGCGGAATTCGGTAGGTTGAAGATGATGATATTCAGGACCTTTATGGGGCTCTGATACTAATTGTAACAGACAACTAGGGGTGTATCCGAAGCTGAGTTACAACTAGCTAGGCAATTGCAGGAAAGGCTGGAATTAGAAAACCTTTCGGACAGTTACCATTGATGTTGAAAGCTTAAAGCTTAAAGATTACAAAGCGTATTTGAGAAGTTTTGACCAAAATGCAAAATGAATTACAAATGCAGATCATCTCCTTATTTATAGGCTAATTCTGTTATGCATAACAGAATTCTACAATCTCTAACTAACTCTTGCTTCGGTTTTGCTGAGCGACTAGCCAGCTTGCGTCTGTTACAGATTCCGTCGCCATTGGTGTAGAACTTTGATCCGTCGCCATTGAAATTGAAGACCCGATTTTTTTTTTTTTGGGTTTTGAAGAGAGGGAAAGTGACGAGGAAACAGAGCGTGCGTTTTTATTTGTCTGATGAGGAAGGAGTCCTTAACTTTCCTTTTTCTTTTTGGTCAAGCGTGTGACTTTTTAATCTTGGTCGTTCATATCCTGCAATCTGACGGTCCTTATTAGACCTCGCGCCTCACGGGAAGCTAGGACCTCACCTGAACCCGCCTGTATATCTTAATCTTAATCTTAATCTTAATCTTAATCTTAATCTTAATATATTTATAAACGAAACTTTTTTCGTGGGCATTGAAGAGGTCTAGAGCCTTTCGGATTTTCTTAGAGCTTCTGGTGAATAAGGAATTAATTTATGTTATGAAATTGTTGTTATACCATATGTGAGTTTATGGTAATCATGTATAAAATTCATATAATTTACTTATGGAAATGTAGTATACCATATGTAGGTTTATGGTCATTCAGAAAAAATCCATCAGTATATATAAAAGTTTCATTTTTAAGTTATGGTAAGATAATAAGTCAAACCTACATTTTAATATAAGAGAAAACCATACGATATTTTCTACATTTTAGTAAAATATAAGAACCAAATATTTTTTTTTAAATGCGTCTACAATGAATGAAGTGTTAATACAGTTTTAAGTGAATAAAAAGTCCGTTTAAGTTCATTTAGTGTAGAAGTGGCCCCAACATGGGTAGTCAAAAACAACAAACAAAACAGAAAATTATAAAAAAGATCGAAGGAAGTATATATGGCAATTAATCACGAAATGGTAAGATAATACAAAAGAACTTTCAACTTATTCATGTAAACTCCCCAATAGTAATAACTACGAGTAAAGGTAAATATTTACTCGCTTTAATATATGTGCTATTCTATAATACTATTCTCTTTTTTTTTTTTTTTTTTGTAATCTATGTTTTAGTATATATATAAAAGATTGACCACAAACTACGAATAAATGAAGTGTTTATATTTTTTAATGAATCTGATATTTTCTGCATATAACCATAAGTTTTTAATACATCTAGAGACATTGGAATTTTATTTTATTTTCAGGTGAAGAAAAATTCGATTGGTTTATAAAAAAATCCAGTTATAAGTTATGGAAGATAATATTTCTAAGCAAGTATATTATAGTCGTGAAATGGTAAGATAATACAAAGAATTTTATCATGAGTAATGGAAAGATTACATTATATTCCAAAATTTATATATTCCAAATTTACTAGTAATCATAAAAAGATAGGATACCCCCTCCTTTCAATAATATAAGACGATTTCATTTTGCGAGCTAGGGCATTGACTATTGATTTCGCAAAAAACTATCAGATTTGCACATTAAAGTTATACTCATTTAGTGAGGTGTCTTCTTTGATAATATTATTATAGCTTTGTAATTTTTTGCTTTATATTTTTAGGTGGGTAGCAATTCAACTTACTCAAGTAAATTTCAAACTTTTAATAACTACGAGTAAAGTCAGTGGGTTTCTCTAAATATGCGCTATTCTATAAGTCTATTTTTTTTTTTTTCCTAATCATAAAAAGATAGGATACTCACTCCTTTTAGAAATGTATGACTGTTTTAGTTTGTTTAGCTGAGGCATTAAATGTTGAATAGTTCATATGTCAATTGATCTAAATTAATTAAAAAATAGCTTAATTTAGGTGATATGCTTTGGTACTTATATGTTGCAAAATTAAGTTGAATTGTATCATACAAGGTCATTCCCATATTCGATGTACTTATTTCTTTGCTTTAAAACACATACTATCAAACGAAAATTATTTGGTCAGCTACCTTAATGTAAACTTGAGTTTTTAAAATTTTAATACATAGTCCTAGAAAATATAATATTCTATTTATAAATATAGTCTATCTATTGAAGAGACAAACAATTATAGGTATTTTTATAGAGGTCTAGGCAGGTCCTCGAGCCATAATATTGAAAATGATATTATATGATCTTTAATTGAATAATAACTATAAGTAAATTCTTGATTATCAAACATTCGCAAAATGCAGTTATATATAATCCAGCAGTCATAAAACCATTTATCACAAACTTAGAATTACCTTTTATTGTTAGGTAGTTTGAAACATGGTCACATAAGCAAAGTCATTGGTACGAATCATAACTTTTCATCTTAAGAATTTGTAATGTACAACGTGCAAGCATTATTGCAATTATAAGATTTAAAATAACTAATATATAATCTTTAATTTGAGTCATGGATTCAACATAACAAAAAATAAGATGACTTAAAAGAAACATACAATTAAGATAATATTTTTTTTTTTGCTTCGATTTCGTAAGTTATAATATAAAGTTATTTTGATTTATTTAAATTTATTAAACTTGCACTAAACTTATTAGATTTGAACTAATATAAATTCTTTTGGAATCAATGTTTTTACTAGATTCATTATGGTTACAACATCTTATTCTCGTGATACGAATATGTTAAAAAGAATAAGTTGAATCATATAAAATCTTACTAACATCAAGAGTAATAAGCTTAGAAATTGGTATACAATATAGGGAACAAATTTGAAACTGAAACTTATTATATTCGGTACCTCTATCTTAACCACTATAGCACAACATCTGTCAATTTGTATTTAGGTTTGTTTATGTGAAATAAATGTATATATCTTGCACAGTTTGTGTTCAGTTTTGTTTAGTATTGACATCTTTATACTTTTGTCATGAGACATAAACATGTAAAACGATAAAGGTTGGTTAAAGTAATTCATGGAAGTAAATCTTTTTTGTGAAAAAAGTTAATTAATTAGCTAAAACATTAAGTATACAATGTGAGAACTTAAAAAAAATGAATTAATCAATAGTTCTAGATAAATGGTAACTTTATTATTTCGTTATTACCTTAAAAAAAAAAACTTTATTTAACTACAGTAATTGTAATGATTTCAATAATGAAAAGTGCCTATATAATATAAAATAATGTTAATGTCACCGTGCAATGCACGGGCATTAAATATATATATATATATATATATATATAATCTAATACTATATATTAAAACCTGAAACCAACTCTTTCCTAGGAGGACACTTGGCATTTATTAATTGGATAGAACATAAAAATAGCATTATAACAATTATCGGTTAAGATATGGTAAGAAATTATCATAGGGTAGTATAATATTATTAGCTAATTTATGAAAAATAATCATTATGGTAATTTATTAGAACAAAGATAAGATTTTTCTCATAAAACGAGTATAAACGATATAAATACATAGCCCGGGCGTGCCACGGGCATGCAAACTAGTATATTATAAAAGCCGATTACGGCCCTTCATTGATGGACACTTGGCACAATCCTATTGGATGAAATTAAATAAATATTATTAAAATAATAGGATATGGAAATTATATGTAAAATATTAAATAATATGGTAGTTATCAACTAATATATGGAAAACATGATAATTTATGGTAATGATAACTTAGCTAATTTACGGAAATAAATTGAAATATTATGTGATATAAAGGGTGATGAGATAGTGAAAAAAATAATGAAATAGCATAACGGGTGACGTGATAGTGGAATGGAAATGAAATAGTATAACGGGTTACGGGATATGGAATGAATGGAATTATATAACGGGTGACGTACAAGTAGAAAGAAAATAAAATTATGATGAATTAGTGGAAATAAATAATAATATAATATGACGGGTGACCAAAGTTGAAAGAAAAAAATCATGTAAATATCGTTTCAAATAATATTATAATAAAAATAAACCTACATTTTTATGAAACATATATAAACAATATAAGTAGGTAGCCCGAGGGCGGGCCGGGCACGCAATCTAGTATATCTATGTAATCTTGAACCCGCTCAATTCCCACGCTGACACGTGACATATAATAATATTATTATATATTGTAAATAAAGTTTATCCAAAATATGATATGGTAAGTAGATACTATATAATAATATTATTATAATAAAATAACATTATTAATCCCTTGATTTATAGAAAATAGTTATGTGATATAGTAATTACTTATTTATGGCATTCTGATCAAATATCCCACGGGTGTTTCAAAATAGGACTTTGGATTTTGAAAGGTGATTTTTCCTCTAATTACATTACAAATATACCACGGGTGTTCGAAATGGGATTTTAGGTTTTGAAAGGTGATTTTTCGTGTAATTACATTACGAATATCCTACGGGTGTTCGAAATGAGATTTTAGATTTTGAAAGGTAACTTTCCATCAAATTACATGACAAATATCCCACGGATTTCGAAAGGGGATTTTAGATTTTAAAATGTAACTTTCCATCTAATTACATTAATAAAATCCCACGGGCGTTCAAAACATGATTTTAGGTTTTTAAAAGTGACTTTCCATCTAATTACATTACAAATATTCCACGGTGTTTTAAATAAAAATTTAGGTTTTAAATAAAAATTTCGTTTACATAATTTTAACATTTAAACATAAGCAGCCCGGGTAATATATTATAATTTCAGACATTGATCAGAAATATAATTCTTCTCAGAAGTCAGAAGTAATCTCAGCCATTGATTTCCCCAAACTCCATAACTTGAACTGCATAACTCCAGTTGTTGAACTCCACCAACTAAAATCTGTAACTCTAGCCGCTTAACTCCAGAAACTAAATGTGTAACTCCAGTCATCTAACTCCAGAAACTAAATGTGTAACTCCAGTCATCTAACTCCATTAATTAAATTGTATAACTTCAATAATATCAAAACTCCACCAATTTCAACTTAACTCTCGTAACTTTAATATAAATTTACCAACTAAAACACGAAACTCTAACATAACTCTACCAACAAAAACTCGTAACTCCAATAATTCTATTAACTAAAACATGTAACTCCAACTTAACTCCACTAACCAAAACACGTAACTCCAACTTAACTCCATCATTAAAGCACGTAGCTCCAACTTAACTCCATTAACTAAAAACACGTAACTCCAACTTAACTTCACTAACTAAAACATGTAACTCCATCATCTAAAACACGTAACTCCAACGTAACTTCATCATCTAAAACACGTAACTCCAACTTAACTTCATCATCTTTAACACGTAACTCCAACTTAACTCCATCACCTTTAACACGTAACTCCAACAACTCCTCTAACTAAAACACGTAACTCCAACTTAACTACACTAACTAAAACACGCAACTCCAACTTAGCTCAACTAATTAAACACGTAACTTCAATAACTCCTCTAACTAAAACACACAACTCCGATAACTCCATTAACCAAAATATGTAACTCTTAATTAAACACGAATAAAAGAAATTAAAAAAATCAAAATTTACCAGTTTCTCTCTCCTCCCACGCACACCACCCAGCCCCCTCCCCCGCCACTACCCCGACCACCCACGCAGCCACATCGAATCGCACCGTCCACCACCTTCTCCCACTCCACCTCCACCACCACCACGTACTCTGTGCTCCGGCGAGCAGAAGCCCCCTCCTCCGCCGCATCTCCACCACCTTTTCATCCACAATTTCCCCTCTCTCACGCCCGGCCACCCTCCACCACCACGGCCACTGCTCTATCTTACCCTCGCCTCACCTTTGTCGCCGGCTAAATCAGCGTCCATAGATCACAAACCAAACCCTGTCCTCTAACTATCACATCCACCACCTCTGCCCTCACATTTTCTCTCTCTCCTCACCTCTCACGTTTTTCGTTTGTTCTAACGCCACAAAATTGAGAGGTGATACCGCCAATAGAAGCGTCGTCGTCGACGGAGGCCATCAAAGGCGATGATGGACGGCGGCATTCAGAGGCGACAGCCAGATCTGGAAAAACGAGCGCGAGAGGAGTAAAGGAGAAGGTGTTTTTCGCGGCCAAATGATGCTCGACAGAGGAGGCTCGTGTCCGACGAAGACTCGCGGTAGTCCGACGAGTCGGCCGGTGGTGTCGTAACCGGCGAAGGTTGTTACTAGTGTACGCCGCGACGGTGGTGGGCGGCGCGAGGGTAGAGCCGTGGAGAGAGAAGAGGGCATGGGAGGAGAGAAAAAATAACG
Source organism: Spergularia marina (assembly GCA_963680865.1). Classification (NCBI taxonomy): domain Eukaryota; kingdom Viridiplantae; phylum Streptophyta; class Magnoliopsida; order Caryophyllales; family Caryophyllaceae; genus Spergularia; species Spergularia marina. Next base: position 14,577,346 of record OY804554.1, read on the forward strand.
TGAGATTTGGGGGTTGAGGTGTATTTTTAGTTTTAATTTTCTTTTATTTCTATTTTTAATCTAGACCATTGAATCTAAGGAAATCGATGGATGAGATTAATTCTGACTTCTGACAAAATTAAAATTTCTGACTTTATACTTTTTCTATATTAGAAGTGAAAATTTTGTCAGAAGTTAAAAGCAATCTGGTCCATTCATCTCATTTGATCTAATGGCCAAAATAAAATATTAAAAGAAATGAAAAAAGAAAATAAAAACATCCCCAACCAATAATCAGTCACATTTTCTCTCTCCTCTCCTTCCATCTTCTCTTTCCCCATCCCGTCCCCAACCGCCGCAGCCGCCGTCGACGCTCACCGACGGTCGCCATTGCCGGCGCCGACATCTGCGGCTGAATACAATGACACGATGATTCCTTCTCCGGCATCAACGGCGAACTTCGAGCACCACTCCACCGCGAAAACCTCCTTCTGCCCTTTTTTCGCTCGCTTTTTCATCAGATCCAGCAGCCGCCGCTCCTCTCCGGCGACCTCGACGCTACCGTCCGAATAACTCGCTTTTTGATTCGTTTCTGGCAGATCTGGCCGCCGCCTATAAACGCCACCGTCGATCGTCGCCTCTCATCGATTCCCCCGATGTTCTCGCTTATACCTCCGGCGTCGCCTCTCCATGTCGCTGCGGTAGAGCCTAATGAAAGAAGAAAGGTGAGGAGAGAGAGGAAATGAGACGGTGGATGCGGTGGTTGGAGGACGACGCTTGGTTCGTGACTTAAGGACGTTCATCTTCCCGACGACCGAGGTGGGGGAGGGTGCAGGGCCGTTCCTAACAATTTGGAGGCCCTAGTGCAAAAGAGGAAGTTGGGGCCCCATATAATGGAGGGAAAAAAATTACACCAAACTTTGCACGAAACAATATCTTGTTATTCGTCAAGAGGAATTCTATGAAAAGAAAAGTTGGTTCGTAGTAGACGACAAATTGTTGTTCTTAATATACCAAGAATTGTTGAAATTAATTAAAGAGTATACAAAACGTAAGTCATATGAGTGAAAACTGAAATCTAAGAAAACTCTAGTAATTTCTTCAATTATTTTTTGTCCATCAGAATTGTTTTCCCAATCTACCAATTACTTTTTGATAGTATATAAATTATGCATTATTGATTCCTCAATTGTTTTTTATGATGGAAGGAAGTTTGATTTATATTTAGGAAATAAGAAAGATCTTGGAGCAAGTAAATAGGAATTTGTGAGTGTGGAGAGAATTTTAAGGAAAGAAAATTAACAAATTTGTGGAATGATTGACTACTAACGTGGGAGAGATCCACATATTTTATTTATTTCCTCCTTTTCATTTTTCATTTTAAACAAATTGCAATAAGCAATTTCTTCAACTTTGGGCCCCTTATCGGCATGGGCCCTAGGCAATTGCACCCCGTGGCCTAGCCGGCCCTGGGAGGGTGAGAAGGAGCAGTAGCACTGGTGGTGGAGGGTGGACGGATATGAGTTAAAGTGTTTTATTTAATAGAGTTAAACTATATTACCTGTTTAAGTTATTGCAGTTAATTTGAAATTATTGGAGTTACGTGTTTTAATTATTGGAGTTAAATATGAGTTACGTATTTTGACTAATGGACTTATTGAAGTTATGAGTTTTCATTAGTGGAGTTATATTAGAGTTTCTTGTTTTAGTTAGTGGAGTTAGATTAGAGTTAGGAGAGTTAAGTTGGAGTTACGTGAAGTTAAGTTGGAGTTATCTATTTTTGTTAATGGGGTTATATGTTTTAATGATTGGAATTAAGTTGGAGTTACGTGTTTTGGTTAGCAAAGTTATTAGAATTATGAAGTTTTGTTTGTGGAGTTATGTTAGAGTTACGTGTTTTAGTTGGTGGAGTTATGTTAGAGTTACGAGAGTTAAGTTAAAGTTAGACCCTGTTTGATAGGAATGCATCTTTCTGAACTGAACTGAATGATTCTGATCTGAACTGATCTGATCTGAATGATTTTGATCTGATCTGATTTGAATGATTCTGATCTGATTGAGATTCATGATTTCTGAATTGAATAGAATTTAATTGAACATATCAATTTAACATATTCTTTCATTGTTTTTATAATTATAATTATAGTTATTATTATTTATTATTATTATTTAATATATTTATTATTATTAATTATTATCATTATTATTATATATCGAATGGAGAATCAATAACAATTTACAAGAAATTTGTGGGGAGCCGAGATACTATTGGAGCTCCCACACATTTTGCTATTGTAAAACCAATCGTAGTAAATATTATCATGTCGAGCAAGAAAATGATACTCAACAAGAAGTTGGCGCGGAGCTAAATGATATGGATATTGATATAGAACATGAGGATGATATATAACGGGATGATTAACTCTATGACAATCCACTAGATACTTCAATTCGTTTACTTTTCTAACAGTAATTTATGATGATTTTTAAAAAATAATTTTTTTTTTGTTTAGTTTTATTTTTGTAACCTGTAAGGCTGTAATCATTAAAATATAAAAGGATTAGTGTTAATAATTATATTATTTTAAAAACAACTTATTTGATTGAACTGAACAAATTTCAACCATCTGATCTGAACTGATGTGAATGATTCTGATCTGATCTGAACTGAATAATTTTGATCTAATCCGATCTGAACTGAATGATTCTGATTTTATCTGATTTTAATAATTTTGATCTGATCTGATCTGAATTCATTTGCGAATAAATCATATCAAACATGGCCTTAGTAGAGTTTTGGTATTAGTGGAGTTACACAATTTAATTAGTGGAGTTGGGGGACTGGAGTTAAGGATTTTAGTTTGTGGAGTTAAGCGGCTGGAGTTATTGATCATAGTTGGTGGAGTTAAGCGGCTGGAGTTATTGATCATAGTTGGTGGAGTTAAGCGACTGAAGTTATGCAGTTTAGGTTATGGAGTTAACTGAAATCAATGGTTGAGATTGCTTCTGACTTTTGACAAAAATTATACTTCTAACCGGATATATTAAAAGTTGTGTTAGAGGCAACGACCACGTTCACCGGCTTCAGTTAGGCCATCTGCAATGCCACGTGGCATGTCTCTTCAATTTTCTTTTAAAAAATTCATTTGAAATATCTTTTATGGTAAAGAGTATAACGACGTTTTCCATATCAAAAAAATTCATAATATTTTTTTATTATAAAAAATCAATGTTTACTACTGTATTAATTGATTTCATCTTTACCTTATTATTTTGTACATTCCTTATTATTTATTTGAAGAATCACATCATCTATATTGGAAGTGAAAGTTCTATAAATGATAAATTTTATTGATAAAATTATTTGTTCACAAAGAAATAAAATGATAAAATTTATTTCGGGCGTAGCCCGGACACTAAACTAGTATATATATCGGATCAAGATCCTCTGGAGTTATTTTTCCTAGAGTTCCCTGAGGTTTACCTGAAATGGAAAAATAAATTTATGAATGTCTTTTTTTAAATAAGGGAAAACACTATATGGTAGAATGATGTTTCCATTTCAAGTTAACTCCAGAGAATTTCAGAAAAAATAACTCCAGAAGATCCGAATCCATATATATGGCGTTATTTTTTTTCAAGCTGGAGATGTCCAGACTTTTTCCCTCATTCCGCTTCTCTCCTCCTCTGTAATTCGTCTTTGCATCTTTCTCTCTCCTCCATTTTATCATCAAACCTGACCTCCACTCCTCCAGCTTAGACCACTGTGCTCCGCCACCGCGGCCGCCATCGCCACCACCAGGTTTGATCTCTGTGCTTTTTTCTCGCAAACGTTGCCATATTTTGTTCGTTTGTCTCAAACTTATGAATTCGAATTCGATTCGAAATGGTACGGAATTAGGTCTGATTTCGTTTGTTTTCATATATTGCGGCTTCAATCAAATTTTTTTTTTCAGCAAATTTTTCGAATTGGGTCTTGATTGAACTGTTTCAATTCTTTCCGATGTGATTCTTTGATGATACTCTATTAGAGTTATAATGTTTGGAATTATAATGATTTTGGAATCATAATCAGCGGAATCATTATTGTAATTTTTCAATTGAACTCGATTTTGGAATGACACTAATTTGTCTTTTGAATCATATTGTGATTCTGAGTTTGTGATGTGATGGTTGTGGCCTGTGGTAATGTGGTTAGATTGTAGAATATTGGCTGTGGTGTATGGTGTCCTACGAAGAATCAGGAAGGTCCTCACATAGAATAATAGTCCTGATTGAATCACAAAGGCCCCAACATTAAGTCATAAAAGTTTCGGATTTGATTAGTTTCTGTGTGGCAATGTTGGTCTATGTGAGAACGTGCTTGCAAGCTCACAAGCATGGTCTTTGTGATTCTATTTGTTAGTCCGTGTGATTCTGTTTGTTAGTCTTTGTGATTCGATTTGTTAGTCTTTGTGATTCTATTTGTTTGTCTTTGTGATTCTATTTGTTAGTCCGTGTGATTCTGTTTGTTAGTCTTTGTGATTCTATGTGTTTGTCTTTGTGATTCTAACATTGTAGCGCTATATTTTGAAGGAGTGTCGTTATATTCATAATTGGCAGACTTGTACTCTTCCTTCATAGAGTCAATAATTTTAGGTAGTTTGTTTGATTCTATAAGTTCTTGTGATTCTATTAGTTAGTAAGAGTGGTTCAATTTGCTAGCAAGGATGATTCTAATTATTATTAGTGTGTGTGATTTTATTTGTTAGTGAGAGTGATTCTATTAGTTAGTATGTGATTCTTTTGAATGGTGTTTATGACTTTTTTCAATAATGTATATGATTCCATTTGATAGCGTGTGTGATTTTATTCGATAGTGTGTGTGATTCTACTTGTTCATGTGTGTGATTTATGCGTATGATTCTACTAAGTCTAACCTTAGTGTCGAAAGTAAGTTATTATGCTAATCATGAGGTCTGTTTGTTGTTTCACTTCACTCAAAATAGAGCATTGATTAAGATGTGTTCATGATTGAAATCTATGGAATTTCACCTGGTTCTTTCTCTGAATTTAAAATCGTAGTAAAGCCTATTAGCTCAAATTGGTAGAGCATCATGCGATTGCATGAACAATGTGGGTTCAACTCCCACATAGGCTACTTATTGAACATCATTAGTAACTTAGCTAGACTTGCTTTTGTGATTTTTTGGGCTGATGAACATGTTGCTTGACTTTCTGCAAGTTTTTGGGCTGATCAGGTTGTTACAGTCCTGGTCAAAGTAGTGATTTCTTCGACATTGAAAACTCTGCTTTTAGCACACAACTGCAACTATCTCGCCTGCCATAGCATCAGTGCTAAAATTCCTCTTGAATCCGTATAGTTTCAAGGAGAAAGCCATCAACATTTTTCTTTCCTTGTTCATGTATTCTTACTTGTATCTTCTGAGATGGGTGTATATGACTAATCTTAAGCTAATTGTGTTGGTCAAGATAGGAGGGTCAAGGGTAAGTTGTCTATTGACAATTTTATGTATGGCTTGCCATCATCCTACTTTACAGCAAACTCCCTATTTTGCAGCTTTACATCAAGGTCCTTTAACCTCTTCCTCTATGCCTATTGCTTGGTCGTAGTGGCATAGATTTCTGACAGATTTCATAGCCCAAGAACAGATTATTGCGGAATCTCTAACATCATTAACTGATCTTATCATTTCGGACGGCAAGAGTAACAAACCATTATCTTGGCTATGTGGGACTCGAACCCACACATATGTGCCAAATTGCACATCGCTCTGCCCTTGAGCTAATAGCCATTAGGGTAATAATGTTCAATCCAGTACCTAGATACATTATAAAAAAACATAGTACCAGCAATTTTTCTCATTATGGAACAATAACATTATAGTATCAGCAAAGCCAAATTCACAAGTCAACTATACTAGTCATTTACATAACCACTACCATCTAAGTCATGCTTAAATAGCCAAAGAACAAACAGAAATAGAACATTTCAGAATGCTACACCATACGGAAAAGGCATTTGGACAATCAGGACATTAGAAACTAACCCTCCATTTTACTGACTGATGCACAACCAAAGTAAACATAATCACAATAACGTTCTTACAACGCAGATGGAGGCCGACACAGAAAAAAAAAAAAGGGACTTACAACAAAAATGTCTTCCTCTTTTACTGCATCCATGATAAGCCTCTGTATAAATGGATTCCGAAGTATTGATTCGTTCACGATGACCCACGGCCTATACGAAACAGAAAACCAACATAATTATACATCTCGCCGGCTCAAAATGTATGTACTATATAGTTTCAAGCTCTACCCCCACTTCTCTGGACTACATTCCATCAACTGTAGAAGGCTACAACCCTATTTCACCTAGTTATAGCCCTATATCTCCTATCTACAGCCCGTCTTCCCAGTCTTACACCCCTACATCGCCCGACTACAGCCCGATCCCTCCTTCATACAACCTTTCATCTCCTGTTTACAGTCCCACTTCACCTGTATAAAGTCCCACTTCACCTATATATACTCCTAGCTCGCCAAGTTATAGTCCTACATCCCCAAGTTACAGCCCATCAGCCACGGACAGTCGATCACTGGATACTCCAAGCAATCCAATGATACCGACGTCTCCAAGCAATCCAATGATATTCTCCACGTACAGTCCTCTTAATTTTGCTGGACTTATGTCAGATTCATTTTATTTGGCTAGTGTTTATGCTGACTGTCATACATTTTATTTGGCTAAAGGTCTTGTTCTTTTTTTTTTTACAATGAAACAGAATCATACAAACATCCACACAAAATCACACAACATATTCTAAAAAATCACATAAAAGGATCATACACAGGTTCCGGCATCTTCTTGCTCACAAAATAATACAAACATCCAACGAATTTACAGAGAATGTCCAAGGAAAATCATACAAAATTTACCAACGGAATCATACAAATTATCCAAAAAAATCATACAACTTATCCAACAAAATCATAGAATCACAATGAAACAGAATCACACAAACATCCACACAAAATCACACAACATATTCTAAAAAATCACATAAGAGAATCATACACAGGTTCATCTTCATCTTCTTGCTCAGACTTGACTTGATCAACATCTAGACCAATTTCTTCTTCGCTAAAATCCTCCTCACGCTGCCTCTTATTGCTTTTACGTAATACAACAGCACGACAGGCATCTAGGCGTAACTCGAAAACCTCAATCAAGAATTATCTGGAATATGTTTCACTCAAATGTAATAGAGTCGACAAATCGCTAACGCATCAAAACTTTCAGACGAAAACTGTCAAATTGAATGCCCCTAATTCACCGTCAATTATCATCAATTGATTCAAATTGAAGCTACGATATGATAAAATCAAAATTAATGCACCTAGTTCAATGTCAATTATCATCAATTCCTATGAAAAGTGACCGATCTGATATTAGAGCAGAATCATACGAGATATACAACCAAATCATACAGTATCAATTCACCGTCAATTATTAATGCACCAAATTCCTATCAAAATTAATGCGCCTAATTATCGTTCATTCTCACACAATATGAAAGCAGAATCATACAAGATATTCAATAGAATCATACAAACAGGATACACCTCACAAAAATATGAAATCAAATTGAACGAACAAAAATATGAAATCAACTTTAAAGACCAAGTAGAGATTCGACGAAATGCCAAACCGTTGCGAATTCGTCGCCATAACCGCCGGGAAATCGCCGGAAAACATACATTAATCGAACTAATTTAGGTTTTGAAAACATACGAAACAATTAGAACAACATACCTAAATCAAATCGAGGAGAGAGTGACGACGAGGAGAGGAGAAGCGGCGACGGCAGCGAGAGCAGCGACGACGACGACGACAGCGAGAGCAGCGACGGCGAGAAAGAGAGAAAATGTGGGAGAGAAATCTGATACGAGATTGAGAAATGAGAAGAGAGAGAAAAGAAGATAGGAGAAGGAGGAGTTTTGTTTACAATTTGCAGTTACCAAACTACCCTCCCTGACGTGTACTTATTGTGAACCGTTAGATTTGGCTGATCTGATGGCTCAGATAGGACCTCACGCCTCACCCAAGGACCTCAGGTGAGATCCTTTGCTCCCGTGAGGCGTGAGATCTTATACAGACCGTCAGATCTAAGGAGATGGATAGCGGAGATTAAAAGAATCACAAGTTTAAAAAAAAGAAAAGGAAAGCCAAGCACTCTTTCCTCATCAGACAAATAAAACGCACGTTCTCTTTCCTCGTCACTTTCTTTCTTGCTATGTGGTACTCTATCAGATGAAGTGTGTGATTTTATCCGTTGTTGTATGTGATTCTATTTGTCAGTGCATATGATTTTATTTAATTTTGCTAGTAACAGTTTTTTTTTTTTTTTTTTTTTTTTTTTTTTTTTTTTTTTTTTTTTGTGTTTTTGCTTCCATTTGTTAGTCTATGAGATTCGATTTGTTAGTCTATGTGATTCCATTTGTTAGATTGTGTGATTTTATATGTTGGTGTGTAACTATTTGTTAGCGTGTGATTTCATCAGTAAGTCTGTGATTTTATTAGATGGTGTGTGATTCTATTAGTTAGCGTGAGTGATTCTATTTGTTGAGCAAGTCTTCGTGATTCTATTAGTAATTGTGATTCTATTTGTTAATCTATGTGATTTAATTAGTTAGTCTTCGTGATTCTATTTGTTAGTGTGTGACTGTTTGTGATTCTATTAGTTAATCTTTGTGATTTTATTTGTGAAGTCTCTATGATTCTGTAACTTGTGTAATCCCCTTGCCAGTTCACCTTGCGACTTTGATAAAGTAGTTCAAGAATTTGGTTGTTCTTCTCGAAGTCAGATAGTTGTGACTTTGTAACGGATTTAAATAGACTTACTCCACCACTTCGAATAAAGTGAGGTGCCAACATTTTTGCTGTCATAGAGTGACTTCTTATCTTGGGTTTGCTCTGATTTTCTTTTTTAATTGCAAAAGGTCGTTAGCTCAATGGTAGAGCCGTGTGCAATATGCACATTGGTGTGGGTTCGAGTCCCACACGACCTTATACCAGTTAATTAGAAAGTGGAACTATACATATGCATTACAGTATATAGCTAGAGTCGAGGTCATTTGAACAAATGTTGCATCAAGTTTTTTTTTGGTACTATTGCTATTCATCAAACCTGATGCCCCTGATCGCCGGCATCATGTTATAGCATGAATGGTGTGAGTTCAACTCCCACATAGGCTATTTGTTATACAGTGAGGAAAGCTATCTTGAAACAGAGCATTTTACCATGTTACACAGTCCGGAAAGGGCACTTAGACACAACAAATCTGATCGTCTCCAGGCCTTAATTAGTATCATTTGGAGACTAGGAGAAATAACCTCTCAAAAAATCAAGCAATGTAAACTGCCAGTTTTGAACAATGCCGGCTGGACAATCCATTTCGAACTTGAACTGCAGATAATTAGCTTTATTTCATTCGGTATTCTGTAATCAAGCTGCCAAACCTCTCACCCTGCATACTTGCTCGTGTGATTCTATTTTAAATTGTGCTGCAGCTTGCATGTAAGCGGTTACGTGTCATTTTGGATATTGATTCATTTGAACCAAGAACAATTATTGCGAAATCTCTAACATCTTTAAGACTTAAACATTACGAACGGTAAGAGTAACAAACCATTATCTTGGCTATGTGGGACTCGAACCCACACGTATGTGCAAATTGCACATCGCTCTGCCCTTGAGCTAATAGCCATTAGGGTAACTATATTCAATCCATTACCTAGATACATTATAAAGAATCATCGTACCAGCAATATTTCTCATCAGGGTACAGCAACATTATAGTATCAGCAAAGCCAACTTCACAATTCAACTGTACTAGTCATTTATATAACCACTACCATCTAAGTCAGGCTTAAATAGCCAAAGAACAAACAGAAATTGAACATTTCAGAATGCTACACAGTTTGGAGAAGGCATTTCGACAATATGCATGAATCTGATCAGCCAGAAAATCACAGGCTCACAATGTGCTAGGCGTATCATACCCACGCCATCATAACCACCATACTTAAGGCACATCACAAGCTGATAACCAAACTTCAGACACGTCACGCACCAGCTAGTCACAAGTAAAGTATAAAAAAATAGGTCATTAGAAACTAAATCAGGACACTCCATTTTACTGTCGAATCCCTTCACTGATGCACAACCAAAGAAGTAACCATAGTCACAATAACGTCCTAAAAAGAATGGGACTTACAACAAAAATGTCTTCCTCTTTTATCTCCGACGATTAAAACTGTGAATTTGTGCCTTTGCTTTTAGTGGATGACTGCAACCATTTGCTTTTAGTGGATGACTGCAACCATCAGGTATGCTCCTGATTCGAAATAAAATGGTCACAGGCTGTCTTATCATTCGAAATCGAGTTTTGGGTACTATTACTATTCATCAAACCTGATGGGCCTAATCAGGTTGTAATGTTGTATATATCCAACTCATTGTCGGATTTCACAGGTAAGAACGAGCTAGTTTGAGAGTACCTATATCGGCTATAGTATTCATTTAACTTCGCTGAACATTAAAGTAAACTGACTATGACAGTCCTAAATATGTTATACGCCATGTAGGGTAGGTAAAAGAATACAGGTGTTTGTAACGTCTTCAAAGAAAATACAGTCTTGGTCTTTTCTCTGGTTCTTTTATTGGTTACGATAAATTGAAACTTGTTGTTTCTTCGCCTATGTGGGAGTCGAACCCACACCTTGTGCCAATAGCACAATGCTCTACTTCTTTAAGCTAATAGACGTCATAGTAGTCAGAGTTACCGTTTTGTGTATAAATATCCATCACGAAACCTGATTTTCACTTGCCCATTTCGTCTAACATTGCTACTTTTATCATGCCAAACACGAATGAACCTGGATCCAGAAGGTTTGGAACCAAGTTACTCAAACATATGTCCAAGGTTCACGCTCATCCGATAAAGTTTGTGTCTCAACATAAGAGTGCAACTGCATAGGTGTCATACTACAATAATACTTTCAAGATCAAACTGGCATATATGTGAAATTAGCAAACTGACACTAACATGTAGCTCTTTCCTCTTTTTATCTCACCCCAAAAATAGGCACACCAATACTACTATTGAATACTGAAGCTAATAAAAATACCACGTAAAACCTGACAATGTCACAAACTCTTTCTCAAACAAAACCAACCAACAACATCAATTTGTTTCCCAAAACCAACCTGAAAGTTGTCAAATAAATTAACGAGAAAAAAAGTTTCAACCATAAGCAAGCTAAAGCTCACCTTCCATGCATCAACAACCACCTTATCATATGGAGTATAATTTCACACTTCTTACAATAGAATCACACAAGTGTGCCATAGAATTACCCAAATTGCTATGTCTGATGCAAATTAGTCCTCTGTGTTGAATTGGGCATAGCCTATTTGGTCAAAACAGGTCTAGCAACACACATTTCATCAGGAAGATCCCGATCAAACCCAAACTGCGTGGCCACCCTATGAAGGTTATACCTCACTTTACAAGAGAATCCAACAGGTTCACATGAACGACAACCCAACCAAAAGACGACAAATTCGAACAAGGAAGGTCCTTAATATCATCAAGCACTTGTTCTTTCTCCTCATAAATCATACAAATCATCCAACAAAATCATAAAAATACCCAGACATAATCACAACGAAAACAGAATTACACAAACATCACACAAAATCACACAACATATTCTAAAAATTCACATAAAAAAGGGGAAGAACTGTAGAAGACAGAAGAAAGTAAGTATATGACCAGTATGACTGCATAATCTTACCACCACTAATAATAAAAGACGCAGAATTATCCCCATTAACAAACCAACTATAGTCACAAGAACATTCAAGTGATCCTATAATCCAATATGTCCCAAAGCAACGAAATAATCAAATTCAAATCACACAAAAATATAATTTAGACAAAAAATTAAATCACAAAACAGAAAACGCACCAAAGTTTTTGCACAGATCGCTGAAGTAATTCGCACAAATTACTCAATTCGTGATGTCGCCGATTTTGCCGTCGACTGAGCTCGAGCATCGCCACGGATGTTCAAGAATCTCACATCGCCACTGGAATTGGATGCCGCAGTTGCTCGCAAGTCAGATCAACGCCGTATTTGCTCCGAATCCTAAAATGCCGCCGATGATTTGTGAAACTCTACAATATAATCAAATTAGGCGAAATCAATTAAAACTTCTCATGAACAAAATCAATTAAAACTTCTAATAAATGAAACTAATTGAACATAAAATGACATAATTAAACGGAAATTAAAGAATAAGCATTTCTCCCAACAAATCTTCGACAATCAACTAAAATCACTACACAAACCCTAAATTGTGATTTTTACACAGAAAATCGAATAAACATAAATAAAATTATACCTTAATCATGATTCTAACAGTCGCCGGAGATTCCAGATCACACGACGTCGCCAAATTTCGCAGCTTCGCCATCGTCGACGATATCAGGAACTCGAGGGGACGGGGCTGCGTTAGGGAGGACCGAGCCGCGTTGACGAGGACGGAGATGCGGCGGCGATGGAGAATATGTCGACGACGAGGAGAGAGAGTCGCCGGACTGCCGGAGAATTGCTGAAATGGAGGAGAGAGAAACTGAGAGAGCTTGTTTCAGGAGAGAGAATGAGGAGAGAGAAACGTAAAATGCAAATGGTGGGAAAGCCTGAATAAATTTCTTTAATTTTTATTCTTGACAGGTGGCTGTATATCAAGCGTTGAATCTAGCTGATCTAACGGCTCAAATAGGACCTCACACCTCACCTGAGAAGAGTACCTCACGATATTTTATATATATATATATATATATATATATATATATATATATATATATATATATATATATACTCCCTCCATTCAAGTCTAATCTTCCTAACCTAAAATGCACAAAGTTTTAGGAATACAATTAATAATAGTAAAAAAAAGGGTATTACTGTCCATTTGGTGGGCCAAATATATTGATATTCATGTGCAAGTTGCATGGATGAGGGTAATATAGGAAAATTATTACCAAATAAGGAAATAGGAAGATTGGACTTGAATTCCCCAATATGGCAAATAGGAAGATTGGAGTTGAATGGAGGGAGTATATATATATATATATATATATATATATATATATATAATTAGGTTCAAATGAGTCCTTTAGGATTAGATGAGTCCATGAGTCCACATCTTGACCATTGGATTAAAATGATCCAACGCCCCATAATTCAAGCGAGCAACAGGGGTACGATTGTCATTTGTCTCCCCCATATATAAGCTTCAAAACACAGACTATCTACTCATTTTCACGCACCATTTTCTCTCTCCTCACCATTTTTCTCCCAAAATCCTCTCTCCTCTTTCTCTCATCGCCACTACCGCCTCCGATTCTCTCTCCACTTCTTTTGACATCTCCGTCGGCTATCATTTCGTCCTCATCATCTTCGGCGATGGTGTAGCTCCGTCGACGCTTCAAAGTGTCTTTGCAATCGAAAAGTCGCTCATTTTCTCTCTCCTAAATGTACTCCGACGGCGATCTGAATTTGGCGGCGATTAAGAGTCCGACGGCGGTTTTGGAGGTTTTCTACTATTTTTTCCCTCTCCTCGGTCAGATTAATTAGGTTTATTTTAGGATGAATTGTTTTTTTTTTAATCGATTTAACTTGTGATTTGTGAAACTTATGATGTTCGCGAAACTACTTGTGATTGAAGTTTGTGATCAATTTTAATTTTCTATTAATTAGGTTGGTTTTTGGATAAATTTTGTTCTTTGTTATTATTGTTTGTTATTGAATTTCAGTATGAGATTGTGATTTAGGTATGATTTTAGGTATGATTTAGATCTGATTACTTGTTATTTTGTTCGTCATTCTTATTGAATGATTTAGGTATGATTTCTTATTTTTAATTTAATTTTTCTGTTAAAATTTATAATTTAGATTTTTATATAATTCCGACGACTGTTCAAATCGGTTTAGGTTTGATTTCTATTTGGTAAGGTGTGCGATTGTATTTGGTATCGTGTGATTGTATTTGGTATTTTGTGTGATTGTATTAGTATTGTCTGTGATTCAATCTTATACTGTGTGATTGTATTTGACATTGTATGTGATTGTATTGGGAATAGGTGATGAATCACAAATTGGAAGAATTTCTGAAATAAGCGAGATTCAAATTTAGTTTGTTTCTATTTGTTTTGTGATTTCGATTTTGGTATGATGTTTTAGTTTGTGGCACTGTCATTATTGTATGGAGTCACATATTATGTTCTAATTGACCTTGGATAAGATTTAATGGAGGTTGGTGCTTGGTACAAAAATTTGGCTTAATTTTAGTGTCTGGTGGTTGAAACTGGAGGTGTTGCTGACATAGGGTATGTGAGTGTTTTCAGCTTTCATCCATCCGCTGTAGTAAGTAGGTGCCATTAAACTTCACAACTGGCTCTCCTAAATACTGACTTGTTCTTAGGATGTGTCATTGTATGGAGGTGTCATTCTATGGACACTTTTTGTCATGTGGACTGTGGTGGTTGTTGTGGTGGCGGTGGTGGCTATTTTGGTTGTGGTGGTTGTGGTATTGTTGCGTTGTTGGAGACTTGGAGATATAGCAAATCGGGGTGGTTTTTGGAGATATAGCAAATAAGACATGTGTGTCATTTTATTGTTATTCTATGATAGTTGGGTTGTTGAGGGGCAGGCTATCCATCATCTGGCTCGTTGAAGTTAGTTATTTTTACAAATTGTAGATAGTCACTCGCTTGATTTGGTTGTTAATTCGTAAATGAAAACATATGGTGTCATTCTATGATGGATGTATGTGATGCTATGATGCTTTTGTGTAATTCTTAATTGATGAAATAGATGAGATGTAGTGGAGATAATGAGGCCCGAGTTTGTGTTCTAAAATGTGAGGGTCGGAAAGGCCATGAGCTGGTGAGAAGGGTTCATTATACATTCTGTTGCATATTATGGTTGTAATAGAGGGTGTTGATCTTTGGCTCCCACGTTAGATTTTCTGAACTATAAGTTTGATGATAGAGAAGATAACCTGAACTTGCTTGTCAGCTTTCCCTAATTTATTTCTATTGCTATCCAAGTTGTTTCTCATGTATTTGAGATAGGTGGCTTGGAAAGTGCTCCCACTACTACTGCCTTGTCCCGGATGAAACCTGCAAGTTTGTAACACAGACTCTGATGCCAGATTGTCAGTGGCATCTAATCATGCAACTGATTTTGATGACAGCCTACAATTTTCAGCCGTGCTTCGTTTGATGCCCCTTCAGGTATGACATCTGATTTTGGGATGTTTTTAGAATCAGGCACCTAATGATGTTTGAATATAAGGTTCATGTGCATGAGGCTGGCTAGCTCAATTGGTAGAGCATCGTGTAATGCACGAGGTGTGGGTTCGACTCCTACGTCAGCCACAAAATTCTAATTCTAAATCTGATTGTAGTCCTACTGTGCATTTCGATCTAGAAAATTAACTCTAGACTGTTACGGGTAGAGATTCATCTGTAAACATATGCGTATGGCGCAATGTTGGCCTAAATATTAGATGACATTACATACATTGTGATTAGAGAACCTGCAGAAAGCCACAACAAATTTTTACTATGATTTATGCTTTAAATATCAGATGCCACATACAGGAACACCTCAGTGTCACCAGTTAGTTAAATATAGGCCTGGTGCAATTTTGCTCCAAATTTCGTGACTTTAGAGAAGATGATTTCAGTTGAAGACGGTCGAAGCCGCAACATCATTTGAATTGCTCAAACTCACAAAATTTAAGATTAACGTACTAACCACAAATTGTGACATCAGATTTTATTCAAAATCCAAAAACAAAAAGTTCGGCTTTGACCAGTTTGTGGAATCATAGTGCCCAACTGCCCAAAAGCCTCCTTGTCATATTATAGCCGACATGGGAGTTGAACCCACACCCTTGTGCATTGCACACGCTCTACCAGTTTGAGCTAATCGGCTTTAAGAAGAAATAAGACATTACATAATCTGTAGCACTCTATTTCTCATCCTCATTTCTCACTGCTCAAAAAACTATTTCCACTTTGGAATTGCTCAAAAGCATCACACAGTGATAGACAGCCCACCATCCAATCACACTAAACTACCATAGAATGACACAGACCCAAAATCTATGTATCACTATGAACCAAGCACTATCAAGATTAACGAAAATCATAGCAACAAGTGAAACTAATACAATCACTTTAGATCCTAACTAACCGTCATACGCTCATTCAAAGACAACCAACTATTCATATGTTCTGCAATAACAATTCCTACAACATTAGAAATCACATATTCTCACATGTTCACTGCAATAACAATCAGCTTCCTGCGTTAAACATAGAATGACACTCGTTTGTCCATAGAATGATACAAGATTGTTCATAGAATTACACAACCATAGAGTGACACAGGTTTGTCCATAGAGTGACACAAGATTGTTCATAGAATTACACAACCATAGAGTGACACAGGTTTGTCCATAGAGTGACACGCCTTTGTCCACTTACTAACACATTGAATCATACTAACTCACACATAGAATCACACTTACATAGTACACTTACAAATAGAATCGCACACACTAACTACACTTACTAACCAATGGAATCATACACACTAGAAAATACAATTACACACGCTAATGAATTGAATCACACACACTTCGAATAAAATCACACACACTATCCAAAGAATCACACACGATAACAAAGAGAATCACTCTTACTAGCAAATTGAATCACACAACACGAACTAATAGAATCACACACCCTGTTGAATAAAATCACACACTAACAGATGTGATTCCATAGACTAACCAATGTGTCCATAGACTAACTAGTGTGATTCTATGTCTAACCAATGTGATTCAATATTCTTTACAGTGTGATTCAATACAAATAGAATTGCACACACTAACTACACTTACTAACCAATAGAATCATACACTAGAAAATACAATTACACACGCTAACGAATTAAATTACACACACTTCGAATACAATCACACACACTATCGAATACAATCACACACACTATCGAATACAGTCACACACTATCGTATACAATCACACACACTAACAAAGAGAATCACTCTTGCTAGCAAATTGAATCACACACCAACTAATAGAATCACACACCCTATCGAATAAATCACACTCTAAATCATAGAATCCCACACTCTAAAACATAGAATCACATTAATGAAATACACCAACAAATAGAATCACACAGCATACGAAGTGAAATCACACAATCGAAGTTCAATCACACACCGAAGGAAGTGAAATCACACACTGTCGAATAAAATCACAGTGTAACATATATAATCTCACCAATATGATTCCATATTCTAACCAATATGATTCCATAAACTGACCAATGTGACTCCATATACTAACTAACGTGATTCTATTGCCTAACTAGTGTGATTCAATATTCAATTGAGTGTGATTACAAATTCAATTATAAAATCGAGTGTGATTGCAAATTCAATTATATATTATACACACTATCGAACCACACACACGAGTGATTCAATATTCTATATATTCTTTACAGTGTGATTCAATATTCTATATTATCATACACACTATCGAACCACACACCTTTACCAATTGAATTACACACACGAGTGTGATTCAATATTCCATATAATCGAGTGTGATTCAATATCCAACACCGTGTGATTGCAAATTTCATTATAAAAATCGAAATCGAAAAGTAATAATTTGTGATTCAATAAACCATATAGTGTTCGAAATTACCTTATCCATCGTTGTCTTGAGGATCCATAGCAATTTGAAGCCTTAAATCTTTGCAGTTGTGTTCAGTTTCGATCGTTTTAAAGTATAATCGAAACGATTTTTTTCTAGGGTTTTGATTTGGGGAAAAACTTCACTATAGAAGACAGAGAGAAAGAGCACGGCAGCGGCGGCGGCGACGAAGAACAGAAGCGGTGGTGGCGCGAGGAGAGAGAGAATGGCGTGATTTGGTTTATAATCGAATCAAAATTTTCTAGGGTTTCATTTGGGGATTTTTTTTTTCTGAAGAGAGAGAAGACGCAGAGAGTGGTAGCTGGGAAGTAGAGAGAGAATTAGAATTGGTAAGAATGAAGTTGTTCGTGATGACCTCATGACCCCCTCCTCTGTTTTTCAAAGCTGGTTTTAGGACGCATCTCAGCCTTTAATCTCATTAGATCCAACGGCCTAGATGAGGACTCATGGACTCATCTAAATAGGCGGACTCATCTGAACCCGCCTCTATATCAATTGAAAAGCATTAATTTTGTCAGAAGTGAGAAGTGATCTGGTCCATCCATTTAACTTGAACTAATGGTCCATATTTAATATCATAATAAAAGAAAAAAATACAATAAAATTAAACCCAAACCCAAAATCAGTTAGATTTTCTCTCTCCTCTTCTCTCCTCTCCCCTAACCCCCGCGCCGGCCAACCGCCGCCGCCGCCGGTGAACACTGGAAACAACCAACGACCACTATGAAGCCGCCGTTCGACAGCTCCGACTCAGGCGAATCTTCGTCGAGCATTAGCGGCCCACTTCGAACACTATTTGATCGAGAAAAACGCCTTCTCAATGCCGATTTTTCGCTCTCGTTTTCGTCAAATCTGGCCGCCAACGTTCACCTTCACCGTTATCTACACCCTCGCCGACATTCACTCTCATTTCTGCACCTATTCTCGTTGTATCCTCGTACTTTTGGGAGGAGAAATGAGTGAATTGTGAGGAGAAGTTGAAATGTTAGGGGCGGTGATGGTGGCGTCGGAGATTGGACGGCGATCTCTTTCATCGGATGTGGCCGATCTCGTTGGCTGCGACTGAGGAGGTGGTTCAGCAGGAGTTGAAGGCGGAGCTAGGGCGGGGGGTATTTCGGGAAAAGAGGAATTTGAGGACAGAGAACGCGTGAAAGAGGTGGAGGAGATGCTACGGAGGAGGAGGGGTTCCGCTCGCCGGAGCACGGAGTATGTGGTGGTGGTGGTGGAGCCGGAGAAGGTGGTGGACGGTGCTGTTGTTGGTGGCTGCGTGGGTGGTCGGGGTAGTGAAGGGGGAGGGGATTGGGTGGTGTGCTTGGGAGGAGAGAGAAACTGGTAATTTTGATTTTTTTTTTAATTTTTTTATTATTTTTTATTGGAGTTACGTGTTTAATTAAGAGTTACATATTTTAGTTAGTAAAGTTATCGGAGTTATGTGTTTTAGTTAGAGGAGTTATTAGAATTACGTGTTTAATTAGTTAAGTTAAGTTGGAATTACGTGTTTTAGTTAGTGTAGTTAAGTTGGAGTTACGTGTTTTAGTTAGAAGAGTTAAGTTGGAGTTACGTGTTTTAGTTGATGGAGTTAAGTTGGAGTTATTAGAGTTACAAGTTTTAATTTTGGAGTTACGTATTTTGCTTGATGGAGTTAAGTTGGAGTTATTAGAGTTACGGGTTTTAGTTGGCGAAGTTAAGTTGGAGTTATTAGAGTTACGAGTTTTAAATTTTGGAGTTACGTGTTTTACTTGATGGAGTTAAGTTGGAGTTATTAGAGTTAAGGTTTTTAGTTAGTGGAGTTAAGTTGAAGTTACGTATTTTACTTGATGGAGTTAAGTTGGAGTTACGGATTTTACTTAGTAAAGTTATGTTGCAGTTACGAGAGTTAGATTGAAGTTGGTGGAATTCTGATATTATTGGATCACTGGAGTTAGGCGTCTGGAGTTACGTGTTTTAGTTGGTGGAGTTAAGCGGCTGAAGTTACTGATTTTAGTTGTTGGAGTTACGACTGGAGTTATGCAGATTAGTTATTGCAGTTATGCGAAATCAATGGCTGAGATTACTTCTCACTTCTTCTAGTGAGAAGTGATAATTTTGTGAGAAGTGAGAAGTAATCTCAGCCATTGATTTCGCATAACTGCAGTAACTAATCTGCATAACTCCAGTCGTAACTCCAACTAACTAAAACTCTTAACTCCAGTCACTTAACTCTACTAACTAAATTGCCTAACTCCAGTAAACTAACTCCATAAAATAAATTGTCTAACTCTAATATTATTAGTAACTCCACCAAATTCAACGAAAATTTATTAACTCTAACGTAACTCCAATAACTAAAACACGTAACTCTAACTCAATTTTCTTTAATAACACACGTAGCTCTAATAACTTCACTACCTAAATCACGTAACTCCGACTTAACTCCATCAACTAAAATACATAACTCCAACTTAATTTCATTAAATAAAACACGTAACTCTAATAACTCCACTACCTAAATCACGTAACTCCGACTTAACTCCATTAACTAAATCACGTAACTCCGACTTAACTCCATTAACTAAATCACGTAATTCCAACTTAATTTCATTAAATAAAACACGTAACTCTAATAACTCCACTACCTAAATCACGTAACTCCGACTTAACTCCATTAACTAAATCACATAACTCCAAATTAACTCCACTAACTAAAACACGTAACTCCAACTTAACTCCACCAACTAAAACACTTAACTTCAACTTAACTCCACCAACTAAAACCCGTAACTCCATCTTAACTCCACCATATAAAATACGTAACTCCAAATAATTTCAATAAATAAAATACGTAACTCCAAATAACTCCAATGATTAAAACACGTAACTCCAAAACATGTAACTCCACAAATTACAAATCATTACTTCAAAAACGAAAAAAATAATTAAACAAAAAAAAAAAATAACTGAAAACACCTTTCCCCATTTTCTCTCTCCTCTGCACCACCCAAACCCCACCCTGCCACCCTCCCCCGCAACTGCCACGCTCCGCCTCACCTCCGCCACCACCTCACACAGCACCACCCGCGTCGCCGGAAAAATAACGATCCAGGGGCGGCGACGCAAGCCCCGACCTCCGACCACCGACTCTACCATCACCGCCCCCTCATTTCCACTTCTTCTCCAATTTCACTTGTTTCAATGCGCTTCACCACGGGAGACTAAGAGGCGGCGTCGGGAATGAGTGCTGTAACGTCGGAGAAGGCCGGAAAATGTGACGATCGACGGCCGCAATTCAAGCCGGCGGCCAAATCTGACAAACTGAGCGCGAAACGAGGGAGGGAGGAGTTGATTACGGTGGTTTAAAGGGAGATGAAGCCGGTGTCCTCGCCGAAGCCTAGGGAGTCTTCCGGTAGCGTCGGAGATGGCTTTGGTGGCCTCCCGTGCACGCAGCCGGCGACTGTGTGGCGGGACAGGGGTGGGGGCGTAGGGTGTGAAAAGAGGGAAGGGGAGGAGAGAGTAAATGGGAAGGATCGGGAGTGGGGGTATTTTTTAATTTCTTTTTCTTTTATTTTTTATTTGAGTTTTGTTTGTTTTTATCTAGACCATTGGATTAATATGAGATGGAGGGGTGAGATTACTTCTCACTTCTCACGAAATTGTTAGTTCTCATTTGATAGATTTCCTATATACATATATAGGAATTGTATCAGGTCAGAAGTAAAGTTATGTCAGAAGGTCAGAAGTAATTTGAGCCACACATCTTGATACCTCACTAACTCTCATAACTTTAGTTGCTCCGTAACTCCAGTAACTATAGCGCATAACTCCAATAACTTTACAACTCTAACTTAACAATATTTTACGGAACTTCATCTTAACTCCAATAACTTCAACAACTAAAACACGTTTTTTAATATAACTCCAATAACTATAAAACAGGTAACCCCGACTTAACTCCAATAATTTTGATAACTCCAATAACTTTGATAACTCCAATAACTATAAGACACGCAACCACGACTTAACTCCGATAACTTTAATAACTCCAATAACTTAAAAAAAAAAAAATTTAAAAAAAACAACTTTAAAAAAAAATCAGAAAAATGAACCCCCAATTTTTCTCTCTGCTCCCATTCCCACCCACCACCACCACTACAAATCACCTCACCACCGCCGGCCACCTGCACCGACCACCCCCTCACACGTCGCCACCACCACCATTCGGTAGGCGCCGCTTCGGCGACCCCACGGCGGACCCCCTGACCCCGCGCCACCACCTCCATCGTCCTCCACATCCCCTTTTTCTCATTTTCTCTCTCCTCTCTCACTCCCTTCCCCAGCCCCTATCGCTAACCGCTACTGCCCAAAAACTGTCCCCCACCCCTCGCCCTACGCCGCCGACCACGCGTACCACCATGACCGCTGTAAATAAAGGATATGGGAGATCGAAAAGTGGGTGAAAGTGATAAAGGAGGAGAAGAAAGTGGCGGCGGGGTGTGGGAACGGTGGAGGGGAGGTCGCGGGAGAGATGCGGTCGTCGTGGTTGGGTGGGGCCAGCGACGGTGGTGGTCGGCGACGGCGGTCGACGAGGCTGGGGTGGTCGGGTGGGATAAGGGGGGGGGGTTGGGGGAGGAGAGAGAAAGGGGAAGGGGTGGGTGTTTTGTATTTTTGTCCATTTTCTCTCTCCTCCCCCAATCCCCCCCGACCACCCAAGCCCCACCGGAGGCCGTCGCCAACCACCACCATAGACGGCGGCGATACTGCCACCGTGATCGCGAGGCTTTGGCGACCGCCACTCCGGTCACACGCGACGTCCCGGCCCCTCCTTTTCCCCCATTATTCCCTTCACCAACTTTTCGATCTCCCTTGTCATCCTTATTTGCGACGATTATGGTGGTCAATGTGGTCGGCGGCGTAGGGCGAGGGTTGGGGGACGGTGTTTAAGCTGCGACGATTGACGATAGGGGCTAGGGAAGGGAGTGAAAGAGGAGAGAGAGAAAATGAGAAAAAGAGGCGTGGAGAACGATGGAGGAGGTGGCGCGGGGAGATTGATGCCGACGTGGGGTCGCCTGACCGACGCGAGTCGGGTGGTGGTGGTGTCGTCTCCTTAGGTGGTGGTCGGTGAAGTGGCCGGCGGTGGGTAGGAGGTTCGTGGTGGTGGTGGGTGGGAATGGGAGGAGAGAGAAAAAACAATGTTCATTTTTGTGATTTTTTTTTTAATTTTATTTTCTGTTTTTTTTATATTAAAGTTATTTGTGTTATTAAAGTTATCGGAGTTAAGTCGGGGTCACGTGTTTATAGTTATTGGAGTTATTAAAGTTATTGGAGTTATCAAAGTTATTGGAGTTAAGTCGGGGTTACGTGTTTTATAATTATTGGAGTTATATTAAAAAACGTGTTTTAGTTGTTGAAGTTATTGAAGTTAAGTTGAAGTTACGTATTTTAGTTAAATATTGTTAAGTTAGAGTTGTAAAG
Organism: Spergularia marina; assembly: GCA_963680865.1. NCBI lineage: Eukaryota > Viridiplantae > Streptophyta > Magnoliopsida > Caryophyllales > Caryophyllaceae > Spergularia > Spergularia marina. The sequence continues at coordinate 14,600,674 of OY804554.1, forward strand.
TTATTGGAGTTATGCGCTATAGTTACTGGAGTTACGAAGCAACTAAAGTTATGAGAGTTAGTGGATTATCAAGATGTGTGGCTGAGATTACTTCTGACCTTTTGACATAACTTTACTTCTGACCTGATACAATTCTTATATATATATATATATATATATATATATATATATATATATATATATATATATATATATATATATATATATATATATATATATATATATATATATATCTTAATCTTAATCTTAATATATTTATAAACGAAGCTTTTTTCGTGGGCATTGAAGAGGTCTAGAGCCTTTCGAATTTTCTTAGAGCTTCTTGTGAATAAGGAATTAATTTATGTTATGGAATTGTCGTTATACCATATGTGAGTTTATGGTAATCATGTATAAAATTCATATATTTTACTTATGGAAATGTAGTATACCATATGTAGGTTTATGGTAATTTTGAAAAAAAAAAATCATCAATATAAAAGTTTTCTTTTTAAGTTATGGTAAGATAATAAGTCAAACCTACATTTTAATATAAGAGAAAACTATACGACTTTTTCTACATTTTGGTAAAATATAAGAACCAAATACTTTTTTAAAATTTGTCTACTGTTAATGAAATTTTAATACAGTTTTTGGTGAATAAAAGGTCCGTTTTAAGTTCATTTAGTGTAGAAGTGACCCCAACATGGATAGTCATAAGCAACAAACAAAACAGAAAATTATAAAAAGATCGAAGAGTGTATATGGCAATTAATCATGAAATGGTAAGATCGAAGAATTTTCAAACGAAAATTATTTAGTCAGCTACCTTAATGTAATCTTGAGTTTTGAAAATTTTAATACATGGTCCTAGAAAATATAATATTCGATTTATAAATAATAACTATTGAAGAGACAAACAATTATAGGTATTTTATGGAGGTCTAGACAGGCCATCATCGAGCCATAATATTGAAAATGATAATATAAGATCTTTAACTGACTAATAACTATAAGTAAATTCTTGATTAACAAACATTTGCAAAGTGCATGTACACATATTCCAGCAGTCATAAAACTATTTATCACAAACCTAGAATTACCTTTTGTTGCTAGAGAGTTTGAAACATGGCCACATAAGCAAAGTCATTGGTACGAATCACAATTTTTCATCTTGAAAATTTGTAATGTACAACGTGCAAGCATTTTTGCAATTATAAAATTTAAAATAACTAATGTATAATCTTTAATTTGAGTCATTGATTCAACAAAACAATCTATAAGATGACTTAAAAGAAACACACAATTAAGATAATATATTCTTTTTCTTCGGTTTCATAAGTCATCATATAATGTTATTTGGATTTATTTAAATTTATTAAACTTGCACTAAAATTATTAGATTTGAACTAAAACAAATTCATTTGGAATCAATTTTTTTACTAGATTCATTATAGTTACAACATCTTACTCTCGTGAGACGAATATGTTGAAAAGAATAAGTTGATTCATACAAAATCTTACTAACACCAAGTGTAATAAGCTTAGAAATCGGTATACAATATAGGGAACCAATTCGAAACTGAAACTTATTGTATTCGGTACCTCTATCTTAATCACTATAGCACAACATCTGTCAATTTGTTATTTAGGTTTGTTGATGTGAAATGAATAAATGTACATATCTTGCATAATTTGTGTTCAGTTTTGTTTAGTATTGATATCTTTATTTTTTTGTCATGAGACAAAAACACGTAAAACGATAAAATTAAAGTTGGTTGAAGTAGGTAATGGAAGTAAATGGTTTTATGAAGAAAGGTAATTAATTAGCTAAAACATTAATGTCATGTAAATATAAAGTGTGAGAACTTTAAAAAATGAATTAATCAATAGTTCTAGATAAATGGTAACTTTATTATTTCGTTATTACTTAAAAAAAAACTTTATTTAACTACAATAATTATAATGATTTCGGTAATGGAAGTGCCTATATAATATAAAATAATGTTAATGTCAACGTGCAACACACGGGCTTTAAACTAGTCTTAATATATTTATAAACGAAGCTTTTTTCGTGGGCATTGAAGTGGTCTAGAGCTCTTCGAATTTTCTTAGAGCTTCTGGTGAATAAGAAATTAATTTATGTTATGCAATTGTTGTTTTTACCATATGTGAGTTTATGGTAATCATGTACAAAATTCATATATATAGTAGTTATGGAAATGTTTTACCATATTTGAGTTTATGGTAATTATGTACAAAATTCATATAGTAGTTATGGCGAACGATTTTTCGAAATAATGCTCAAAAAACAAATGTTAAACAAAATGGGTCGGGAAAAAACTTGTTCAACATAATGGGGTGCACGTCACCCATTTGTAAAACCGCCAAGGAGTATGGCGGTTTCAGGACTTGTGAACAGTAAAACAGAAATCTCAAATTTTGTGAACATTAAAACCGCCACGGGCCCTGGCGGTTTTACACAATGTAAAACCGCTAGTCCCAGTGGCGGTTTTACTATTCACAATTTTTTTTTTTTTGTTTTTTTTTAGTCTTAAAACCGCCAATGGTTGTGGCGGTTTTACATATGGGTGACGTGCACCCCATATGGTTGAACAAGTTTTTTTTCCACCCATTTTGTTTAACATTATTTTTTCGAGCACTATTTCGTTAAATTGTTCAGTTATGGAAAGCTAGAATAAAGAATAGATTAAGTGTTATGCAAATAGCATATGTAAATTTATGGTAATCATATAAAGAATTCATTTATTAGTTATGAATGTGTAGTTACCAATGTAAGTATATGATCATTTTGAAGAATTTTTTTTCGAATTAGGGCTCAAAAAATAAATATTAAACAAAATGGGTCGGATTCAAAAACGTTTAATGTTATGGGATGCACGTCACCCCATTTAGGTTCGGGACAAAACCGCCAGTGGCACTGGCGGTTTTAAGTGTCTTGAACAGTAACTTTGAGACTGGGAAGAAATTTTGGCTAAGGTGAAAACGCCATGGGAGGCGGCGGTTTCACTCAAGTAAAACCGCCACCTCCCATGGCGGTTTCACCTTAGCCAAAATTCCTCATAGGTCAGTTCGGTGATGAAAACGCCATGGGAAGTGGCGGTTTCACTTCAAGTGAAACCGCCACCCTCAATGGCGGTTTTACACCCGAAATGAGTATGGGAATCGGTGGCTTAATTTTTGTAAAAGGGTGAAACCGCCATGGAAGGTGGCGGTTTCACTATAGGTGAAACCGCCACCCCCCATGGCGGTTTCACCCTTTACAAAAATTTAGCCACCCATTTTCATACTACTTGAATCTGTGATGAAAACGCCACTGAGAGCAGCGGTTTCTGTGGTTATAAAACCGCTGTGCTCCGTGGCGTTTTTATATTTTTGTTTTTTTTTTTTGAAGGTGTTTTCCCTCTTTTCCGTTTCACCTGCAACTCAAACAAACCCAAACCAAAATGCCACGACCACAATCGTTCAATAACACCAATAACAACCCAAGATGAGAACTCAAATGGCATGATATCTTATTTCATAACTTAAAACGTCTTTTACAAACTTGAAAGAGTCGAATACAACATAAAATTGTTTCCATACATTACAAACTACTATATTAATAGCTAATCATCCGCTAGGCGGCGGCGGCGTGTAGCTCGACGCTGGCTTGAGGAAGCGGGTTGGCTTGAGGAAGAACCCGGAGTGTCGCCTTCCATAATTGGTGTCATAGGAGAACCAACTCTACGTCGACGCATATATTGGATAAGAGGAGAATGATCATCCAAACTTGCACTTGGTTGTTCTTGAGATTGTTGGATAAGATGTGAAAATCCCACCTTCTCGAGACATTCGGAGCAATGTTTGCGGATGTCGGTTAAAGTTTGGACAAAATTAACACTAGATGCGTCATTGAGTGCAGCTTGAAGGTCATGCTCACACCTCATGTGTAGAGTTGCAAAACCTTGAGTCTATAATCACAAAAATCAAAATATTGCACTAATTATTTCCTAAACATGCTTACTATTCAATAAAACTGAAATAACGATAAATCATACTTACAAGCAATTGAATTGAGGGAGAAGAAGGATGGTAGGAAACCGGGCCACCATGAGATTGTTTAACAGCTCCAATGATACGACGAGTATGGTTTCGATACCAAACCATATACGGATCATTGTAATCCATCAAGCCATCATCTACATCGATATTAGCCACCACCCTCTCTCGACGCCTACGCCATAAATCGATATAGACATTGTGGATTTCACTCCAGCTTACCTTCCGATTTCCTCTCCTATCCAATTTATGAAGAGCCACCGAAGTATCACAGTCCACCGGGATTGTTTGCTTCAAACCAAATTGGCGTACTACCCGATCTGGACAATGCCACTCTACAATGTCAAAGCAGATCATAGGAGCCAAAACACACCAATCTTGTTCATCCTTTAAACAAATCGGAGAGAGAGCTGAGATGACATCCGCTGTATAAGGCTGCCAAATAAACTAAAATAAAACAAATAAATAATTAAATTACCAAATTATTTTCATGCTTATAAAGTCACAAAAAATTGGATTGGATAAGTAAACTTACTTGATCATGAGTCATACAATCAAATGCATCTCTGTAAGCGGTAAGAGAGAAAATCCCATCAGCTCTTCGCCGATCGATCATAAGCCACTTACGTCCTAATGCATCTCTCCCATAGATATGTTGTGACCCAAATGGACTAGCTATAGTCTCATCCTTATCCTCATCCTCATCCTCATCCTCATCCTCATCCCCATCCTCATCCTCATCTTCATCCTCATCCTCATCCTCATATTCTAATGGTCCCATGTTCATAGGACGTCCTATAGCAATACGTTCCCAAGACCACAACTGAAGAAGAATAAGAGAGCCGGATATCTCTAATGCATCCTTACAACACCCACGACACAAGTTACGATACAATGTTGCTAGTACCGCACTTCCCCACGAGTAATCATCCAATCTACTGACATCACTTAACAATGGCAAATAGATGACTTGAACCACATCCCCACTCTTATCGGGAAACAGAACGGTACCAAACAAAATGAGAAGATACGCTCGAATATAGCAATGAAATATGGCATCGTCCATACCGTTGGGCAAATAACTAAAATGGGTCATCAACCAAGAAATTTTCAAAGAAGTTCCCTTCAAACTTCCCCCCGGTGCTATTCCCAACAATTTAGTCACTAATCCTTGCCAATCTTGATGGATCTCATCCGTCACAGCTCTTCCATCTATCCTCAAACCTAACATAACTTGCACATCTTGCAAGGTGATAGTGGCCTCCCCAACGGTTAAGTGAAAAGTGTGGGTTTCTTGCCTCCATCTTTCTACTAACGCACTTATCAAATCCTGATCTAACTTAACACTAGCTACTCTATGCGCCCCATAAAACTGGGTTTTCCTAATAAATTTAACTACCCGCTTACTAGGACGATAACCGCCATGCCATTTTATGTGAGTTCTACATCTAAGCGAACTCACCTCCTCTCCGTCCCAAATTGCTTGACTCCTGTGTTTGTCTTGCAGTTTGAGAAGAGACGGTTCGATCGGTCCCGGATGAAGATCCGCCTCCATGAGAGCTACAAAAAGAAAAACAAGAGAGTTAAAATATTACACAAAAAGATTAGGCAAAAGTAAGTTCACAATAATATAAAGATCAACAAAAAATGTTACCCTCTTAAAGAACATGTCTTTTTGTTATGACCGGGTTGACGACATATGCCACATAATGATTTTGATGGTGGTTTTTCATCCATCTCATTACGCAATCGCTTTGAATGTGACTTATCCTTCGTACCCTTCTTCTTCGGTTCACGTTTCATATCCTTATTAGCAAGGATTTTAGGACCATCAAGAGGTGTCCAATAAGCTTCATCCGGAATGGGTCGAAATTTGGGTGCGTATGACCCCAAATACTCACCACTAGTGTAAAACACATCCACAAATGCATTTGTACTTAAACCCATTGAACTACAAACGGCAAGTACATGTGAACAAGGGTACTTGTAAATTTCAAGTTTTTTACAAGTGCATGTTTTAGTCACAACATTCACAGTATGCTTATGTTTCCCTTTTCCACTACCTCTATGGCCCGACCCAGTGGTCACTTGAAACAGTCCTCTATCAAATGCCACAACGGTATGGTGTGCGGCTTTCTCAGAATTGACAGCAATGGCATCCATTACTTTCTTACAATATGCATGTCTCTCTTCAAGCCTTTGTTTTGCCTTCTCACGCCGCTCCACAAAGTACGCATTGACTCGATAAAATGTCAATTTCACAAGTGCGACGATGGGTAAGAATCTGCCTCCTTTCAAAACTCCATTGAAACACTCCACCATATTGGTAGTCATTATACCATACCTGAACCCACCGTCATGATAATTTGACCACTTCTCCATCTCCAAACCATGTTTGGTCAAATATCGTCGTGTATCAATATTTATTTCACCCATTCGATTGAAACCACGATTGAACTTCTTCTTCTGATGTTGTGTGGCAGTCCAACCAAACAAGTTTTTCAAATCCCTACTTTTAAACTTTGTGTTGATGTTGGATGCCACATGACGCATGCAAAATCTATGGTAGGCATGCGGCTCAGTCATTTCGATGTGTTCATCATTCATAGCAGCTTTGATGCCATCATGTCTATCTGATATAACACAAAGACCTTTTCTATCTGTCACGAATCTCCTTATACATGCCATAAACCAAGGCCAACTATTGGTATTTTCACTCTCAACAATACCGAAAGCAAGTGGGTAAAGTTGGTCGTTACCATCAACTGCCATTGCAATAAGTAAAGTACCCTTATATTTCCCATATAAATGAGTGCCATCAATAGTTATAAGAGGGCGACAATGGCTGAAACCTTGAATTGATGGTCCAAATGCCCAAAACACTCGAAAGAAAGTTTCCTCATTAGGTTTGCATGTTGGCGTATTCACAAAATGCACAACAGTTCCCGGGTTGGATTCTTTCATTGCTTGCATGAAGTGAGGAAGCAAAGTGTAGGATTCATCCCAATCACCATATAAATTTGCAATTGCCCTTTGTTTAGCATTCCACCCCTTCATATATGAGATAGTATAATTGAATTTATCTTTGATAAATTCAATAAGAACTGGGACTTTAATGGACCAATCCTTGGCAACAAGGTTTTTAATAGCTTCACTAATGAATCCACGTTTCAAATTCATATGGTCGCGTGGAATAATGTCACCAACACAGGTAGCTTCGTGAGGCCCAAGATAAGTGACAATGGTGAAGGCTTCTGAAAACTGTTCTTGTTTTTGTGATGCCCTAAGCCTCCAATTGCATGGGTTTGGTGTTCTACTGCACTTGAAAGTGACAGTGTGGGGTTTGGATTCAGGCACTTTGAAAGTTTGGTTACGTTGTACAGAGTACAAAGTTACATTTTCTATCAAAGCAGCTTTATTTGGAAATCTTTGACCAACTATAAACTCCCTACCAACCTCAACTTCAACTTCATTGACCCATGTTTTCCAAGCATTCACATGTTGTTGATCAATTTCATGAATCGTATTGAATTCTAAATGTGGGGCACTCTTCCCAACCAAATCATCATTCTCATCTTCATCATCAATCATACGTTCAACAACATTCAACTCCTCCTCCGCCTCATCTCCTTCTAAATCTTCATTCAAGGTCCCCTTATTTATGTTATTGGTTTCAATGGAAACATATTGCACAACATCCCCAAATCTCATTGATGTGAGAGAAGTATTGGGCGTTGTTGAAATCGTTGTTGCCAATACATTTCTAGAGTCTAGCATTCCCACTTCAACATAAATGTCCATAGAAGGAACCTTTGAGTGTCGAACAATTGCCCACATAGCAAGTAAAGAACGATCATTATTAAGGGGTACAACCTTATAACACCCGGCACTCGGATACTTCATCTTCACCGTCAATGAAACACTCTTTCTATTGATTTTCATTGCCTCACAAATCTCCCCAATGAAGTCATTATAAGTCATACTAGTACTAGCAAATACAAAACTCTCATTTCCACCCTTATAACAAACATTTCCACTAGCTTCAACAATTTCTCCATCCCAATAACATACCAAAGGATATCCCGTAATTTCCATTCTATAATGAGAAAAATAAACTAATTTAATTAAGAAATTCAACTAACATAAATCTTCAATTAACCAAAACCCTAAAAATCGACTTATGAATTTTAATAACTAAACTCAAGCATAATACTAACTAAATTGGATTAAATATATAACTAAACTCAAGCATAATACTAACTAAACTCAAGCATAATACTAACATAAAAAAAAAAAAAACAACTCAATGAACTTAAATTAACCTAAATTAGTGTGGTTTAATTACAATATTAAACAAAACCCTAAAAATTCAACTTCTATCATATACCATGAATATGCAAATTATTATCAATACTAACAAAACAAATTATTCAATAAATTAGTAATCTAACTAAAAAATCAAACAATTAAACTAATGAATTGAAATTACCTAAAACAAATTGGTACAATTAGAAGAAATGAAATTACCTTAAAGAAAGAGGGCGGAGCAGCGGCGCAGCGAGAGAGGACGGAGCGGCGGGAGAGTGGCGGAGCAGCGGCGGGAGAGGGGCGGAGCAGCGGCGGGAGAGGGGCGAAGCAGCGGCCGGAGAGGATGGGGACGTGGGCTGGAGAGAGAAGTTGAGGTTGAGAGTCGGGGGGTATTTTTTTTTGTAATGCGTCGGGTGATTTGGGGGTGGAGAACCCGGTATTTGAAAAAAAAAAAAAAAAAAAAACTATAACCGCCATGGGGGGTAGCGGTTTCACTTCAAGTGAAACCGCCACCCCCCATGGCGGTTTCACTCTTCATACAAAAATTAAGCCACCAATTCTCATACTCAGTTCGGGTGTGAAACCGCCATTGAGGGTGGCGGTTTCACTTGAAGTGAAACCGCTACCCCCCATGGCGGTTTTACAATTGTCCAAAATCACCCCCTGAAACTCATATTCACTGTTCAATACATGTAAAACCGCCAGTGGTAATGGCGGTTTTGTCCCGAACCTGAAATGGGGTGACGTGCACCCCATAACATTAAACGTTTTTGAATCCGACCCATTTTGTTTAATATTTATTTTTTGAGCCCTATTTCGAAAAAAAATTCCATTTTGAAAAGATGAATTAATATAAAAAAATTCTCTTATAATTTATAGTAAGATAATATTCCATAAGTCAAACTTACATTTTAATACGTGAGAAAAAAATATGACGACATTATCTACATTTTGGTAAATATAAGAACCAAGGGTTTGTTTTTTTAAAGGTGAACTTCGAATTAGAGGTAGTAATTCTAATAACGATAAGTCACTCATTTACTATAGATGGATCTTCAACTACAAATGGATAACAATTCAACTTATTTAGTAATTTCCAAATACTAATAAGGCCCTGTGCGATAGGACTGCATTTTTCTGATTTGATTTGATTTGATTTGATTTGATTTGAACTGGTCTGATTTGATTTGATTTGAATAAAATTGGTTTGATTTGATCTGAACTAAATTAATTGATAAATTAACTGCAATTAGATGAATTAATAACTAGAAATAAACTAGATTCATTGATTGTTATTTTGATAATTATGATTTGATTTAATTTGATTTGAATAAAAATGATCTGATCTGAATTGATTTGATTTGAATAAATCTGATCTGATTTGAAAATATTGGTGAATAAGTTGAATCGCACAGGGCCTAAGTAGGAGTATAAGTCAATTATGTTCCTCTAATCTTTGCGTTATTCTATAATTCTGTTTTTTTCTTCTAAATTATGTTTTTTTTTTTTCCTATGTATAAACAATTGACCACAACCTACAAATAAAGGGAGTTTTTATATTTTTGAATGAATTTGATCTTATCTACATCTAACTATTTGCTATTTATGCGTCTAGAGTTAATAAAATCTTATTACAGTTTTTGTATAAATTCCATTTGTGAATAAAAATATTCATTTATGACTAACGGAAGATAGTAAGGTCGTGTGCGATTAGACTGCATTTTTATGATTTGATTTGATTTGATTTGATTTGATATTAATTGAAGTGATTTGATTTTATTTTATTTGAACAAACTTGATTTGAATTGATCTGAACTGAATTAATTGATAAATTAACTGCAATTAGACGAATTAATAACTACAAATAGACTAGATTCTTGATTGTTATTGGGATAAATCTGATCTGATTTGATTTGATTTGAATAAAACTGATCTGAATTGATTTGGTTTGAATAAATCTGATTTGATTTGAAAACAGTGTTGAATAAGTTGAAACGCATAGGGTAATTATGAAATGGTAAGATAATACAAAAGAATTTTCTTATGGTTTAAGGAAAAATCATTAAATTGCAAACTTGAGTTTATTGTAACCATAAAAAGAAATATTCCCTCCTTTGAGTCCTTTCCAAAATGTATGACGATTTTATTTTGCGAGATACGGCATTGGCTATTGATTTCGCAAAAAAAAAAAAAAAAAAAAAAAAAAAAAAAAAAAAAAAAAAAAAAAAATCTGACTTATATACTTTAAGTTATTTTTATTTATTTGGTTGGTACCTAATTTCATAATATTATAGTTTTGTAGTTTTTGGCTTTCTATTTTTCTATATATATTATTTTCATATTAATGTCTCACTTCCAAAAATGAAATGATATTGAAACATATTTTTGAAGAGAGAATGTTATATATATAAGAAATATTGTCATTATCATTGCCATTTTTTGTGCATATTATTATTTTTGTAAATTTTCTATAATTGTCATCGTTTGCGTTGTTTTTGCATTTTACATCAGGCATCTTGATAGATTACTGTTAAAAACATTTTGTTGTAAAAATGGTAAAATCAAGAGAACACCAACCCACCTTCGCTTGAGGTTATCTGCAAGTATATGGTAATTCTGAAATGGTAAGATAATACAAAAGAATTTTATTATAGGTTACGAAGAGATTAAATTCCAAATTTGAGTTTATTTTAACCATCAAAACAAATATTCCTTCCTTCGAGTCTTTTCCAAAATGTATGACGATTTCATTTTGCGAGATAAGGTATTGGCTGATGATTTCGCGAAATTTTTTTTTTTTATCAAACTTATATCCTTAAAGTTATACTCATATAGTTGGTATCTACTTTCATAATATATAGTTTTGTAATTTTTGATACAGTTATGAACATTTTGTTGAAAATATGGTAAAATCAAGAGAACATCAATCCCCTTAGCTTGAGATTGTTTGCATGAAAATTGATTATGTCTTAGTTATTTACGTTCTGTTGAATATATTTGATGAAATAAGAAGTTATTTGATTTGATATTATAACAACCCTAAATTTTCGCAATAATAAATAAGGAAATATTATAGAATTACTACGCCGCAGTTGACTACCGAGGCAACTGCTAGGCTTGAAATTCAAATACAACTTAATAAATCAAAACAACCGAAAAGTTGACAGCGGAAGACTTAGAATGTCGAACTACAGTTCTCAAAACTGAAATTAAATTACAAAACCAAATATAATCCATGTCTAAATAATGTTTATGAAAAGCTCCCGGCATGCAAATGAATTCCTCTAGCAAGCATCCACATCATCAAGACCTGACAACTATGCCATCGAAGAATGACATAGGCCCCAGAATACGATAGGGAACAAACCAGGAAACAGAACGTCAGCATAGGCTGAGTAAGAAACATAAAGCGGAGAAACAAAGATACGCGCCTTGAGGCGCGTAGCTAACAAATAATAAGCATTGGATATAATAATGAATACAGAGTACCATCGGAACACAACAGTGCGATAGTCAAGTATCGCTGACAAGACAAACGGTCTTGTCTATCATACACGGCTGGGCTCCTACCCCGCAGCCACCACAATCTCGAACCGGCGCGAGCTAGAGTACATATAAACGATTCCTAAAGACTTAAAATGTGCACACCCCTCGCTAGAGATCCAGTAGGATGCGTACCTCTAGGAGGAAAGCCTAATAGGCAGTCGGTAGCTACTCCGACCGAAACAGTACCTTGATCAGAGGTATAAACAGTGATCGGTCCGTGCCGCATCACATTCATTCTAGGTGGTAATCATATCGTTCTTTTCTTTCATCCGTTTTATATTCGTTATTTGATGGTACGTTATTCGATAATACGATTTATAAACGGCCGAGGCCGGAATCACAACAAGTCAAAACGAAACAATTTAAACATTATGAACCAAGAGCACAGGCGGTCCACTTGTCCTGATGGCCAAGTGGCCGAGAGGAAGCTAGGCCATAAGGCCGTGTCACAGAGGAGTCGAGAACAGAAAGGGCGTGGCAAGAGTTAGTGCAGGACGTATAATTCTTGTGAATACGATAAGAGCTCAAACGTGAGAATACAAGATCAAACAGAGGGTGCAATTAAAGGACATCAAACTGAATTGTCAAATAACAGGACAGTGCGTAGGCTCAAGCGGCGATCAACGTTCTTACTTTACTCTGAGCGAAACACTAAACTGCTGCAAGGCTAAAACGGAATCTCCTCAAACACACCCCCTAATCACAAAATAACAAGATTGAATTACTAATCAATCGTCATCATAACTCCATCACAAAACAGCCAACCAACAACAACAAGGTCACTACAACTAACGTTTTCGACATCCAAACGGACTCGCAATTACACCAAATTCGCACCACACCATCCTAACCTTACTAGCTATACAATCTCATCAATTAAACACCAATTCAACAACAATAACGCCCAAAATACATAAAAATCAGAACTGGGCAGTGGGAATAAACCTCATTCAAATCATTAACAAACGCTCCTAAAACGGTACTACAACATCCCTAATTCATAACAAAGCCCTCCTCCAAAAATCAAGCAATTCCATAAACAAAATCAGCCATAATCAACATAAACCCCAAATCGAAAAACCCCTAAATTCAAAAATCGTAACCCATAAATCATAATCAACGCAAACACGATCAAAGCCCTAAAACAATCAAGCTAATCAACCAATCGTGTTCTTAATCATCAATTGAACACAATTTTGAAAACTCTCAATTAATTCAATTGTAGAAAAGTTTAAGGGACTTACTACTCTTGATTAAAATCAAGAGAGAGAGGACGGTAGAGGGCGGCGGTGAGGGTGGCTGAGCGGCGACGGCTGGTGGTTCGCGAGAAGTCGAGCGGCGCTTCTCCTCTTCTTCTTCTTCTCTTTCCCTCCTTTTATTTTCCTTCCTTTCCTTCCTTCTGCGTGCGTGAGTTTGATGTGTGTTTTTTTTTTTTGTTTTGTTTTTATATTGAGGTGAGGGAGGGTTTAGTAAGGGCAAATTGGTAATTTTGCTATCTAAATTCCTAATTAGGAAAACGACCCAAAAAGGAAAGTGACTCTAAATTCCCAAAAATAAAAACTCGTAACTCTAAAATGAATTTCTCCCGACGACTTTAATAATTTAGAAGTCCCAAAAATATGGGGTGTTACAGTCTTTCCCCTAAAAACAAAGATTCGTCCCGAATCTTTAAACCCACTCCTCAAGATTTCACCCTCAACCAGCAACGTTGATCAAAAGTAGAGTAAGTATCACGAGGTAAGAGGTTTTTGAGTGAAAGTTGAAACGAAGGACAACAAACACACAACACATTCAGCACAGATCAAGATTAAATAGCAAGTAATAACATAGTTGACAGGGCGCGCGGGCTCTCGTCCCCCTTAAGACAAAGGTTCGTCCCGAACCGAGGGTACCTTAATCGAAAAGATGAGGGTACTTCTCACGCATAAACGATTCCACTTCCCATGTTGCTTCCTCAATGTTGTTATTGCACCACAGAACTTTGACCATGTTAGTCTCAGTACGCCTAGTTTTGCGCACTTTGGTGTCTAGGATTTTCAACGGTGCCTCTTCATAGGTCATAGTTTCATCCAACTCGATGGTTTCCGGGTCCAACACATGGGACGAGTCGCTGACATAGCGTTGGAGTTGTGACACGTGAAACACATTATGGACCTTATCAAGGTTCGCAGGCAAGTCTAACGCGTAAGCTACTTCCCCAACTCGTTTAGTCACCTTGTAGGGTCCAATGAATTTGGGACTCAGTTTTCCTTTCTTCCCGAACCGCATCACACCTCTGGTAGGCGATACGCGTAAGAGAACCATATCACCCACGCTGAACTCAATGTGACTGCGTGTCTTGTCAGCATAGCTCTTTTGTCTGTCTTGTGCAGCCTTGAGCCTTTCCTGAATCAGCTTGACCTGATCTGTCATTTCCTGAATGTAGTCTAGACCCAAGACCATTGTTTCACTTATATCATTCCAACAGATTGGACTCCTGCACTTTCTGCCATATAAAGCCTCATATGGTGCCATCTTTATCGAGGCTTGGTAGCTGTTGTTGTAGGAGAACTCGATCAAATCCAACTTATCCTCCCATCCGCCTTGATACTGTAAGGTACAAGCTGTTAACATATCCTCCAAGGTCTGATTTGTCCTCTCAGTTTGGCCGTCAGTGGCCGGGTGAAATGCGGTACTCATGAGAAGTTTCGTTCCCAAAGCCTCTTGTAAGTTCTTCAAGAATCGAGAAACGAAGCGCGCATCACGATCAGACACAATCTCTTGTGGTGTACCGTGAAGTCGTAACACATGGTGTATGTATGCGTCGGCTAGCTGTTTCTTCTTCCAAGTGTCCCTCATTGGTACAAAATGTGCGCACTTTGTCAGTCTATCTACGATCACCCAAATCATATTGTTTCCCTTCTGTGTCCTAGGCAACCCTGCAATGAAATCCATGGATATGGAACTCCATTTCCATTCCGGTACCGGTAAAGGTTGTAATTTGCCTTGAGGTCTCTTGTGCTCACTCTTAACCTTTTGACAAACCAAACACCTAGATACGAAGTCAGCCACATCCTTCTTCATTCCAGACCACCAGAACACCTTTCTCAAATCTTGGTACATCTTATCACCTCCTGGGTGCACTGAATATTTGCTAGCATGAGCTTCGCTCAGAATTTTGTTCTTTAGTGTAGTGTCACTAGGTATGCAGACTCTGTCCTGAAATCGGACGATGCCATCACCACCCTTCTTGAACAATTCAGGCTCCTTCTCCAATTTATCCATTAACGACGTATCTGCCAATTGTAATTCTTTTATCTCGCCCAAGACGTCATCCCCAATAGCTGTGGTTCCTGACGTCGCTCCTGGTTCAGTCAGCTGAACTCCGAAGTTGAGGAATTCGTCTCTTAGCCTCTCCCTTTGGACTACCAATTGAACCGTATGTAGAGACTTCCTACTCAAAGCGTCTGCCACGACGTTGGCTTTTCCTTCATGATACTGTATTTCCATATCGTAGTCCTTGATCAATTCCAACCATCTCCTCTGCCTATTATTCAATTCCTTCTGAGTAAATATGTACTTTAAGCTCTTGTGGTCGGAGAAGATTTTAAACGTCACCCCAAATAGGTAATGTCTCCAAAGCTTTAGGGCAAAGATCATGGCAGCTAGCTCCAAATCGTGGGTCGGGTAGTTCTCCTCGTAACTTTTGAGTTGCCTAGACGCATAGGCAATTACTCGTCTGTTCTGCATGAGTACACAACTCAAACCATTCTTTGAAGCGTCAGTGTACACCTCATAAGGTATGTTTTCATCAGGTAGTGACAAGACTGGGGCTGTGGTTAACCTGTCATTTAGAGTTTGAAAGGCTTTCTCACAAGACTCATCCCATTTATACTTGGTGGTTTTCTTCATTAGTGTGGTCATTGGTTTAGCAATCTTAGAGAAATCCTTGACAAACCTTCTATAGTAGCCTGCGAGTCCCAAAAAGCTTCTGATTTCCGTCACATTTTTGGGTGTTGACCAGTCTTTCACCGCTTTTATCTTAGCTGGGTCCACGGCCACTCCATCCTTAGATATCACATGTCCCAAAAACGCTACTTTATCCAACCAGAACTCGAATTTCGAGAATTTACCATACAATTGCTTATCTCTCAAAATCTCCAAGACAGTCCTTAGATGTTTCGTGTGCTCTTCGTCACTCTTAGAGTATATCAGAATGTCGTCGATGAACACGACTACGAATTTGTCCAAATATGGTCTGAAAGTGCGATTCATCAAATCCATAAACACGGCTGGAGCATTAGTCAACCCAAAGGGCATCACTGTGAACTCATAGTGCCCATATCTCGTGGAGAATGCGGTTTTCGGTACGTCCTCGTCAGCTACTTTCATTTGATAGTACCCAGACCGTAAATCAATTTTTGAGAACACGCTGACGCCCTTCAGCTGGTCGAATAGGTCATCAATCCTGGGTAAGGGGTATCTATTCTTAATCATTACGTTATTCAGTTCCCTGTACTCTATGCATAATCGCGTGGATCCATCCTTCTTTCTTACAAAAAGCACGGGTGCTCCCCAAGGCGACACACTCGGCCTCACGTATCCTTTTTCCACCAATTCATCTAGTTGCTTTTTCAATTCCTGCATTTCTACCGGTGCCATTCGGTAGGGTGACTTTGCTATAGGGCCCGTCCCCGGGACTAAATCAATCTTGAATTCGACTTCTCTTTTTGGGGGCATCCCCAGAATCTCCTCAGGAAAGACATCGGGATACTCATTGACAATGGGGACATCACTCAAATCGGGGTATTCAACTCTAGTGTCCCGTACATGGCACAAGAATAGAGGTTCACCTTTAGCTATCTGTTTCTTCAGGTTCATGGCAGATACAAACTTGATCCTTGGTCCTTTGGGCAGTACACGATAGGATACTCGGGTATTCTTTTGTCCACGAAGTGTAACTTTCCCTAACCAGCAGTCTATCCTAGCTTTATATCTACCCATCCAATCCATCCTCAAAATCACATCAAAGTAGGGTAGGGGAAAAACTATTAAGTCAGACTTAAACTCATGTCCACAAATCACTACAGGCACATCCTTAAACTGACTCTTACCCAAAACACTGGATCCATTAGGCATAGAAAACTCAAAATCTACTTCCGAGCCATCATTAAGTCCACATTTCCCCACAATTCTATCGGCAATAAATGAATGAGATGCACCACTATCAAATAAAACATTAGCGAGAACAGAGTTAACAGGGAATTTACCCGAAACAACATCCGCGTTGTCAGCATCTTCCTGGTTCATGACCTACAGTTGCCCCGTAGGCTTCTTCCCGGGGGTGGTCACACTGGCCGACCCTGCTGGTCTAGCCTGGGTAGCGGATGTAGTTCCCTTAGTCGGTGTTGGGTTCCTATAGGTATTGTTTGATCCCGCATATCCACTTTGAGCTGTGAAATTCTAGAATCGATTCGGTGCCACTGAACCTCCTGTGGGTGCCACTGGTGGCTTTCCGGAGATTTTGGAGTAACATTCAGCAGCTTTGTGTCCCAGTTTGCCACAATAGAAGCAAGTGATTCTATCGCCAGTGCAGGTCTTTCCGGGGTGGTATTTTTGACATTTCTTGTAGGAATTATTCGGGGTCATACTCGAACTCTGAGCCCTGTTGGCAGGGAAGGCCTTGAACCCTAAGTTTCCGGTGTTGGCAGACTGTGTAGTTCCCCTAGAGTTATTGAAATTTCCCCTCTTATTCGGTATGTTCATCAAATCAAAAGGGGTTTCCTTCCTTTTTCCTCCGACTTCCAGGCTCATACTTTCCATATTCCGCTCTACTGTAGTGGCTCTCTTATAAATTTCCTTTACTGAGTGGAAACGCTCAAAGACCAACCATCCTTTGATACTCCAAAGCAACTTTTTTCTGAAACAAGTGGCTCTTGCTACCTCAGTCGGAGTTACACTCTCTGCGAATCTGCTCAGTTCTTCAAATCGTTCATAGAAATCCTTCACAGACATTCCCTCTGTCTGCTGGAGTGCCTCGAATTCAGCGACCTTCTGTTCCTTCAAATGTTCAAGGAAGAATTCCTCTTCCAGAATTTTCTTAAAGATCGCCCAACCTCTCCTATGCTCGATCACACTCCCATCGGCCAGCTTCTCCAGCACTGGCTTGAAAAACTCCTCATGAATTCTCATCCACCAACGACCAGCTACCTCCTTGAGGAAAAAGGCAGCAATCTTAACTTTGAATGGCTCAGGGCAGCCAACAGTCATAAAAATCCTCTCTATATCCTCCAACCATTCCAATAATAGGCTAGGGTCTCCTCTCCCAGTGAAATTGAAAGGTTTCTTCTTCTGTACGGCATCCGACATTTTTGCTAACAACATCTCATCCACATTACCTCCATTGTTACCATTATTTCCAGCATTGTTAATGTCATTTCCGTGGTTCCCATTGTTTCCAACGTTACCCTGGTCCCCATTATTGTCTTGGTTACCTTCGTTGTTCTGATTGCCGGTGTTGCCCTAGTTACCGTTATTACCCTGATCACCATTGTTAACCTGGTTGCCATTGTTACCCTGGTTACCATTGATATTTTGCATGTTGTTGGCCATTTGAGCTATAGCCTGCATCATAACCTGTTGTTGTTCCGCCAACTGAGCTAGGACGACGGCTACGTCAGGACCAGCATTGTTTCCGCGCACCATTTTCTATAAGGTAATAACGTTTGAATTAGACATGACCCAACTCAAATTAGTTGCTGAAGTCCATACCGAATTCACAAGAATAGACAAGCATTGAAATACGTTGACAGTTCAAGGACAACAAATGAAAATCAAGCGACAAACGAGTATCGTAAATCGATGAGCGACGTTTTTTTTTTTTTTGGGAGCACGAGTCGTGGCTACTGTAGCACGAGTCGTGCCCGGATCAGGAGTATCCGCGCGAGGGCATGTGTCGTACTGCTCTTGTTTGAGCCAAGTAACGCGATTTCAAACAATTAAAACAAGTCACAATCAAACCGAAGTACACAAATAGCATTTAATTAATCAATCTTACTAAATAGTCGTATAATCATAGTGCTACCGGGGTATTGTCCCCAATTAGAACGAATATAACAAGTATTTTGTCTAAAGATTTGCACATTACACTTTATTGACGTAACTGAATCTATAATCTATTGAATTCTAACATATAGTCTCCCAATCCTGTGGGTTATGACTCAAGCGCCTCCTAAGGTGCTTCAAATATCATTTGATCCTTCTCCCTCCTCAGGAGGTTCGTCAGATTCAAAAGGCTCTTCACTATCATCCTCGGGCGCGCCATTCATCCTATTAGATGCAGGATCAAGATTATTCCCATCTCCTAAATCATTCGCAGTTCCTCCATTTCCTCCACCCTCTTCACCTTTATCAATAGATAAATGAGCATTCTCATGTACTTGTCCTACCTCTCTATCAGGGATGTCAGCTAGTATGTCCCGGCGTCTCGCTCTGACGCACTTCTTCTTCCTAGAGGTTCGGTAGATGTCAGCCCTTAAAGTCACAGGTGAGCCTGGTGGTGAAGGAATATAGTAGCGATGTCCAGCCTTAATCCTTTTATTACCGAGGTGTACAACCAACTCTTTTGCTTCCCTCTCCTCAGCCCTATCTTTATAAATCTTATAGGGGTTTGGGTAAGGGTAATGAGGATTAATAGTTGCGTCCACTAAATATTCAGGTAACTCTTTGAAATCACGCTCCAGATTCCTGTAAAGTAGGTCCTCATATTCTAATATTGTTTTTAGTTTTTCCATTGTCAAGGTAGTTCCTGAATCAGTGGTTAGGTAGCGTTTATCACCAAAATGGCAAGCAAAATAGGTCATTCTCTCAAGTCGGTTACGGATATGATCCCAACGAGCTTGGTCCCTCAGATTAATCATGACCACAAACATTTTCACTTCCTCGTCCAGCGCCCAATCATACGTTTCACTGACCGAATGTAGCTTGACTCCAATTCTGTCAACAAATTTTGAAACAGTCTCGCCCCATCCCATGGGTTCATAAAACAGTCCGGGGTTTAGAGCTATCGCATCAGTCCTAGTTTCGCCCGTAGGATCGCCGTTCACTCCATCTTTCCCAAACATCCAGGTATATCCCATCAGATCGGAAATCATCTGTCAATTACCATTGAATAGGGAAAACAATCAGTAAGTTGTTGATCATTAAAGAAGCTCACACCTCAACCAGTAAGTCTCCAACTTGAGTTTGGTTAATCAGCACTTTCGAGGGTTTGTTAGTCACAGACTGTCATTTAGCACTTTAGCAAATAGCATGCATATGAATGCAACCGACTCATCCCCCATTTTGAAAAATCTTATTTAAAACAAGTTTTGAAAGCTTTTGTAGACTCGACGAATCAGAACCTAACGCTCTGATACCAACTGTAACAACCATAAATTTTCGCAATAATAAATAAGGAAATATTATAGAATTACTACGCCGCAGTTGACTACCGAGTCAACTGCTAGGCTTGAAATTCAAATACAACTTAATAAATCCAAACAACCGAAAAGTTGATAGCGGAAGACTTAGAATGTCGAACTACAGTTCTCAAAACTGAAATTAAATTACAAAACCAAATATAATCCATGTCTAAATAATGTTTATGAAAAGCTCCCGGCATGCAAATGAATTCCTCTAGCAAGCATCCACATCATCAAGACCTGACAACTATGCCATCGAAGAATGACATAGGCCCCAGAATACGGTAGGGAACAAACCAGGAAACAGAACGTCAGCACAGGCTGAGTAAGAAACATAAAGCGGAGAAACAAAGATACGCGCCTTGAGGCGCGTAGCTAACAAATGATAAGCATTGGATATAATAATGAATACAGAGTACCATCGGAACACAACAGTGCGATAGTCATGTATCGCTGACAAGACAAACGGTCTTGTCTATCATACACAGCTGGGCTCCTACCCCGCAGCCACCACAATCTCAAACCGGCGCGAGCTAGAGTACATATAAACGATTCCTAAAGACTTAAAATGTGCACACCCCTCGCTAGAGATCCAGTAGGATGCGTACCTCTAGGAGGAAAGGCAGTCGGTAGCTACTCCGACCGAAACAGTACCTTGATCAGAGGTATAAACAGTGATCGATCCGTGCCGCATCACATTCACTCTAGGTGGTAATCATATCGTTCTTTTCTTTCATCTGTTTTATATTCGTTATTTGATGGTACGTTATTCGATAATACGATTTATAAACGGCCGAGGCCGGAATCTCAACAAGTCAAAACGAAACAATTTAAACATTATGAACCAAGAGCACAGGCGGTCCACTTGTCCTGATGGCCAAGTGGCCGAGAGGAAGCTAGGCCATAAGGCCGTGTCACAGAGGAGTCGAGAACAGAAAGGGCTCGGCAAGAGTTAGTGCAGGACGTATAATTCATGTGAATACGATAAGAGCTCAAACGTGAGAATACAAGATCAAACAGAGGGTGCAATTAAAGGACATCAAACTGAATTGTCAAATAACAGGACAGTGCATAGGCTTAAGCGGCGATCAACGTTCTTACCTTATTCTGAGCGAAACACTAAACTGCTGCAAGGCTAAAACGGAATCTCCTCAAACACACCCCCTAATCACCCCCTCAAGATTGAAGAAAGGTAATTAATTAGCTAAAACATTAATGTCATGTAAATATACAGTGTGAGAACTTTAAAAAATGAATTAATCAATAGTTCTAGATAAATGGTAACTTTATTATTTCGTTATTACTTTAAAAAAAACTTTATTTAACTACAATAATTATAATGATTTCGGTAACGGAAGTGCCTATATAATATAAAATAATGTTAATGTCAACGTGCAACGCACGGGCTTTAAACTAGTCTTAATATATTTATAAACGAATCTTTTTTCGTGGGCATTGAAGTGGTCTAGAGCTCTTCGAATTTTCTTAGAGCTTCTGGTGAATAAGGAATTAATTTATGTTATGGAATTGTTGTTTTTACCATATGTGAGTTTATGGTAATCATGTACAAAATTCATATATATAGTAGTTATGGAAATGTTTTACCATATTTGAGTTTATGGTAATTATGTACAAAATTCATATAGTAGTTATGGAGAACGATTTTTCGAAATAATGCTCAAAAAACAAATGTTAAACAAAATGGGTCGGGAAAAAACTTGTTCAACATAATGGGGTGCACGTCACCCATTTGTAAAACCGCCAAGGAGTATGGCGGTTTCAGGACTTGTGAACAGTAAAACAGAAATCTCAAATTTTGTGAACATTAAAACCGCCACGGGCCCTGGCGGTTTTACACAATGTAAAACCGCTAGTCCCAGTGGCGGTTTTACTATTCACAATTTTTTTTTTTTTTTTTAGTCTTAAAACCGCCAATGGTTGTGGCGGTTTTACATATGGGTGACGTGCACCCCATATGGTTGAACAAGTTTTTTTTCCACCCATTTTGTTTAACATTATTTTTTCGAGCACTATTTCGTTAAATTGTTCAGTTATGGAAAGGTAGAATAAAGAATAGATTAAGTGTTATGCAAATAGCATATGTAAATTTATGGTAATCATATAAAGAATTCATTTATTAGTTATGAATGTGTAGTTACCAATGTAAGTATATGATCATTTTGAAAAGATGAATTAATATAAAAAAATTCTTTTATAAGTTATAGTAAGATAATATTCCATACGTCAAACTTACATTTTAATACGTGAGAAAAAAAAATATGACGACATTACCTACATTTTGGTAAATATAAGAACCAAGGGTTTGTTTTTTTAAAGGTGAACTTCGAATTAGAGGTAGTAATTCTAATAACGATAAGTCACTCATTTACTATAGATGGATCTTCAACTACAAATGGATAACAATTCAACTTATTTAGTAATTTCCAAATACTAATAAGGCCCTGTGCGATAGGACTGCATTTTTCTGATCTGATTTGATTTGATTTGATTTGAACTGGTCTGATTTGATTTGATTTGAATAAAATTGGTTTGATTTGATCTGAACTGAATTAATTGATAAATTAACTGCTATTAGATGAATTAATAACTAGAAATAAACTAGATTCATTGATTGTTATTTGGATAATTCTGATTTGATTTGATTTGATTTGAATAAAAATGATATGATCTGAATTGATTTGATTTGAATAAATTTGATCTGATTTGAAAATATTGGTGAATAAGTTGAATCGCACAGGGCCTAAGTAGGAGTATAAGTCAATTATGTTCCTCTAATCTTTGCGTTATTCTATAATTCTGTTTTTTCTTCTAAATTATGTTTTTTTTCCCTATGTATAAACAATTGACCACAACCTAAAAATAAAGAGAGTTTTTATATTTTTGAATAAATTTGATCTTATCTACATCTAACTATGAGCTATTTATGCGTCTAGAGTTAATAAAATCTTATTACAGTTTTTGGTGAATATAAATTCCATTTGTGAATAAAAGTATTCATTTATGACTAACAGAAGATAGTAACGTCGTGTGCGATTACACTGCATTTTTATGATCTGATTTGATTTGATTTGATATTAATTGAACTGATTTGATTTTATTTTATTTGAATAAACTTGATTTGATTTGATCTGAACTAAATTAATTGATAAATTAACTGCAATTAGACGAATTAATAACTAAAAATAGACTAGATTCTTGATTGTTATTGGGATAATTCTGATCTGATTTGATTTGATTTGAATAAAACTGATCTGAATTGATTTGATTTGAATAAATCTGATTTGATTTGAAAATAGTGTTGAATAAGTTGAAACGCACAGGATAATTATGAAATGGTAAGATAATACAAAAGAATTTTCTTATGGTTTAAGGAAAAATCATTAAATTGCAAACTTGAGTTTATTGTAACCATAAAAACAAATATTCCCTCCTTTGAGTCCTTTCCAAAATGTATGACGATTTTATTTTGCGAGATACGGCATTGGCTATTGATTTCGCAAAAAAAAAAAAAAAAAAAAAAAAAAAAAAAAAAAAAAAAAAAAAAAAAAAAATCTGACTTATATACTTTAAGTTATTTTCATTTATTTGGTTGGTACCTAATTTCATAATATTATAGTTTTGTAGTTTTTGGCTTTCTATTTTTCTATATATATTATTTTCATATTAATGTCTCACTTCCAAAAATGAAATGCTATTGAAACATATTTTTGAAGAGAGAATGTTATATATATAAGAAATATTGTCATCATCATTGCCATTTTTTGCGCATATTATTATTTTTGTAAATTTTCTATAATTGTCATCGTTTGCATTGTTTTTGCATTTTACATCAGGCATCTTGATAGATTACTGTTAAAAACATTTTGTTGTAAAAATGGTAAAATCAAGAGAACACCAACCCACCTTAGCTTGAGGTTATTTGCAAGTATATGGTAATTCTGAAATGGTAAGATAACACAAAAGAATTTTATTATAGGTTACGAAGAGATTAAATTCCAAATTTGAGTTTATTTTAACCAGCAAAACAAATATTCCTTCCTTCGAGTCTTTTCCAAAATGTATGACGATTTCATTTTGCGAGATTAGGTATTGGCTGATAATTTCGCCAAAATTATTTTTTTATCAGACTTATATACTTAAAGTTATACTCATATAGTTGGTATATACTTTCATAATATTATAGTTTTGTAATTTTTGATACAGTTATGAACATTTTGTTCAAAATATGGTAAAATCAAGAGAACATCAATCCCCTTAGCTTGAGATTGTTTGCATGAAAATTGATTATGTCTTAGTTATTTACGTTCTGTATGATCTGATGAATATATTTGATGAAATAAGAAGTTATTTGATTTGATATTAACTTTTCATAAGTCAATTAATCTAAATTAACTAAAAAAGGATTGCAATTAAATAGGGAGCCTTAGCTTGAGGTTATTTGTATGAAAATTGATTATGTCTTGGTTATCAGATGTCAAATGATCTAACTTAATTAGAAAATAACTGAATTTAATTAGGTGAGTTATGCCTTAATGGAAGAAATGAATTTGTAATCGCTTTGCACTAAAACTATTATGATGAACCAAAATTATTAGGTCAGCCACCTTAAGGTGATCTTATTAGAAAGCTTAACTTTGTATTGAATGCGTCTGGAAATGGACAAAAAGCCCACAAAGCAAATGGAATTCTCCTAAAGTGTTGAAAAAGTTTATGCATATTCCTAAATTATATAATATTCAAAATATAAATATAGTCTATATATTAACAGAGAGATACAACTATAACCTTCGAGGAAAGATGTCCAATTGATCCAACCAGTATCAAAGGGTACTTCGTTTGATCTGTATGCTTTTTAAGGCTAGGAATCCCCTTTGGTTTTTTGGCCGCGAGGCGCTCTCGTGGTTCGGAAAATGAAATATACAATTTACAATATAAAGTAGTTATAACCTTAAATTAAACTTTGTTTAGCTATAGCATAATAATTTCGGTAATGGATGATGCGTATATATTATATAATATTTTTAATGTAACCGTGCAACGCACGGGCTTTAAACTAGTATTATATAAACGAAACTTTTTTCGTGATCATTCAACGCGTATAGAGACTTTCGAATTTTTTTATAGCTTTGTAATCTTTTACTTTTATAAATTTAGGTAAATGATGTATAACTAATTATAAATAATAAGATGATACTATATGTTTTGAAAAACAATAAGTTGATGATAAGATGATATTATATGTTTTGGGAAATAATATATTGATACTATGCGTTTTGGGAAAAGATGGTGCATAAACATAAAAATAGAAAAAACGTACCATGAGATTAGTTCTTGTTTTCTATGATCCTTCCTAGATAAGCCTTAAGGAATTTATGCATGCCAATTTGGGATGTAAAATTATGCAAGATTGAATTTGCATGAATGGAAAATTTAGCATAAAAATATGCAAGATTGACTTTGCATGAATGAAAAATTTAGCATAAAAATATGCAAGATTGACTTTGCATGAATGGAAAATTTAGCATAATAAAAAAAAAAGCCTTACCATGAGACCATACATGTATGTTATGGGAATATTGGTATGTATGTATATTATGGGGCCGATAATACGATCATAAAATTAGTAATTAAATTATGATTACCCTTCAACTAATTATGTACTCCCTTCGTCCCCCTTTAAAATCCCCAGTTTTCTTTTCGGAGTGTCTTTATTTAAACACCCTATTTCAAAACTTTTTAAATGAGGTAAGTTTTTACCACACATCAACCCTCCACTATCTCCAAAAATAATAAACAACTACCCATTATCTCCAAAAATAATAAACAAACAATCAATTATCTCCAACAATAATAGACAAACCAACCACCATCTTCAACAATAATAAATAAACCACTCATTATCTCCAACAATAATAAACAAACCACACCACCTTAATCCAAGTAAAAAAGGGAGCGGGGTGTTTAAAGGGGGACAAAGGGAGTATTATCCAGCAATAATCAAGCATACAGAGGCTATTTAAATTCTAAAATTACTAGAAAATTTTATTTGTGAATAGAGTTATTTGAAACGTGCAAGCACGGGCTTAAAACTAGTTTTATAGGTATCTAAAAAAAATCTATATTAATATTATAAATTTGGATAAGCTTTGTAAAACACTCCCTTATAAAATTATTAATATAGGCATATAGCTACTTTGTTTAGATTACATGTCTTTTTTGTGTTATGTAGCTTAGTAGCTAGTACTCTTGTATTTAAGGGTCGCCTAGTAACTCTTGTGGATGACTTTTAATTTAGTCATGAAGCATAAATTAAGTCAAAACGGTTGAAATACATCAAAGTATCACTCTTGGCTTGTTCAGTATAATTGACGTTTTAATTTTTTTTTTTTTTTTTTTTTTTTTGTTT
This sequence comes from Spergularia marina, assembly GCA_963680865.1. Classification (NCBI taxonomy): domain Eukaryota; kingdom Viridiplantae; phylum Streptophyta; class Magnoliopsida; order Caryophyllales; family Caryophyllaceae; genus Spergularia; species Spergularia marina. Next base: position 14,627,437 of record OY804554.1, read on the forward strand.
CATAAATTTTTGTTAAATAAGTTATAGATGAAAATCAAATTGGTTTTTTGAATAATAGACATAGAAAATAAAAATTGACAACTAAAAATTAAAAACCAATTTTTTGGTTTTCAAAATTAAAACGGGATTTTGAAATTAAATAGTAAAAAAGAAAAAAAAATAATACCAAACGATCCCTAAAGTTTAAAACATTGCCCTCTAATTATTACACTAGACTACATTAACTTTGTGGAAAATATCAGTTAATTTTCGTAACATTAAACATTTATTTGTACTCAGTTAATTGGCCTTAGCACTTAATAATGTAACTCCTCATTTTAAATAAAGTAGTAAATTTTTTTTTTTTTTTTTTTTTTTTTTTTTTTTTTTTTTTATCAACACATGCTTATACAAATAGCTTATAACAAGAGTGAGTGGTGTTATGCACGATTAATTCTTTGGTGTTCATATTTAATCCATGTCAAAACATACCCTAATCATAATAGCCCTAGCCATTTTCGCTTTGGCAAAGATGGCTAAAGGGCTCGAGTACTTCTTTTTAAAAAATGAAGTCGAGCAATTGCCGGTGACATTCCGTTGCCAATCGGGGGACGAGGACATGGGGACTCAAGAAGTTGCATTTGGGGCGACTTTCGAGCACAAATTCAAGGGGATGTGGCCTACAACGCTCTACTTTTGCCACTTTTACTTGGGAAACAAGGACAAGGTATTCGATGTGTGGGTGTATAAGCGTGATAAAGAAGGGTGTACGGTGTGGAAGAAAAATCCTTGGTACATGCCTGATGAGCGGGTGCATGGTGGGCAAGTTGAGTGGGTTATTAAAGCAGATGGGTTCTATAAGCATTGTGTTTATGAAAAAAGGGAGGTTGATGATTACGGAAGAATGAAAAAAGCTCCTCCTGAAACAATGTTAGAGAAAAAGCATGATTGGTGGTGATTTGATGATCTACTTTCTCTACTCCTTTGAGGGATTAACGTCTGATTTAAATTTTCTTCTTACATATTTAAACAAACTTTAAGATTTTAAAATAATGATAAAATTATGTATAATTGATTCAAGAAATAATAACTACATATTTAATCTTATTTCTAGTTCATTATAGATTTAACAATAAATTTACGGTCGTTATACCACACTTTTATATAGAGATTCTGAAACAGTTGGTATGATATGTTTAATTTGATATCTTATATCTTATACTATATATTAAAAGCTGTGTTAGAGGCAACGACCACGTTCACCGGCTTCAGTTAGGCCATCTGCCATAACACGTGGCATGTCTCTTTAATTTTCACTTAAAAAATTCATTACAAATGTCTCTTGTAGATGGACATTCCATCCATGGTTATATATGAGTCACGTTTTCCATATCAAAAAATTCACAATATTTTTTTATTATAAAAAAATCAATATTTACTATTAATTGATTTCATCTTTACCTTAGCTTATTATTTTATACTTTCCTTATTACTTATTTCAACCGGAATCACATCATCTATATTGAAAGTGTAAGTTTTATAAATGATAAAATTTATTGATAAAATAATTTGTTCACAAAGAAATAGAATCATAAAATTTATTTCGGGCGTAGCCCGGGTAGTAAACTAGTCATATACTAAAAGCTGTGTTAGAGGCAAGGACCACGTTCACCGGCTTCACATAGGACATCTGTCATGCCACGTGGCATGTCTCTTTAATTTTCAGTTAAAAAATCCATTTAAAATGTTTTTTATGGTAAAGAGTGTAGATGGACATTTCATACATGGTGATATATAAGTGACGTTTTCCAAATAAAAAAATTCACAATATTTCTTTGTTATAAAAAATCAATATTTATAATTAATTGATTTCATCGATACCTTCTTATTTTGTACCTTCCTTATTCTTTTTTTTTTTTAATTTATTAATATACGTAATTATAAATAAGATTGTAGGTTTATATGTAGGAGTAATTCTATGGTAAAAGTTAATTCGGGCGTAGCCCAAGTACTAAACTAGTACTCATTCATTCCGATGATTTTTTTAGAAGTTGCAGAGAATTAGTGTAATAGTATGATGTTTGATATTGTAACAGCCCATATGTCGGGTGTTACTAATTACATTTATTTTGGGTTATTTTTCGGAAATTTTAGAATTTTATTTGGTTTTACAAAAATTATACTAATTAAACAATAATGTATAATTTTACCCCTAATTTTTTATTTATTTTTACAAAGGTAAGAACATGTACGCAAAGCGTACCAGATCAGGTAACCCTTCTAGCCAGAGTATCAATTTTACAAAGAAGTATTTTTTAACCACTAAAGTGCAAGGGGTGGGATCTAAAAAAGACCAAAGTAGTAATTGGTACTTATAAGACACCAAAGTTGATATACTTATTTTTATAACACACTCTAAACTAATTAGGGATTTATTAAACACCCAAACAAATTAAAAAAATATATAAATTATTTTACCTCTTATAATCTTTTTTCTGCTTTAAAAAAAAGGAAAAAAAAAAAAGGAAAATAAGCGAACTACCTAGCGACTCTGCTTCCCTCCTCTAGGGTTATAGTTGCTTGTTCATCTTCTTCTCCAATTCTCCTTCATCGATTTCTCTACCAAGGCCATGGTACAATCTAAAATCTTCTTGTTTTACCATTATACTTTTGTATTTGTCATTATAATTGTCGTTAGAATGAACTTGTATCCCTTTATTGACATACATATTCATCATGGAGGGATATTTTCATGTCATCCATCTAGTACATATGAACCTGGTAAGGTAGAAGTAAAGTGTAAGTGTATGATTGATTATGTTACACTTGCGAAAATTGAGGGAATGGTGAAGGGGTTAGGCTATGATGCGTTTTCATTGCACTATAAAGTTCCTAATTTGCCAATTGCATTAGGGCTTAGAACTTTGTCTTGTGATGATTCCGTAAATCAAATGTGTGATCATGCAATAAAGGTTGGAAAAATTGATATTTATGTTGATCACACCATTACTGATTTGCCGATAGAACAAGACCATGCTTGTACCAAATTTGGAGACATGGGTAGTAGGGAATTTGAGGGGAACTTTATTGATCTCTGCATGAATGATTCGCATGCTACTAGTGGCATTAGAAGGTTTGAATGTTCTAAATGTTCATCATGATGGTGCATATCTTGATATTGAAAACAATAGTTAAAGTAATTGTCAGGGGATTATGTAGATAAGACCAAAGTGTCAGGAACTAATATGTCAAAAGCAAGAAGTAAAATGCAGGAAATAAATCTCCAAGTAGTTTAAAGTGTGTTATAAAAATAAGTATATCAAGTTTGGTGTTTTATAAGTACCAATTACGACTTTGTTATTTTTTAGATCCCACCCTTTTCACTTTGGTGGCTAACAAATACTTCTTTGATCAATTTTACCCCTACATATTACTAAACCTAAATACACCTTAAACCTAAAAGCCCCCGCGTAAACTCTTTGTCTATCATCATCACTTTCATGGCGTATTACGCACCATCATCGCCTCACAATCCCCGTGACCTTCATCCGATCACCGCCTCTAATTTCCAGCTCTTTTTTGGACGAAACTAGCACCGTTAATCTTCTTTTCCTCTCCAGTACATAACGGCGTAAATTTCTCCTAATTTTATTCAAGTCTTACCGTTACCGTCGCTTCATGTTATCATTGTTAAACGATGATTTATGAAGTTTTAATGGTTTTAGTACTACTATTATTGTTTGGAATGGTTTATAGAAGATTTTGCTCCATTTTTAAGATTGTTTAGAGTTGGGTAATTCGTGTTGCGGTTGTTGTTTCATTGGTTGTCGTTTGGCGTAGTTGTGGTTGTTGTATGGTTAATTTGGGACGTGGTCTGTTCGGTGTTATTTGGACGGTATAGGTGGTTGTTTGAGTTGTTGTTGCCGTGGTTGTTGCCGCGGGATGGGTGGTTGTTGTCATCGGTGGTGCTTATGTTGTCCTGGTTGTCAGTTGTGTTGTTGTCAAGGTTGTTCGTCGTAGGTGTGGATAGTGTCGTTGTGGGAACTAGTCGTGCATGCTATTCAAATTATGGCTCGGTTTGGTTATGGTTTTGGTGGAGTGTAGGTTTAATTAGGTTTGTACGTACAATGTGAGGATTTTAACATTATAGATTGTTTTAGGGTCTTAGGGGTCGTTTGGATACCCTCAAAATTCATAGGAATTTTATTTTCCTAGGAATTGGGTTTTTGTGAAATTGTTTGGATAACCGGTTTTGTAGAAGTGGAGGAATTAAATTTCTTGGGAATTTCTAATTCCTATGAAGCATAGGAATTCAATTACCTAGCCCCCTATGGTCATTCACAATTCATATGGTGTAAAATATATACAATTACTACTTTACCCTTTAATTGCTTATTTTATATGTTTATTTAGCTACATTAATAGAGGGTAAGTTAGTCAATTCATTAACCAAGCAAATGAATTGTTGCATGGTAACCAAACAAAACATGGGAAATTAATTCAAATGAATTCTAAGTTCGTAGATGGTATCCAAACGTTGTAAGGCAAATTCCCAGGAATTTACTATAGGAATTCATTTTCCGGGATATTCTATTTCCTATAGGAATTTAATTCCTATGCTATCCAAACGACCCCTCATTATATTAATTACTTGGGTCATATCTTATCAGATTATTTAACACAAAGTAAATTAGAATAAATTAGGATAAATAAGACTATATAATTTTACACAAAGTAAAATCTTTTATCTTAACTTTTATCTACAATCTAATACTAAACCAAGTCTTTCCTAGAAAGACACTTAGCATTCATTAATTGGATAACACTAAGTAATTACATAATATGTAAATTATTATTAGCTAATTTATTGAAAATTATATCATTTATGTTAATTATGATGGTAAGCTAATTTATGAAAAATAAATTGAATATTATATCTAACCTCAATATCATGTAAGACACGTTCTCTTGTGGCTTAGTCAACCTTTATTCTTCCACTCTCTCAAAGTAATAGGCACATGTGCACGTGCGATTGCGCCTATCCAACTACTAAACTTTTGGCGATGTTCGCCAATCGGATTTAACAACCCATCCGTACCCCATTGTAGCTGAAAAGGAGAACCATCTTGTAATGCTTTTGCACAAGCGCGTAGTAAAGTTTGACCTCTTTCATGATCGGAATCGGAATCGGAATCATCACTAGGCTTTCTTCTTCTTCTTCGAGTCGACATTATCCAACCTATATTCACAAAATATAAACATGATTATAAAGATCAAAAGACATAAGAGAAAGTTACATAAAATAAAATAACTATAATAAGTGTAAGTAAATAATAAACATAAGTAACACAAATAAGATAAAGAGGAGTTTGTGCAATTAATGACAATTATAATTACGTAAATGTAAAACTAAATTTCCCAACTAGTTAGAGAACTTACGTTAGTCCTAGAACGTTTTTTTGTTACATTTTCATCATCTTGCACCCAAACTTCCTCATCATGATCATCTCTAACATATGATAAGGAGTTATCATCATTCTCTATCACTTGGGCACATGAATTCGGAGCACCCAAACCTTCTAAAATCTCATTTTCAACATAATAATCAAACTCATGTCTAGGTCGAGCGGATAAAACAATAGACTATTTCTTATCCAAAGGGTCATTCACATAAAAAACTTGTTTTGATTGGCTTGCGAACATGAACGGATCATCTTTATGCCCAACTTTATCAAGGTTCACCAAAGTGAAATCCAACTCATCTCTTCTAACACCGTTGTTGTTGTCAACCCACTTGCATTTAAAAACGGGAATTCGAACAGTTTGGTAATATAATTCCCAAATCTCTTCAATTTGCCCATAATAAATCATTTTTTCTTTCCTTGGGTTCTTATCTTTAACACTTGCAAAATGAATAAAAGTGGCCTCCACAGAAACTCCACTATTTTGCATAGTGCTTCTTGAATTTTGTTCTTGGGTGTAGAATGTATATCCACCGATGGCATATCCACTATAAGAGGAAATTTGTAAAGATAGACCAAAAGACATAATTTTCACATAATCAGGGAACTTATTAATGGGTTGACTTACAACTTGGTTCTTCAACCAGGTGGCAAATCTCTTCTTGTTCTCATTCTCAATCCACATGTCGCTCTTATTTCTATGAACATTTCTCAAATGCTTTTTATGCTCATCAATGTAAGAATCGACAACTTTATCATTGTGAAGAACATATGAGTGAACTGAATTCATTTCTTCGGCATTGAGTTGGATAATCTTGTGGCCCCTAACTCCTTTGCCTTCCATTTTGTTGACATGACGTGGCTTTGGAAGACCAACACGCTCATCATCAGAGGGAAATTCATAACAAAAAGCAAGAGCCTCTTCTATGATATAACGCTCGGCAATACAACCTTCTGGATGAGATCTATTTGTCACATAGTCTTTATAGATTTTCATGCATCTTTCATATGGATATTGATATCTCAAAAAGATTGATCTGCATTCTTTAATCTCTCTTACCAAATGGATCATGATATCGAAGAAAGAAACCGGAAAATACATCTCTAACTGACATAATGTGAAAATAATCCCTTCCTCCAAATTGTCCAACTCAGTCGGATCAATCTCCTTGCTACAAATGACATTAAAGAATAAACACACCTTTGTAAGTGCAAATCGTACATTTTTTGGTAAAATGGAACGAATAGCCACAGACAAAAGTTGTTGCATGAGTATATGAGAATCATGAGATTTCAATCCAACAAGTTTCAAATCCTTCATCGACACAAGATTGCTAATATTTGAAGAATAACCTTCTTGGACCTTTATCCCCTTGAGACACTCACAAAATTGTTTTTTCTCATTTTTAGAGAGAGTGTGAGCAGCGGGAGGGAAACGAGTTCGTGAACCCACTTTTTGCTGTAACAACTCTTTTCTGACTTTACACTTTTCGAACATATCTTCTCTTCCTTTCAAAGTGTCCTTTGTCTTGCTTGAAATATCCAACAATGTGTTAACAATAGAATCACAAAAATTCTTCTCTATATGCATGAGATCAAGAGAATGTCTAACGGTCAAATCTTTCCAATAAGGAAGATAAAAAAATATAGATCGTTTCTTACAACCCTTGGATGGAAGTTTCGACCCATTTTTCCCATATGTGATTTTCAAATGCTTGACTTTCTCATACAATTGGACGCTCATGCATTTCCACTTGTCCATTGAAAGCCTTTCGTTGTCTACGATAAGGGTGATTGTATGGCAAAAATCTACGATGATCAAGATAAACATTCTTGTGAGATCTATTAAGATAGAGATTAGTTGCATCTTCTTCACATATCGGACATGCATTGTCCCCTTTTACACTATATCTGGACAAGTTGCCATAAACGGGAAAATCTTGGCTAGTGTTGAACAACATAGCATGTAAGTTGAATTTACGACCCACATGAGCATCAAAGACTTGTACTCCTTCATCCCACAATAATTTTAAATCATCAAGAAGGGGAGCCAAATAAACATCTATGTCGTTACCCGGTTGCTTTGGGCCAGAAATCAACAAAGAAAGCATCATGTACTTTCTCTTCATGCATAACTTCGGAGGCAAATTATAAGTAATCAGTTTAACGGGTCATGTACTATGTGCACTACTCATATTCCCGAATGGATTCATTCCATCAGTAGATAATGCAAGTCGCAAATTTCTCGGATCCTTGCTAAAATCACGGTATTTTGCATCAAAAAATTTCCATTGAGCAGCATCAGCCGGATGTCTCAACTTACCATCATGAACTCTGTCGACACCAGATTTGTGCCATGTCATCAATTTCGCATCCTCTGGATTGGCAAAGAGTCTCCTCAATCTTGGTATAATGCGAAAATACCACAAAACCTTAGCCGGAACGCCATTCTTATTCTCCTTATATCGAGAGGCATTGCAAGTAGGACAAACAACATCATCTTCGTAATCTTTGCGATACAATATACAATCATTTGGACAAGCATGAATCTTTTGGTAGCCTAGACCCATTGAAGCTAACATTTTTTTGGCTTCATAAGTACGAGTAGGGAGAGAATTACCACTTGGTAACATGTCATTCAACAACTCTAACAAACTTGTAAAACTCTTGTCACTCCAACCATTTGCCGCCTTTAAATTATACAACTTAAGAACGGCGGACAATCTAGTATACTTTTTGCAATTTTCATACAACTCATCTTCACTTTCATTCAACAAGTTCTCCATCATATTCGGGTCATCACCACTTACATCTACTGTAACACCCTGGCTCATCGCCTGAGCCGAGAGTAGTCACCTATGGCAGCTTGCCAGGCTGTGGGCTGACCTCACAGACCAACACGGGTCCTTCCGACGCACTTTGACCTCACTCGTGCGCACCCTGGGACACTTCCCAGGAGGTCACCCATCCTGAAATTACTCCCAGTCAAGCACGCTTAACTTTGGAGTTCTTATCACATGGGCTTCCTAAAAGGAAAGTCGACTTTGTTGGTATGAATAGCACTATCATTCCTTTTAAGCACCTCATATGAGCCCTTAATCTTTCAGGGATCTCCTCTGAAATCCGGGGTATTACATTCACCCCCTCTTAAGAAACCAACGTCCTCGTTGCGACTGGCAGCCAACCATAGTCTAGCTCCAGGATCTTTCCCCTGCTAGGCTGTTGACCTGGGCTCTCCTGACCACATGATCAACACGCGGTCGCAGGGTTGCTCTGATACCATTTGTAACACCCTGGCTCATCGCCTGAGCCGAGAGTAGTCACCTATGGCAGCTTGCCAGGCTGTGGGCTGACCTCACAGACCAACACGGGTCCTTCCGACGCACTTTGACCTCACTCGTGCGCACCCTGGGACACTTCCCAGGAGGTCACCCATCCTGAAATTACTCCCAGTCAAGCACGCTTAACTTTGGAGTTCTTATCACATGGGCTTCCTAAAAGGAAAGTCGACTTTGTTGGTATGAATAGCACTATCATTCCTTTTAAGCACCTCATATGAGCCCTTAATCTTTCAGGGATCTCCTCTGAAATCCGGGGTATTACATCTACATCAAGTTCATCGTTATTTGGATCATTATTCCCCTCTATTCTCGACATCATCATCCTCACCAATATATTCTTCACCATCCTCTCCAATATAGTCATCATCATCCTCTCCAATATCTTCTTGGACAAATTCTCTATAACTTTGACTCCCCATGCTCAAGTCATGTGTTTCCTCCCCATGAAAAATCCATTTTGTATAAGTTGAAGCAAAAGCGCTCTTCGCCAAATGAATTTTTACCGTATCAAGAGTGTGAAATCTCATATTATAACAATTACAACACGGACACCGCATACACTTTAAGTCTTCACAATTTTTCTCGGCAAAATTTATAAACTTTCGAATCCCCTCCCCATAATCACGGTCTCCTTGATTTGACATTGTTATCCATTTTCGATCCATGTCTATATAAACCAAAATTAGTAACCAATTAATCTAAGCTCAACCTAAAAAAAGTAAACACCTAAACATAACTAATTAAAACTACCAATTCAATAATCTAAATTTTATTGTTTTAATCAAACTAAAATCACTATTAGAATATCAACCTAAAAAAAATCAAACATCTAATTAATCTAGCTAATTGAATAATCTATAATGCTTTAATTTTGTTTTGATACCACTAAACCCACTACTATCATACTATATTCATAATAATACCTAAACAAAACATTATTATAGATAAGAAAACAGTCAAATGTATAACCGGTGTCTTTGTCCACTACAATCTAAAGTTGTACTCTATTCTACTCAACTAACGTACGACAATTCACTAACTAACACATAATTCCATTCAACTAACGACAATTCACTAATTAACACATAATCCAAACATATCAATCAAAAAACAAAAATACAAAATTGAATGAAAAAACAGTAATTGGCGACAAACCTAATTGAATGAAAGAGACACCAAGACAAAGCGGCGACACGAGCGGCGAACCACAGAGGGGCGGCACAGAACGACGGTGAACAATAGCGGCGAGCAGCGAGCAACGAGCGGCAAGCGGCGAGCGGCGAGCGGCAAGCGGCGAGCGGCGAGCGGCAAGCGGCGAGCGGCGAGCGGCAAGCGGCGAGCGGCGAGCGGCGACGGCGAATTAGAATTTTTTTTCTGGGCTTCGGGTTTTGGGGGGTTATCGTTTTTTTTTATTAAGTGCCAAATTAACATCGACGACAAAAGAAAAATACCAACTCATCAGTACAACATATGACACCGGTTTTGTCAATAACCGGTGTCGTATGTCCATTTTAATTTTAATTTTTTTTTTTTTATGTTTTTTTCGCTGAGTGGATTAATGCCCTTTTCTGGGGTGACATATGACACCGGTTTTTTTTTTTCCCTTTTTCTGTAAGTGGATTAATGCGCTTTTTGGTGTTGTATGTCCAAATTTTTTTTTTTTTTTCTGTAATTAAATTAATGCCCTTTTCTAGAATAACTTATGACACCGGTTTTATCATATGTCCAATTTTTTTTTCCTGTAATAGGATAAATGCATTTTTTTTGGGTAACTACACCGATTTTCGTATAACCGGTGTCGATGTCCAATTTTTAATTTTTTTAATTTTTTTTGCTAAGTGAGGAATTGCGCCCATATCGACTGGGGAAGCATTTGACACCGGTTGATTGAAAACCGGTGTCTTATGTTTTTCAAACCTAAGCCTACCGGTGTCATATTTACTGGTGTTAAATGCCGTTTTGGCGTAGTGTGTTGCTAATAATATTATAACAAAGATAAATTGACAATTTCATAAAATGAATATAACAATATAGATATAAAGCCCGGGTGCGGGACGGGCATGCAAACTAGTTAAGATGAAATATCAAGTAATGGCTTAAAATAAATTCCAAAAGATTGAAAACATACTCGAGACAAGCAAAAGAGTTTCAAAAAGTTGTTTTTAGCATATTTGAGGCCCTCAAGTGGACTTATTTTCGATGCCGCGCGGATCTCGGGGTCGCTCGTCAACGCCCCCGACCTTGATCTTCACTCATGTATGCAATTAGCTCTATATGGGTTATGGTCGAGAATAATGTAAGTGGTGTGCTTGCGATAATTCTTCCATTGTCCCGTATCATGTGTGTACTTTGTCTTTCGCTTATAAACTCCTCATGGTTATGTGTTTGTGTATAGTGTGCCTACGTGTGTGGGTGGTACGCATGAGGTACTTGGAGTACTACATGGTAGGCTAGGATTTCGTAGCTAGTTGTACGTAAGCTTCTTTGTGTACCTATTATGCGTCCCCCCCCCCCCACCCCTCAAGGTAGAGATAATGGGTTCTATATATTTTCTAAGGATATTGATAGTTTTATTCTCACACAAACACACGCAGCCCTTTTTTGTTAAGTAGAAGAATCCCATCGCATGCTAAATAATAAGAAAATTCAGAGTTTGGAATGAATATCCTTTATCTTATGAAGAGATAAGATAATAGCTTATCAGGACAATTATAAATGACTACTTTGGATTGACTCGTGGAAAAACTAGCTATATTAGGACTCTTATCTATACACCTTCTAAAAGTGTCTAAGGCAAGTTAAATGTTCATTGGAACAGTGCCAAATCGTACGGCTGTGAGCTGACCTCGTTTTAAGCTGAAATCTGGCCCGTTGATGTGCTGAAATCTGGCCCGTTGATGTGCTGAAATCTGGCCCGTTGATGCACTTTGGCTACGTACACACTCTCTCCATCACTCACTCTCCTCCTTTCTTTCTCTCGTTCTCTCCGCTGCTCCCCGTCACTCACTCTCCTCCTTTCTTTCTCTTGTTCTATCCGCTTCTCCCACCAAGATTCTGCTCCCCATCACTCACTCTCTCGATTACTGATTTTTTTTTTGTCTCATCGTGTTTTTGTGTGTGTACCGGAACAAAAATATGATTTCTACAAGAAAGTAAATGCACCCGGGTTAAAAAGGTTCATTTTCCCCCACTTTTTTGTTTATATTTCTGGGTGTTAGGAAATTTGTACATATATTACGTTTACATTGGTTTAGGGATGTCTTGGATAAGAAGGTTATGTATATATGTAATTTAGGCTAACGTATATACTTCTTTCTTTAGTTTTGTATAGTTTCCTTAGGCCTAGTTTCCTTACTTCGTGTACTCGATGCCTTGTTATTCAAGGCTCACCTTTGTATAAATACTTCCGTACATATCAATGAGAAGGCACGAATTCTCAAATACATACGTACCGTTTTATGGTATCAGAGCTAGGTTAAACACATGCCTAAGGAAGAAACTCACGGTGAAAGCGAAAAAGAAGAGACTTCCCCGACAACTCCGGTTGTATCCGACGACGAAGAAGAGACCATGAAGGACGTCGGCAAGAAGAAGTTGACGCCATACACAATCTTCGGGAATGACAATCCCGGAACGACCATTACTCAAGTTGTTTTCAGAGGAAACAACTATGAGGAGTGGAGTAAGGCGATGCGAAACTCACTCCTCGTGAAGAACAAGCTCGGGTTCATTGACGGAACCGTGACGCAACCCGAGGATGGCTCTGAAGACACCGACTCTTGGTGGATGGTGAATGCGATGGTGGTGGCTTGGATTTTCAACACAATTGACGAGAAAATCCGAAGCACGATCTCGTATCGACCCATAGCAAAACAATTGTGGGACGAGATTAAGGAGAGATTTTCAATTGGTGACGGTATGCGAATATACCAATTGAAAGCCCAGATTGTCGAATGCAAGCAGCAGAAATCCGAAAGCATCATGACCTTCTATGGACGAATGAAGAAAATCTGGGATGATTTGGCCGATTTTGATCCTTTGTTCTCATGTACTTGCAAAGAATGCAAGTGCAATCTGACTTCAAAACTTGAAAAACGACGTGAAGATGAAAAGGTACGTGAATTTCTCATGGGAATTGACTCTACTTTTGCTGCTGTACGATCGAATTTGTTGAGCTCGGAACCTCTGCCCACTGTGAATCAAGTGTACTCACGCTTGGTTCAGGAAGAAGGGGTTCGGGTCTACACTCAGCCTAAGACAGAGACAAGGATGGAACGTATGGCTCACTTGGCTCGTGGCCCTGCCGGAGGCTACGGGACATGGGGGGCTCATCTTGATCGGGTCGAATGCACGGCTTGCGGAAGGGAAGGTCATAAGGCCGACACATGTTTCGGATTGAATGGGTTCCCGGAGTGGTGGGGAGATCGTCCCTGCGACAGGGCAGTGAATTCCCGTGGAGGCAGAGGAGGTGCACGAGGCAGGGGCAGAGGCGGTTATAAGTTTATAACAGAGGATGTAGTAGAAGTGGCGCTCGGGCCAATGCCATCTCTGGTTCCGGATTTTATGGAGAAGCAAGCACTTCTCAAGCTGGCGGCAATGGAGTTGATCTCAACTCCCTGACTCAAAAGGAGTGGAATGACCTGGTGACTCTGTGGAGCGAGAAGAAAGGTAGAACGAATGAGCGAATGAACGGTAAGACGAATACATTGTGGATTATTGATACAGGTGCTAGTCACCATTTGACAGGAAATCTTCAACTCTTTGATATCACGGAGAACATTGAACCATGTGGAATCGGGTTGCCGAATGGAGATAGTGCTTTGGCCACAAAACAGGGACAAGTTCAGATTAAAGAAAAATTGCATTTAAATAATGTCTTATACGCAGCAAATTTCAATTGCAACCTGATTTCAGTTTCTCAATTGGTACGGGATACGAATTATGTTGTCCAATTCTCTAATAGATTGTGTATTATTCAGGACCCTCAAACGAAGACGGTGATTGGAGCGGGTGATGAGCATGAGGGACTATACTATCTACGAATAACGAAACCAATTAAAGCGAATCGAGCAAGTAACATCGAAACGGCGGCGCGGCTATGGCATGAACGACTTGGACATCCATCCTCCAAGATAAATAGATATTTACCTAATACTAGTACGTCTCATAATAAGTTTGATAGCAAACATTGCGATATTTGTTTTCGGGCTAAGCAAACTCGGGAGATATTTTATACAAATAATAATAATGCTATTGGAAGCTTTGATCTAATTCATTGTGATTTATGGGGACCATATACTCCGACTTCCTCATGCAATTCACGATTTTTTCTAACAATTGTTGACGATTTCTCACGAAGTGTTTGGGTATATTTGTTGCATAATAAGGGTGATGCACCACGAAAATTGATACAATATTTAGCAATGGTAGAACGACAATTTGAACGACAAGTTAAAATCATACGCAGCGATAATGGGAAGGAGTTTACATGTCTTACAGACAATTTTGCCGACTTGGGTATTTTATTCCAAACTTCGATGGTTGGAACACCGCAACAAAACGGGAGAGCTGAACGAAAACACCAACACATATTGAACGTGGCTCGAGCATTGTGGTTTCAGGCCAAACTACCGATTGAATTTTGGGGTGAGTGCATTCTTACTGCGGTTTATTTGATTAATCGAACTCCCTCTGAATTACTGGGATGGAAAACACCCCACGAATTGCTCTACAAAACTAAAGAAAGAAATATATACGTTAGCCTAAATTACATATATACATAACCTTCTTACCCAAGACATCCCTAAACCAATGTAAACGTAATATATGTACAAATTTCCTAACACTGGGTATTTTTGTTGATGATGTTTTGATTATAGAGTTCATGAATATTCTCTTTCAATTTTTACCCAATTTTCATGTTTTAATGTTCTCATTTTTTTTGTTTAATTTGTGATTTATTTGTTTGAGCTGGTAAAATAATCTGATTTTTTTCTTCTAATTTTTTTTAATTATTTATTTGCATGAGGAAATTGTGGTGGACTATAAGAATGATTATGAATGGATGAGGCTGTTTAATTTCTCTCTCTTCATTCCTCGAAGTCGATCTGGTAAGTTTCTTGTTTGATGAATTTCAGTTTTTAAGGTTTAATATTGTTTCCGTGGTTAATATTATGCACTACCTGTTCTAATTTGGTATTCACCAAATTTATTCTTTTTCGGTTTTTACCTCTCTTTGCACTAGCTCCTGAGAATCCTCCTCTCAAAGTATTTTCTCGCTCCTTTCTTTGATCATCTATGACTGCAGCTTTACTGATCTTTTGGTCTTTATGTCTTATGCTACCATTTATTCATCCTTCAAAAAACACTTCGCTTGTTTTGTTGGATAAATTTCTAACTCCTACCTTTTATATACCAAAACTTCCAAAATCCTACCTTATTTTTAAAAAGTTTCCAATTCCTACCTTATAAAACATTTTTTTATCAAACTCCTACCAAAACTTCTACTCCGGCGGGTTTGACTCTATTTTCTGGCATTGACCCTCCAAATTGGCTTGATTTCCTTCGATTTTTTCGTTTTCCCTCCAATTTCTCCTTCCAATTTCACCTTCTCTCTCCTATTTCCCAAACTATATCACATTGTACTCCAAAAAAGAGTGCAAGATGTGAGAAATAGGAGATAGAAGATGAAATTGGAGTACACTGTGATATAGTGTAGGAAATAGGAGAGAGAAGGAGAAATTGGAGGGAAAACGAAACAAATCGAAGGAAAATCGAGGCAATTTTGAGGGTCAATGTCGGAAAATAGAGTCAAACCCGCCGGAGTAAAAGTTTTGGTAGGAGTTTGATAAAAAAATGTTTTATAAGGTAGGAATTGGAAACTTTTTAAAAATAAGGTAGGATTTTGGAAGTTTTGGTATATAAAAGGTAGGAGTTAGAAATTTTTCCTGTTTTGTTAGATTCACATTGTTCTTTTGGTTGTGATCCTAGCTTGTTTTTCCTTTGATGCGGATAAGTTTCATTGACGATGCTGACCCAACTAGCATTGATCATCAGATTGCCCAACTTGGCCCTGAGCTCGCTTTTATGCTTGTAACTGTTATTTCAAAGGTCAGCGGACACTTTTCCTTCCAAACTATGCAAATGATTCTCAATTCAATGCCAAAAGTGGCTGATTAAGCTGTGCATTTTTTTCTCTCATGATCCTTAGAGCGGTGGCGCACTGGAAACAAGAAATGATTAACTTGAGGTGCTGAAGGCATTCCGTGAAGCAGGGTTGCATTTTCCGAAACAGATTTTGATCTTAGGTTCTTGATTTCAACTTTTGGTTAAAGATGCCTGACAAATTCTTGTTATTCTTTAGAAGAGATGTCTGATGAAAATATAGGTTATCGGTGATGCGGTTGTGGGCTTCTATCAATTCTAAAGTGTCTGCTTTATAAGCTTCGAATACCCCTGTCTTACACCTTCACATGTGGTGCTTTATATCTGCTTTATGTGTTCCCTAGAATTGTGTTGATTAGTACAATTGGTTGTGGTCATCTGTAACATAATGCTTTTAGTTATTGTTGTATAGTTGTTGTACCAGGACTAGGGGTGTTCACCCAATTCCTGATTAATCTACTATAACAAAAAGAAAGAAAAGAAAAATCCTTAAATGCTACCCGTATATACCCCTGCCCTCCCCTTTGTTTAACTAGCCACCACCAACATCATAAAGAATTACAAACCATCATTTCATCCTCTGATCATCATCATTTGGCAACTCGTCATCACCATCATCGTCGTCATCATCATCTACTCTCGATCAAACGATCAACTGCCCTGACAGAATGTGACACCAAAGCTTGTTTGCATGAATTAGGCTCTTTGCACGACTGAACAAAGATCAGACGGTCGGAACTGGTTTTTATGTGTTACGCTGAAGTTACCACTTGACAGTTTCCTCTATCATGTCTTTTTTTTTTTTTTTTCCTCTGGATCTCTCTTTCATTTATTGTATATTGAGCACAAGATGCATGCCTGCATGATATCCACTTTCACAGTTTCTTTTTTGACAGTGTGGGGGACTCCTCTTTTTGTCCCTGAAAGTATTCATTTTGCTTATACTCTGAAATTCTTGAGCCTTTCTTTCATTTACTTGAAAATTTTACTGTATCTACCTGGTTACAGAGTGTGCAAGTCATGGGAAGCTTTGATGGATGGAGTCAGGGAGAGCACCTATCCCCGGAGTATACAGACTCATATACAAAGTTCTCCACAATGTTGTTGCTCCGGCCTGGAAGGTATACTCTCTCTACTATTCTGGCTGAGTTATTGGTTCAGTTTTCTGAGAGCCTGTTAAACAAGCAAAGAGTTTCAGTTCCGATTGTCTGATCTTTGTTCATCCATTATCATCACGACTTCATTTCAATTCGGTCGTCTTGCCCGCCGATGTCTCGGCCTGTGCTTCCAAAACCACCGTGATCCTCTTCGACCGATCCTCCTCCCTAATTCATAAGGGTAATCATATTAATCTCAAGTTAAATTCACATGAAATCACATGGCTAAGTAATTTGATACATTTGACAGGTTCATGGTTAGCTTTAATTGTTTTTTTTTTCGAATCTCTGCAGGTACATATATAGGATTTGTTGCTGCCTTATTAATGATTAGTGATTTGATACCTACCATGTGAACATACAGGTATATAAGTCGAGCTGTGATTCTCTTGATTCTTTTCTGGATTGGTTATATTGATTTGGAAGTCCATGTCTTGTTTTTGAATATATCAACAAATTGGTTTCCGGTTTCGTTTCCTTCACTGAAGGATATTTCCGTATGCATTGTCTAAATTTTATTATGGGGATGACTCGAAGTCTCGAATCTATATCTTTAGTAAGCTTGTTTTCTGATGTGTTATCCAACTGTCCTAACAGAATGTGACACCAAAGCTTGCTATGGGTGGTGAAGCTTTCTATACTGGTCAACATAGGAAGCCTAGTGTGAGTTATGTTGCTCGATATAGCAACAAAAGATGGTAATTTTTTTTCTTTCAGAAAATTTACTTTCCAGTTTTCTTATGTTCCAATAATTTGGTTTGTTCTGATGAGTGGGAACTTTGGCAAGTATGATTTCTGTAGACTATAGTTTCCTTTTCTCGTTTCATTGATTGTAATCATCATTTTTTGCTTGATCTTTGTTGATCTCACACTTTGGGCTTTCTTCTTTGATTCTCCTTATTAATTCGAAAATTCTACGGTCATTACCACCAGTGTTAATCACAATAAGAATATAGTATTTTATTAAGATTTGATATCTTCTGATATTAATTTAAAAACAGAGTATAATATTTTATTGAAATTTGGTATATTTTTTATATTAATTTAAAAAACAAACATCTTATTTTATATTTTTAAAAATTGCAAAACTTAAGGCATGTTTGGAAATTGGTATTGGTTAAACTTCTCCAAAATATTAATTAGTAAGAGCTTTAAATTATAGGGTATATGAATTAGTAGGAGATTTAATTTATAGGGTAAGGTTCAAGTAGGTAAATCTTGATTTTCATAAATTTTTGTGGGAAGGTAGTAATCCTAATTAATTCCAAACAAGGCCTAAAGAAAATTAATAACAAAATATATTTTTAATTCTTAAAAAAAAATTCTATTTAATTAAAATATTGCATCGTAATATTTACACTTAATAAAATAATATATTTTTATGGTGATTACCACTAGCGGTAATGACCATAGAATCATCGTAATTAATTTGGCTTGATTGCTTTTGTTTTGTTTTTGTTCTTGATGATTGTTAGTTTGATTGATTTAATGATTGTTGGTTTGATGTATTTCTATCTTTATTGTCATTTGCTCAGAGATCTTCCTCTTTTTTTTTTTCTTTTCTTTTGTGATCCTTAAATTAGGGTTAGTTTCTTTCCATTTCTAATTTGTGATTTTTATGGCTGTTTTTTTTTTTTCCCGCAGATTCCCACTCGTGCAAGTGAACTGATCGTCAAGGTAAGCATTCTAAGCAATGATTTCATGATTATTTTGTTCAATTTTTAGAAAATTTTAATTCTTCATGTTTGATTAGTTTGGTTCATATTATTGGTTTATTTTCTGGATTTTGTTGATTTTTGCTCATTAGTTTTTTTTTTTTTTTTTTCTTTTTTTTTTTTTTTTTTTTTTTTTTTACATTAAGGCACTATCGCATCCAGAGTACTTATTTTGATCTCATGGCAGTTTTGCTTTTCATTTGTTATCATTGTTGTCTTTGAGCCATGATGATTCAATCAAAATCGATAGTATTCTGATTTTTAAATCTCAATGGTAGAGCTATGTGCATTCTGCACAAAGTATTGGGTTCGAATCCCAAATAGCCTAAAGGTTTTTATTTGTGTATATTGTTGTGAGCAATGTTTATGTATTTGAGCGTATAATTCAAACATATGAATCACATTCTAGCAATGGTTTTTCTACAACTACTTGCAATACCTCTATGATCCTCAATTAATTAATTAAAACGAGATCGGTCCTAATATTTGGGACGGGGGGTGCGTTATATTAGCAGCAAATCGTAGACAATAGTAGTGGTTTCGCAGATATAACAACGCCTGTTAGACATTGCCTTTATTGCAGGTTTGTGCAGAGTTTGATACAAAATATCGAGGGCTAAACTACTTGAGCGTTTTTACTAAGGTGATCTCATAATGTAAGTTTATAGTTACCCGCACGATCAATTATGGGATTTTACTTTCTGGGCCTATGATTCCCGTCTTCTCATTGACATGTTGAATTTGGGCAATTGTCACCACATTTGCCAATTGACCTTGGTTCAGGTATACAATTCGACAAGTGTGAAGAGCTTGGATATGTTATACAATGTATGAATTAGGATTGGATTCCCTAATGTCAAAGGTTGCCTACACGTACATTTGAATGGAACACCTATGCATTATGTATTTACTTGCGATTCTTTGTCATTCCTTCATCGTTTATCATTTTATCAAGCCATCTATACTTCTCCATCAACTCACATTCCATGGTCAATGTATACGTTATTTGGCTTTAGTTTTTGGTATTTTTTTACAAGGGGAGAACATGTAGTTTGATATGGAGACTTCATCTACTGTTTTCTTTATCTTTATTACTTCCTAGGCTTTATGTGAATTGAACTATAGGGTTCAATTGTTCTCTGATGAAACTTTATGATATGCCTGTTTGTGATATGAAGGGGAAACAATCGTTAGATGGGAGCTGCTGGTGACTAGCAAGTAGCAATGCGTAGAGGTGATTTCTGAAGGGCATTACCAGGACTCGACTCAGCAACAGCCAAGGACATGCACCTATTGCAATAAATCATGCACCGGGCACATGAATGGTATGTTTGAAGCTGTTGCAACTTCAGAGACACGTCCTTAAGTTGCCATATCTTGGATTAACTCGAGCGATTAATGTCTGTACTCTACGACACATTTACAAGCCTTTAGAACATGTAATATTAACCCCACATGTACTCCCCGTATGTTTTCTTTTCATTTTGCAGAACACCATGATAATGTAAGAAGGCAGAACTCTTTAAAGCGTTCCGCCACTGAGGGAGTTTATATGCTATGTTCTTATTTTCAATGACTTGTCATGCAATGGCAGCACTCATATGTACATATGCTATCGTTTTGGTTTATATGGATTTGTAAAGAAAAGACGTCTATTAAATCTCGCCCATTGACACCTCATGTTGGGGGACCGCGCACCTAGTGCACGGGCCAACAACTAGTCTATCTAAAAGATGCCAAAGAGATGCCAACTTGCTAACATTCAATTTGGACTTGAACTCTTACTACGTGTAACTCCCCTCTTCCTTGTGCATGAGCTTTTAATATCACATTCTAGGTTCCAGTAATATACATAACCCACCACCGTATCGTACAAGTCGGGTTAGGATTATATGACTTGGAATATCGAGCTATATCGTGACTCGGGTCAAGATCAAAAATTAAATTTACCGTAAGTGAACCTTTCACCGTCGTCCACTATCCATCTCATCATCGTACGTTTTTAAATGGGAAGCCCCCGAGTTGGGTGTCTACAAAAGCATACAAAAGATAGGACGTGGAAAGGACTAGCCAGTAACATCTAGTTCCTCCAGCAACTCAAGGAGAAGATCATCCCGAAGAGTATCATCAAACAGTGACACCCTCATTGTTTCGCCAGAGAGGCATGTTGGGAAATAAGACCAATCTCCCACGCGTCACGGAAGCAAACCAATCGACAATAATAAACAAAAGTAGAAAATACGCAAGCTAATAAGATGAGACACAGATTTTAGGGACTAAACCCAGGGTAAAACCCTCCAACTCCAGATAAACTACCCCTAGCTTTCGAGTATAATTAATAATCACCGATTAATAATACCCCTAGAGATAAACCACACCTGAATAGATGTACTAACCGTCCCTGTATAGTAGGCGAACCTTGTACTGAACCAAGATATGAATCTCAACCGCAAGAGTCGACTTGCGCCAGCAGCTACACTCCCACACCAAGACTTGAACCGTCTTGAACACCCGCTAATATTAGCCCGTGTATATACCTCTGTGAGAGAAGGAGACCGAACAAAATAGTGACCAATTTCGTTCGCCAATCGTCGTTGCTGCTACCTACGTACAATTACAAAAGCAAGGAATTACCAATTCCTTATATACCACAAAGTCACCGACCTAACCATGCTATAATCTCCATAACATGTTTTCTAGACCCATGTGACTTTGTCCTACCATAATATTTGATTACTATCACAACCTATTAAGGTAAACTTGGGTTGGACGTGAGTTTTAGACCCAACAATTCTCCCCCTCCAGCCCAAGAGGTAACACCGAGAAAAAATCATTGGCCTACCGTAATCACCAGCTGCACACCCGAGTTCGGTCCTCACCCTGACTCACTACCACGGCCAATGCACCGTGTACAGCCGAACCAGTCAAAGGCGTCAATTGACTCCGGAGAGGGACCTCTACCCTTCCACTCTACCACCAGCAGGAATTTTTCTGCCCTTGCCCCCGTCTGTAACCTGGAAACAATTAACCTTCGTCGCCTCTACTGCGAACGAAACACGTCGACGTCTTTTCCGTTCCCAGCCCTGTGAGGTCTTAATGGTAGAACCATTCAGACGGTACAAACCACGATGCAACTCCCTCTTCATAAGGACCACTCAACCCTTAGTCACCTCTAACACTTCCCCATGAGCTTTGTACTCATAACCTTGGGAGTCCAACTGACTAAGTGAGATTAGATTCTTCTGCAACTTTGGAACATATGCTACCTTGTCCAAAGTATGCACCACTCCACTACCAGTTTCACCACCCCAAAACCCATGACATCAACCGTCGAATTATTCGCCAAACTCAACTTCTCAGCCACACCTTGGAGTTCATCAAAACAGTCTTTGCGGGAGCAAACGTGACTCACACTAGCAGAATCTAAAACCCATTCTTCCTTGGAAGAAGCATCGCACTCATCCGTGACCGCAAGTAAGTCACCAGGCGAGAAAGAAGAGTCACACCTAACCAAGTTGGTGTCGCCCTTGCCGTTACCCTAATTAGGACAATACCGCCTAATATGTCCAAGGTCACCACACTTGTAACACTGCACCTCATTGTCAAAGGTGTTCCTAGACCGAGACCTGCCATGATTCGACCTAGCGTCCCTGTTAGACGATCGACCTCTCCCACCACGAGTAACTGCTACCGTATCCGAGCTGTTACTACGTATCCCAGCCTTGTCCTTCTTCCTCGCATCAAAAGACAATAAAGCTGTCTGCGCCTGATCCATCGTAATGGTATCCTTCCCGCACTGAATAGTATCCACATAATTATCATATGCATCCGGGAGAGAGTTGAGAAGTAACAACGCCTTATCTTCCTCCTTAAGCTTAACCTCGATCTTTTTCAACTCATCTAACAGTTCATTGAACTCATTCATGTGTCCAACCAGATTTTCATCCTCATCCATCCGTAACCGATATAACCGTCACTTCAACAGCAACTTGTTGCTCAAACTCTTCGATCTGTAGAGTTTCTCCAACTTATCCCATATCTCCGATGGAGAGTCCTCATCAACTACACAATTGATGACAGTAACCGAGATGCACAACCTAATGGTGCTAGCACATTTATCGCACACATCTTGTTAGTCGGCATCACTCATCGCTGTCGGCTTGCCCGTAGCTCCTTTCAAGGCTTTCGATAAGCCAAGATGTACAAGGAGATCCTTCATCCTTCTTTGCCAAAGGGTGAAACTACTTTTACCGTCAAACTTTGTCACAGCAAACTGAGACCCCATGTTTGACATCCTTGCCGATTAAACCACAGGTACCTAGATTAACACAAAACTAGATCTGATACCACTTGTTGGGAAATAAGACCAATCTTCCATGCGTCGCGGAAGCAAACCAATCGACAATAATAAACAAAAGTAGATTATACGCAAGCTAATAAGATGAGACACAGATTTTAGGGACTAAACCCAGGGCAAAACCCTCCAACTCCGGATACCAGCAAAACCGCTGAATTCCACTATACAAAATAGTACCAGTACAACCACCGTCTCGAATTACAACACCGAATTCGAAACACACTACAAATCAGGAACAAAGATAAACTACCCCTAACTTTCGAGTATAATTAATAATCACCAATTAATAATACTCCTAGATATAAACCACACCTGAATAGATGTACTAACGGTCCCTGTATAGTAGGCGAACCTTGTACTGAACCGAGATATGAATCTCAATCGCAAGAGTCGACTTGCGCCAGCAGCTACACTCCCACACCAAGACTTGAACCGTCTTGAACACCCGCTAATACTAGCCCATATATATACCTCCGTGAGAGAAGGAGACCGAACAAAAAAGTGACCAATTTCGTTCGCCAATCTTCGTTGCTGCTACCTACATACAATTACAAAAGCAAGGAATTACCAATTTCTTATATACCACAAAGTCACCGACCTAACCATGCTATAATCTCCGTAACATGTTTTCTAGACCCATGTGACTTTGTCCTACCATAATATTTGATTATTGTCACAACCTATTAAGGTAAACTTGGGTTGGACGTGGGTTTTAGATCCAACAAGACATCGAAGTAAAGATTTCATCTTGTTGTCGGCCCGGAATGCAACGACACAATCTTGAGAGAGGACACGGTTGTTAAACAATTTTGTAACCTCCGGATCAAAGGGTGCGAAAGGAAGGGACAGTTTAGGACACGACATCTGATTATGCGGCTTGAGTAATCGCGTATCATCCATGGGTACAAAGATCATTATAGAGCAAGGATGATCCTTCTTAATCTGATCGCAATAGTCAGAGCATATTCTGGTAATCCTCATCAGTGGCCAAGGTATAGAATGAGGAAAAGTAAAGGAGGACATTGCACCCCTTGAGAACAGATAGTCCTCCTCTGTCAACGTCAAGATGGGTAAGGCAAAGGCGAGCATTCTCACCCAAAATTAACTCTATGGTGAGTGACCTCAAACTCGAAAGCCTGTCATCTAACCACTGCTTACGAGTAGGGTAAGTGTCGTAGCCTTTACCATTTATCAATTTTATTGCGTCAAGCTCCCAAGAAGTGCCACCATCTGCCCAAGTCATAAAACGGTCACCTAAACGGTCCCCAACATTGGATAGTCGCAACAGCCTACGACTAAGCTCATCGACTAAGGGCAGCTTCCACCAAGATGGCGATATATTCTTGCTCTCTCGTAAGGCCAGCTCAAGAGCCTTGGAGTACGCGGATTGGTCAGATCTGATGGGGTTAGATACGACCACTATCTCATACTTATTGTCATGTTTTCTGCGGGTGCTATATAGTGTTTTCATGAAATTACCATCATAGCAAAGGTACAGGACGACACACCTCTTCTTGCTTAGTTCTGAAACAGTTACCTTTTCGCCACCTCCGCCACATCTATTAAGGATCGTATCAGGTTCGCAGCACAAGAGTTCCTCAGGGGAAGAGGTTTGTTGACCAGGGGATCATCCGACCCATAAACAGAATAAAGGGTAACGGGCTTCCCTGTAAATGTGGGATCCAACCTCATCATAATCTCCTCCTCTTTCCGTTCCAAGGAAATCAGGTGTTCTTTGGTGAATGGGAAAGCAGCAGGGTGAGTGTCAAACACCTTTTGATCCGGATCGAGGAAAAGACAAGCCCTGTCATTAATGCCCAAGCCAAGACAGTCGCAAAAAGTGTTCCTGGACTCGGGGTGGGAGAAGGGGATGGCAAGGCAAGGGAAAGCGGAGAACAAGTGGTTGAAAGCAGCCTCCTATCCATTCTGGTCATATTCGGCTACAAAGGAACTTCGCATCTTAGCCACAACAACCATCTCAAAGTTCTTCTTCTGCTCTATTAACTTGGGAGTATGCCCTAATCGCAGCATTGCATTGGCAGGTGGCCTCGCTATCAGAGAGCATATGCACATTGACACAAAAGATGAGTAGATATTTACAAGAAATAGCATCATTTAAGCCAACATAATCACCATTGTTACGGACTAGGTATCTCAGTTGACCTCCATTCGAGAGTAAATCAACCACATCTAAAGCCTGGCCTTTAACAATACTAAGAGCAGGAGGAGGAAGATAGTTTTTATCTTCTTTAAAATTGAATTGGTACGTACTCAAAATAAGGGCGGCTTCAATTTTAATTCAAAGCCGAAACCTTCATCTTCACTCTTTCATCCTCCATCTTCATCATCTGTAATAACTCCGAGGGTAGCTCCATCGTCTTCTCTTGTTTCTCCATTATCACTTTGTCCATCTCCTCGCCTTCGTTCATCACTTTCTCCATCAATCTTTCGATATGTATCTCCATCTTCTTCTCCCATTCCTCCATATATATATATATATCTGATTTACTTCTTCCATCGTCTGCCTCACTAATTCCTCAAACATCTTCCGTGTTTCTTCCACCATCATCCTTCTCTCAAAATTCCGCCAACATTTATTTATACTGATTACAACTAAACAAAATTTTTGGTAATAGCGGTATATATCATCATCCGTCTCTCACTAATTTTTTTGGTCCGGCGGCGGTCAACGGTGGTCCGGTGGTGGTCAGCAGTGGTGGTCCGGCAGTGGTCTGGTGGTGACTTTCACAGGTAGCTGAGTTATGTGATGGAGTTAGCAGAGTTAATGAAGTTACACAATTTAGTTAGTGCAGTTATATAGGTACAGTTAGCTAATTCAGTAGTGCATTTATCACTTCTGACTTCTGACATTAAGGTTACTCCTGACCGAATGGAGCCCCTATATATATATATATATATAAGGTGTTACTAAAAATCGCCCACGAATTACTAAAATCGCCCACAAATTACTATATTAGTTCCATTTTTACCCTTACTACACCATACTTTCTTTCTCTCTCCTAACCATCTTAATTATACTAACCAAATATCAAAATTTAACTACTCCGTAGCTTCTATCTTCAAAGAGACTGAGCAATGACGCGTAACCAGGCTACGGCCATTGCAAGTGTTCTTTTTTTTTTTTTTTTTTGCGTGGGAGAAGAAAGCAAACTTGTAAAATACAGGTTTTTGGTTGCTATAGAAACTTGTTCTTTACAAGTTTGCATAAGGGAAGAAAACTTGTAGATTAAAAGACCATTGTAAGAGCGGGTCTTGTATGTTAAAGGATCTCACTGGAAAATAAAACTTGTTGTTTACAAGTTACCTTCATGAGGAGGCTCATGAATAGTACAAGATCTCCTTGCATACGGAAACTTGTCAACAACAAGTTTCTATTGTAACAACGATCTTGTATTTTACAAGTTTCTTCTTGGTGTGAAAACTTCTAAATTACATGTTCCTTAAAAAAAATGATATTTATATGGTTTATGTGTAATGTCTTTGCAATATTTTATGTAGATTATATTATAAAAATTTAATTGCCGAAATGCAACCTAAATTACATGTTTAATTTCCTAAAAATCAAACTAGATATATGTACGAGTTAAACCGATGACAATACGAAAGGATAAAAACAAGGGGGATATTGGGAGAGACGGCCACTAGTATATAGCTCAAACGCATCATGCACACACTACTTGGATTAGACCAACGGTGGATGAGGAAATTAAAGCGTCTTACAATTATTACCATAGGCGATGGATTTCTAATAAAACAAAATTTCATATGAAACTATGTTTAGAGTAACGGAGTGTGGTTCGGACAAATTTGACTTCTGTAATAATCTTGTTGGTAGTATGATGGTATGAATCTATTATAAACTGATCATATGCGCCTTAGTTTCCCAATGCGGGACAAACCAACTTCATAAACCACTTTCCAAATTTCGTAGTGTTACAACTTCCCTTTTCGACACCAACGTATCCAAAAGTTTCTCATAAGTTATATTATCGACATTACATGTATAAAGTGTTCTTAGCAATAGTTCGAACAAAGTAGATTTCCAACTAGTTTAATTGCTTTTAAAAAATAAATTCTTTAAATTTCGACATTATCATCAATTTTTGATCTAACTTTTTTTTTTTTTTTAATCAATTCAATGGAATCCAACAATTTTAACTAAATCATTGATTTTTATTTCAAAAAAAAAAAAAAAAAAAAAAAAAAACTAAATCATTGATTTCAACTAATTAAACAAAAACAAAGCTAAGCTAAAAAAACAGTAAAATATTAGAAGGACAAAGAAGAGTGTAGAGAGAAAGTAAAGCCATGGACTATAGGAGTAATAAATGGAGAGAGAGAGCAAGGGTATTTTGGGTTACTCAAGCCCAAATGTGGGCGATAAATAGCAAGTCAGATATATATATAGAGGTGTCAGGTGGGGTAAAGGGGGTGTTGCGGGAGGAGAGAGAAAAGGCAAAAGGTGGGTATTTAATTATTTTGTTTTTTATTTTTGTTTTTATTTATTTAATCTCATCCATTGATTTTGGGTGGATGTGTGGCTCAGATTGTTTCTTATTTCTGACAATAAATTAACTTCTTACCGAATATATATATAGGCGAGATCAGGTGCGAACTCCCGCTCGCGTGAGAACTGCGCACCGTCATAGAGTGACACAGAATGTCACATAGAGTGACACTAGCGTACAATGACACAAAATGTCTATAGAATGACACCTATATACATTGACACAGAAAGGTCTATGCAATGACATGAAAATTTAGAACTCATGTAGGGATCGAACCTACAACATTCGTGTATGTACACAAACACTTTACCAAATGAGCTATCAAAACCACAATTCATACAATGACACCGAACCGCGTGTCCATAGTGTCACTCTATGGACAAACTCGTGTCATTCTATTGACAAACCTGTGTCATTCTATGGGCAAACCACCGATAAGACCAAAGTGCGCATAGTGTCATTGTATTGACAAACACATGTCATTCTATTGACAAACTCTGTCATTCAACCGCAACCACAACCATAACCACACAACCACAAGAGTGTCCATCCAATGACACCGACTGCCCATACAATGACACAAGAGTGTCCATACAACGACACAAGAATGTCCATACAATGACACCGATTATTCATACAATAACACCGATTATCCGTAGAATGACAAATAGTGTCCATAGGATGACAGTCATGACACATCCACAATATATACAATGACACCGTACACGAACACCGAGTGTCCATAGTGTCATTCTACGGACAAATCTATGTCATTCTATGGACAATTGTTTGTCATTCTATGCACATACTGTGTTATTCTATGAATAACCACAACCACCACCAACACCAACACCAACACCACAACCACCGCCACCACAACGGCGCCGCCGCCACAAATATCAACAACAACAACAATCGCAAAAACACACAAATAACAACCGAAATAACAAAAATAACAAAATGTGAATAATATACATAGATCGGCGACGACGACGAGAAACGCGACTGGCGACGGCGGCGAGAATTGCGACCGACGTCAATACAAATGAACACAAGAAAAATCACATAAAAAATTAATTTAATCAAATTAATCAAACAAATAGGACGAACAAAATCAAATCGATCCGAAAACAAAACCTAAATGCAGATTATCTCCGGAAAATCAATTTAATCAAATTAATCACGCAACATCAATTTAATGAAATTAGGTTTTAGTTCTAACAAAACAATTAAAACTGAAAATCGATTCGAAAACATACCATAATCAAAAGAGTGGTGACGACGGCATGAGCGATGTTGGAGTGCGCGAGAGCGGAGAGAGAAACCAAAACCGACGACGATAGATCTATTTGGATACATGAAGATCGGCGGCAATAGATTCGAGTCGACGGTATGAACAGCGGTGGAGAGCAAGGAGAGAGAAACGCATAGGAGGCAGTGGCGACGACGGCGAGGATGTGTAGAAGTAGTGCTGGAATCACGACGACGGCGAGGAGAGATAATATAGACGTCGGCGATAGAGGAAACGACAAGGACGCGACGACGAGGACAACGGAGACGATGTATCTGAGAAAGTGGAAGAGAGGAGAGAGAGTGAGAGGAAATGGCAGGATAGAGAGAGGAGAAGCGGTTGAAAAGAGAGTGAAACTTGATTTCTGGGAAGAAGAAAACAACTGTCTAAATTTTTTTATTTTAAATGCAGGGACAGCTGGCGTAATCTGGGACGTCGAAACAAATAGATCGAGCGGCTTATATTGGGTGTGCAGTACTCACCTAAGGAGGGGTACTCTTATGATCCTCGCTCTCACTATATATATATATATATAGGCGAGATCAGGTGCAAACTCATGCTCGCGTCAGAACTGCGCACTCCCATAAAGTGACACAGAGTGTCACATGCAGTGACACGCGCATATTATACATAAAAAATAAAAAAAAGGCAGCCTTCCCACTCCCTTCACTCACTTTCTCTCTCCTTTTCCTCCCATCTCCTTCTCTTTCTCTATCTTCCAAAATCCCCAAATACTTTACACAAATTCATCACATTTCTCAAAATCTGGGTTTCGAATTTACATAGAATCACTGCAAATTTAGATCGATGATGAAGAACACCTAAAATCATGTTCTTGAAACGAGATGATGATGGTATCAAAGAAGTGGATCGCGTCAAATATTTTCTTATGAAGTCAAAATTCTAGGTCAGATTTATTTAGATTTCGAATCTTACTTTTTTCGATTTCATGTAATATTTGCGGAATTTTGATTTTGTTCATCTATATATGTGACGTATTTTAATTTTAATTTGTTCTTGTTTGTTCACTCATTTGTTCTTGTTTGTTCGTGTGATTCTAGATTTTTGGATTTGTAATTTCGTGGAAAATACAATGACACTAACTAAACAATATAATGACACTATGTTTCGAATATGAGTTAACGATCTAATTTTAGAATTAAATTTGTAGGTTTGAGGTTTTTAGATTTCGTGGAAAATACAATGACACTTACTGAACAATAAAATGACACTAGGTTTGAGATTAATTTTTAGAGTGAAAACAGTTTGTGTCACTGTATGGACAAACGTCTGTCACTTTAAGGACAAACCTGTGTCACTTTATGGAAAATCCTGAGTCAATCTTATGTACAAACGTGTGTCATTCTATGGCTGTGTAATTCTATGAAGAATCTTGTGCGAAACGTGTGTCATTCTGTGGACAAACGTGTGTCATTCTATGTTAAACTCAGGAAACTAATTGTGTCATTCTATGGTTGTGTCACTCTATCGACAAATTTTTGTCACTCTATGAACAAACGTGTGTCATTCTATGGACATACCACATATATGTGTCATTCTATGAACAAACCTGTGTCATTCTATGGCTCATATGTGCCATTCCATGGAGTTTGGAGTTTAGGTTATTCTATTTGATTGGAGTTTGTGTGATTTTATTTGGAGTTCATTTGATTGAATTTGAACATTCTTATAACCCTACGGCAGACTTATGCAATTTATGTGACAGTCAATCAATACTGAAGTGGAGTACAGAGGAGAGGAAAATTAATCAGAAAACCGAGACCTATACATAGATATCAACCCAAGACCATGATCCTTTACTGATATTGACCCACAAGAAATCAGCAGCATGATGCTTTCACTTTAGAGGAAGGGGGTAGAGTAGAATTTCTACGTGTCTAAATTCTGTTTTGATGAAGATTGAGAGGGAGCCTCACTCTTCTCGTCGCATTCACTATCTAATGTCACATCCTCAGTACAAACTCCTCGTGTACATGTCTCTTTATGCTTGGTTTTTCCTGAATTTTCCTCCGTTTGTGTTGAAGCATCAGCTACACCTTCACTCTTGGATAACTTGTATTCAGCCAAACTTAAGGAAGCACTACATGGAGAATGGCTTCCTACTCTTGACTCAGGGGAGACGCCAGAGGAATCTGAACGCTGAGATGGTGGAGATGTTTCATCTTCTCGAGGATGTTTTGTTTCTTTGTCATCTGTGCTCACTGAAGGGGATGTACCATCTTGACTTCTAGCAGATGGTGATTCAGGACCTAAAGACACTTATAATTTTGTTAATTTCCGTGTCTAATGAAATCCTAGCTCAATTGGTATAACACTTGTGCAAATATGCATAATTGTTGTAGGTTCAATTCCTACATAAGCTCACGAGTCTAAACATTGATTCTGGCTTCTGGAAAATGCCTCTTCCCACTTCTGCAAACTCTCACCACTTTGTTGGTTCAATTACATTAGAACAATAAGAACCAGTAGAACTACAATCATATTTTGATGACAGTTAACGTCTAGAATTAGAATTTTGTGGCTGACGTGGGAGTCGAACCCATATCTCGTGCATTACACGGTGCTCTACCAATTGAGCTAGCCAGCCTCGTGCATATGAACCTTATATTAAAAAAGTCCCAGAAATGGAGACTTGGCCTGATTATAAAAACATCCCAAAATCAAATGTCATACCTGAAGGGGCATCAAAAGAAGCACGGATAAAAATTGTGGGCTGCCATTAAAATCAGTTGCATGATTACATGCCACTGACAATCTAGCATCAGATTCAGTGTTACAAACTTGCAGGTTGCATCCGGGACAAGTCATTAGTAGTGGGAGCACTTTCCAAGCTGCCTATCTCAAATACATGAGAAACAACTTTGACAGCACGCAATAGAAATAAAATGGAGAAAGCTGACAACTTTGATAGCAATAGAAATAAAATTCACATCATCTAACGTATTTTAGCGTCAACTTCAAAAAGCACAAGGCCGTAAATTTTCCTGAAAAGAGCTCAATCTCCCACATTGGAAGATTAAACTACGCGTATATCACATACGGTGAAAGCTGAAGGATCCACACACAGACAAGACTCAGACTCACCTTCAGAGCTAGCTTCTTCAGCTTATTCATTGCCCTGAACTGTTTCATTCTAGAAAGCACAGCGCTATCAATAGGCTTGTCTGATGCATCTCCACCTTCGATCATCCAATGGTGTGCTGGGTGGTTCACATAGATACTTCATGTTAGGTGTTTTATTCAAATGAAGGTCCAACCACAATTTCTTTCTCAAACTCAGAAAATGGCCAGAGAGAATTAATACATACCATTGTGTGAGAATCAAGACTAAAGTCAAATAGCAAAACAAAATTACAAAATTTAAAGTTCCAACAAAATTAACAGTAAGTTTCCTAAGAGAATTGCAACTACGCCGATTGTCTAGAAATCAGTGATACGCTTCTACTAATAAAGGAGGAAATATTTACCAAGAACTTCTCTAACGGTGATTCGCTTCTTAGGGTCTGGGTTTAACATTTTTCTAACTAGGTCCTTCGCACTGCTTGATATAGATGGCCATGGATCACTCTCAAAGTCAATTCCTCCCTTCAATATAGCATCAAATATGCTTTTTTCAGAATCTGAAGCAAAGACATATGTGAGTCAGCTGACTTCACGAATAATAGTCAAAATATGTCAATAACAGCAAATCATGGAGATTAACTATCTTGCCAGCCCAGAAAGGTGGGACACCACTGAGTAGAATGTAAAGCATAATTCTTGCACTCCATATGTCAATCTCTTTTCCATAATTTCTCCGCAGCACTTCAGGAGCAACATAGTAAGCACTGCCCACCACATCAAGGTATACTTTCCCTAAAAAAGTTCAAAAAAGATATCCTAACCTTAGAATCAAAAGATCTTCTAGATGATAAGATCAAACAGTGACACCTTCATCCAGTGACGCCAATTGTTTATACAATGACACATGAGTGTTCATACAGTGACACCTCCACCCAAATGACACCTATTGTCCATACAATGACACAAGAGCGTACACACGATGACACCTCCATCCAATGACGTTTATTGTCCATACAATGATACAAGACACATCCATACAATGACACAAGAGTATCCATACAATGACACAAGAGAGTCCATAAATTGACACTCAAAATCTATCAAAATGTTCATATAATTTGCAGGAAATAAAGTAGCAACCCTAGATTTTCATCTAAATTGGAAAAAAAAAATGCAGAAACAAAACGATTAGGATGAACAAAATCAAAACGATCAATTAGGATGAACAAAATCAAAACGATCAATTAGGATGAACAAAATCAAAATGATCAATTAGGACGAACAAAATCAAAACGATCAATTAAATGAACAAAATTAAAACGATCCGAAACAAAAGTTGGATGCAGAATTTGGCCAGAAAATAAAATTAATCAAATTGATTTAAATTCAAAATCGACAAATTGAAACTAAGAGATATAAGTTAAATTGGTAATTAAGGAGTAACAATGAGAAATTACCATCGGATTTCGCCGGCGAGGTGAAAAAGCTGGCAGGAAATGCGCATCGGTTGTCGTCGTCGCACTTCCTCATCACCTGAAACTGCCCGGAGTAGTAATAACACAGATCGAAAGCAGGCATAACCTGGAAAAATGCGCCAATACATAAATTAATTGAAGAGGAATGAAGAATAACTAACCTGAGATCTTGTTGATGTCGATCACGTTGCCAGAATCATGCCGGAAAAGCTACTGTGTAGCGGCGAGGAGAGAGAATAACGGAGGTAGGTGAAATGAGAGCGCGGGAGAAGAGAGAGAGGTGGCGTGGGAAAAGAGAGTCGTGAGAGCGTGAGAATGACGAGGATGATCGGAGATGTTCGGCACACGGCGGCGGTCGACGATGGTGCCGAGATTCAGCGCGCGAGAGGAGCGAGAAATGTAGGAGAGGGGGAGTTTGAGGAGAGAGAAAAAAAGAAAACACAAATGAGAATGGCTGGTTGAGAAACTGGCATAATTACTCCTTTTTAATCTAGGACAGGTAGCTTAATCTAGTGGGTCGAAATTGATAGATCGAACGGCTAAAATTTGGTGCGCAGTACTCACCTAAGGGTGAGTACTCTTATGATCCTCACTATATATATATATATATATATATATATAGTGAGGATCATAAGAGTACCCCTCTTTTGGTGAGTACTGAGCACCAAATCTCAACCGTCAGATCTACAATTTTCGACGCCCCAGATTAAGCCACCTGTCCGGGGTTTAAATAACAATTTACACAGTTTTATTTTTCACCTTCCAAAAATCAACTGCTCTCTCATTTTCTCTCTCCTCTTTCGCATTCTCTCATTTTCTCTCTCCTCTCCCGCGTTTTCTCATTTCCTGTCATCTTCTCTGATAACTCGCCGCCGTCATCTCCGTCGCCGCCGCCTCCGCCTCTGCCTTCGACATCTTCTCCTCCGTTTTGTTCTTATAATAAGTTAGTACTTTCGATTTTCTTTTTAAATTTACTGCATTTTATGGATTTCGAAGTTGAATATCGTTCTACTTTTGTTGAAATATTTGTTAATCTACTCTAAAATGTTGATTAATCGGTTGATTTTATAGTTATTTAGCTTTTATTTCCGATTTTGAACAATTTCGAAACCCTAGCTTTTTCGCATGTCATTTTTTGTGCTAATTTTGTGTATTTGTTCAAATTATATCTGATTTTTTGGTGTGTAGGCAAAGATGAAGAGGAAGTCGCCTAAAACTAATTCGAAACTGTCGAAAGGAGAGTGTACTGACATAGTATTGCATGAAGGAGTGACGAAAAAGCGTCGTTTGGAAACAAATTTGTCGGTTGAAGACGCTTTGGTTGACGTCCATGAAGAACGTAAAACTGATGTGCCAAAGTAATTCCTTTGTCTCTCTATGTTTGTCACTGTATTCGGTGTTATGTGTCATTGTATGTGGTTTCTGTGACACTCTCATGTGTGTTTATGTTGGTGTCATTGTATGCGACATGTTTGTCACTGTATTTAATTTTATATGTCATTGTATGTGTTTTCTGTGACACTCTCATGTGTTTTTATGCTAGTGTCATTGTATGCGAAATATGTGTCACTGTATCTGATTTTATGTGTCATTGTATGTGTTTTCTGTGACACTCTCATGTTTTTATGCATGTGTCATTGTATGCCACATGTTTATCACTGTATTTGATTTTATGTGTCATTGTATGTGTTTTTGTGACACTCTCATGTCTTTTTATGCCTGTGTCATTGTATGTCACATGTGTGTCATTGTATTCGATTTTGTGTGTCATTGTATGTGTTTCTGTGACACACTCATGTTTTTATGCCTGTGTCATTGTATGCCACATGTGTGTCACTGAATTTGATTTTGTGTGTCATTGTATGTATGTGGTTTTAATATTATTCTCCAACGCAGGGTGAAACTAGTTACCAAATGCCGCCCCAATTCTTTGATGAAGGTGTTGAGTGTGATAAACAACAACCCTGAGCTTGTAAATGGCGTTAAAGAAATCGGGTTTGGGGGGTTGTTAATGTTGAAACTCGGGGCTGTTCCAACTTCAATAATCCCGTGGTTAGTTGATGCTTTTAATCATGAGAGTTTTATTTTGAAAGCTTCCTCGAGCAAGGAGTTTTTGCTTGGTAAGGATGATGTTCATGACATGTTTCTGTTGCCAAGAGGACCGAATGTGGTGGAATTGATTGAGACAGGAAACAGGTTCACGTCTGATCAACATCCATTAAAAATGAAATGGAGGCAGAAATTTAATATTAAGGGTAATAGTGATGTGATTGCTATTGGAGAGTTTGTTAGTAGGCTGAAAAAGAAGGAGGTCGCAGATGACGAGTTCAAACAAATGTTTGTACAGTTGGCTATGTCATCTTTCTTGGCTCCAACTTCTAATTCCACGATTGATTTCAGTCTTTTACAAGCCGTTGAAGATGTGCCAAAGATTAAGGACCTTGATTAGTGTGGGTTTGTGTTTGATCAATTAATTGATGGATTCATGAAGCACAAGGTAAAGAAGTTAACATTCTGTGGAGGCTGTGTTCTTGTTTTGATGTTGGCGTACTTCCATAGGCTTGAAGTTCGTGGAGAAGTTCAACCCTGTGACTTGCCACTCATCCAACATTGGGATGACGAGAAGTTGTCAAAAAGGGTAAAGTCACAATTCAATTCTGGTTCTTTGGCTAATGAGTTGATCTCAAAGACTGTATACCCAATTTCCAAATCAAAGAATGTCCCAGAATCAAAGTATGAAGATATCCCTCATACATCTGCTGGTTCTCGGTCTAATGGATGCAATTATATTGTGTTTGAGCTTCCTGAAGGCATAGAGACAGATGAGGAGATTAAGGGGAAGGCTAGTGGTGATGAAGTCCAGGAGATTTTTCTTCTTATGCAGCGAAACATTGAGAATGTTTTGAGTTCGCTGAATGAACTAAAAAAGAAGAGGGCTGCCTCTAGACCTGCTGATGATGAAGGAGGTTTGAAATTGTCCCCGACACCCTCATGCTTGTTTGATCCTGATGTCCTCCGTTCTTTCGACTCTCTTTGTGAGAGCATGCAGGCAGTGAAAGAAATGACAGATTTCTTAGCAATGTATGGGCTGTCATCTCAACCACCTGTCATGACTCCCCCTTCTGGTGATGTTTGTGGTGATGAAGGTGTCCGACAACAAACCGAAAATTTTATTTCTACAGAAGATTATATCTCTGGCTTTGAAGATTTAGAACGCATTGTGTCAATGGTTACTGATGGTGTCTCAAATGAAACTACAACTCGTGTTGATGCTAGCATATCTACTGCTATCGAGCCTGTAGAGCTTGCTCGTAGCAAGGCTGCTCATAGCAACGCTGTTGCTAGTGAGTCTAGGGCCAAACCTCTTGTCACAGAGTCTGTTGTTACCGATCCGCCTGTCGCAGACCTTGGTGTTGTCAAGCCTCTTGTCGTAGATTCTGGTGTTATAGAGCCTGATGTTGGCAAGGGCATTGCTACAGAGTCTGCTGCTAGTGAATGTGGTGCTAGCAAGCCATCTTCGAATCTTGCAGAGGAAATTATGCCTTCGGAAGGGGTTTGGATTAGTCTTCAGGGGCGCAACCATGATGGTGTGGGCTGCTCTCTTGACTTTGGTGGTGTCTGTGAAGATAATTTGCTCCTGTCCAATTTTATGATCAATCACAGAGAGATCTTTTCATCAATGCTTTCACTACGCAAATTTGTAGCTGACTACGTCTTTTTAGATGATTTTGACCTCCCAAATGAGTAAGTGCCAAGCTTTTTCTTCATACAGTGACACTCTATTGCGCACACAGTGACAATTGATTGTGCATACAATTACAGGCTTTTTTATACAATTGCTGACTTTTTTTATTTGCTTTTTCTAGTGAGCAGCTGGTGAACTTTGGCTTCTACCATTTTCTTCCAAGGGAAGATATGGTTACATTTCATGATCGTGAAATGATTACAAATACCATTGTTGAGTGTTGGTCAATCCACCTCAACAGCTTCAGCAAAAGGAGAATCAGCAACCGTCAAGGACCTTTTTTGGCGTTAGTCATATGGTATTTACACTCCCATTTTAGTAAAATTTTGAAGTATATTATTACTGTATGTTTTTCATCAATCCGTTTATTCTGTTTATTTGTAGGGGCCATTGTTAGCTCTCAAAAAGAACAGAAAGTCGAAGGGTGCTTGTGAGGAGCTGATGTCTTGTTGGAATAATTGGAGTTTTTGTAATCGCCGGCCAATTGATCTGAATGCTGATATGGTGAGTTTTTAGTAGTGCTCTTAAATCTGTGTTTTCTTTCTCTGTTTTGTCAATAGAGTGACACTGTATTTTGCATACAGTGACATGACTTTGTCAATAGAGTGACACTGTATTTTGCATACAGTGACACATGTTGTCAATAGAGTGACACTATATTTTGCATACATTGACATGACTTTTGACAATAGAGTGACACTGTCATACAGTGACACATGTTTGTCAATAGAGTGACACTGTATTTTGCATACAGTGACAAGCTTTTTTTTCCTTTTTATTGGTGTTTTCTAATTCTGTTCTATTTAATGTAGCTGTTCATCCCTTTACTACTTGAAGAACACTTCTTCTGTGCCTGTATCAACTTTAAATCTCGTCGAATTGAGTACCTTGACAACAGAGTTTATGCTAATTGGGACAAACATGAGTGCAAGTCAATGGCCTTGCTTGCGGTAATTACTGTAATTCTTATGGTTTTGGGTTTTTTTGTGTGAACTCTGTTTGAGTCCCTTTGACAACATAAAATATGTTGATTTTCTATGTGACTACTGTGTGTTTCAGTGTAAAATGCTAGGCTCTTATCTCAAATCCAAATCTATTGCTCGAGGAGCTGACGTGTCGAAGTTTGGGATGGTCAATGTTGAGTTTGAATGGCAGTCAACAAAACAGAATGTTGATTGCGGTATTTTCATGATGATACACATGCTGTGCTACAAAGGAGATGTATTCTATTGTCCATTATCATCTTATAAATCCAGAATTCGTTATCGCTGCGAGCTTGCTGTTTCCTTGGTTTTGAGCGACATCAACGATTTGAGGATTGATATCCTCAAAGCGGTTGCTCAATATGTTGATGAAAAGGCTACTTTTTATCCTAATCTGTTGAAAAAGCGCGAGGAAGAAGCTGAGAAGACACGTAGGAAAAGCAAAGCCATGCCAAAGGAAGGGAAAAAAAAGAAAACAGGCGGTAAAGACAATTCTGATACTATGTCTCCTCAGTCTGGCAGCCGTAGCGCACGCTCAAAAACTCTCATCACACCTGATATTTCTGTTTTGAGAAGGGTGTCACCTGAAAAGAGTGATGGGGCTGGGTGTAGCATAGACTGCGGTCCTCCAGAAACTAAGATTACTTTTCTGTCGAAGTTTATGAGGGCCAATGGTGTGATGTTTAATAAGATGCTTAAGCTCCGAAAGGAGGTTGTGGACTACTGCTTCTTGGATGACTACAGTCAACTAGACCATCGGTATGTGCTTGAATTTCTTAGACAACTTTGATATATAATCCCTTGCAAAACAGATGGTCACTTTTTTTAGGGGAATCATAATCTTGAAAGCTTTTTTTCTCCTTTTTTTGTTTTGTTTGTGTTTTAGGGAATTGGTTGTTAAATTTTCAAAGGATATGATGCTGTGTCGAAAAGATCTGTTAACTATGCTCCCTAGTACAATGATGAGTACAGAAGTTGCAGATTGTTGGTCGGTTCTGCTTAATGTCATTGAGGCTGAGGAGACCTGTAAACCATCAAGGCTTTTCTTTGGGATTGATCACATGGGCGTTCTGTCCAGTTTGATTGATACAACATGTGACACGGATCAAGCTGACAACCTCTTTCAGATATGGGACAAGTTTTTCGATCAATGCCCAGTCAAATTGAATTTTGATGCTGATTTGGTGTTTATTCCATTCTTCTACAACGATCATTACTTTGTCTTGTGTCTCAATTGGCTTCAACAGAGAATTGAAGTTTTGGATAACACCATCCATAAGGACTGGAAGGATTCTGACTTCTACCGACTCACAAAGGCAGCGGTAAGTTCAATTATACTTTTAACATTTTCACACCAATAGACATTACATGAATGATGTCTGTCACTCTATTATTCATACAGTGACATGACATTGTCCATAGAGTGATACTCTATTTGAGAAACAGTGACAGCCATTGAAGAAGAGTGATACAATAGAGTATCACTGTTTTGCTGAAAAAGTGACATTATGTTACGCATACAATGACACTATTTTTTCACTCTATTCCATGGATGATGTCTGTGTTATTTTTGGACATTCTTATGCAGATTGGACCGGTGTGTGATTATTTGGATACAAAGGGTCGCAAAGTTGATGAACAATCGGCATTTTTTGACATGGAAAAGTCTGTCTGCATGGATTTCAGTTGGCGAAGTGCCGATAGTCTCAATGATGAGTCGGGGTGTTTTATGATGATGCACCTTTTTTATTATGAGGGAGTCTTGTTTGATAGTGACTTGGGAAGCAAGGTAGAAAGACGCCTTTTTGCTGCAGAGATGGTTGCTGCATTGGTGTTGAGTGACATCAATGAGGAGAGAGAGAGAGAGTTCTGATTCTCTCAGCTGCATTGAACCCACGGAGAAAAGATTTGTTTGAGCAATTGAAGGAGGAACGTCTAAGTAAAGAAAGAGAGAACAAGAAGAAGGCTGAGAAGCCTAAAAAGAAGACGTTATTGCCAGCAGAAAAGGTCGATCCTAAGCCGTTATTGACTGAAAAGCCTGTTCTGCGCAATATACATGGTGCGGGTGCAAGGTACGGAAATTATTCTACCCAATTAGCTTTTGGCTCTTATTCCCCCTCGTTTTTTTTATATTCCAAGTTTTGACCTTTTGTATGGAACTTTTGGTTTCAGGGGAGGATTATCATCAACAGGAGGACGATCTTCTCCAAGAGCACGAGGGGGATCTGCATCAATAGGCCGAGGCAGAGGTCGTGGGAGAAATACATGATGTTTTTTTTTTATCTATGTAAACCTTTTTTTTTTTTGTGGCTATGATCACAATTTTTATAGTGTGTACTCGAAGTCACTATGTTCAATGGAGTGTCACTTTTTATGAAATAGAGTGTCACTCTGTAGACAACATACCGTCACTGTATGGAATTTGTTCAATGTAAATGTTACGTTTTCTTCAAAACAGTGTCACTCTATATCACAATAACATAATGTCACTTTCTCAAATAGAGTATCACTCTATCGTGAATGTCCTGTCACTGTATGAATAATGTCACTTTTTCAAATTAAGTCATAAAAGTTGTAATAGAGTTTTTGAAGTGTTATGGGAGAATATAGTGTCATTGTATGCGTACCATAATGTCACTTTTTCAAAATAACAGTGTCACTCTATATTACAAATAACCTGCTAAGCCTACATACAATGGCCTGTCACTGTTTCTCAAATAGAGTATCACTCTATGGTGAACGTCCTGTCACTGTATGAATAATAGAGTGTCATTTGATCAGAAGTACATTCAAAATTAAGTCATAAAAGCTGTAATAGAGTTTTTGAAGTGTTACTCATGGGAGAATATAGTGTCATTGTATGCGTAACATAATGTCACTTTTTCAACATAACAGTGTCACTCTATATTACAAATAACCTGCTAAGCCTACATACAATGGCCTGTCACTGTTTCTCAAATAGAGTATCACTCCATGGACAATGTCATGTCACTGTATGAGTAATAGAGTATCACTCTATGGACGATCTCTACGAATGAGCTTGACCCTGACTTCGAGTTTGTCTTTTGAAAGGTGTAGTTTCTACAACAACCTGAATTATATAATAAGTATCAGATTTCAATTCATGAAGAAATGTAATTCTATTCACTAATAAAAATCTAGAAAAGCACAGAAAAAAGAGAGAAGAGTGACACGACCTGTGGACGTGGTTGATTGTCTACAATTGTGGGAAGAGGACAGTTCCTCTTATCATGAGTTGTCAGTTGTTTGCAATTGTTACAAAATCTGGGAGCTCTCACGGCATTGACTGGTGGCTGCATCTCAGGAGTGTTTTCTTGAGCTAGTCCTCCGGGTGGATAAGGGCAATTCCTTCTGTCATGCTTCGCCATTTGGTTGCAGTTCTTACAAAGGCGTGCTGGCTTGTTGTCTTCAATGCCTTGCTTTCTCTGAGAGATAAGCCTCTTGCCACCACTGCCACTCCCTTTGTTGCTCGATATCTTTGGGGGGTGGATAGTGACTTCAACATTTGACTGACAGTCTAAAAGCATCTCTAATTCTTGTTCTTTGGTCAGAGGGGTTGGGTTTGGGTCTAACTTTTGCCTATACTCTTTCAGCAAAGCACACAACGCATTTATGTCTTCCTCTTCTTTGTTTGATAGGCAACCGAGAGTAGAATAGAACTCAGACCAAACAACAGAAATGGCTTTCTTACGGTTATCAAGTGCTTCCGACTCCTTGAGAATACTACCATCCAAGTCCGGGACAGGGGTTTTAAGAGCATTCTTAGTCCACCTTGTGAGTATGTACTTCTGGTATACATTTTTGCCCTTTCCCGGAGTAAACCCAAAGAACATGCTTACATAGCAGGCCCTTCATCGGAAAAAGCTTGCAAGAGCAGGTTGCTTCATTGGTAATTACATTGTAGACCACTTCAAATGTTTTCCTCTTTTGTGCATCCATTACCACCGTAGTTTCAATATCATCTGTCTTTGTGAATCCCGCCACCCCACAAGCACCTATGGAAGCCAACAACTCTGTTTGGAAGTCATAGAAGACATTGTGGGTGTACACTTTTGATGCATGAACTTCTATAGGTAAGGGAGTCATTGTTTGAGGAAAGGAAGTGTAATTGGCCTTGGTGAGAGTTTTCTGCACATACTTTTGTTGTTCGATAGCACTCTCATACCTCATCCAAAACTCTACTAAGCTCCCAAACTCACTTTGGAACTTCTTAAAGAAGCTGTTTTCACTCTCTGATCTTTGAGTTGTTCTCAAAATTCAACCCATTTACAAGTCCTTAAAGTAAATTGGTAACCACTGGTGTCGAATCTCAAAGATGTCCATCAACCAAGAAACTTCAAGTTCGAATTCAGCAATCATTTCATCCCATTTCTGCTCGAATTCATTTGGTTCGAGACCTATATCCCAAATAATGGAATTGAATCGAGTTAAGAATTCAGTTTCATTGCATATTTTTACCCCTACCTTGGCCTTCACCTTATCGGTTATATGCCACATAAAAAATCTGTGTGTGGCATATTTAAAAACAGAATGGACTGCCTTCCTTATTGCTGGATCTTGATCCGTAAAAAGACATTGTGGCTCCTTATTACCCATAGCCTCCAAGAACTTCTGAAACACCCATGTGAAGGAGTCTTCATCCTCGTGTGACAAGAGAGCACAAGCAAATGTCACAGACTTTTTGTTATGATCCACTCCAGTGAAAGGAGTGAAAGTCATGTAATATTTGTTTGTACCATAAGTGGGGTCATACAAAACTGCATCACCAAAGAGTGCATAGTTCTTCTTACCCCGTGCATCGGTCCAAAAGACCTTCGACAAACAGTCATCCTCATCAACCTCATAGGCAAAATAGAAACCCTTCTTTAGCTCAGATTTTCTCTTAAACTTGTCAATCAACATTTGTGAGTCCCTATCCCCTATGAAACACTTCATATCCCTATCGAAATTCTTAAAATCAACAAGGTTTGCGCCCACATTTTCATAGCCTTTCGCATATTCCTTGCATATTCTAAAAGATTTCGTTGCACCAATTTTAAGCTTTGTGTGGTCAATAATGGTTTGCTTATGAAACAAAGTCAGGTTTCTAGCAAGCTTTTGAAACTCCCTATGTTTCAATTTGCAAAGCCTATGATTGTGAATGTGATGGAACTTCGAAACTACATATTTACCATCTTGGTACCTAAAAGCAATCATCGCTTCACATCCAAATCGAGTAATCTTAGTCCTTCTCTTTGCAACTCGTTCGGTATTACATTCTAAAAAGTTGTTCACTTCACTACCATCCATTGTAACAGGTTTCTTTTCCCTATTTTCTTTGAAACCTTGTCGGTTACACACAACAGATTTATAGATTATCCTGTCACTAATATCTCTTTTAGACGTATACAACCTTGTATCAAACCCAAAAGCAAGTGCATATATCTTGTAAAATTCTACCCCCTCATCCAATGTCTTAAAAAGCATCCCCAATGTAGGTGTAAACTCAGCCTCTACATTTCTAACCCACTGCTCAGAACCTCCAGGAGTAAAGGAGACAATAGATGGAGGTGTTGTAACTAATTCTGAAAATCAAGCATGAACATGAATCAACATAGAATGACAGACACACACCCTTGCAATGCCACTGAAACCCCATAAAATGACATATACTAATTTGACTAATATATAAATAACAGCATCACACAGTGACATACACACAACCATCTAATGACACTGAACGACCATAGAATGACAAAGAATATATTTTTACATTAATATTAATCAGTGATGCTTAAAATTAAAGAATTTAACTTTAGTGTCATTGTAATTAACTTTTTAGTGTCATTCGATTGTGTAGCAACTGTCATTGTATTCTCCAAGCTAACTTAGTGTCATTGTTTTACCACAGTGATGTACAGACAAACATCCAATGACACTGAACGACCATAGAATAACAAAGAATATATTTTTCAGTAATATAAACCAGTGATGCTGAAAATTAATGTATTTAACTTAGTGTCATTCCATTGTGTAGCAAGTGTCATTGTATTTTCCAAGTAAAAAAAAAAACCTAAAACCTAGAAATTTAATTATGAATTAAAATTCTTCAACTAATATTCGAAATAATATCGTCATTGGATTGTTTATGTAGTGTCATTGTATTTTCTACGAAATTCTTCAACTAATATCCGAAATAAAAACTATAAATCAAGTTCAAAATTCATATAATCAACTGTTTATAATTCATACAATCAACGTAGAACATAAATCAAACTGAACGAATCTAAAACTGAGTAATTTCAAAATTTTCCCCCAAATTTGAATCTAAAACATTCAAATTAAATTCAAAAATTGTTAAAAAAAAGAAGAATCGGATTTACATACCTGTTTGCGCCGCCATTGGTGTAGCTTGCGCATCCATCGATCGTTGTCAAAGAATCAGATCAAAGCGAAGAAGATTAAGATCGCGATTTTAGGGTTTTAGGACAAAAAGAGGTAAAAAATTGAGGAGAGAGAAAGTGAGGAAATGTTTTTTTTTTAGTAAAGTGTGTTATGGCTGAAGTGGGCTTTGACCCCTCTGCGTTTTTTTTTTTTTTTTTTTTTTTTTTTTTTGCGTCTTCATGCTTTATTCCGTGGTGTCACTCTATGTGACACTGT
Source organism: Spergularia marina (assembly GCA_963680865.1). Taxonomy (NCBI): domain Eukaryota; kingdom Viridiplantae; phylum Streptophyta; class Magnoliopsida; order Caryophyllales; family Caryophyllaceae; genus Spergularia; species Spergularia marina. Next base: position 14,672,379 of record OY804554.1, read on the forward strand.
CTGTCACTCTATGGGAGTGCGCAGTTCTCACGCGAAGGAGAGTTCGCACCTGATCTCGCCTGTATATATATATATATATATATATATATATATATATATATATATATATATATATATATATATATATATATATATATATATATATATAATATATATATATATATATATATATATATATATATACGGTCAGAAATAACCTTATGTCAGAAAGTCAAAAGTAATCTGAGTCACACATCCATTCTAGATCAATGGATGAGATTAAACCAAATAAACAAAAACAAAAAAATTAAAGAGACCTACCCTTCCCTTTTCTCTCTCCTCCCCAAAACCCCCCCTTACCCCACCCGACCACCACCAGCCCCGCCAGAGGCCATCGCCGACCACCACTACAGATGGTGCGGACCATCCACCGTGGTCGGCCGGCTACCACGACCTCCCCTCCGCCGTTCCCACACACCACCGCCATTTCCTTCTCCCCCATTTCCTCCTTTTTCCACTTCGAAAATTGAGGGAGATGTGGCAACAAGGCCAGGATGGGCGATGAACGTCAGGGAGGGGAAGCGAACGTCGGGGGAAGGGTGGCGGTTGAGGATAGGGGCTTGAGAAGGGAGTGAGAAATGAGAGAGAAAATGAGAAAAAAGAGGCGTGGAGGACGGAGGCAGTGGCGCGGGGAGAGGAACGCCGCCGTGGGGTCGTCGGACCGGTGCGCGTCGAGTGGTGATGATTGCGTCGCGTGAGGTGTTGCTCGGTGCAAGGGGCGGCGGTGGCCGGCTGGTGCGTTGTGGTGGTGGTGGTGTTCGGAGGGTGGAGGAGGAGAGAGAAACAGAAGAGGGTTCATTTTTCTGTTTTTATTTATTAAAGTTATCGATTTTACCGTGTGGAGTTATTATAGTTCCGTATTTTAGTGAGTGGAGTTATTATAGTTACGTGTTTTAGTTAGTGGAGTTATTATAATTACGTGTTTTAGTTAGTAAAGTTATATTAAAATACGTCTTTTTATTATTGAATTTATTGGAGTTACATATTTGAGTGTGTAGAGTTATTAGAGTTACGTGTTTTAGTGTGTGGAGTTATTATATAGTTATGTGTTTTAGTGTGTGAAGTTATTATAGTTATGTGTTTTAGTGTGTGAAGTTATTATAGTTACCTATTTTAGTTAGTAAAGTTATATTAAAATACGTCTTTTAGTTGTTGAAGTTATTGGAGTTAAGTTGGATTTATGTATTTTAGTTAATACTGTTAAATTAGTGTTGTAAAGTTATTGCATTTATGTGCTGTAGTTACTAGAATTACGGAGCAGCTGAAGTTATGAGAGTTAGTGGAGCATCAAGATGTGTGGCAGATTACTTCTGACCTTCTAACATAAGGCTACTTCTGACCTGATACAATTCCTATATATGTATATATAGGAAATATATCAAATGAGAAGTATTAATTTCGAGAGAAGTGAGAAGTAATATCACCCCTTCATCTTACATAGATCTAGTGGTCTAAAGTAAAAACAGAAATAAAAAGAAAAGGAAAATTGAAATTAGACCCAATCCCCAAACCCTATTTTCTCTCTCCCATCCCTCTTTTTCCTCCCACTCGTGCCGCTAGACGGCCACCGCCTGCCACCGTAGTCGTACGTCGACAACAACGGGCGGCCGGATCGGCGACAACCACCCGACTCTACCGACGACGACGAGGCTTCGTCGAACATCCCCAGCCTCCGTCGATCTTCACCACGCCGCACATGACGCCTTCGCCCTCCCTCACTTCGACGTCATTTTTTCCAGATCTGGCCGCCACATTTGCTCTCCACCGCTGATATACACCTTCGCCGGTCTCATTCAACGTCGTGGGAGGAAAATGAAACAAGTGAGAGAAGATGAGAGGGGGGTAAACGAGGGCGGCGATGATGCTGGCATCGCGACAGGAGGTCTGCGCTCGGTTCGCAGACGATTCCCAGCCTAGTTGGTGGCGAATGAGGAGGTGAGGCCGGAGGCGGGCCAGAGTTGTGGCGGAGGACTGGTGAGGTTGGCGGGGTTGGGTGGTTTGGGAGGAGATAAAAAATGGTATAAATTGGTTTGTTTAATTTTGTCATTTTGTTTTCATTTCTTTCATTTTCTGTTTTTTTTTTTTCTAAAGTTACGTAATTTAATCGGTGAAGTTAGCTTGAAGTTACGTGCTTTAATTGGTAGAGTTATTAAATTTACGTCTTTTAGTTAGTAGAGTTATTGGAGTTACGAGTCATAGTTATTGGAGTTAAGTTCAAATTACGTGTTTTTAGTGGAGTTATTAGAGTTACGAGTCATAGTTATTGGAGTTACGTGTTTTAGTTAGTGGAGTTAGGTTAAAGTTACGTGTTTTAGTTATTGGAGTCAAGTTGGAGTTACGTGTTTTAGTTAGTGGAGTTAAGTTGGAGTTCCGTGTTTTAGTTGGTAGAGTTAAGTTGGAGTTACGTGTTTTAGTTAGTGGAGTTAAGTTGGAGTTGTGTGTTTTAGTTAATGGAGTTTAAGTTGGAGTTATATGATTGAGGTTGTGGATTTAACTTGAAGTTATTAGAGTTACGTGTTGTATTATTAAAGGAAATTGTGTTGGAGTTACGTGTTTTAGTTAGTAGAGTTACGTTAGAGTTGATGAATTTTGGTTGAATTTAGTGGAGTTAATAATCATACTCGACTTAGATGATTTACTCTATGGAGTTAGTTTACTAGAGTTAGGCAATTTAGTTAGTATAGTTAAGTCACTGGAGTTAAAAGTTTTAGTTAGTGGAGTTACGACTCGAGTTATGTTGTTTAGTTACTGGAGTTACGCATAATCAATGGCTGAGATTACTTCTCACTTCTCACCAAATTATCACTTCTCACTGGATGCGCACCCTATATATGTAAAGGAAATCTAACAAATGAGAAGTATCAATTTCATGAGAAGTGAGAAGTAATCTCATCCCTCCATTTAACCTAGATCAATGGTCCAGATTAAAATAAAAAGAAAGGAAATAAAATAAAAAAACAAGCTCAATCCCAGAAAAAAATAAAACCCAATCCCCCAATTTCTCTCTCCTCTCATTTCCTCTTCTCTCTCCTCTCCCCATTTCCGCCGGGAAGCCGCCGCTGGCGTACACCGACGTCCACCACCGCGAGCTCCGATGATACCAGCTAATTGCTCCGTCTCCGACGAATCTTCGTCGGCCATCAACGTAGTTCGCCGAGCACCATTCCACCGCGAAATTCGTCTTCTCCCTCCCTTCCTTTTACGCTCATTTTTCAAGATCTAGCGGCCGCCGGCGAGCACGAACAACCACCACCGGGGCATCGACGGAATGGGTGGACTCCCATGAGTCATCTTCAGTATCACCGACCTTCTGCAAGCACCGAGTCATCGCGAAAACCTCATTCTTCTCCCCTATTTTCGCATGCATTTTCTTCAGATTCGGCCGCTGCCGCTGCTGCTGCTCTCCTCTGTCGATCTACACCATCGACGACATCCTCTGTCATTTCCGCTCCTATGCTCATCATTTCCTCGTGTTTTCGCCGTCGTTGAGGGGAAAAAACAAGTGAAAGGTGACTAGGGCGCTGGGAAGGGACGAGTTTGAGGAGAGAGAAACGAGTGAGAGAGGTGAACACGGTGCTATCAATGTCGCGGAGGAGGGGGCTTCTGCTCGCCGGAGGACGGTGAACACGGTGGTGGAGGTGGCGTCGGCTAATATGGTGGACGATGCTGTCGACGGTGGGTGCGTGGTGGCCGTCTGGTGGGTGAAGGGGAGAGGGAGGAGAGAGAAAGTGGTTGTTGTGTTTGGGAGTTTTATTTATTTTTATTTTTTATATTTTTTGCTTGGAGTTATGTATTTTAGTAAAAGGAGTTATTAGAGTTACGTGTTTCGATTAGTGGAGTTAAGTTGGAGTTATGTGTTTTAGTTAATGGAGTTAAGTGGGAGTTACGTGTTTTAGTTAATTGGGTTGAGTTGGAGTTACGTGTATTAGTTAGTGGAGTTAAGTTGGAGTTACGTGTTTTAGTTAGTGAAGTTAAGTTGGAGTTACGTGTTTTAGTGAGTGGAGTTGAGTTGGAGTTACATGTTTTAGGTAGTGGAGTTAAGTTGGAGTTACATGTTTTAGGTAGTGGAGTTAGGTTAAAGTTACGAGAGTTAAATTGGAGTTACGTGAAGTTAAGTTGGAGTTACCAATTTTAGTTAGTGGAGTTACGTTTTTATTATTGGAGTTAAGTTGGAGTTACATGTTTTGGTTAATGAGTTATTGGAGTTACGAGGTTTTGTTGGTGGAGTTATGTAAGAGTTACGTGTTTTAGTTGGTGGAATTATGTTAGAATTACGAGAGTTACATTAGATAATTTAGTTAAATTATTGGAATTATTAATATTACTAGAGCGAGTTAGATAATTTAGTTAAATTAATTGAGTTAAAACCATTGAAGTTAAACAGTTTAGTTACTGGAGTTATAGGACTGGAGTTATGCAGTTTAGGTAGTGGAGTTACTCGAAATCAATGGCTGAGATTACTTCTCACTTCTCACAAAATTAACACTTCTCATTTGATAGATTTCCTATATATATATAATGAGAAGTGTTAATTTTGTGAGAAGTGAGAAGTGATCTCAGTCATCTATTTCACTTGATCTAATGGCCCATATTAAAGATTACAATAAAAGAAAAATAAAATTAAAAATACACCCAAACTCCCCAATCCTTCACATTTTCTCTCTCCTCCCCCTTCCCTCCTTTCCCTCTTCCCGCGCCCCTGCCCCGTGCTGCCCACCACTGTCGCCAGCGTGCATCGTCGACAACCTTCGACGGCGAGGGAACCACCGGACGACTCGACTGACTACCGAGAGTCGTCGTCGGCCGCTAGCTTCCTCCGTCGAGTAGCTTTCGACTGCTAAAAACGTCTTCTCCTCCCTTTTTTCGCACATGTTTTTCCAGATTTGAGCGCCGCCTCTTAACGCCGTTGCCGACCATCATGTTTCCGATCTCCTCTCGCCGTTGCCGTGATGCAAAGCGTTTTCTCTCTCTTATTCTCGCCGCCGTGGAGTATTTGAACGATTGAGAGGAGTGGAAAAAATGGAAATGACGGTTATGGGGATGGCGAAGTCGGGATTAGAGGTCGGGGCTTGGTTCGCCAGCCATAGATCGTCAGTTTTCCGGCGACTGTGGTGGTGCTGCGTGAAGTGGTGGCGGCGTGAGGCGGAGTCGTGTAGGTAGCGGGGGCGGTTGGGGTGGTGTGGGAGGAGAGAGAAAATGGGGAAAGGTGATGTATTTTTCTGCTTTTTTTTTAGTTACCATTTTTTATTTATGCAGTTATTAGAGTTATGTGTTTTAGTTAATAGAGTGAAGCTAAATTATGTGTTTAAGTTATAGGAGCCAATTTGAAATTATTGGAGTTACGTGTATTAATTATTGGAGTTAAGTAGGAGTTACATATTTTGGCTAATGGAGTTATTGGAGTTACGTGTTTTATTTAGTGGAGTTATGTTATAGTTACGTGTTTTAGTTAGTGGAGTTATGTTATAGTTACGAGAGTTAAGTTGGAGTTACGTGAAGTTAAGTTGGAGTTACGTGAAGTTAAGTTGGAGTTACGTGTTTTAGTTAGTGGAATTAAGTGAAGTTATATGTTTTAGTTGGTGAATTTAAGTTGGAATTACGTGTTTTAGTTAGTGGAGTTAAGTGATTTAGTTAATAGAGTTAAGTCGGAGTTACGTGAATTAGACAGTGGAGTTATTAGAGTTACGTGTTTTATTTAATCAAATTAAGTTGGAGTTATGTGTTTTAGTTAATGGAGTTAAGTTGGAGTCACGTGATTTAGTTAATGGAGTTAAGTCGGAGCTACGTGATTTAGGTAGTGGAGTTATTAGAGTTACGTGTTTTATTAAAGAAAATTAAGTTAGAGTTGCATGTTTTAGTTATTGGAGTTACGTTAGAGGTAATGTTTTTCCTTGAATTTGGTGGAGTTATTAATAATACTGGAGTTAGACAATTTACTTTATGCAGTTAGCTCACTGGAGTTAGACAATTTAGTTAGTTGAGTTAAGTGACTGAAGTTTAGAGTTTAAGTTAGTGGAGTTACGACTGGAGTTATGCAGTTTAGTTACTGCAGTTATGCGAAATCAAAGGTTGAGATTATTTCTCACTTCTCACCAAATTATCACTTCTCACTGGATATGGATCCTATATGTATAGGAATTCTATCAAATGAGAAATGCTAATTTCGTGAGAAATGAGAAGTGATCTAGTCCATCCATCTCACTTGATCTAAGGGCCCTTATTAAATTAAAAGAAATGTAATAATAAAATACAAACACTCTCACACCCAAAAACTCAATTACATTTTCTCTCCCTTCTTCCCCCTCCTCATCTCCGACAACCCCTGCCGCCACAGCCGCCGGAGACAACCTCTTTTTTCTGCGACGATTCCATCGTCATCCTCCATAGACGACGGCGAGTGTTCGTCGATCAACATCATCCCTCAACCACTTCAGTGAGCGTGCGAATTCGCCTTCTCCCTCATCTTTTTTTTTTTTTTTCCAGATCTGGACACTGTGATGCGTCGGGGCCGCCGACTTTCACGTTTGCCGATCTCTTCTCGCGTTTCCGGTTCGATTCCAGCCACTTCCTCTTATATTCGTCGCGCATGAAAGGAGGCGAAAGAGGGGAGATGGCGGTTGCGCCGCTGCTGCTCTCGTCCATCGATCTAGAGATTGGTTATGGAGGAGGTGAGGGCGGTGGTAGGGTGACGAAAAGAGAGTAATTCGAGGAGAGAGAAACGGGTGTGGGACAAGGAAATGGTGGTTAAAGAGGTGGTGGAGATGCCGCAGAGGAGGGGGCTTCCGCTCGCCGGAGCACGGAGTATGTGGTGGTAAAGGTCAGCTGGAGAAGGCAATATACGGTGCTGTTGGTGGTGACTGCGTGGGTGGTCGGGGTAGTGGCGGGGGAGGAGGCTGGGTGGTGTGTGTGGGAGGAGAGAGAAACTGGTAAATTTTGATTTTTTTTAATTATTTTTTATTATTTTTTTATTGGAGTTACGTGTTTAATTAAAAGTTACATATTTTGGTTATTAGAGTTATCGGAGTTATGTTTTTTAGTTAGAGGAGTTATTGGAGTTACATGTTTAATTAGTTGAGTTAAGTTGGAGTTACAAATTTTAGTTAGTGTAGTTAAGTTGGATTTACGTGTTTTAGTTAGAGGAGTTATTGAAGTTACGTGTTAAAGTAGTCGAGTTAAGTTAGAGTTAAGTGTTTTAGTTAATGGAGTTAAGTCGGAGTTACGTGATGTAGGTAGTGGAGTTATTAGTGTTACGTGTTTTATTAGACAAAATTGAGTTAGAGTTACGTATTTTAGTTATTGGAGTTACGTTGGAGTTAATGGAGTTAAGTCGGAGTTACGTGATTTAGGTAGTGGAGTTATTAGAGTTACATATTTTATTAAACAAAATTGAGTTAGAGTTACGTGTTTTAGTTATTGGAGTTACGTTTGAGTTAATGAAATTTCCTTGAAGTTGGTGGAGTTATTAATAATACTGGAGATAGACAATTTACTTTATGCAGTTATCTCACTCTCAGTGAAGTTAGGCAATTTAGTTAGTTGAGTTAAAGGACTGGAGTTAAGAGTTTTAGTTAGTGGAGTTACGATTGGAGTTATGCAGATTATTTACTGCAGTTATGCGAAATCAATGGCTGAGATTACTTCTCACTTCTCACCAAATTATCACTTCTCACTGGGTAGGCACCCTATATATTAGATTGAAGTTGGTAGAATTCGGATATTATTCTGATATATATATGCATAACACCAGTCGTAACTCCAACAACTAAAATCATTAACTCCAGCCGCTTAACTCCACCAACTAAAACACGTAACTCCAGACGCCTAACTCCAGTGATCCAATAATATCAGAATTCCACCAACTTCAATCTAACTCTCGTAACTGCCACATAACATTACTAACTAAAATCCGTAACTCCAATAACTCCAACTTAACTCCATCAAGTAAAATACGTAACACCAACTTAACTAACTAAAAACCGTAACTCTAATAACTCCAACTTAACTCCATCAAGTAAAATATGTAACTCCAAAAATTAAAACTCGTAACTCTAATAACTCCAACTTAAGTTCGCCAACTAAAACCCGTAACTCTAATAACTCCAACTTAACTTTATCAAGCAAAATACGTAACTCCAAAATTAAAACTTGTAACTCTAATAACTTCAACTTAACTCCACCAACTAAAACACGTAACTCCAACTTAACTCTTCTAACTAAAACGCGTAACTCCAACTTAACTCTTCTAACTAAAACACGTAATTCGAGCTTAACTCAACTAATTAAACACGTAATTCTAATAACTCCTCTAACTAAAACACATAACTCCAAAACTCTACTAACTAAAATATGTAACTCTTAATTAAACACGTAACTACCCCGACCACGCACACCACCCAACCCCCTCCCCCGCCACTACCCCGACCACCCACGCAGCCACCAATAACAGCACTGTCCACCCCCTTCTCCGGCTCCACCACCACCACCACCACGTACTCCGTGCTCCGGCGAGCGGAACCCCTCCTCCTCCGCGGCATTTCCTCCACCTCTTTCACGCGTTCTCTGTCCTCAAATTCCTCTTTTCCCGAAATACCCCCGCCCTAGCTCCGCCTTCAACTCCTGCTGAACCACCTCCTCAGTCACAGCCAACGAGATCGGTCACATCCGGTGAAAGAGACCGCCGTCCAATCTCCGACACCACCATCACAGCCCTTATCATTTCAACTTCTCCTCACATTTCACTCGTTTCTCCTCCCAAAAGTACGAGGATACGACGAGAATAGCTGCAGAAATGAGAGTGAATGTCGGCGAGGGTGTAGATAACAGTGAAGGTGAACGTCGGCGGCCAGATTTGACAAAAACAAGAGCGAAAAATCGGCATTGAGAAGGCGTTTTTCGCGATCAAGTAATGCTCGAAGTGGGCCGTTAATGCTCGACGAAGATTCGCCTGAGTCGGAGCTGTCAAACGGCGACTTCACAGTGGCCGTTGGTTGTTTCCGGTGTTCACCGGCGGCGGCGGTTGGCCGGCGCGGGGGTTAGGGGAGAGGAGAGAAAATCTAACTGATTTAGGGTTTGGGTTTAATTTTATTGTATTTTTTTCTTTTTTTATGATATTAAATATGGACCATTAGATTAAGTTAGATGGATGGACCAGATCACTTCTCACTTCTCACAAAATTAATAATTCTCATTTGGTATATTTCATATATGGGCTGCATCCGGTCAGAAGTAATTTTATGTCAGAAGGTTAGAAGTAATATGAGCCACACATGTAACAGCCCGATCCATCATACGTCGCAACACAACCCAATAAGATGGGTAGTCACCTATTAGGCCCATATATCCTCTCCGGGCTCTAAAAGGTGAAGGCCTTGTTGGTAGTATGATGGTAGGAATCTATTATAAACTGATAATATGAGCCTTAATTTCCCAATGTGGGATAAACCAACTCCATAAACCACTTTTCATATTCCGTAGTGTTACAAACTCCCCCACTTAGAGAACGCAACGTTCCCGTTGCGCCAAACCATACCAACATCAGCACAGGTCCAAGATCTCCCCCGTTAGACGGCTGGTTTGGGCCTCGCCCCATCACCCAGCACGCGGTCGCAGGGTTGCTCTGATACCATCTGTAACAGCCCGATCCATCATACGTCGCAACACAACCCAATAAGATGGGTAGTCACCTATTAGGCCCATATATCCTCTCCGGGCTCTAAAAGGTGAAGGCCTTGTTGGTAGTATGATGGTAGGAATCTATTATAAACTGATCATATGAGCCTTAATTTCCCAATGTGGGATAAACCAACTCCATAAACCACTTTTCATATTCCGTAGTGTTACAACACATCCACCCAAAATCAATGGTTGAGATTAAACCATTTAACAAAAGCAAAAACATAAAAACAATATAAAAAAAGACCCACCCCTTCCTCGTTCTCTCTCCTCCCCAACCCCCCCCACCTCCCCCGACCACCCTAGCCCCGCTGGCGGCCGTCGCCGACAACCACTAACACCAGCCCCGACCCAGCCATTCTAACCGCCTCCCTGCCGCGACCCTCCCCCGCCTCCACGCGATGTCGTCGCTTCTTCCTTCTCCCCCATTTCCTTCTTTTTCCACTTTGAAAATTGGGGGAGAGGTGGAACCTAGGGCACGGTGGGCGGCGAATGTCGGGGGAGGGGCGGCAAGATTCAGGGGAGGGGCGGCGGTCGAGAACAAGGGCTGGGGAAGACAGTGAAAGAGGAGAGAGAAAATGAGGAAAAGGGGCATGGAGAACAATGGAAGAGGTGGCGCGGGGAGATCGATGTCGACGTGGGGTCGCCTGACCGGCACGAGTCGGGTGGTCGTAGTGTCGTCGCGTTAGGTGGTGGTCGGTGAAGGTGGCCGGCGGTGGTTAGGTGGTTCGTGGTGGTGGTGGTGGGTGGGTATGGGAGGAGAGAGAAAAAAAATTTGTTCATTTTTCTGATTTTTTTTTTAATTTAATTTTCTGTTTTTTTTTTTATTAAAGTTATTTTATTTTTTAAAGTTATCGGAGTTAAGTCGGGGTTACGTGTTTATAGTTACTGGAGTTATTAAAGTTATTGGAGTTATCAAAGTTATTGGAGTTAAGTCGGGGTTACGTGTTTTATAGTTATTGGAGTTATATTAAAAAAATGTGTTAGTTGTTGAAGTTATTGGAGTTAAGTTGAAGTTACGTATTTTAGTTAAATATTGTTAATTTTGAGTTGTAAGTTATTGGAGTTATATGATATAGTTACTGGAGTTACGTAGCAACTAAAGTTATGAAAGTTAATGAAGTATCAAGATGTGTGACTGAGATTACTTCTGACTTTCTGACATAACTTTATTTCTGACCTGATAAAATTTATATATATATACAGGCGAGATCAGATGCGAACTCCCCTTCGCGTGAGAACTGCGCACTCCCATAGAGTGATAGAGAGTGTTACATAGAGTGACACCAAGGAATAAAGCATGAAGACTCAAAAAAAAAAAAAAAAAAAAAAAAAAAAAAAAAAAAGAACGCAGAGGGGTCAAAGTCCACTTCAGTCATAACACACTTTATTACAAAAGTAAACATTTCCTCACTTTCTCTCTCCTCAATTTTTTACTTCTCTCTATCCTAAAACCCTAAAATCGCGATCTTAATCTTCTTTGTTTCGATCTGATTCTTTGACAACGATCGATGGATACGCAAGCTACACCAATGGCGGCGCAAACAGGTATGTAAATCCGATTCTTCTTTTTGTTTTAACAATTTTTGAATTTAATTTGAATGTTTTAGATTCAAGTTTGGGGAAAAAATTGGAAATTACTTAGTTTTAGATTCGTTCAGTTTGATTTATGTTCTACGTTGATTGTATGAATTATAAACAGTTGATTATATGAATTTTGAACTTGATTAAAGTTTTTATTTCGGATATTAGTTGAAGAATTTCGTGGAAAATACAATGACACTACATAAACAATCCACTGACGATATTATTTCGAATATTAGTTGAAGAATTTTAATTCATAAATAAATTTCTAGGTTTTAGGTTTTTTTTTTTTACTTGGAAAATACAATGACACTTGCTACACAATAGAATGACACTAAGTTAAATACATTAATTTTCAGCATTACTGGTTTATATTAGTGAAAAATATATTCTTTGTTATTCTATGATCGTTCAGTGTCATTGCATGTTTGTCTGTACATCACTGTGGTAAAACAATGACACTAAATTAGCTTGGAGAATACAATGACACTTGCTACACAATAGAATGACACTAAAAAGTTAAATACAATGACACTAAAGTTAAATTCTTTAATTTTAAGCATCACTGATTAATATTAATGTAAAAATATATTCTTTGTCATTCTATGGTCGTTCAGTGTCATTGGATGGTTGTGTGTATGTCACTGTGTGATGCTGTTGTTTATATATGAGTCAAATTAGTATGTGTCATTTTATGGGGTTTCAGTGGCATTGCAAGGGTGTGTGTCTGTCATTCTATGTTGATTCATGTTCATGCTTGATTTTCAAAATTATTTACGACACCTCCATCTATTGTCTCCTTTACTCCTGGAGGTTCTGAGCAGTGGGTTAGAAATGTAGAGGCTGAGTTTACACCTACGTTGGGGATGCTTTTTGAGACATTGGATAAGAGGGTAGAATTTTACAAGATATATGCACTTGCTTTTGGGTTTGATACAAGGTTGTATACGTCTAAAAGAGATATTAGTGACAGGATAGTCTATAAATCTGTTGTGACAAGGTTTCAAAGAAAATAGGGAAAAGAAACCTGTTACAATGGATGGTAGTGAACTGAACAACTTCTTAGAGTGTAATACCGAACGAGTTGCAAAGAGAAGGACTAAGATTACTCGATTTGGATGTGAAGCGATGTTTGCTTTTAGGTACCAAGATGGTAAATATGTAGTTTCGAAGTTCCATCACATTCACAATCATTGTAACACTACGAAATTTGGAAAGTGGATTATGGAGTTGGTTTGTCCCACAATGGGAAAATAAGGCTCATATGATCAGTTTATAATAGATTCCTACCATCATACTAACAACAAGGCCTTCAACTTTTAGAGCCCGGAGAGGATATATGGGCCTAAGGGGTGACTACCCATCTTATTGGGTTGTGTTGCGACGGACGGTGGTTCGGGCTGTTACAGATGGTATCAGAGCAACCCTGGGACCGCGTGCTGGGTGCTGGGGCTAGGCCTAGACCAGCCGTCTAGTGGGAGATCTTGGACTGTGTTAATGTTGGTATGGTTTGGTCGAGGCGCAACGGGGACGTTGCGGTCTTTAAGTGGGGGAGTTTGTAACACTACGAAATTTGGAAAGTGGATTATGGAGTTGGTTTGTCCCACATTGGGAAAATAAGGCTCATATGATCAGTTTATAATAGATTCCTACCATCATACTAACAACAAGGCCTTCAACTTTTAGAGCCCGGAGAGGATATATGGGCCTAAGGGGTGACTACCCATCTTATTGGGTTGTGTTGCGACGGACGGTGGTTCGGGCTGTTATAATCATAAGCTTTGCAAATTGAAACATAGGGAGTTTCAAAAGCTTGCTAGAAACCTGACTTTGTTTCATAAGCAAACCATTATTGACCACACAAAAACTTAAAATTGGTGCAACGAAATCTTTTAGAATATGCGAAAGGCTATGAAAATGTGGGCCCAAACCTTGTTGATTTTAAGAATTTCGATAGGGATATTAAGTGTTTCATAGGGGATAGGGACTCACAAATGTTGATTGACAAGTTTAAGAGAAAACATGAGCTAAAGAAGGGTTTCTATTTTGCCTATGAGGTTGATGAGGATGACTGTTTGTCGAAGGTCTTATGCACTCTTTGGTGATGCAGTTTCGTGTGACCCCACTTATGGTACAAACAAATCTTACATGACTTTCACTCCTTTCACTGGAGTGGATCATAACAAAAAGTTTGTGACATTTGCTTGTACTCTCTTGTCACACGAGGATGAAAACTTTTTCACATGGGTGTTTCAGAAGTTCTTAGAGGCTATGGGTAATAAGGAGCCACAGTGTCTTTTTACGGATCAAGATCCAGCAATAAGGAGGGCAGTCCCCTTTGTTTTTAAACATGCCACACACAAGATTTTGTATCTGGCATATAACCGATAAGGTGAAGGCCAAGGTAGGGGTAAAAATATGCAATGAAACTGAATTCTTAACTCGATTCAATTCCATTATTTGGGATATAGATCTCAAACCAAATGAATTCGAGCAGAAATGGGATGAAATGATTACTGAATTCGAAGTTGAAGTTTCTTGGTTGATGGACATCTTTGAGCTTCGACACTAGTGGTTACCAATTTACTTTAAGGACTTGCAAATGGGTTGTATTTTGAGAACAACTCAAAGATCAGAGAGTGAAAACAGCTTCTTTAAGATGTTCCAAAGTGAGTTTGGGAGCTTGGTAGAGTTTTGGATGAGGTATGAGAGTGCTATCGAACAACAAAAGTACGTGCAGAAAACTCTCACCAAGGCCAATTACACTTCCTTTCCTCAAACAATGACTCCCTTACCTATAGAAGTTCATGAATCAAAAGTGTACACCCACAATGTATTCTATGACTTCCAAATAGAGTTGTTGGCTTCCATAGGTGCTTGTGAGGTGGCGGGATTCACAAAGACAGATGATATTGAAACTACAGTGGTAATGGATGCACAAAAGAGGAAAACATTTGAAGTGGTCTACAATGTAATTACCAATGAAGCAGCATGCTCTTGCAAGTTTTTTCCGATGAAGGGCCTGCTATGTAAGCATGTTATTTGGGTTTACTCCTGTAAAGGGCAAAAATGTATACCAAATCAGTACATACTCACAATGTGGACTAAGGATGCTCTTAAAACCCCTGTCCCGGAATTGGATGGTAGTATTCTCAAGGAGTCGGAAGCACTTGATAATCGTAAGAAAGCCATTTCTGTTGTTTGGTCTGAGTTCTATTCTACTCTCGGTTGCCTATCAAACAAAGAAGAGGAAGACATAAATGCGTTGTGTGCTTTGCTGAAAGAGTATAGGCAAAAGTTAGACCCAAACCCAACCCCTCTGACCAAAGAACAAGAATTAGAGATGCTTTTAGACTGTCAGTCAAATGTTGACGTCACTATCCACCCCCCAAAGATATCGAGCAACAAAGGGAGTGGCAGTGGTGGCAAGAGGCTTATCCCTCAGAGAAAGCAAGGCATTGAAGACAGCAAGCCAGCGCGCCTATGTAAGAACTGCAACCAAATGGCAAACCTGGAGGACTAGCTCAAGAAAATACTCCTGAGATGTAGCCACCAGTCAATGCCGTGAGAGCTCCCAAATTTTGTAACAATTGCAAACAACTGACAACTCATGATAAGAGGAACCGTCCTCTTCCCATAATTGTAGACAATCAACCACGTCCACAGGTCACGTCACTCTTCTCTCTTTTGTCTGTGCTTTTCTAGATTTTTATTAGTGAATAGAATTACATTTCTTCATGAATTGAAATCTGATACTTATTATATAATTTAGGTTGTTGTAGAAACTACACCTTTCAAAAGACAAACTCGAAGTCAGGGTCAAGCTCATACGTAGAGATCGTCCATAGAGTGATACTCTATTATTCATACAGTGACATGACATTGTACATGGAGTGATACTCTATTTGAGAATTAGTGACACGCCATTGTATGTAGGCTTAGCAGGTTATTTGTAATATAAAGTGACACTGTTATGTTGAAAAAGTGACATTATGTTACGCATACAATGACACTATTTTCTCCCATGAGTAACACTTCAAACAATGACACGACATTATTCATACAATGACACGACATTGTCCATGGAGTGATACTCTATTTGAGAAACAGTGACAGACCATTGTATGTAGGCTTAGCAGGTTATTTGTAATATAGAGTGACATTGTTATGTTGAAAAAGTGACATTATGTTACGCATACAATGACACTATATTCTCCCATGAGTAACACTTCAAAAACTCTATTACAGCTTTTATGACTTAATTTTTAATGTACTTCTGATCAATGGCACTCTATTATTCATACAGTGACAGGACATTCACCATAGAGTGATACTCTATTTGAGAAAGTGACATTATGTTATTGTGATATAGAGTGACATTGTTTTGCTAAAAAAGTAACACTTACATTGAACAAACTCCATACAGTGACAGTATGTTGTCTACAGAGTGACACTCTATTTCAGAAAAAGTGACACTCCATTTAACATAGTGACTTTGAGTACACACTATAAAAATTGTGATCATAGCCACAAAAAAAGTTTTGTCTAAAAAAGCCATATACAGATTTACATAAATAAAAAAAAAAAAAAAAAAATCATGTATTTCTCCCACGACCTCTGCTTCGGCCTATTGATGCAGATCCCCCTCGTGCTCTTGGAGAAGATCGTCCTCCTGTTGATGATAATCGTCCCCTGAAACCAAAAGTTCCATACAAAATGTCAAAACCTGGAATATAAAAAAACGAGGGGGAATAAGAGCCAAAAGCTAATTGGGTAAAATAATTTCCGTACCTTGCACCCGCACCATGTATATTGCGCAGAACAGGCTCTTCAGTCAATAACGACTTAGGATCGACCTTTTCTGCTGGCAATAACGTCTTCTTTTTAAGCTTCTCAACCTTCTTCTTCTTCTCTCTTTCTTTATTTAGACGTTCCTCCTTCAATTGCTCAAACAAATCTTTTCTTCGTGGGTTCAATGCAGCTGAGAGAGTCAGAACTCTCTCTCTCTCCTCATTGATGTCACTCAACACCAATGCAGCAGCCATCTCTCAAGCAAAAAAGCGCCTTTCTACCTTGCTTCCCAAGTTAGTATCAAACAAGACTCCCTCATAATAAAAAAAGTGCATCATCATAAAACACCCCGACTCATCATTGAGACTATCGGCACTTCGCCAACTGAAATCCATGCAGACAGACTTTTCCATGTAAAAAAATGCCGATTGTTCATCAACTTTGCGACCCTTTGTATCCAAATAATCACACACCGGTCCAATCTGCATAAGAATGTCCAAAAATAACACAGACATCATCCATGGAATAGAGTGAAAAATAGTGTCATTGTATACGTAACATAATGTCACTTTTTCAGCAAAACAGTGTCACTCTATTTTACAATAGAGTATCACTCTTCTTCAATGGCTGTCACTGTTTCTCAAATAGAGTATCACTCTATGGACAATGTCATGTCACTGTATGAATAATAGAGTGACAGACATCATCCATGTAATGTCTATTGGTGTGAAAATGTTAAAAGTATAATTAAACTTACCGCTGCCTTTGTGAGTCGGTAGAAGTCAGAATCCTTCCAGTCCTTATGGATGGTGTTATCCAAAACTTCAATTCTCTGTTGAATCCAATTGAGACACACGGCAAAGTAATGATCGTTGTAGAAGAATGGAATAAACACCAAATCAGCATCAAAATTCAATTTGACTAGGCATTGATCGAAAAACTTGTCCCATATCTGAAAGAGGTTGTCAGCTTGATCCGTGTCACATGTTGTATTAATCAAACTGGACCGAACGCCCGTGTGATCAATCCCAAAGAAAAGCCTTGATGGTTTACAGGTCTCCTCACCGTCAATGACATTGAGCAGAACCGACCAACAATCTGCAACTTCTGTACTCATCATTGTACTAGGGAGCATAGTTAACAGATCTTTTCGACAGCATCATATCCTTTGAAAATTTAACAACCAATTCCCTAAAACACAAACAAAAAAAAAAAAGAGAAAAAAAGCTTTCAAGATTATGATTCTCCTAAAAAAAAGTGACCATCTGTTTTGCAAGGGATTATATATCAAAGTTGTCTAACAAATTCAAGCACATACCGATGGTCTAGTTGATTGTAGTCATCCAAGAAGCAGTAGTCCACAACCTCCTTTCGGAGCTTAAGCATCTTATTAAACATCACACCATTGGCCCTCATAAACTTCGATAGAAAAGTAATCTTAGTTTCTGGAGGAACGCAGTCTATGCTACACCCAGCCCCATCACTCTTTTTAGGTGACACCCTTCTCAAAACAGAAATATCAGGTGTGATGAGAGTTTTTGAGCGTGCGCTACGGCTGCCAGACTGAGGAGACATAGTATCAGAATTGTCTTTACCGCCTGTTTTCTTTTTTTCCCTTCCTTTGGCGTGGCTTTGTTTTTCCTACGTGTCTTCTCAGCTTCTTCCTCGCGCTTTTTCAGCAGATTAGGATAAAAAGTAGCCTTTTCATCAACATATTGAGCAACCGCTTTGAGGATATCAATCCTCAAATCGTTGATGTCGCTCAAAACCAAGGAAACAGCAAGCTCGCAGTGATAACGAATTCTGGATTTATAAGATGATAATGGACAATGGAACACATCTCCTTTGTAGCATAGCATGTGTATCATCATGAAAATACCGCAATCAACATTCTGTTCTGTTGACTACCATTCAAACTCAACATTGACAATCCCAAACTTCGACACATCAGCTCCTCGAGCAATAGATTTGGATTTGAGATAAGAGCCCAGCATTTTACACTGAAAACACAGTAGTCACATAGAAAATCAACATATTTTATGTTGTCAAAAGGACTCAAACAGAGTTCACACAAAAAAAACCCAAAACCATAAGAATTACAGTAATTACCGCAAGCAAGGCCAATGACTTGCACTCATGTTTGTCCCAATTAGCATAAACTCTGTTGTCAAGGTACTCAATTCGACGAGATTTAAAGTTGATATGGGCACAGAAGAAGTGTTCTTCAAGTAGTAGAGGGATGAACAACTACATTAAATAGAACAGAATTGTAAAACACTAATAAAAGGAAAAAAAAAAGCCTGTCACTGTATGCAAAATACAGTGTCACTCTATTGTCAAAAGTCATGTCAATGTATGCAAAATACAGTGTCACTCTATTGACAACCTGTGTCACTGTATGCAAAATACAGTGTCAATCTATTAACAACATGTGTCACTGTATGCAAAATACAGTGTCACTCTATTGTCAAAGTCATGTCACTGTATGCAAATACAGTGTCACTCTATTGACAAAGTCATGTCAATGTATGCAAAATACAGTGTCACTCTATTGTCAAAACAGAGAAAGAAAACACAGATTTAAGAGCACTACTAAAAACTCACCATATCAGCATTCAGATCAATTGGCCGACGATTACAAAAACTCCAATTATCCCAACACGACATCAGCTCCTCACAAGCACCCTTCGACTTTCTGTTCTTTTTGAGAGCTAACAATGGCCCCTGCAAATAAACAGAATAAACGGATTGGTGAAAAACATACAGTAATAATATACTTCAAAATTTTACTAAAATGGGAGTGTAAATACCATGTGACTAACGCCAAAAAAGGTCCTTGACTGTTGCTGATTCTCCTTTTGCTGAAGCTCGTTGAGGTGGATTGACCAACACTCAACAATGGTATTTGTAATCATTTCACGATCATGAAATGTAACCATATCTTCCCTTGGAAGAAAATGGTAGAAGCCAAAGTTCACCAGCTGCTCACTAGAAAAAAACAAATAAAAAAAGTCAACAATTGTATAAAAAAGCCTGTAATTGTATGCACAATCAATTGTCACTGTGTGCGCAATAGAGTGTCACTGTATGAAGAAAAAGCTTGTCACTTACTCATTTGGGAGGTCAAAATCATCTAAAAAGACGTAGTCAGCTACAAATTTGCGTAGTGAAAGCATTGATGAAAAGATCTCTCTGTGATTGATCATAAAATTGGACAGGAGCAAATTATCTTCACATACACCACCAAAGTCAAGAGAGCAGCCCACACCATCATGGTTGCGCCCCTGAAGACTAATCCAAACCCCTTCCAAAAATAAATTCCTCTGCAAGATTCGAACAAGGCTTGCTAGCACCACATTCACTAGCAGCAGACTCGGTAGCAGCACCCTTGCCAACAGCAGGTTCTATAACACCAGAATCTACGACAAGAGGCTTGACAACACCAAGGTCTGCAACAGGCAGATCGGTAACAACAGACTCTGTGACAAGAGGCTTGGCCCTAGACTCACTAGCAACAGCGTTGCTATGAGCAGCCTTGCTACGAGCAAGCTCTACAGGCTCGGTAGCGGTAGACATGCTAGCATCAACACCAGTTTTAGTTTCATTTGAGACACCATCAGTAACCATTGACACAGTGTGTTCTAAATCTTCAAAGCCAGAGATATAATCTTCTATAGAAATAAAATTTTTTGTTTGTTGTTGGGCAGCTTCATCACCACAAACATCACCAGAAGGGGGAGTCATGACAGGTGGTTGAGATGACAGCCCATACGTTGCTAAGAAATATGTCATTTCTTTCACTGCCTGCATTCTCTCACAAAGAGAGTCGAAAGAACGGAGGACATCAAGATCAAACAAGCATGAGGGTGTCGGTGACAATTTCAAACCTCCTTCATCAACAGCAGCCCTCGAGGCAGCCCTCTTCTTTTTTAGTTCATTCAGCGAACTCAAAACATTGAGGTGTACAACCTCAATGTTTCGCTGCATAAGAAGAAAAATATCCTGGACTTCATCACCACTAGCCCTCCCCTTAATCTCCTCATCCTGTCTCTATGCCTTCAGGAAGCTCAAACACAATATACTTGCATCCATTAGACCGAGAACCAGCAGATGTATGAGGGATTTCTTCATACTTTGATTCTGCGACATTCTTTGATTTGGAAATTGGGTATACAGTCTTTGAGATCAACCCATTAGCCAAAGAACCAGAATTGAATTGTGACTTTACCCTTTTTGACAACTTCTCGTCATCCCAATGTTGGATGAGTGGCAAGTCACAGGGTTGAACTTCTCCACGAACTTCAAGCCTATGGAAGTACGCCAACATCAAAACAAGAACACAGCCTCCACAAAATGTTAACTTCTTTACCTTGTGCTTCATGAATCCATCAATTAATTGATCAAACACAAACCCACACCAATCAAGATCCTTAATCTTCGACACATCTTCAACGGCTTGTAAAAGACTGAAATCAATCGTGGAATTAGAAGTTCGAGCCAAGAAAGATGACATAGCCAAGAGTACAAACATTTATTTGAACTCGTCATCTGCGACCTTCTTCTTTTTCAGCCTACTAACAAATTCTCCAATAGCAATCACATCACTATTACCCTTAATATTAAATTTCTGCCTCCATTTCATTTTTAATGGATGTTGATCAGACGTGAACCTGTTTCCTGTCTCAATCAGTTCCACCACATTCGGTCATCTAGGCAACAAAAACATGTCATGAACATCATCCTTACCAAGCAAAAACTCCTTGCTCGAGGAAGCTTTCAAAATAAAACTCTCATGATTAAAACATCAACTAACCACGGGATTATTGAATTTGGAACAGGCCCGAGTTTCAACATTAACAACCCCCCAAACCCAATTTCTTTAACGCCATTTACAAGCTCAGGGTTGTTGTTTATCACACTGAACACCTTCATCAAAGAATTGGGGTGGCATTTGGTAACTAGTTTCACCCTGCGTTGGAGAATAAAATTAAAAACACATACATACAATGACATATAAAATCAAATTCAGTGACACACATGTGGCATACAATGACACAGGCATAAAAAACATGAGTGTGTCACAGAAACACATACAATGACACAAAAAATCAAATATAATGACACACATGTGACATACAATGACACATGCATAAAAAGACATGAGATTGTCACAGAAATACATACAATGACACATAAAATCAAATACAGTGACAAACAAGTGGCATACAATGACACAGGCATAAAAAACATGAGAGTGTCACAGAAAACACATACAATGACACATAAAATCAGATAAAGTGACACACATTTTGCATACAATGACACTAGAATAAAAACACATGAGAGTGTCACAGAAAACACATACAATGACACATAAAATTAAATATAGTGACAAACATGTCGCATACAATGACACCACCATAAACACACATGGGAGTGTCACAGAAACCACATACAATGACACATAAAACCGAATACAGTGACAAACATAGAGAGACAAGGAATTACTTTGGCACATCAGTTTTACGTTCTTCATGGACGTCAACCAAAGCATCTTCAACCGACAAATTTGTTTCCAAACGACGCTTTTTCGTCACTCCTTCATGCAATACTATGTCAGTACACTCTCCTTTCGACAGTTTCGAATTAGTTTTAGGCGACTTCCTCTTCATCTTTGCTACACACCAAAAAACACAATATTTTAACAAAAAAACTAGGGTTTCAAAATCGGAAATAAACGTTGTATAACACTAAAATAAACTAATTAATCAACATTTTAGAGTAGAAATCAGATATAATTTGAACAAATACACAAAATTAGCACAAAAAAACCACATGCAAAAAAGCTAGGGTTTCGAAAATGTTCAAAATCAGAAATAAACGCTGTATAACACTAAACAAACACCCAATTAATCAACATTTTAGAGTAGAATCAGATATGATTTGAACAAATACACAAAATTAGCACAAAAAATTCACATGCAAAAAAGCTAGGGTTTCGAAAATGTTCAAAATCGGAAATAAACGCTGTATAACACTAAAATCAACCGATTAATCAACATTATAGAGTAAGAACCACATATAATTTGAACACAAACACAAAATTAACACAAAAAAACGACATGCAAAAAGCTAGGGTTTCAAAAATGATCAAAATCGGAAATAAAAGCTAAATAACACAAATCAACTGATTAATCTACATTTTAGAGTAGATTAACAAATATTTCAACAAAAGTAGAACGATATTCAACTTCGAAATCCATAAAATGCAATAAATTTAAAAAGAAAATCGAAAGTATTACCTTATTATAAGAACAAAAAGGAGGAGAAGATGTCGAAGGCAGAGGCGGAGGCGGCGGCGGCGACGGCGACGGAGATGACGGCGGCGAGTTATCGGAGAAGATGATAGGAAATGAGAAAATGCGGGAGAGGAGAGAAAAAATGAGAGAATGCGAGAGAGGAGAGAGAAAATGAGAGAGCAGTTGATTTTTGGAAAGTGAATTGTCAGATTTCGAAAATTGAAAAAAAAAAATTGTGTAAAGTGTTATTTAAACCCCAGACAGGTGGCTTAATCTGGGGCGTCGAAAATTGTAGATCTGACGGCTGAGTTTTGGTGCTCAGTATATATATATATATATATATATATATATATATATATATATATAACTCTGTACAAAAGTACAAGCCAATAAATCGTGAATATTTAATCATACGAACGCCCAGGGTCCTACCCCACAGCCACCAAACTATCGAACTTAGTTCGAGTTAGAGTTGTAAGTATAACCCCTAATAACTCCGAGTGTGCACACCCCTCGCAAGACAGGCCGTTAAGACGAGATCCCATCTAGGAGGAAGACTATTAGGAAGCCGGTAGCTAATCAGACCTAAAAAGTACCTTGATCAGAGGTAAATAAACCGATGATCGGTCAAGCCGCAACATCGTACTTTAGGTGGTATCGGCTCATTATTTTATAACCAAACCAATATTAAAACATTATTTGAAAGTATATTATTTGATAATCCAAATTGAAATGATCTTAAACCAATTAAGATACTTGAAGCAAAGCACGAAATTAAATGACGCATTAAGAAGCCACTCGGCCGAGAGGCCGAGTGGGGAGCACGGCCAAGGACCGAGAGGCCGAGTGGCCAAGAGCCAAGCAAGGCAGCCGAGAGGCTGCGTGTGCAGCAACATGGCCGAAAGGCCGAAATCGAACATCAAGCTCAAGTAAAAGTACGCTCATAATATTAATTAGGCATAAGTGAAGCGATAAACGAGGATGAGCGCAAAAATTGAATATAGGAGTAACGAACAATTGTAAATATGAGTTAAACAAGGAGATTGATTAGTCGAGAGGATCGCGATCAATGTTCTTACCTTACTTACGCTAGCACAAGGGTGAATCAAGCTTAGAAGGGTAGTTCCTCGAACACACACCCTAAAACACAAATAGCAAGATCGAATCACTCAACTATTCCACTATTCAACTCTTATACTACAATTGGTCGATAACGAAACACACCCACATACAATACTGCACATGCTCAAATCACTTAATCATAAAATAGGGGCAGCTCTACAACAATCCCTTAAACGTTACATTTCAACCCCCAAATGATCTCCAAACGACACCAAATTCGCACAACACCTTCTCAAATAGACCAACAACAATAATCCACCATTTAAACATCAAAACAACCACATAAACATCCAAAATAGCTAAAATCAGACCAGGGCAGAATATGAACAAACTCTTAAAAACATAATAGATCGTTCCCAAATCGAAATCATAGTTTACCCAAGTCATGAACAATCTCCCTTCCAAAATTCATCCCATTTTATTCACAATATCATCAGGCAAGCATATAACCTAATTACAAAAGCCCTAAATTAAAAACCAACATTTCATGCATCAAAACCATAATTAAGCATGAATAGAGTTTAACAAAGCAATTTCCACCATCAATAGCATGATCAAACTACAAATGACATGAAATTAAAGAAGCCCTAAATAGAAATTATGCAAGGAGGGTTCGAAATCTTAAAACTCTTGATATGAAATCAAGAGGGGGGAACAAAAGAGGGTGCGGTGGTGGTCGGTCGGCCGTCGGGCGGCTCGCAGTAGTTCACGGGGGAGGGGGGCTGCGCGGCTTCTTCTCCTCTCTCTCTTCTCTTCTCTTCTCTTCTCTACTCTCTTTCTCTTCTCTTCTCTACTCTCTTTCTCTTCTCTCTTTCTCTTCTCCTGCTGCTTCACGCGTGCGTTTGATGGGGGAAGGGTTTGGTGTTTTGTTTTATTTATTGTAGAAATAGGACGAGGGTTTAGTAAGGGTATTTTGGTAATTTTGTCAAACAGTTGCCCAATTAGGAAAATGCCCCAAAGAGGAAGGTATACCCTAATTTCCAAAAATAGAATTTAATATCCTCAAAATGAATATCTCCCGACATTCTAACCAATTTAAAAGTCCCGAAAAATGTGGGGTGTTACATGTAATTTTCAAACCCATGGAAACTTTTGCAAAATTACCATGAGTTTGAGGGGGATGGTAGAGGATTATGGAAGCATTCCTATATTGTATTAGGAATGGAATATTAGACTTAAGGTAGGAATAGTATTATAGAGAATATATTTGCTTTACGGTACAAGTTATGTAACGATATAAATAGGGCTCACCCTCATCAATAAGAGAACAACACACCTATCATTCACAACCCTAATTACATCTTATCAAACATTAACATGGATCTTCGGTGGGTTTGTCAAAAATACATTCATATTACTAAAGACATTCTAGTCATACATGTAAGGGTCGAACACTGACCATGGGAAGGTCATTGTTAAGCACACAAATCTCAGTTTTTTTTTAATTCACTTTTATAAATAATCAAGTTAGGTTAGTGTTGGAGTAGGTGTCCTCCGACAATAATGCGTTGACTAACTAAATCTAATTAGAAATAAACCTGAGACATATTAAATACAATAAGTCAGTTGATTAACGTATATCGATAACGGTTGGCTAGCTAGAGGTTGACGTTATTGTCGTTTGACGGCTGTAATCAAC
Source organism: Spergularia marina (assembly GCA_963680865.1). Lineage (NCBI taxonomy): Eukaryota > Viridiplantae > Streptophyta > Magnoliopsida > Caryophyllales > Caryophyllaceae > Spergularia > Spergularia marina. The sequence goes on from OY804554.1 coordinate 14,697,525, forward strand.
TGGTCCCTCTCGGTCACACTGATAAAGATAATTTCTCTAAATGACATTATATTTGTATTTAATACAATATAATAATATAAACCGTAATGTTTCGGTTAAAGAGTTAACTAATTATATCGAATATTGTTCTACGAGTTTGGAACTCAGGTTGAATAAATTACGATTTTTGTGTGAATGTCAATATAGACAATTGGCTAATTAAATTACAAATAGTTGTAATTTTAGCTAAAATGATGTAATAGTAGTTATTATATAATGATAATAATTAACAAACACTTAAAGAAATAAGTTATAAGTGTACAAATTATACCCAAATTGTAATATAAGATGTTAAGGGGTATAATTATTATGGACAAAATGATCATTTGAATTACCACTAGTATGTACACTAGTATTTGATGGTCAAACATAACATACATCATTTTTACATACACACAACTTATTTTAGAGATAGAATAGAGAGAAAAAAACCTCTAATTTCTCTATAAATGAGCCTACTTCCAACCCCTTTAAGATCAAGTTTTATTCATTGCATGTCAATAAAAACTTGATCAAAACACTTATCTAAAGCTAGAATAACATTGGCTAAAGTGTTAGCTAATTTTATTTTGGTTTTAGGGTTAAAATATCTTAAAACTAGTTCATTCTTGTGAGATATTTGGAGAGCTTCTTTGGTGGATCAAGGGAGGAGGTTTCTTAACTTGAAAACTCAATATTAAGCTGACTTCTGACAATAAAAGCACTTCTAACTGGATGCAGCCCCTACCGAAATAATTTAAGTGATTCATCACAAACAATGAACTACTGTGGTGATGCCAGTTTGGGTCTAAGGCCTTCTTCCTTTAATTTGAAGGGAAATAATAATATGACAATGAATATAATGAAGAAAAAAATATTATGAAAAATTGGAAAGGTAGAGTAATGGGAGGAAGAGAAAGGGGGATGAGTTGGGAATTGGGATTTGGGAAGATGAAGATAAGATATGTGTCTGGATGGATGGGGGTGGGTGCGTGCATGCGGGCAGGTGGAGGTGGGGGTGGGTGCGAGTGCGTGTGTATATGAGAGAGGTATGAGAGAGAGAGAGAGAGAGAGTGCGTGGGGGGGGGGTGGAGGCCGGAAGGGGGGAGACAACAAAGGTTTGACGACGTTAGAAACATTGGATGGAATTTGGGCTCGGCTCTTGATTTCACCAAAAAAGTTAAGAGGTTTTGATTTTAACTAAAATTGAAAGTTAAGATCCTCATTTAATACTACACTCCCATAGTTACTCAAAAATCATTAATGAGGATTATTTGTTTCCACTCCTTCCATTTTATTAGGTTATTTGTATTAATTTATTAGGTTCTTTGCATTGATACAAATAACCTAATAAAATGAAGGGAGTATAAGTCATCTCCAACATTTATTATTGCAAATCAGGAGGATTATTTTCTTGATATATGAATTGACTAAAGAGTAGGCTCGATCAAAGGTGATCTTACAGCATTTATTATTGCAAATCAGGAGAATTACTTTCCTAATATGTGAAGAGAGTAGCCTAGCTCTACATTATGCGAACATAATATTTTATAAATAAGACTCCTTATATAATTCATATTAGTTATACTCTTTAGGCCATTCATTGCACTTTTTTTTATCTCAACCTAAATTGCATGTTCGATTGCAAATGACTATTACAACATTGAATCTCCTTGTCCTAGTACTAGTTTTTTTGGTACTTCTTGTTGGTCATGAGACTGTGAGCATCCAATTATTCAAAGAAGAAGGCTTCAACATATGGAAAATAAATCATTCAATTCATAAGGGTACAAAGGTTTGTATTTTATTTTCGTATCTCGTGATTACGTTTTTTCTTCTCTGTAAAAAAAAAAGTTCAAGATAACCTAAAGTCTTAAATTATCAAATCATAGATTTAAAAAAAAAAAGTATCAAATCATAGGATTTTCTACTTTTTGTTGAACAAATTAGAGGGATCTTGTTTCCGGAGATTACTATAAATTATAAATGTATACGTGTGGTTTAAAACAATGAAAAGAAGTGCAATGTCTTTGCTTTCTAAGAAAGCTCTTCATATAATGATATTTCAAAAAAAAAAACAAAAAAAAAAAAAAATCAATTCTTGAGAGCAATAACAATGAAAGAATTCACAACTGAGTTCTTCTCATGCCATATCACTTTTTTCCCAATTTAATGTATAAGAACTCAGAATTACAATGGACGAACTATATATATAGTTTTTCTTCTTAATGGATCTCATTTCTATATCTCATTTCTTTATCTCTCCTTGGTTTCCGCAAGAACTAAATTCTTAAATACGGAGTAAGAATTTAGTTATTAGTTTTGGCCTCCCACAATGGATAAATTTGCATTTTGTGTTCTTATTTAAGAACTTAAGACACTAGGACAACCATTGCAAATTCAAGTCTATTTTTTAATTTATTTTTTTTCCTTCTCTTATTTTTCTTGTTGTTTTAAGCAAAAGCACAACATATTATTATCAAATTCAAGTAGCCTTTTGGACCACCCTTAATTTAAACTTGAGTCAGGAAATCCAACAAAATATGGTTGATTAATCAAATTATTGAAATACAAGGTTTTTTTTTTTTTTCTTCTCTTTTTTAGAAGATTTATTTTATTCATTCACAAAGGGCATAAAACTAAAAGCTAGACACTTGGAGATAAAATTGTCAACTAAAGCATCCTAAATAAATGACTTCTCCATAAACATTTTAGTTTAAAAAAGAGCATTATCCTAAGTATTTGAGTTGAGAAATGTCTAGAAATGTTAGTGAATCTAAGGGAGCTGATCGAGTATGAGCTTCAACGGTAAAGACTCATTCTTTTTATATTAGAGCATATCTATACTTATACTTTAATTAGCTAACATCACAGTCTGTATGGCGAGTTTTTAGAGCATTCACCTAGGTGTCAAAATGAAAATTTCACTTCACTTGCTTACGTGCCGTGCTCATATTCACCCGATCAATTCTCCAGAATTTATCATCATTGTCATTTCATCTCCCTACTAATGAGTTTTAAATTCAAGCTTTGAATGAGAGGTTACTTAAAAAGTTTTTTAATTATTAAGGCCATTAAACAATGTGACTTTTGGCTCTTGGTTTGCCAAATTTGCGGCTACAAGGTGATTCAAGATAATATATATACCTTTGATTTTAGTGAGAAATATATCCACTTCCATATACTATTCTGAGCTTTTGAAATGACATAGAGATCGAACGAATTTTATCAATATTTAAAGAGGTATTAGATACCTATTAGTTTTATCCCTCATATTAATACTACCCCAAGTTTGTGTTATTCATCTCAAATTTATTATCTGTTCTATATTGGTATTCCAATTAGTAGTTAGATTCTACTACTATTTTGTTTTGCTACATATTGTGCCAGAATTATTGTAACGAAAGTTAATATGTTTGTTTCATATATATTTTTAGACAAGTATTGACAATATAGTGTGATCTTGATCTTTATGGTTTACATTTTTCAAAACTGCTAGACGTATTACCCTATACAACAACCAATACAAAGATCACTTGATAACCCAATTCTTTACATCTTTTTTATTTGGTGTGTATAAGTGATAAGTATACACTTAACACCAAAAGAGTATCTTACAAAGAATCAATCAACTACGAAAAAGTTATACAATAACTTCACAAAAGTATTTTTGTTCTTTTAAATTGTATCGCTATATGAAATGTCTTACGTACATAAACCTCATTACTAATTTCTCTTACAAGAACTCAAAAGAACTAGACATTTATATGAAAATCTTGGTCATGAATATACACCCTTTAACTTTTATGTCAAGATCGCATTAATAATAATAAAATTTAACGCTATTGTCACAATGTTCGCCATCTTCTTCTCCCCTGCCTTTTCTTTTAGTCTAAGGTAAATATTGTTGTCATATAGAATCATACTTTCGTGTTTCAAGGCGTTATTCACTTATGAAATAATTAAAATAAATAAAATTTTAACAATTCCGAATTTTATCACATAATAATATCAGCTTTATTAAAAAGGTTTTAGTTTTTGCGTTAATTGGATCATTTAAGGATCCAACAATTTGGGCAAGGTGAGCAATGACTGGGTCGGAGTTTGCGCAGGCCTGCATCTGTTTAAGTTTGATTCGGTTCATTTATGAATAGAGTCAAATCATTTTCAATTTATTGTTGAATTGGGTTGTCAATTCCAACTTCATTCATTCCTAAAGTTCGGAGTAAAAGACAGGGAAAATGAACTCGAAGGCATAAAAAGGAAAAAAATTTGTGCACTCAAAACACTTGTGTCAAAATAAGCTTGCTAGCGAAGAGGCTGATAATGAAAATGGTGTGTCATCATGCATATCCTTTTCTTTTATATTAAGAAAAGGGGGTAAAGAATAGATGTTAAAACGACCCCGTGATTTTCACAGACACAAATGCTAGTAAATAATTGTTGTTAAACTACATTTGGCCCATTTAGAACGCCAATGTCTACTCTTTGAGTGTTTAGAAAACCAAGCATGTTCTTTAATTAGCTTGAAAACATACGCATAAAGGTTTGCGTTCCATATTTCATGCCTCATGATTGTGACATAGGTGATTTGGATACCTCAAATCCGTAGGAATTCTACATTCCTAGGAATTAGAATACCATGAGTTGTTTGACACTCTTTTGATGTTGTTTTATGTGCGTAATCTAATGGTGATTTTGACTTGCAGGTCAAATACGGGAGTATATACGACTGTGTGGATTTTTACAAACAACCTGCTTTTAATCATCCGTTTTTGAAAAACCACAATTTTCATCATGAGGTGTTGTGATAAACTTGATAAAAAAATAATGTATTAGTTTAAACTCTTTTAAAAATATATAAAATTAAATAATCTGAACGGTAAATTTTTGTGTTTTCGAAATTTAGATGAGGCCAAAGTTTGCTTTAGGTGATCAAAGAGATACAAATTCTTGTCCCAGTTGCCAAGAAAACAGTACACTCTTTCGTAGTGTGGAATTAGAAGAAGAAGGTTGTCCAATGGGTACTGTTCCTATCAAAAGAATAAGTAAGAACGATTCCATTCAAATGAACAAGTTTACAAAAGAGTATAATTCGAAGATCAAACCCCACAGAATCCCATCCCAAACAGGGACTCATGTAAGCTCTTGATATGGCTCTTAATACGTAAGATACGTTCTCGTAGTGTCCTTTTCGAAAGCATTGATTCCTATTTTATTTGTATGCTACGATGATGTTCAGGGGCGGAGCTAGGATTCCACCCAAGGGGGTTCGAAATTTTTTTTGACTAATACGTACCGTATGCGAACTTCATTTTCACTAAATTTATGCGTAAACTGCTAAACTAATACCTATGAATTAGGGTGCCTAGGAAATTTGAATACTAGTATTGCATGAGTTTTTTTTTTTTTTTTTTTTTTTTTTGAGATCAATTTAGTAGCGGGTGTTATTTAGAATCTAAGTCTCACTAACTATTAGGAGGTTATAAATAAAATATATATAAAATGTTTTGCTAATGATGTCGTCGGCTTATTGGCAACAAGAAGCAAAATCGTGGAATACCCCTGAGGTCAGGGGTTCGAATCATGTTTTGGGCGGTTTTTGCTAATTTGGTGATTTTTCAACAAAAGAAATATTAAAATTCCACTCGCGTAGGATCGAACCCACGACCTACTGCAATCAACAAAAGATCTCTGACCACTGCGCCAACCCCAATTACCTGATAATTTCCTGTCACATTTTCTTTATATCTTCACAAGAAGGGCCGGGGGTTCATTTGAACCTCTTGAACCCCCCTGGCTCCGCCTCTGATGATGTTTAGATTAAACTTCTTCATTTTCTTGGGGTTTAAATTTTTTTGGGAAGGTCTTACGTCTAGGAGTAGAACATACTCCGTAGTTTTTTATGTAGATAAATTTTATTCTTGATTTATTATGAAGAATTGATTACAAGAAGTAAATAAACACAGGTGGTGACAGATGAGTGTCCTTGGGTTTGAAGAGAGTATGGCACTGGATAGGGCGGTGTAGAGAGATATGACCCATGTGGAGAACGTAATCTGACTTTTAATGGTTTCTTTGTTTGGTTTTCTAATGATTTTCATTTTTCTTTTTTCTCTCAAACCTGTTCTTCTTATCATATGTAAAGATGTTCATATTTCATATGTACCTCTTTCACTTGTTTTAGAACTATATCTTTAAATTTTTTACTTTCCTTTTCTACTGATGGCTTTTAAAAATCTTGCTAAACGTTTTTTTAATACTTTTTATACTTGTTTGCAATAATCTTTATTTTTATGACCTGCGCAAGACGGTTACAGAGAATAATTCGTGTTACCCGACCCCAAATCATCTTGCAAATAAGGCTTGGTGGTTGTTGTGGTTATGGTGGTATGTTATTGTTGTATTGAGATCTTTTTGAATGAAAAAGTAACCATGCACAGTTTTTTTTAAAAAGAAAATATTTATGCTTATTCTTTATTGTATTATGAAACTAGTTTTAAATTCATGCGTTGCATGGTTAAAATATTATATCGTACGACGTACATAATAACTATTTTCTTTTCTTTTGAAAAAAAAAGTTGTAGTATTATCCTTATTTTTATTGTCTCCTGTAGCCACTGCGTTTACAACTGCTAAAGACATCATTGGGTGGGTAATGGACACAAATGAGGGCGAAAGCTGATATATGGTGTAATGGTTGTACAAAAACATTATATTAGGTGTGCAGGCTGCAGCTCATATATTTACTAGGATTGGTTTTTCCATAGCAAAGGGTGTGGGGGCTCAAATCGTATCTCGGCTCCCCACCAATTTCTTGTAAATTATTATTGATTTTTAGTGATAATAAATATAGTAATATTAGGTGTGCTATGATCAACTTTTACTTTTAATAGGCGTAGTTCAAAAAAAAAATCTTAAATTATATTATCTAATTAAATGTTGGTTAGTTAAGATAGTCTCCTCATCTCACTAAATCACTAACGGAGTATTACTTTATCTTTACATAATTTATTTATTTTTACTTTTTTACGCATTTGCACAAAAGTCTCAATCTTGACTATATATTTCAACTAAATTCATATATCACTTAACTTTTCAAAAATATGTGTGAATGGATCTTATATTGAAGTACATTTTGACACGAATTTAATGATACATGTATCATGATATAAATATATATGTAGCCCAGGTTATAACAAATTATATACGTTTCATGTAGATAACTTTATGTGAGAGTTTTACAAATTTTGGACTCTCTTTGTGTATTTCTTCATTTCTAGTGCGTTGTGGGAATTTATTGATTTCTGAAAGCGCCGTATAATTTTATCAAAAGCCTCTTTTATATATATATATATATATATATATATATATATATATATATATATATATATATATATATATATATATATATATATATATATATATATATATTGTTATTTCTAAATATGTTTGATATTTATAGTAAACTCAATGGTCTTCTACTTTACTTCTCTAATCTAATTCAGGTTATGTTTTTTTTTTTTTTTTTTTTTTTTTTTTTTTTTTTTTTTTCAGTTTGCTGTTCTTGAGACAAAATCAGACCCAAGTCAAGTGAAATATTATGGAGTAAAGGGTATATTTAACGTCTATCGCTTGTCGGTCGGACCATCTCAATATTCTTCTGGAGAAATAATAATTCAGAATGAAGAAGATAGTATACAAGTGGGATGGACGGTGAGTTATTACGGTAATTTTAGAGTCAGACCGTCTGATCGTTTACCACTTAAACTCAATTTTGATGATATCTAATGAGTTACTTTTAATGGAGCACTATGTTACTTTTGAATTAACTTTATTTGGTAGTCAGAGTAGGTCATTGTTTTTTTTATTTACCTTACTTCTAAAATTAATACATTGCTTATGAAAATTAAGAAGTTATTTTTATTATTATATTTTAAAAATAAACAAGTGATTTCAAGAATTAGTAAGTAGTCTCATAGTATGAGATGAGCTTATTATACAACTTGTTCATACACATTTGGTCTTTTAGTATATAGTCATTCCTCATTTATAACATGCATGATGCATTAAATACATATTTCTTTGTACTTCAAATTTCTTCATTGATGAATGTGGAAGTGTATGATATGATCTTACTTTTTTCCTAGAAAAAGAAAACCCCCTTTCCAATTTGTTCTTTTCCCAATAATATCCTTGGCGTAACTCATCAACAAACGCAAACAAATGCGACTGAAATAAACTCTAAATTAACCATTTTTTTCTATATATATATGAAATCTTTAATTGTGAGTTTGTGACATACGGAGTACAAATTACCAAGTCAACGGCTGAAATAAACTCTCACATACCATTTTTTTGTCCTTTTTGTGTTTCACTTATCTCACTTTTGCATCGTTTAGTCTTTTAGTTTGTACTTCATTTGCTATTTGATTTTGCATCTTTTAATAATTTTTTTATGTGTTGTTTTTCCGGAAATCACACAATTTACAAGAATGTATGTTACAGTACATATTTTCCTTGATAAAATATAGAGGAGAATAAGACATTGGATGATATTCTATATGTTGATGATGAAACGACTTGGGGGTGAATCCCCTATGTATACAAATAGATGACTTGGACGTTAAGACGTCAGACTAACCCTTGATCTATAACACGATTACACTCTTAACATAACTAACATATTCCAAACACTGACATTCCTAATACAATATGTTTTCCTAATCTTTGATATATTCCAACATTCCTAGCTATTAGTTGATCATTTGTGTAATTATGATAATACAGATTAATCCATCAATAAACAAGGATAACGACAAGCATCTTTTCCAATATATGAATGTAAGATCTTTTTGTACATTGTCGTAAATTGTTTTTCTATTTTGAAACTCCTACAGTAATATAGCAAAATTAAGGATGTCTACCATAGATTACAAGCGTAAATATGTCGTTTATGCTCTGGCAGGCTGGCCAATTGCATTGCTTTAATACATTGTGCCCCGGATTTGTGGTCACATCTAAAGAAGTATCGATTGATACTACACTCGCTGGCGAATCCATTAGAGGAGGTGTCCAATTTGTTCTTCCATTAACTGTTTACCAGGTATGTTGATTAGAGAATCAGACTATGTTAATATATCATGCGTCGTCCAACACTACTCACCTTCGCCGGCATGCACTCTATATATAGTTAATGTTGTCAACTACGTACCATGTACATGCAAACTATACAACCTTTGCATCTCTATATGCTATTAACAGAGTGATACCTTGTCATTGTTGCTTCGGGACGCTTGTGTAATATTGATTTTTTTTTTTTTGGGACGGTGGCACGGTGCTCGTGTAAAATTGTTCGGTATATGTTGTAAAATAACCACAGGATCCGAAGGATGGGAATTGGTGGCTTGAAGCAGCTGGAAAAGTAGTCGGGTTTTGGCCGCGACAATTATTCAAGAAACTAGGAAATGGAGCAACTTATATTGCAGTCGGCGGAGAAACATATAGTCCTTCTGATCAACCTCTTCCACCCATGGGAAATGGTTACTATCCGGTTCAAGATATAACCCTATCCACATTTTGTTGTAACTTGACAGTTTTGGATGCAAATCGCCAATGGGTTAACCCAGAAGTAACCGAGACTTACGTAAATGATAACCATTATGGCATTTACGACATGGGCCAAACTGATAAGTATGGAAGATTGGCTTATTACGGTGGAACTACTCTATGGGCTTGATGTTTTATCATTAATGGACTTTTCTGAGGTTGCAATATAAAAGATTGGTCTGGTTTCCAAACCTCTTTTCCTTTAGCATCACAATGACTACGAGCTTTGGGGAGTGGGGATTCAATCAGGTAACTAGGTGAGCTACTATATTTTCGTCTAATGTTTATCCCCATTGGCTTGTACAATTATAACTTAAATAAAACGACAAATTTATGCGGTACCACTTAACTATGTCAAAATGCACGTGGTGTCCCCACTTTTCAAACTACTATTTTATGGTGCCTCTAAACTATGTCACGCAATGCACATGGTGCCCATTTGACCGATTTTGACTAACGGTGTTAACTCCAAACCGTTAATTAGTGACGTGACATGCAAGAAAAACTTAAATTAGTTATTATTTATAATTTTATAATAAAATACTGTAACAATAATAAAAATTAAAAAATAAATTCAATTTTGCCCAAAAATTACCTCTCTTTCAAACCCACCTACCCCACACCGCCACCTGCCACCGCCTACCCCAACCGTAGCCGCCCAAAACCCAACCACTAGAAGTTGTCCCTCCGGCGACCACCAGATCCACCCCCACCTGGCACAACAACCCCTCTCCCTTCTCTTTTTTCTCTTTCTCTCTCCTTCATACACGAATTTCTCTAATCTCGTGCGCCGCCTTCCTCCTCGACCTCGATTGCACTACCGGCATTCGCGGCCTTCCTCTACCCCTAGACTGGGCTCAGCGGTATCTGGTCGGTCTTTATGTATGGAGGAGAGAGAGAAAAAAGAGAGGGAGAGAAGTGAGTGGGGTGGGCAAACATCCACTCAACTGGTTTCGTGCCGCCACTTGCGGCCCAGTGGTGGCGGGGAAAGCTGGTGAGGTTGGGGGCGGATGAGGAGAGAGAGCAAAAACAAAAAAAAAAAAATGGACACATATATTTTATTATACAAATACTAATTTAATGTAATTTAATATTTAATTAAATGTCACGTCACCATTTAACGGTTTAGAATTAACACCGTTAGTCAAAATCGGTCAAATGTGCACCATGTGCATTGTGTTGACATAGTTCAGGGGCACCATGAAATAGTAATTTGCAAAGTGGGGCACCATACGCATTTTAACATAGTTTAGAGGCATCGCGTGAAATTACTGTAAATAAAATAAACAAATCACACGAAGTATACTACTCCAGTAATCTAGTATACTAATTGAACTGCTCAACAAAGATTATACTATATTGTACTCTTTTGAGATTAGAGAAGATAATTGTCTTAACGGGGTTACACAATTCGTTTACTACGGGTCGCAAATTATACAGTGGTCCCCAGACCACACGGTGCATCGTGGTCCAAGCCACGTGTCACGTAATTATTGGTTCGCGGGGAAAAAATCGCAGAAAAAAAAAGAGTTAAACACACTTTCTCTCTCCAGTTTTTTCAATTCCCATTTTTCCCTCCCTCTTCTGTACTCGCTCTTTCTCTCTCCTCTTCTCTCCCGTCACATCTAACCGATCTCGAGCCGCCATCGTCGGCGCACCACCAACCACCTCCTTCACCAGGAAGCCACATTCCGATGACCGTTCTATAAGACACGAATCATATGGATCTTACTTGAGAAACACATGGATCTTACCCGAGATACATATGGATCTTACTTGAGATACATATGGATCCTCACAAATGATGTCGCCGTCGGAAAGTCGTCGGAAAATGTTCTCAGATCAACGTGAGTGTGAATTTTTTTGATGTTGTTTTTTTGTTGAATTTTTAAAATTCATATCAATTATTGTAAGATCCATGGATTATATTGCTATAAAATAATACAAACCAAAAATTCTAGAATAACCGCTGGTTATCGCCGATCACACTAACATATTAAATCGTGTCCATTAATTATGTAATAAATTATCAACACCATCGAAATATACTAACCATGGTTGAATAATTTTGATATGGTACACCCTTACTACACATGATTACACCCTAATAAGTTATTGTTGAATAATATAGCTCACCCCTTTTTCAGTTAATTGCAGCCCCTATCAACCTCCCACGAAACCATTGATCTCCACCCCACTTATGTTCCGCCCTCCTCAATGCATTTCCCATCGGCAGCTGGTTAAGAACCCTTTCAGCCCGATTAACCCCCCACGCAACCGCCGATCTCCACCCCACTCATGCTTCGTCGTTCTCCCCGCCCTTCTATGCGATGCACGATCCTCCTCACATCATTTCTCATCGGTGATCTGCCCATTTTGTACGTATCGTATTGATAGTTTTTATTGCATTTTAACGTTTCAAATGATGTATTTTACTCACTATTGGTGTTGAGTATCATTTCTTAAGTTTTATGTAATTTTGGTCGATTTATGCACATTTTTGATACGGACACTTTGAGGCGCTATTCAGAAGAGCATCTCGAGACATTTGGCGGCCCGCGCTGGAAGATTGGCGGAGCGCCAGATAAATCGAAGACGAGAGATGCAGAGATATTTGGACGACCCGCGATGGAGAGCATGGCGGGCCGCGGTGATGTTTCGCGGGCCACGACCAGAGGCTTGGCGGACCGCGACGGCCGTTATTTCCTAATTCCGTATTTTCTATTTTACGTTTTTCTTAGACTCTATAAATAAGAAGCCACCGACCCTAGGTTTATTATTCAGACTTTGTAGAAGAAAATAAAAGGTTTTTCTTGGATTGTATGAGGAGCTAAGTTATTTTTTCTTGATCTATTAATCGAAGCATCGCATCGACAATATCATAAGTTTAATCTATTCGTGTTATCGCTTTCAATTATAGTCTTATCTTTGGTGTTTATTCTATACAATTGTCTTTTGTGATTGTTAGGTGCGTAACTAGTTTATTGGTTAGATTGATTGTTTGCTACTTTTAATTGATCTAAGGAATCCATTGTTTGATTGATTTTTACATTGTAGCAATCCCCAATTCATTGATTTGTATGTAATCATCGTTAGTGAATTAGGGCAAAGACTTGACTCACATGCTAAATACGAAACGTGCGTTAGTATTACATGTCTCTATCGATATCTCTCTAATTTCTATTGCTATTATTAAATTGAACCTAATCGTGTGCTTAGGTTATCTAATAGTTAGGGTTATTAAGTAGTGCTGATCACGCCTTCTAGCTATTCTTAAGGAGAGATTTGGGAATTCTGTTTCCACGCTAAAGTAATTGAGATTGATAGAGGAATAGTGACAAATAGGACCTATTAGTTAATCCGTTGTGGGAATTAATTGATCAAGATCCGTTTTATTCTTGAATTATATTCATAATTCGTACTTGTTACTTTTAGATAGTTTGATAACCAACAATTCAAAATTCCCATTACTTGTTACATTGGCACTTCAATTCACCACATTTGACAACCCATTTCCCTGTGGATTCGATCCCTACTTCCCTAATACTATTGTTAGGATTTAGGTTTATTTTTGGTAGATAATCACGACTTTAGTCTCACCAAATTTTTGGTAGTGGTGAAAGTTTTCCCACATGGAGCTGTTGAGATTCGTGGCCTCGCTTCTAATAAGGTGCTAAAAGTGAATGGCCAACGGCTTAAACAGTATTATGATGGTTTCAAAATGGAGACTATAGAGGAGATAAGCCTTGAGGATCCGATCATTGAAGAATAGATCTCCATTTCTGCTGAGTCGAGCCATCGACGTTAAACAAAGGCGCTTCTCGAGAGGCAACCCGAAGTTTTTTACTCCCACTATTTTATTTTTGTACTTTTGTTTTGTAATTTGATTTTTGGAGTATAATTATGCTTTATTTTGTTTGTATTTTGCAGGTAAAAAAATAATTGAAAAACGAGAAAGAGAGCAAGAATCAGGGGTGAGATCAGAGGGCTTTGGCGACCCTCGTAGAGAGGATGGCGGGTCGCGCAAAAAAAAAAAAAAAAAAAAAAAAAAAAAAAACCTCTGAGACGGGAACTTTTAGCGGCCCGCGACAGAGGCATGGCGGACCGCGAAGAGGCCCCCGCGTAGGTACGTATACCCTTCTTCTTCTTTCTCTCTTTCCTCACTTCTTCAACCCTTCCCCCGACAAAAACCCAGAAAAAAAAAAGAAAAAAAAAATTTCCCTTCCAAACCCGGTTCGCCCATCACCACCTTCATCACCTTCACCCCTTTTCAATCACTCTTTCACCACCACTCTACCACCATAACCACCCTCTTGCACCACCAAACACCCCAATCAATTCAAACCCTATAATTTGGGGGTTTTTCGAAATTGGTCAATTGGAAGGTTCGAGGTGCTATATTGGAGGTTGGACTCGGTTCTACATCAACAATAATCGACATTTGAGGTCATCTCGTAGCTTATTTCGTTGCTTGGAGGTAAAAATCCGAATTTCTCTTTGAATTTTGGATTGTTTATAGTAGTGTGCTGCCACATTTGTTTACGGTTGTTGATGTTGGTTGCTTCTTATTGTGGTAAATGTGGGTTGTTACTAGTATAGAGCCTTGGTAGGCCGTTGTTGAATTGTTTGTGTTTATTGCCTACTTGGATGGGTGTTGCTAGGCTTGGTTGTTGTACCATGTCCTTGATTCTCTTGTAGTATAATGGCACCCACGAAGAGACGAAGAGGGGATGGGGTAGGGTCTAGTGCCTATATGGGTTTGCGAACTTTAACTACTGTTGAGAAACAAAGGTGGCCGGGTTTGACAGCTCCCGGTAGAGGGATTTTGCCTACTTTGTTCTTCTATGATGTAACCCTACAAATGTTAGGCATTGAGGAAATGACCCTTCGGTTGTTGGATAACATGGGTTTAAGAGGCATTGTTGATCTAGGTCGCCCGACGGTAAAGAAATGGACGTTAGAGTTTTTGTCTACTGTAACACTACGAAATTTGGAAAGTGGATTATGGAGTTGGTTTGTCCTATATTGGGAAACTAAGGCTCATATGATCAGTTTATAATAGATTCCTACCATCATACTAACAACAACGCCTTCACCTTTTAGAGTCCGGAGAGGATATATGGGCCTAATAGGCGACTACCCATCTTATTGGGTTGTGTTGCGACGGACGGTGGATCGGGTTGTTACATATGGTATCAGAGCAACCCTGCGACCGCGTGCTGAGTGCTGGGGCGAGGCCTAGACCAACCGTCTAGCGGGGGAGATCTTGGACCTGTGTTAATATTGGTATGGTTTGGTCGAGGCGCAACGGGGACGTTGCGGTCTTTAAGTGGGGGAGTTTGTAACACTACGAAATTTGGAAAGTGGATTATGGAGTCGGTTTGTCCCACATTGGGAAACTAAGGCTCATATGATCAGTTTATAATAGATTCCTACCATAATACTAACAACAAGGCCTTCACCTTTTAGAGCCCGGAGAGGATATATGGGCCTAATAGGCGACTACCCATCTTATTGGGTTGTGTTGCGACGGACGGTGGATCGGGCTGTTACATCTACCCTTGACAAGACGGGTGGTGAGGATGAGAGTGTAGAGAAGGGTATTCGGTTTAAGCTGAATGATGAGAAGTACGGCTTAACCTACACGGAGTTGAGGGAGGCGTTTGGTGTCTCTGACCCAGTTGAGGTTTCCCCGTATGAGACCGATGAGGCAAGTGATTTTTGGACAGCTCTCACAGGCCATACATTTCATAACCTCAAAAACTCTAGGATTAATCACCCGGTGGTGCGTTTGATTGGGCGGTTTTTGTCTACCACTTTCTTTCGTCAGGGTGAGGCTACGAAATTGCGGCAGACGGATATGTCCACATTCAGTACTTTCCTTCCTATTCGGCCAGGGGTGCCAGATTGGGTAGAGCTTTTCGTGGCCGCTTGTTTGGCAATCCGTAGTTCTGGTACGGGGAACATCTCAGTGGGGGGCATGGTGTCGATCATTGCTTATTATTGAGGTTTAGAGACATCCGACGAGATGCAGATGGCCGAAGAGAAGGCTTGTACCAGACTCATTTCCTGACATATTCTGATCCTCGTAGGGGGCATTGGTACTATAAGTAGAGCTGGCATCGGGTCAGGCCGGGCCGTGCCTCGTGTCGGCCCGTCGTGCTCAACGTCTCCGGAAGCCCGGCACGGGCACGGACTTCGTGCCTTCGGGTCGTGCCGACGATTTGAATCTCGGCCCAGGACGGCACGAGCCCCGCGGGCTCAGGCCGGGCCGTGCTCGTGCTCGTGCTTCGGGTCGTGCCCGTGGTTCGGGTCCGTCGGGCCGGGGTCGTGCTTCGCGTCGGGCCTTTTGAATTTGACTTATCTTTTTCAAAAAAAAAAAAATTCCAAAATTATATTTTTCCAAAATTATGGATAAAATCAAAGTATTACTAAGACTTTGTGTAATTTAAATTGGCTTTTGCATATTGTTTGTGAAAATTTATTATTTTTCGTATTTATTTAATTGATTAAAATAAACTAAAGAAGTGAGACAAAATATAACTGAAATACCTCATATATATTTATTAATAGTCGAAGAGAGTTACAAATATAGATTATTGATACTAATGCTTTATTGATTAAACATAGTTAAATACTACGAAATAGTATACTACTCCAAAATAATGTAAAGTGATAAAATGCCATGAATCATATTTATTCATGAGGTTGTGATTGTTGGGATGTTGTGCTTGATTCGTCGGAGCTAATATCGTTATCAATGTTTTCGACGCCTTGACATTGTGCTTCCGCATCCAACCAATCCTTGTAGCACACACACATTTCAAGGGTGTCGGATCTCAAACTTGTTCTTTTTTCATCCAATACCCTTTTAGAAGCACTAAAGGCACGTTCCGAAGCAACCGAAGAGACTTGAATGCTAAGGAAGTCTTGTGCCATTGCAGACATCACCGGAAGTTGCTTACGTTGATCTTTCCACCAAACCAAAAGATCGAAGTTGATCGAATCTTCATCTCAAAAAGGACCCATATGATCATAACTCAAATACATTTGATACTCGGCCAAGTCGGATCTAGTAGATTGTCCCACATTTGCCCCTCTTTGATTAATTTTGGATTTAAGAGTAGCATACTTTGTACTCATGTGATCACCACTACTACCTGCACCGGAATGTGAAGACGATATACGACTTCTTGCACCAAAACGAGACTCGTAACTACTAAAAACATTAAAGAAAGCAGTTCTAATCTCATCACTATATGTATCTATATCGAAATCTAAGTTCATCATTTCCATATAGTATTCAATCAAAGAGATAGTACCATCAAATTTCCACCTAGGGTCTAAAATCATGGTAAAAACATAAAGAAGTGGAATTTTTTTTCCAATACTTAAGAAATTTTGCCTCCATTTTGGGTAAAAACCCACTATAAGAATATGAACCATGATTATTAGAAAATAGTTCTGCAATGGAAATAATGTTTGAAAGAAAATGAGGAGAAGTTGGCTTATAAACATGAGAGAAAGATTTAGTTGCATCGGAAAAAATTTCTAAAAAATCAAAATACATTTGCATATTGTTCCAATGCGTATCAAGTAAAGGGTTATCGGGAAAAATAGCATTCCAAAAGTTAGTCAAAGGCACTCTATATGGAATAATAGCAGACAACATAATATACATAGAATTCCACCTAGTGTTATTTTCGCAAGGAAATTTTCTATATTTCACACCAACTTCTCGGCAATAATTTCTCCATGCTTGACGTCTTACCTTGTTGGTGTGCAAGTGGAGAACTAAAGTTCTAAAATAATCATGATATTGTCTAAGTCCTTCAAGACCATCACTTACACATAAGTTTAAAATATGACAAACACATCGCATATGTAACAAATCGCCGTTCAAAAGAACGTCATCTAGATTACTTTTCAACATATTAGCCACATCCGTCATACTTGTGGCGTTATCAAAAGTAAGTGATAAAATTCTAGATTTAATACCATAATCAGAAATGCCATTAAGAATAATGTTATGCATGTTTACGACATTATGAGGATGCTCTAACTTTGAAAAGCAAATAATACGTTTTTGTATTTTCCAATGAGCAGTAATGCATATATAAGAAATACCAATACCGGAATTCCAAGCATCAGCGGTTAAATTAAACCTGCATGTCAAAGAAGCAAATTCAGAAATTAATTGATGCTTCATAGTTAAATATTGTGCCATTGCATTGCTTTTGCATGTTCTCCTTCCCGTTGGCTTATGCTCGGGGTTGTATGAAGTGACATAACTATTAAATGACGGATGCTCAACACTTAAAAATGGACTTTTCATTTGAATAACCATTTTAGGTAATTGTGCACTACAATGATCATAATCATAAACATATTGCTCTTTTCCTTTGGATTTAGACATGTAATTGTCCATTGATCTTTGACTACTATCGGGCAATTTAGAACATATTTTCATGTGTCGAAGCAAATGGCCGGTTCCATTTTTTGATTTGCAAGTAAATATAGTACTACAATGCACACACTTGGCTTTTAACTTGTCAACGGTTTGGATAAAAGATTGCCATACGGGACTTGCTCTAATTCTATTTCTAATTGGGGCCATTTGTTCTTCGGTCATCCAAACATCCGTGGGATCGGGCGGGATGGTTTGATCCAAATTTGTAGACGTTTGTGTGGAATCTTCTTGTGATTGTGGAATTGTGGGAATTTGAGGTGGAATTTGTGGTGGAATTTGTGGTGGAATTTGTGGAGGTCGGTGATCAAAAGTGGGATTTTGTGGCATAAAAGGAAACGTATTAGTATATGAAGGTGGAATTTGTGGGGATCGGCTATCAAAGCCTGGAGGAGTTGAAAATAAATTTGTCGGAATTATTCTTGGATTTTGTTGTTGAGTAGGATCCAAAGCAAACGGTGTAAAAGATTGCCATTGCATGTTTTGTGAGTGGGAAGGAGTATAATTTGTGAATTGGTTCATGTCCGTTGCTTGGGTGGGTGGTGTTTGAGGGGATGATGTAGATTCATCCTGGAGACGTGATCTTTTGGAAGTGGAAAAAGGGTTTTGGGAATTTTGTTCCATAGCCAACAATTATGTAATGCAAATAATATAATTAATTATGTTGTGTGAAGTTGTGAACTAATGCAAAATATAATAACGTGAACTAATGCAAAAATAACATGCAACAATGAATATAATGTTTGAAAATATAAAGTAAAGAAATTTCTCCCCCAAAATCGGTTCTGAATAAGTGCATCTAGCTTTTGAGAAGCTTGGTATTTGATCGATTCACGACTTAGAACCTTGGAGGTTGGACTCCGACCCTTCACCTTTTACTCTAATTTCCAAAATTAACAATTGAGTAATTATAATAAAATTATATATTATTTGAGTAAGTATGTAATTATTTGAGTAAGTAATTATATATATAAAGTATTACAATCAATTAGAGAGAGAAATATATAAGAGAATATTATACTAATGTTTTTAGTAATTGTAATGACTAATATAAGATATAATTTAGGAATTGAGGAATTAATATATATTTTTGAGTAAGTAATTTGTATTTATAATATTGCAATGGAGAGAGAAATGTGTATGAGAAAAGTATAGAAAAGATGAGTAGAAGAGTTGGAATGAATTGTGAAAAATTGAGTTGAAATGTTGGGTATTTATAGTAATTGTGTATGGAGGGATAAGTGGTGTAAAATTAATTGGAGAAAGATTAAAAAAAAAAAAAAAAAACAAACCAAATAGCCGTTGATGTTGCTAGCCGTTGCTGTCCAACGGTCAGATTTTTCGGGCCGGCTCGGGCCGTGCCTGAGATAAAAAAATATCAAATAGCCGTTGGCTCCAACGGTACTTTTTTTCGGGCCGGGCCGTGCCGAAGAAAAATCAATAAAAGTATATGAGAATCGGGCTTCGGCAGGCCGTACTTCACGTGCCTAGTTTCGGGCCTATAACGGGCCAGGCCATCGTCCCTCGGGCCGGGCCGTGCCAAAGCACGGCTTCCTACCCCATTTCAAAGCCGTGGCCCGGGTCAAGCACATCGTGCTTCGTGCCGGGCTGGCCTGATATCACTTCGGGCCGTGTTCGTGCCCGTGCCGGGCCGGCGATCGGGCCACCCGTGGCCCGCGGCCCGAAATGCCAGCTCTAACTATAAGTATGGGGCGGGCCTTGTATGTTGTCTTAGGTTGCCCCGTCTCTCTGATCCTCCCCGATTCCTTTTGGTGATTATGCCCGGGATTTCTACCTCAGTCCTGATTTATCTGATGCGACGGAGATGCCTGCTGGTACAGCGAGAGGGGTAGTCTTTGCGGAGGATGGTGCGCAAGCTGAGGAGGTAGCTACCACATCTGGTGGTGGCCGTGGTACTTTTTGTCGTAGTGAGGAGGAGGGGACCTCCTTGAGAGCAGAGGGGCGTGATATTGGGAGGTTGCAGAGACGGTTGCTCCTCCATTTTGGCATTTCTGACGACGGTGAGGACCCTTCGGGGCCTTCACGCAGCTTAGTTGGTACGTTATTTGGCCTTTTTCCTTCCTTTTGTTTGTAATACTTTCATAGTTCACATTGGGGACAATGTGTGAACTAAGCATGGGGGAAGAGAATTGGTTGGTTGTCTATCTTTTGTATAACTTTGTATGGCTATATTCTTTCGGAAAAAAAAAAAATGAAAAAAAGAGAGAAAAGAAGAGAGAAGAAAGCCAGAAAAGAGAGATGAGCGAAAAAGAAAGTAAGGAAAAGACACGAGAGAAGAAAGTAAGTCGGTGAGTTGGAAAAGCTAACGAGAGGCTAGGTGAAAACCCATTGGGCGCCTAGGCAAAATGAGCGGAGCGTCCCACTTACCGGGGTATAAGTAGGGTGTTTGAAGGTCGTGTCTGGGTAGGTCTCTCTTGGATGGTATAAGGAGGTTTGGTTGGAACTCCTTAGTGGTGTTTAGGCTAGAAAATCCTCGGTACATTCACAGATATAAGTGGCGTTGGTGTTGAATCCGAGGTAGTTGTGGCTTTGACGGTGCTATTGCGGACCACGGCTGATGAGGGAGTTGGAGGTGAGATAGCTTTGGAGTGATTTAGGACATTTTAGCCTCCCTTGCTTCTTGGGTATGTTGCGGCATGATGGTATAAGATGTTTTGGTCCGTTACATGAGATTACATCTGTGATGGAACTTACCAGGAAGATGAGGACTCACCGTCCTTTGTTTGGAGCAGAGGAGATAGGCTTTTAGATGAACTTCGCCTATGCTAACTGTCAATAGACCTTGGAGACATCTTTGGGAGAGCTAGGTTGCTCGACGACGAGCAAAGGTCTAAGCATGGGGGAGTTTGATCTGCCCATTCTGTACGTATCGTATTGATAGTTTTTATTGCATTTTAACGTTCCAAATGATGTATTTTACTAACTATTGGTGTTGAGTATCGGTTCTTAAGTTTTATGTAATTTTGGTCGTTTTACGCACATTTTGGATACGGACACTTTGAGGCGCTATTGAGAAGAGCATCCCGAGACATTTGGCGGCGCGCGCTGGAAGATTGGCGGAGCGCCAGATAAATAGAAGACGAGAGATATAGAGATATTTCGCGACCCGCGATGGACAGCATGGTTGGCCGCTGTGATGTTTCGCGGGCCGCGACCGGAGGCTCGGCGGACCGCGACGACCATTATTTCCTAATTCCGTATTTTCTATTTTACGTTTTTCTTAGACTCTATAAATAAGAAGCCCCCGACCCTAGATTTATTATTCAGACTTTGTAGAAGAAAATAAAGGGTTTTTCATGGATTGTATGAGGAGCTAAATTATTATTTCCTGATCTATTAATCGAAGCATCGCATCCACAATATCGTGAGTTTAATCTATTCGTTTTATCGCTTTCAATTATAGTCTTATCTTTGGTGTTTATTTTATACAATTGTCTTTTGTGATTGCTAGGTTCATAACTAGTTTATTGCTTAGATTAATTGTTTGCTAGTTTTAATTGATCAAAGGAATCCATTGCTTGATTGATTTTAACATTGTAGCAATCCCCAATTCATTGATTTGTATGTAATCATCGTTAGTGAATTAGGGCAAAGATTTGACTCACATGTTAAATACGAAACGTGCGTTAGTATTACATGTCTCTATCGATATCTCTCTAATTTCTATTGCTATTATTAAATTGAACCTAAACGTGTGCTTAGGTTATTTGATAGTTTGGGTTATTAGGTAGTGCTGATCACGCCTTCTAGCTATTCTTAAGGAGAGATTTGGGAATTCTGTTTCCACGCTAAAGTAATTGATATCGATAGAGGAATAGTGACAACTAGGACCGATTAGTTAGTGCGTTGTGGGAATTAATTGATCAAGATCTGTTTTATTCCTGAATTACATTCATAATTCGTACATGTTACTTTTAGATAGTTTGATAACCAACAATTCAAAATCCCAATTACTTGTTACATTGGCATTTCAATTCACCACATTTGACAACCCATTTCCCTGTGGATTCGATCCCTAATTCCCTACTACTGTTGTTAGGATTTAGGTTTATTTTTGGTAGATAATACCGACTTTAGTCTCACCAATTGGCAACAATATTATTGTCGTCGTTTTCGTATCAACTTTCTAATCGTGTCCTTCTTCCCGTCCGTCGATGCGCCACCTCTGCTCACCCATTTTCGCCGATTTCAATTCCAAAGTTGAGTTGGTAATTAATGGTGATCTAATCAGTGAGAGCACTGGAGGCTGCCGGAAATCGATTGGGTGGAGATCAGTGGAATGGATGCTGCCGGAAATCGATGCGTACAAAGGTTGAAGATGGTGTTTTTTTTTTTATATATGTGTACCGTAAAGAATATAAATATTTACTTATCATACATATGTACCAACAAGAAAAAGAATGTAGAGCAAGTGGTCAAAGTTAAATTAATGTGCACTTGGCTCATGTGTTCGACTCTTCTACGTGATTCATAGTGGCAGTATTTTCTTTGGGTTTAGCCTAATTACGTGCACTTTTCTGTTATTTTTATTTTTGTATTTCGCGTAACCATCAAAACAAAAAATTGTTGTTAAAGTAGTCACATTATATGCTTAACATACTTGTTCTATTTTAGTTTGAATCCAGTGTCTTTTTAAACGGTGATTGACGTAGAATCATATCGTAAGTGATGTTAAAGTGGTCTTAATTTTAATTAAACTTAATAAAATAAACGATTATTATAAAAATGTATGCATTTCTTATAATTGACTTGCTAAAAAAAATAAAATAAATAAGGTTATTCCTAATTTAATAATACATGTTACGAAAATTTTGACAAAATAGTAGCGTTCGTGTATATCATAGAGACGTGGTCAACGACAAATTCGACTAACAATTGGAGCTAAGGGTCCGCCTCTAAATGTGACATGAAATGATTTATTGTAAACTCATGGTGATCGTAGATTGCTTTGGTGTTTGAATGTAATCTTGTGAAATTCGCCATGTTTGTGGTTTTAGCTATATGTACGTTTTACAAAAACAAACCCTGTATGTATCCTTACTTTCAAATTGAAATAATTTAAGAACCATTATTAGCTTTCCATAGAAACTAAGAAAGCTACTAACTTAGTTCATACTCCATCCGATTCAAAGAGATTTTCTTGTTTCATTTTGCAGTTTTAAGGTGCCATGTTGGGGTCAATTTTTAGAAAAAATGAATCGTTCATTTGCTGCAAAAATTAGTAAATATTACATCTGCATTGCATTCTACTACCTCTACTTGATTTTAAGGAAAATGGGTTTTTCATTTGGTCTAAATTTAATGCCTAACATGAGAACTTAAAACTGCAAAAACAAACAGAAAAATCTATTTGAATCAGAAGGAGTACATTGTATATAAGTGTCTTCTAAGTTTTGGATAAAATGATTTGTTGTGGGTGAGAGAGGTATGACACTATTGATGTTTCAGATTCAAACTAAATAGGCTAACAATTTAACAAGGACCTAGTTTCATATATGTCTCTTATCATAATTGTAATATTATGATACAGAATAAACTAGTTTTGAATCGAACAATGCTAAATGACCAATATTATAGATTAGTT
This sequence comes from Spergularia marina, assembly GCA_963680865.1. Lineage (NCBI taxonomy): Eukaryota > Viridiplantae > Streptophyta > Magnoliopsida > Caryophyllales > Caryophyllaceae > Spergularia > Spergularia marina. The sequence continues at coordinate 14,721,224 of OY804554.1, forward strand.
GGATTTTACATGTTTGCTTGCATTTTTCTTTTCAAGTTACGACTTACAGTTATTTTAACCTTGAATGATAATGGTGACTATTATAAAATTGTTTCTAGCATGCGGTAAAATCAAAACCCGAAGAATCAGGTAAAGTTTAAAACAAAATCTAATTTCACAAACACATCCAGTTTCATCTATGCCTTTATCAGTTTCGAGGTATTATAAAAACAGTTTTAAATTACGGAGTAGTTCTTAAATAGAAGAACAATGAGCAATGGCAATTATGGAGTATAAAATAGTTGGATTACAGCGGTGACCACTATAAAGTGTTTGTACGTTTTAACGGTTGTTTATGGATACATTTGATTTGAAGTTCATTTTATCATTAAATTACCAAAAACCGAACAAACATAAAGTAAAAAGTTAAAAATACCGTAATATCAATAAAATTTTGTAATCGTTAAAAAAACCAACTCACAGAATTTCAAAAGTTAAGAAAATTTTGAATTTCAATTTTAATTTTTGAAAGTTAGTAGATTTAATTTTATTTTTACTTTTTTCCAATTTTGGCAAAAAAGTTAAAAAATAAAAAGTAGGTTTCAAAAAATTGGATTAATTTAGATTAAAATATCAAAATAGGTTTAATGAGTTAATCACCTATTCTCTAAATCCCGAAGGTCACTGGGAGCCATCACAGACCCATTTATGACAGCCATACACTATAGTTGTAGAAAGGAAGGAGAACTCTAATACATGATGGCGTTAAACTGACCCCCTCTGCAGACCATCACGTGTCTACAGATTAAATCTCTGAGATTTCATATAACGGAACTTGTGAAAGTTGAGCTGAGATACTCACAATGATAGCCGATTTCCAAAATACATGAACGTCTTTTTTGGGATTCCAAAACTCGGTATTGCGGTTGTAGTCACCTAAGCAGGCAGGCAGCGCAACGAGCCACAGAAGACATACACATAAAAAACAAAAGCAAATTAAATAGGAATGCTACAATTATTTCACAGACAAAAGCAAAATAATAGGTGTAGACACCAAATTTTGTCTCACCTTTTCTATTTCATTTTTACTAATCTATTTCTATTTTCCAATTCAATTTCACTTTATTCACTTCTATTCACCCATTTCTATTCGTTTATTTGTGAATAAAACGATTTCTCAACAATTTCAATTTCACCATTTTTTCTATTATTTATATAAATTTCGAAACTTGTGTAAATAATATTAATGATATTGATTTTCATTGTTTTTAATTCCAAATTCATTTATTCATTAATTTGTTTCACCCGGTTTTCATTTTTGCGAAAACCGAGGCAAAATTGCTCGAAACGAGTCTAACCTGACTTTATTTTTCTAACTACTAAACCACCTAGGTAATAACCTCACCTCATGATCTCATCCTTATGTCATGAACATTTACACTAACTATGTAGTAAAAATATGCTAACTATTTGATTTTTGATTTATTTTTTATTTAATGAGTCATTATTCTCCTCCCTCCATTACAATAGCAAAATGACAAAATTTGTTGTGTGTTGGCACTTGTTTTGGCCGGCCAAATGAAACCTTGATGAGCAAGTGTGTTTTTTTATTTATTTGCTCATTAAGTACATATTTATCACTCACTCATTCAATATCTTTCACTCATAACCTCTCCTCTTTCTACTTAAACAAATAACCCCTATTTACTACTATCATTCATTACTACTCATCACAAACAAAAGCAAAAAAAAGAGAGAAAGATGAAGGAAGGAGCCGTCCCACACAAGCAAAAAAAAAAAAAAGAGAGTTTACTCTCCTACATTCATTTCAACATTTGATCATATTCTCTCATTTAATTCTCACATCAAATTTTATCTTAAATCTAATCTTTTCTAATAAATGTGTAGTATTAGGATCGCTCTAGCTCATAAAAATAATTGAATCAATCAACTCCACCTCGATTAAAACTTGTTAGATAACTTAATACCTTAACTTGGAGGATCAACAACATTGATCGCCAAGGTAGTATTTCCTCTCCCTTTTCTTTTATGTTCTTGAATTTCAATTCATTTTTCTCTCAAATACATTACTAACATTTTTCTTGTCAAGCCTTGGTCATTAATGATGAAGTATTGGTTTATCGAGTCATACGGATTCATAAGCTTGCCTCTAGGGCCTCTTATGGTCGTTCCCTTTACTGAGGGGAACACTAGATTATGCGAGAGTATAAGGAGTGGAGTCCTTCGTGCGTTTCTTTTATGTTTTATCACTTTGCTACCTTCATGAGTGAAATTTATATTTTTGCAAGTTTTTACCAATTTTTTCCACGTACAAAACGGCCCAAAAGTCCAATCCGGATTTCTGCCTATTTTTAACTGTTTTTTAGTTCGATTTGTAAATTATGTATAAAAATGAGTTTTCGCTTTTGGGGTCTTATAAACCTCTCTGCAAAATTTCAAATCTAGATTCATGATAGAAAAATTATGAAGATTTTTGTGGCAAAACTGCTCAATCTTGGTTTTGGATCCAACCAATTAATTGCAACGCGTTGTTAAGCACTGAAAACAACTGTTTTTGGGGAAGTCTCCTTCACAAAAGTTGAAGAGCAGATTCCCATGTTTCCATAATGATAAGGCACAGAAATTAGTCATGTCTCTATCAGTAACTATGATTTTATGAAAACAGACTCTGTTTTGCTCAGAAATCCGATTTTCAACCTTAAATTTGTTTTATGAGTAAATGAACTCTTGGGATCATCAAAAAATTCATGAGTGATCCCAAGATTTTCATAAACCCACCCTCAACCCAGAAAAATTTGACGATTTCATTTGATCTACCAAACCATTCAATTTCCACCAACTTTCAGTTTTTTTGGGGTAAAAAATGACAAGTTTCTTCCCCAATTTAATTAATTTGATTAATTAAATGATTAGACTTAATAGGGAGTCTAAGTAATCCACCTCATTGAAATGTCAAAATGTTAAATACAATTTAGACTTAATTAGGAGTCTATTTAATCCAATTTATAAATATAATTAGGCTTAATGGGGAGTCTAATTAATCAACCACTTATTTGATGACTTTAAACACTGAGAATGGAATCTGGGTCAATCAAAGTCAAGTCAACATAATTCAAGAAGTCTACTAAATCCAACAAATAACCCAAATCTACTCGAATCAAACAAATCTACCCAAGTCTATCAATGTCAACCAATGTCTACCCAAGTCTACTAAACTCAACCAATGTCTACCCAAGTCAACCCGACCCTACCTAAAATTGACTAAAGTCAACTAGGAAATAGGGCGAGTCAACCGAAGTCGATTAAAGTCAATAAGGACTAAAATTGACCCCCTTTGTAAATAATGTAATTAATATAATAAAAGGCCCCAAAAATGTTTTCTTATTTATTCCCAAACGTCTTTCTCTTAGTTTTTCTAATTAAAGTTGTTTTCTCCATTTTTCCCAACGTTTTAAAAATTTCCATTCCTTTTTCAAAACCTTTTATACATGGAAGTAAATGAACTTTTCTTGATGTGTTTTGCATGTAAAGTTTTATTTTCCCGTTCTTCGTATGGACTTTGGGTTGGGCCCTACCCCAACACTAGGCAAGGATTGCCAATTCACTTATGCGCGTTCTTGAGGTCGATCTACATTCACATCTATCAACTATTCCACCAACGCCCCAGTGGAACACTTCTTGATCGAACATAATCGAATTGGCGATTTATTTTCCTTATATTGTTGTAGGGCCTACACGGGCAGCTCTAACAATACGCCCAATCCCACCGAGCTCAAACACACAACTCAATCCATTCCATTAAATCTCCCCGCGAGAGTCAATTCAACCAAAGTTAACCTATTGAGAGGTCTAATCTTTAAATTCACATTAGAGAGGTCGAGTCATCCACATTAAGACCTCGTTCAGGAGGCATGCAGGGTTCAGGAGGCATGGTGATCCATGGCGATCGCCGTCTCGATAAGAGGCACATAGATGCAAGCGGAATATACCTTGCTCTATTCTACCGTGGATCGACTTGACTCTAATGTGAGTCATCTATAAAGTCTCTCAATAGCAAGACTTTGAGTGATACGACTTTCTACCCCTTTCAAGCGAAGTAAACCCATCATTACCCTCCACATGGGTGATTTTCCCAGTGGAATCAACCCGATCATTTCCCCAGTGGAATGATATCTACCTTGTGGATCCATCCACCTACCCTCGCGAATATTAGCAGCTACCCCCCAGTGGAAAAGGTCGTTGTCGTGGGGCTGCCCGTCAGAACTACGTAGGGTTTTGATCCTCGAGTGGATTTCAATTCTACAATGAAAGGTACGTAGGGCAACTTTGGTGCTCAAACCCCCCAAGTCCGTACAAAAAGACTTGGGAACTTTTGTAAATTCTTTTTCCAAACTTTTGCATGTGAATGACAATGTGAAGATATGTACTTTTCTATTTCTACTTTTTATATGGATCTTAACGTAACCACTACACCGAGACTCTTTAGAAGGAAATGATGTATTAGTAAGTCCCCGTCCTTATGATGGAAGGGGAGACAAGTTCCAAATGTTCGCACCCTTTAACTAAGGCTCCGAACCCTTTTTCTCTGATTCGCAGACCAGTTTTCCAAAATTTGTAAATAAGCAATAAAACGGAATTTTGCCTTTAGGGCGCATGGAGTCATTTTTGGTTTTCGAAAAGTTTCCTTAAAATTCTTTCATTTGTTTTTTCGAACTTGTGCTTTTTAAACTTGTTTCGAAACCCTTCCTTGTCGGGGTAAAGACAGGGTGACGACTCTAAGTTTCTACCATCAAACCTTAGGTTAGTTCAATAACCTGCAAATCCCAAACCTTTTTTGCGAGCCCCGAAATAGGCAGCCCACAATTATTCCCCAAAAAGAGGCACTACCATCTACCAAACAAACAGGCGTATCACGAACGGGTACAACAACGACACCAAGCACAGGAATAAAACCCACAATTATTACCCGGAAAGAGTGACCACCATCAACTAAACAAACAGGCATAACACGAACGTCTACGACAGACACCAAGCACAAGAATGTTTTCAATATATAAGTAGCACGCAGCAGGACAGATAATATCTTAAACATCTCAATGCATAAATAGAACTAAAAATGCACCCAACATTCCGAACACCCAAGACGAGCGGCGATGCATGCCTAACCCACATAACGGGCATGTCTACATGAGCAACCACGCACAGAGACAGGAATATATACAGCAGGCAGGCGAAAGACTAGACCAAGTTACGATAACAAAGTATGCAATGAAGCACCCCTCAACTCCAGATTAGGAAGGCAAAATTGCAGGCAGTACATATTAGCCACGTATTATGAACAATTAACCGAAGAGATACCATATGTAATGCAAACTACAACCAGAGTGCTAGAATCTGACACCAAATTGACAATAAACCATACCATATCACCAAAGGCAAGACCCACTAAAAAAGAGTTAAAATCTGTCAGACAACATTTTCCAAAACACAACCTGACACACTTACAATAGCACCGAATATGGACCACACCCCCCCCCCCCACAATGATTGCATAATAAACATATTATCACATGAAATAATACAAATAATGCGGTCCTTTTAAAGATCTTGCGATCTCCATGTCCGAAGAACTGTGGAATGCCAAAAAGCACAATAGAACTCCCACCAAACACCTAAATTTAGCATTCAAATTGCATTGAGGAACCAGCAAGGCGTCAAAGCCAGCAAACGAGGCATGAACAAAACAAAGGAATTCAAATACAACCAATACCGTAAATTACCCCCTCCCTATAAAAGGTAAGCCTCGTTAACAACCCAACGAAGCCCCCTAATACGCACAACGAACACGTGAATCCAAAGGGTACACATACCACCATCCCGAAAACCTGTTAACTTACTGAGCTTTTTACGCATGCGACACACAATAAGATGAGCAACGGCGACACAGTCACACCCTGCCAGACACAGCAAACCAAGAAACAATTAAAACGCGGCCCTGAGATCCTAAAATGTAATGTATAAATAAGCCACAGCGTTATACAAACATCTACCAGCAACGAATTCAATCCATATCTGACGAGATGAAAAGCTCTAGAACTCACACACTCACATTTCCCTAATGCAGCAAAATACGCAACGTAAACAACACCAGCATATAAACACCCCAGACGCCCTCCCCCCGCCCTGCTGCAATCACCCATGGGCCCCCAAATCCCGTAGACATCTCTAGGATGCCCCAAATAGCCGGCAGGAAGGACCCAAAGGCGAAATCCCAAAAACACGATTAAAAAGTTCGGGAGTTCACGGGAACCCTTAAACTGAAGAAACAAATTTAAAAAACCATTCATTTAAATCTAAACCCCCACCCAAATCCAAAAAAGAGGTCAACGAGCAACCCACACACTCCCGATTTTTACAAAAACACTAGAAAACCACCAAGCCACATAACTAAAAAATACCCGTTGAAATCTCCCCGACAGAAGCCAACACAAAACAAAACCAAACAACAATCGCTAAAAAAGGAACTCTGTGGAAATAACAAACCTGCAAGCAAAAAGTACAGCCCCTAAATCAGCCAAATATATATGACAACCAAACGATAAAAAAAAAAAGAAAAACAAAAGAAAAAAAAGAAAAAGATGCTCAACACAACAGGAAGATCGGCCAGCAAAACGATTTACAAACGCTAAAAACTCAACATTAGAAAAAACAGCCATGAACAACCAAAACCAAGCACGACGATTTTCAACCTCACCAAGAAGATCGCACCACAAAACGGCCCAAACAAAGCCTAAAACGAATCCCAAATAATCACCTTTTAAATTTCAAACAGAAATCAAACAAAAAAGAAGGGAAAAATCGAAGAACAGAAGCTCACCAACAACAAAGGCTAGATCTTGCCAGACAAGGAGCCTTGGCCGGAGAACAGACGACGTTGTTGAATTATACCTTAGATCCGGAATAAAACCGAGAACCGTATTCATGTCAGATTATCAAGATGAGACAGTAGCGGAAGCGTACCTTGGTCCATCGTGAAAGGTTGTGGTGGTGGGTACGGATCTTCTAACTCTTTAACCTTCTCCTAAGGCACCAACTGATGATGGGATGTCAGAGAGTGAGAGAAAGATATGAGTTAGGGACCATGACCCTGAACCCTAGATATATATATAGGGTGTCTTATTCCTTAATCGGCCCATCATTGAATAAGGAATAACTGACTGGTCTCTACACATATTTAGTCCATATTCTTATTAGATGTCATGAGCCCAAATACTTATGGTAAACTTGATCACTTCTGTAGGCTAACCTTAAGACGGCCAAATACACACTCATATATGGAAAACATGTAGGCCCACACGATTGTAATTCTAACAATCTCCCACTTGGGCCACATGTGTTTCTGTATAATATGTGCATAACCTTATGAGCTCAAAACTGTTGCCATCATTAAAGACATCTTCGAACAATCTGGTCCATTGATTATGCCAACATAGGACCAAAGCGACTTTCGTCATCCAATGACTAAATCCTCAATGATCACATACATCAAACAGAATCAAACGACATAGATCAAATATGGATGTGTAGCATGGAAAATTACATGAAATGTGATCTTTACATGTCTATTTCCAACTAGTCCAACTATATTCTTTAGTGAGATCTTATTAAAAGATAAGAGGGTAAAACCATAAACTTTATTCTAAAACTTTAAACAAAAAACCATAGTACAAAACTTAAATGTGTTTATCAATAGAACATGAGTACAAAAAACTCCCACTAGTCCTCCAAAACCTTAAACAAAATAACACCCATAAGAGTAGTATGCTCATGAAAGACCTTGGGTGACAAAGCCTTAGTAAACGGATCCGCAATCATGGAGTTTGTACCAATATGCTCTATAAACACCTCTTCCCTCTGGATTCTTTCCTTTACAGCACGGAACTTGAGCCTAATGTGTTTGGACTTTGTTGCGCTCGTGTTGCTATTGGAATACAACACAGCCGCTCTATTGTCACAAAACAATTTAAGTGGTCTTTCAACTGTGTCCACAATTCGCAGCCCTCTGTTAGCCCTCCTAAACAAACGAAACACATGCCCTCTATTGTCACCAAACACACTCACTTCTTCCACTCTCCTCTATCTCTTGTTTCATCACAAAGGGGAAAATAAGAGAAGATAGAATAAAAGTTGCACAAAAACGGCAGTGTGTACATTATACACAATTTCTACAACGACACACTTAGGATTTGTTTTGATAAAAAACTACTTGATTAGGTGAATGGGATTGTTTGGTGGATTTATCTATTTGATCGCGCTGTAATCCTATAAACTACCGATTCTATTGAAATTAGACTGAAGTTAAATGACTAGAAATGAATAAAAAGATTGCAAAACTGACACAAGGGATTTTTGTACGTGGAAAACCTTCAATGTGAAGGAAAAACCACGGGAGGGAAGTCTGTGTCCCGCCAAGGATCGCACTATCAATGGATTATTCTAGTACATTTGAGATTTTTTTGCTATGAAAAATGGTGTAAGTGTATTCTTGTGTTGTTGCTTGAGTATGAGATGATCTTCTGGCGTCAATCCCTTCTCCTATTTATGCTTTGTACAACTGCTAGGGTTCCCTCGGCCATTTCCTTCTTTTTCTCCATGTATACAACCGTTCCTATATTCTCTCTTGACCAAGTCCACTTTGTTTTCCCACTAATCCAGTCTACCAACGTCCCTCATAACCGTTGCAATCCACCAACAGCTCACCCAAATTATCCTCAACTAACCCTGCATTCCTCGCCATAATTCTTGTAGCTAGGTAGTCGAGTAACCTCCTTATTTGACCTTGTCTTGCAACTATCCCGCATTATGGGTATCCGATACGCATCAAGTGTCGGATACTAATCTTCAGGCTGTCGAGCATCGGGCATCGGACTGCGTCTAAGAATCCTACATCAAGTAGAATTTTACTGCCTAAACAATTGTCCCCTGATTTTTAAAGATAAAACTTTATCTTTGAAAATCAACTTCCCAGGCATCACGTGTTCCCACAAGTGTCCGTTAACCCTTAGAATTCTTCAACAATTATGATTGCTCCAATGTCTCTCAACCACTAATATAAATACAACTTCCTCCTTTAACTTCCCGTACCTTAATTCAAATTTTCCCCCAATTCAATTTCTGCAAGCTTTCTCTCAAATCGCCAGCCATCGTAATCCATCCTCGCGAGTTGTGCGATCCTTGAATCACCTTCTCCGCCTTCATCCAGGTAATCTTCCTTCTTGTTGTACTTGATTAATTTTCCAATGGGAAAGAAATCAGTCGCATCAAAACCTAGTTCTTCCAAATCAGAAATTTCTTCCGTTGAAATTAATGGGGTTACCTTTATTCGTTCTGAGCATAGGAATTTAGCTGCTTTTAAGTGTTTGTTAGATCCTGAATTTGAGACTCTGATGAAAAATCAATGTTTAATCCCCGACGATGCTGTGTTGCTAATCCCTTCCCCTGACTCCCTGATTCGTGCTGATTGCTGGGTCAATGATAAGTATGTCTGTATGTACGAGTACCCATTTAGATTGAAACTCCCCATCCCCTACACTGAGTCTATGATGAGCATAGTCAAGGCTTTAGATACCCCCTTACATCAATATCTCCCTGGCTTTTGGAGTTTATTTGTGTTAATGGAGCATATTCGCCTCACGCATATGCTTGAGTGGGATTGGGATGTGTTGAGTACTGCGTAGGACTTTAGGAGTTATGCCAATGGTCGATTGGGTGTTAGGACCAAGGGGATGGATATAGTCAGCATACCTGGTTTATCCGAAGATAGGAAATGGGCACACTTCTTCTTGTTTGTCAAGAAGAGCTCCTTGGGCAAATTCGGCTCTGAGCATCGATCAGAATGGAATCCCAAAGGTACTTAACTTCTCTGATGTGTATGGCTTGTTTTTCTACTTTCTAAATCTCGTTCTTACTTCCTTGTTTGCGCAGCCGGTGAATACTTCAACTCTGAGGCTGGCCTCAACACTGAGGCTATCAAGGCGATCTTCAAGATAGCTGTATCCGAGAGGACTTTCCTTGGCACTATCAGTCACTTTGCTCGGACTACAGCGAAGAAGAAGAGGGGTGTAAGCGAGACACCGAAGGTCAGCGATTTAGAGGGTATTGTGATCACAGGGGAACAACAAGTCGACCATGATACTGTCGTCGCCCCCCTTTGCTCTCCAAAGATGTCCACTAGTAAGTCCCATCTCCAAATTTTCCTTAGTTGTTAATTTTGTTGACAAACATATGTATTTTGAAAAGTTCCCTGATGTCTTGTAGGAACCTCTGTCAGCCAAAGGACCCGCTCTAGTGGACTGGGTGTTATCGATCCGATGCAGGCATATGCTGATCTGATGAAAGACAGGAAACCCAAATCTTAGGTCAAAACAGTGAAGAAGGCTCCGGCTGAGCTAAAACAGGTTCCAAAGCCGACTCATCCAGCAGAGAAGAAAAGAAAAATTGAGACGACTCCTTCTTTTGAGATGATCGGAATCTAGGACTTGAAAAAGGTCGGAGACCAAATCGCTCAGGCAGCCGAAATCAAGCTCCATGCCGATTTTGTAAAGGAAAATGCATTGGAGTTATCTCAACAGAGTATCGGCGCATGTTACCATGTAAGTGTACTTCCCTAAATCTGATTAACTATTTATACTTGTTTTTGCCAATCTGACCTATTACTCTTTTGTCTTGTAGGCCCTGTTGTCCTCCACGACTGTCTACAAGAAGTTGTCAGACATGATGAGTGAGATGGCCCATCTCAAGGATCAAGTCAGAGAGGCCTACGCTGATCATGACAAGGCAAAGTTGGAGTATGGTACAACCATCAGAGAGAAAACTCAGTCAGATGCCAAGGTCAGAGGACTTGAGATGGATCTCCAATTGTTCAAGAGAAAAGTCAAGGACCTGGAAACTGCGAATCATTCTCAGGCTGCCACGATAAAGGAGCACGACAGGCAAGAGAAGTTGAATGCTGTCGTATACACAGTGAGGGCTAAACTCTAAATGCTGTCCGACTTCGAAGTTGGTGACACTTCTGGGCATAATTGGGATCGTGCTCTCTTGGGGAGAATGCTCCATGATGTCGAAGGAAATCCTGACTCAGAGGATAAAGAGGTTAATTCTGCTGCTTCTGATCACCCTGTTGCTAAGGAGACTGATCAAGTTGATGGGGCCACAAGACTTGTCGAGGAGCATGTCAATCCGACAGAGGAAACTTCGAGGTCGATGATAGCTCGATCCCTGCAGCTGAAATTGAAGCCCCACATATGGTCGTTGGTAGTCGGATTGACAAGGAGACTGTCCCTGGCAATGTTGGTAAGGCTTAGTTTTTAGTATTTTCAGCATAAGAATATTAGCTTGTTTTTAAGTTATCAGACAATATTTGTTGTTTTTAAGTTGTTTCTAAACAATATGTTTTAATCCTGGATGGATGTCCAGGTTAATAATATCTATGTTTGATTAAAATGATTGTGTTTGTTGTTGTGATTGACGTCATGCATTGGTTGTAGTAGCTAGCTTGTGTTTCCGTACCTGGAATGTGAGTGGGTAGTGTATGTCCACTGGTTAGGATGATGTATCAATAGTGTATTGTGTTGTAGTCATCAAGTACTGTGATGCGCATCATGTAAATGTGTTGAAGTCGACTTGGATGTGTATGTAGGACTGTCCTTGTTGTGCTCCTGCAAAATCGAGCAACATTGCAAGGGTTGGCCGTTGGCATTAAGCCAACGGCCCTCCGACGCTCAAGTCAGAATAATGTAGCATGCATAAATGATAAAAACATTAAAAGTTTCTGAATACTCAGAAAAGTACTTAAGTGCGGAAAGGTACTAAGTGTAGGTATACCGTATATTACCCTTTTTTTTTAAACTAACGCAAAAAATTAACAATAATACCGTTTGAGACTGGAAACATTCCATGGTCGCTCAATCATGGTACCATCGAGTGTTGACAATCTGTATGCACCTGGTCCGACAAGGGAATCTATCAGATAGGCTCCTTCCCATCGGGGTTGTAGTTTGTTGTCCGGCTCGTCTCTTTTCTTGTAATAGACCTTTCTAAGTACCAAGTCACCTTCTTGAAAGACGCTGATCTTAACATTCTTGTTGAAGCTCCTTGCTACGGCTTGTTGATGTACTGCCATTCGGAGCTTGGCCTCTAGTCGAGGCTTGTTGATTGTATCCAAGCTGGCCATCATATGATCCCGATTCTCCTCCTCAGTTATCTTCCCATATCAGAAGGTAGGAATTATGACTTCAGCTGGAAGTACTGCTTCGGCTCTGAACACTAATGAATAGGGTGTGTGACCTGTCGCATTTCTCGGAGTAGTCCGATATGCCCAGAGTACGTATGGCAGCTGCTCTGCCCAATCTGTCCCCTTGTTGGTCAGATTCTTTTTCAAGTTTTCCAAGATGATCTTGTTACTTGATTCTGCTTGACCATTTGATTGTGGATATCTTGGTGCAGACTTCAATAGATCGATGTTCCACTCGGCACAGAGCTTGGACGTCTTACCTCCGATGAATTGTTTCCCATTGTCGCATATGATAGATGAGGGTATGCCAAACCTGCATATTATGTTTCTTTTGATAAAAGATATTACCTGTGATTCTTCGATGCAATTGAATGCCTCTGCCTCAATCCACTTTGAAAAGTAGTCTGTCATGGCGAGGAAATAAAGTCATCCACCTGGTGCTTTTTGTAATGGACCCACAATGTCCATTCCCCACTTCATGAAGGGCCAAGGGGATGATATCGGATGCAGGAGTTCTGCAGGTTGATGTATCATCGGTAGGGGTGTTAACGAGTCGAGTCGATCACGAGCAGAGCCCTGCTCGACTCGAACTCGTGAGGGGGGTAGCCCTGCTCGACTCGACTCGTGAACTCGCGACCTCGAAATTTTTCAGCTCGACTCGAGCTCGAGAACAAAATCCTCGACTCGAACTTGAACTCGAGATCAAGCTCGACAAATACTCGAAATCAAGCCGACATAGAAAGAGATCTTATAGCGATTGAAGGTTGTGCGTCGACGAAATGAAGGTCGTGCGATTGTGCGGCGACGAGCGGCAAGGAAATGAAGGTTGTGCGGTTGTGCGACGACGAGCGGTGATGAAATTAAGGTTGTGCGGTTGTGCAGCGATGAGCGACGACGAATGCATGTCGTGCGATTGTGCGGCGACGAGGAGTGCGGCAGTGAGTGTGCGGCGAAGAGGAGAGAAGTTGAAAAAATTTAGGGAAAGTTTTAGATCTGAAAGATGAGTGGAACTTTATTTTTCATGTTTGTCGTTGAACCACCTTTATTTTGATCTTTATAAGGCTGTGAGAGTGAAAGTGTGAGGTGAGCGTGTGAGTGTGAGATTCGTGAGAAAATGAGTGGGCCACATTTTTTGTTTTTTTTTTTTTTTTTACCAAAAAAAATTAAAAGCTACAAATGGAAAACCAAAAGTTTCAGAATGTGCGCCTATAATTGACACATTTTACTATTGATTTCAAAATGTGCGCCTATAATTAAATTTTGAAATAAGGAAAATTTGAGTATATATATATTTTTCGAGTTGCTCGCGAGTTTTCGAGTCGAGCTTGGCCTTGCTCAAACTCGACTCGTGAATCTCTCGAGTCGATCACGAGCACGAGTCGAGCTCACTCGAGCCAAGCTTTGACCGAGTCGAGCACGAGTAGCTCACGAGTTCACCCTGCTCCTTAACACCCCTAATCCAAGCTGGCCATCATATGATCCTGATTCTCCTCCTCAGTCATCGTCCCATATCGGAAGGTAGGAATTATGACTTCAGCTGGAAGTACTGCTTCGGCTCCGAACACTAATGAATAGGGTGTGTGACCTGTCGCATTTCTCGGAGTAGTCCGATATGCCCAGAGTACGTATGGCAGCTGCCCTGCCCAATCTGTCCCCTTGTTGGTCAGATTCTTTTTCAAGTTTTCCAAGATGATCTTGTTACTTGTTTTGCTTGACCATTTGATTGTGGATATCTTGGTGCAGACTTCAACAGATCGATATTCCACTCGGCACAGAGCTTGGACGTCTTACCTCCGATGAATTGTTTCCCATATGATAGATGAGGGTATGCCAAACCTGCATATTATGTTTCTTTTGATAAAAGATATTACCTATGATTCTTTGATGCAATTGAATGCCTCTGCCTCGATCCACTTCGAAAAGTAGTCTGTCATGGCGAGGAAATAAAGTCGTCCACCTGGTGCTCTTGGTAATGGACCCACAATGTCCATTCCCCACTTCATGAATGGCCAAGGGGATGATATCGGATATAGGAGTTCTGCAGGTTGATGTATCATCAGGGCGTGTCGTTGACAGGCATCGCACTTCTTGGCGAACTCGATCGAGTCGCTTCTCATTTTCGGCCAGTAGTACTCTCGATGAACTTGATTTTCAGATCGATTGCTATTGTCAGGCCGATGAGGAGTGCCTCGTATTCTGCTTCATTGTTTGTCGTCCTGAACTCACAGCTGATAGCTCTAGGTGTTATGTCCCCTCGTGGTGATTTCAGCACGATTCCTAATCCTGTCCTTCGCACATTTGTTGCTCCGTCAGTGAACAGAGTCCATATCCCCAGATCATCGCCCTTCTCCAACTATTGGACCTCTATTTCTGCTTGTGGCTGGATGCTCGGCTGAAATCGACCACGAAATCAGCTAACGGCTGCGACTTGTGCGCCGTTCTTGGTTCATATGTGATGTCATAGGTGCTCAATTGTACGGACCATTTTGCCATCCTGCCCGATAGTTTTGGTTTCAAAATCACATTTCTTATCGGATAGTTAGTTCTGACAACAACTTTATGAGCTTGAAAGTAAGGTTGTAGTTTAGTCGATGACATTACCAATGCAAGAACCAAGTTTTCTAAATAAGAATACCTGGATTCAGCATCTAGGAGGAATTTGCTCACGTAGTAAATAGGACATTGTTGTCCGTCTTCCTCCTTGACTAGGACTCCGCTTACGACGGTTTCCGTGACTGACAAATAAAGGTACAAGATATCACCTGGGTTTGGTTTGGTAAGTAGTGGGGCCGTTGACAAGTATTTTCTCAAGGCCTGAAATGCTTCATCATGCTGCTCAGTCCACGTAAATTGCTTATTCTTCCTCAAGGTGTCGTAGAACAATTTGCACTTGTCGGATGACCTAGAAATGAATCTGTTGAGTGCGACAACCCTCCCAATCAGATTCTGTACGTCTTTGGTGCACTTCGGCGTTTGGAGGTCGATGATTGCTTTGATCTGTTCCGGACTCGCTTCAATTCCTCGCTTTGTGACCATGTAACCAAGGAGTTTACCCGCCGACATCCCAAAGTTACATTTAGCTGGGTTTAGCTTCATGTTATACTTTTCCAGGATATCGAAGGCTATTTTTAAATGTGCCATATGGTCTGATGCTTTTTTAGACTTGACTACCATGTCATCAATGTAAACTTCCATGATGTCCCCGATCTGGTCTTTGAACATCATGTTTATGAGTCTTTGATAGGTGGCACCTGCATTTTTTAGACCAAATGGCATAGATGTATAGCAATATATACCTCGATTTGTCATGAAGGCAGATTTTTCTTGATCTTTTGGGTCCATCTTGATTTGATGGAATCCGCCTGAGGCGTCCATGAAGGTCAGCATCTCGTGTCCGGCAGTGGCATCGACCATGGCATCAATATGAGGTATTGGGAAAGGATCTTTTGGGCATGCTTTGTTTAAATCTGTGTAATCAACACACATTCTCCACTTCCCATTCTTTTTCGGCACGAGAACCACGTTAGCTAGCCAATCAGGGTACATTACCTCTCTGATCATCCCCATGTCAAGGAGCTTCTTAACTTCTTCGTCTACGACCTGATTGCGTTCGGGTGCAAATTTTCTTCGTTTCTGTTTGACAGGTTTATATAATTGATCTATATTGAGCTTATGGGTGATTACCTCGGGACTTATACCTATCATGTCTCTGTGTGACCATGCAAAGCAGTCTTCCTTGGATCTCAGAAATTCTATTAGATTAGGATAAATTTCATCGGGAATGTCTGTCTCCACCTGAATTTTCCTGTCGGGTTGATCCTCTCTGATCCGGACTTCTTGGAAGTCTAACTTGTTTTCTTCAACTACTTGATCGGTCACACACTCTTTGATTTCTATTGCGAGGGCTTTTCCGCGTTTCTGATCTTGAGTGAGGTCATATATTATTCACGGGCAGCTCTGGGATCCCCTCGGACGAGTACTACACCCCATCTTGATGGTATCTTGATGCACTGATGGTAGGTAGATGGTAATGCCTTGAGGTTGTGTATCCATGGTCTACCTAACAACAAGTTATAGGGAGATGGACAATCGACAACAGTAAAAGTTTCAAAAGAGTTTACCCCTTCTACCTCTGTTGGCAATCAGATTTCTCTAATTGACAACTTGGTCTCACCGCTGAATCCGACTAGCGGAGTCGACTTCTTTGTGATGTGCTTTTCCTGGATGCCCATCTCCTTCAATGCTTCCAGGAAAACAATGTTGACGGAGCTTCCGTTATCGACCAGGGCTCGTTTGACAAAGCAGGGTCCGACGTTGATGGAGATGACCAAGGAATCATGATGTTCCTCGTCAAGTCCTTCTGCATCCGACTCATCGAAGCTGATGGTAAGAATGTCCTCGACTCTTTGTCTGCTTGAATTGGGGCGTAGGCTGTTCACCTTGGCATTTCTTGTGGCTGCAGAGTATGTTAGTCCACATATTTCAGATCCACCAGAAATGCAATTAATTACCTTTGCACCAGAAAAGAGGTCATTGGGATATGCATCCACGATGGGCGATCTGGTATTGACTCCTTTCTTTAAGATGTCTCTACAAAATCCGGCTTTGCGGAGTCTTGCTGCCTTTTTCATCAGCGCGATGCATTCTTCGTTAGTATGACCTGTTTCAGAATGAAAATCGCACCACTTACTCTGATCCCTTTTGGGATTTGGAGGATTCTTTTTGGGCCATCTGACTGAGTCACCCAAAGATTTGAAGTACTCGACCAATCGAGAACATAAGATATTGAATCCCTGCTCTTGGATTGTCTGCTCATTCCGCTAATCCGATTGTCCCCTGACTGCGACAATATCAGGTCGTGAGTATGGGGATGACCTGTAACTCGATCGACCTGCGTGTTGCTTTCTCGATGGCTGCTCTTGATAGTTTGGCATGTTCATCTTGTCCTCTTCTAGCCGGATCAGGGCTAGTGCTTTAGCCTGCACATCTTCAAAGGTAGAACAAGGGTATTTTGTTAGCTCATTATATAGTTTAGAATCTCTGATCAAACCTTGCTTGAATGCCTCGATGACCGTGGGGATGTCACATCGAGGGATCGATATCTCTTCGTTGTTAAAGCGATAAAGGAAATCCTTAAGGGTTTCACTTTGCCTTTGAACAACTCGATACAGATCGCTGGTCCTCTTGATCGGCTTCCTGCTGCTGGTTGAATGCAGTTTCTAATTCAGTTCAGGAGAAGATGCAACCATTTGGAGGATTACTAAACCAAGTGAGAGCCGGACTTCTCAACGTCTGGCCAAGACCTCGACACATGGCTGCATCCTCATCCTCCTCTCTAATGGGTTGAGTCTTCATGAAGGTCTTGTACCATTGGATATGCTCTTCTGGATCTGAGGTTCCTTCATAGATTGAGTTGTCAGGGTATCGAGGGATCTTTGGGATGATCCTGACGGCGATATGTCGGGCGAATGGCGAGTCTGATGCGAGTCGGGGGCGGCCGGCTCGATCGGGGGGGCCACTCCGGGTACCCTGACAACCTGTTGTCGTACACCCAGTATTTCCTGTCGTAAAGCAACAAATACGGGGTTAATTTCTGCCATGATACTTGAAACCAAAGACCTACCTGTATCCGACTGGTCCTGATTGAGCTGCAATTGCTCATCTCTCGGAGCAGATTGGAGGATGGTGACTCCTTGGGAAGCCTCTTGGTTTGACCTTGTTCCGTCTGTCCGGATCTGATGCCCCCTGTATCTTATGAACTGAGCAGGAGGTTCATCTTGAAAGGGAGAATCAAGATCTGCTCCCCATGATAGGTATGTCCGAGATGTTCCTTTGCCCTGATCTCTTTGATCCTCCTGCTGCCGAACGACAGGATTCGAGTATGGCGTTAGCCCTAGCCAATTCTCTCTCCAGTTGTTCAGACTTCTTCTTCTGCTCGGAATATTGAGCCCTCGACTTCTTCAGGTGTGAAAGAACTTCTGTAAGTGGTCCTTGTGGCGCATTCGACGTATTGCCATCCTCGAACATGATGACTCTGGTTTCCGAGGTGCGGGGTGACTCGTTTCCAGTGGCTGACATAGTGACAATTGCTTTAAAGGATTTCTCAAATAGATAGCCCCACGGTGGGCGCCAAATTGTTTTGGTAAAAAACTACTTGATTAGGTGAATCGGATTGTTTGGTAGATTTATCTATTTGATCGCGTTGTAATCCTATAAACTACCGATTGTATTGAAATTAGACTGAAGTTAAATGACTAGAAATGAATAAAAAGATTGCAAAAACGACACAAGGGATTTTTGTACGTGGAAAACCTTCAATGTGAAGGAAAAACCACGGGGGGGAAGTCTGTGTCCCGCCAAGGATAGCACTATCAATGGATTATTCTAGTACAGTTGAGAGTATTTTGCTATGAAAAATGGTGTAAGTGTATTCTTGTGTTGTTGCTTGAGTATGAGATGATCTTCTGGCGTCAATCCCTTCTCCTATTTATGCTTTGTACAACTGCTAGGGTTCCAACGGCCATTTCCTTCTTTTTCTCCATGTATACAACCGTTCCTATATTCTCTCTTGACCAAGTCCACATTGTTTTCCCACTAATCCAGTCTACCAACGTCCCTCATAACCGTTGCAATCCACCAACAGCTCACCCAAATTATCCTCAACTAACCCCGCATTCCTCGTCATAATTCTTGTAGCTAGGTAGTCGAGTAACCTCCTTATTTGACCTTGGCTTGCAACTATCCCGTATTATGGGTATCCGATACGCATCAAGTGTCGGATACTAATTTTCAGGCTGTTGAGCATCGGGCATCGGACTGCGTCTAAAAAATCCTACATCAAGTAGAATTTTACTGCCCAAACAGGATTCAACCAAAAATCCCAAGTATTTTTCTATAATAACAAGAGTATAAGCACATGTTACAACAAAAGAGCAAGCAACAATAATAATTTAACAAGACCATATGTCATAACATGCGCAAGTGAAGGAACCATAGTGATAATCCTAGCAGCCGACTCAGGGTGCGGTAAGAGCACCTTCATGAGACGTCTTACGAGCGTTTTCGGGGGCGCGGCCGAGCCACCAAAGAGAGGAAATCCTGACTCAAACACCTTGGTTAGTGGAGTATTATATAACTCGGATGGAAATTATTCAAGGTGGATTTTCGAAAAATGACGTGAATAAACAGACACAATTTTTTTTTTTTTTTGGCAAATATGTATGTGGACGATTAAAGTATGTTTACTTGTTTATCGATGGAGGTGTCCATGGATCCGTGGTGCCTATTTGATGATGGTAATGAGATATGCCCAACCAAGGCACAGGAAGAAAATTTGATAGTTAGCTTGTAGCAGCCCGAAAATTCAAAGGATTCTATAATATTATTTTATCAATTATAATTACTCTTTCGTTAAAAATCTTGAGTCGACTTAATTGTAGTGTTTTGAAATGAGATTTCGAGCCGGGTTTGAAATTTTTTATTTAATCCACATAAAAGGAGCCTAATCACCATCGTTTATACTTATCTCAAATTTATATTATGATTATTTAAAAAAAAAAAAAAAAAAAAAAATCCTCCGGAGAGCCTGTTTGGTATCGCTTCGTGTTTTCAGTTTTTTGTTTTTTTTTTTTTAAACCAAAGTCCCGTTTTTTAAAACCAGAAAGAGTAGTTTTCATTTTTCAGTTGTAAGTTTTCATTTTCTATATGACTATTATAGAACCAAACAATTTAAAGTTAATTTTGTAACTTATTTAACTAAAAATTTTACGCAAAAAAAAAAAAAAAAAAAAAAAAAACTGAAAACTAAATTTATCTCAGTTTGGCAGATTTATATTTTGGCAAATGAGAAATTCGTGTTCGGGACTGTTTTTGCGAGATTAAGGTAACACGATGTCTACCCCTTTTAATTTATTATGTGAGTGTAACTTGAATCGTTTTCGTGTGTACTGTGATTTTGTGAATTTAATGGTTGGGCTGAGAACCTGGACTACGTGGTTGATGGTGAATTTGACTTGTATTTGTTTTATGAGATGTTCAGAGAATTGTTTGATAGGTACTAAAGTTCTAATTTGCTAGTTGTTGGATAATTAGGTGAGGATTAGATGTTAATAAGATTTTTATCGGAGGAATTCTGTAAGAGTTTGTGCTGAACTAGTAATTGTAATGGTTGGCAAGTGCAGGATAGCCTGAAGGGATTGTGTTCATATGTTGGCAGGTTGTCATGCGACTGAAATATTCTGATGGAGTGAATAATCAATAAGCTTCTATGCTAGTGACTCGTTTGCATATATTGGGTATTAATGTTCGACAACTCTCTGTAAGGTAAAATCCAACTAGTGTTCACTTTAAAAGTTTGACAATATGGTGCTTGGATTCATGGGACTAAAGCAAATTATACCATGCTCCCGAGAGCACAAGCAGCATGGTATAAGCATTGTGGGATTAATAAGAGCAATTTAGTGGGACACGATATTGTTTGAGACTTGGCTTGGTTAATTATAGGAAACATAATTTGCCAAACTTAATTTGGGAGGAAGTTCTTTGTGCCAGTTTCGTATCACTCATGACACAAATTGGTAAACTAATGAGATTTGAGTAGAAGGTTTAAAACATAGTATGGGTTTTATTTTTGATTTAAGAAGTCATTGAATTTAGCGGTAGGCCTATTTAGTTGAACTTGGTATAAGGGCTCTGGTGGTATTGAAGCTAAGTGGGTAAGTAGTATGAGTAGGGATGGCAATGGACCCAAAACCCGACCCAGATTCGGCGGACCCGACCCACTTGGGTCGGATCTGGGTCCATTTTTTTAGACCCAATGGATCTGGGTCGGATCCAGACCCGGTGATAAATGTGCGGGTCGGATATGGGTCCTTGATTTGAGACTAAGACCCGACTCATGGACCCGCGGACCCGGCCAAAAAAATAGAAAAAAAAATTAAAACTTAATTTCTCACGATGCCAGCCTTCCCCTTCCATTTTCATTTCTCAGTCTTATCATGACTCACGCCCCATACTTCTCCGCGACCTCAAAACCTTTCCCCGCCGCCTTAAAATCATTCGCTGCCACCTCAAAATCTCATCGTTGTCGACGCCGTTGTCGCTCCCCCTTAGTCTTCTGAAGTTCTGATGAATGAGGAGTGTCCACCACAGTGATGATCGCAAATCACATCAACACATTAACGATCGTAAATCACATCGAGACGGAAATATCATAAGTTGCGCAAGTTTTACACATGACAAAATTGATTTTATAAAAAACCCATCTTGGACCCAGAACCGGTCCAGACCCGCTAGATCCTGGCGGGTCTGGGTCTGGATCTGTAAATTTTGGACCCAATGAGTATGGTTCGGATCTGGGTCTACTTGTAAAGACATGGATCCGGATCTCGGTCCTATAGAACCCGACCCAGACCCGACCCATTGCCATCCCTAAGTATGAGGATCAGAATGTAAGAGGATGGAGTTTGACATTACGACTGATATTCATTTAAAAGGGTCGTTTGTCTTTTGATATGGATTTATTTATGGCCTTGTGCCTTTGAAATTAGTCATTCTTATACTTATGGTTTGGTTTGGGGAAAAGCCTCTCGTTGTTTTAAATGTGGCGCAAAGCTAAGAATTGGTTTTGTTGCTGGATATGTGTGGATTTGTGTTAGATTATATGATCACCGTTCGATTAATAAAATATTAAGCACTTAAAGTAAAAGACAATGAAGCCTTATTACTGGGTGGACAATATAGGTTCCACTATCGGTTGTGCAAGCCGCATCAGCTTATTATTTGCAGCCTCACCGCATCGGTGAGTAAGAAGGCTAGGCTCTAGTACTACTCTAGTGGGCTGAAAATATCATTGTACCCTCTAGGGGGTGTGCACACTTAAGGTATAGTAGTCTTATGTTATTGCTGGAAAAACTCGGTCCACCCCGATAGGGTGGTACGGAGTTTCCTTGAATATTATTATTGTTGGTACTTTGTTACGGTAAGAGTTTCGTTGTTGATCCGTGAATTCCTAGCTCATTGAATAAAAATGGTTATGTGAATGATGGATTGATTTCTCACACATTGAGACTATTGGAATGAATAATTTTCTCATATTTGAGATTATCAAATGGATGATTTCTCTCTTAAATGATGGGTTACAACTAGATTGGGGTGTTTAATGTTCCTCAAATTTTCTGGTTCCATGTTTATTATGGTTGGATGATTTTTCCTTCCCTTTATAGGTGATGGCATGTTTTTACAAGGTAGAGTCAGTTACTCACATAGTAGCCGACGTGTTAAAATCCTTCATGCTACCCATCATGGGGTAGGTCTTTGGTTTATCTGTCTTTCATTTCAGGTTCGTTGGAGAGTAATTCGTGGGCCCTACATGGAGAGTTTATGTTTTAGCTTCCGTTGTGCTTACTAGAAATTTTTGTATAGGATTTTTTTTTTTAGCTGATGGATTTGGTTTTCCAAGTCAGTTTTGTATATTAATTGTAATATTATCGAATTTAGACGGATTTTATAATATAATAATATTTTTAAATTTAGCCGAAATTCGAGTGTGTTACATAGCTAGTTGCACGTCCAGAGGTTTAGAAAATTGAAACAGGATAGGAGGGATTGATATTATGGCTTGAATGGTATAAAGCATTGTTTGGGTCAAAATGTGACAACAATAGAAGATTTGTAACGAGGAGAATCCCTTGCTTTGCCCTCGCCTTGTGCCTACACAATTAGGAATGGTTACCAGTGGCGGATCTAGAAAAAATATTTTCCGATGTCCTAATCTATTTTATTATGGTGTCCCTCTATCTATTTAAGGGCACTTTTCGCGAATTTTAGCCCAAAAAATTGCGTTTTCGAAAAATTTTCCGGTGTTTGCGGACCACATACCCCTGGGCATGGATCCACCACTGATGTTTACCAACTCTGGGGCTTATTCATGAAGAACCCCCTCCGAAAATTAAGTTAGATTTAGTTTTGATCCCTTAAATGAGGTTTAATTCTGTTTTAGTTATAATTTTATTGATTTTAGTCCAAGCTCTCTTACCTTCCAACAATGAAAGTGAGTTCTTGTATATAGCTTTCCCATGGTCGGCACGGGTCCTCTTCAGAATAAAGGGATTGGCCCTAATTTGTTTTCCTCTATGCCATGTGTATGTTGGGCTTGCGCAGAAATGGGCCTAAATTATACCTGACCTTCAATCGAGCCCCATCAATAGCCCCAAAGCAAATCGGTTTGAAGGCTATTTGGTTTCTTGATGCAACACCCCGTAATTTTTGGGACTTTTATTTAATTAGGGTGTTACATCTTGGGACTTATTTAAATAATTAACTGCTTTTTTTGGGCGAGTTTCCTAATTGGACTGGTTTTTTTGGCAAATTACCTAATTACCCTTACTAACACTCCCCACTTCTGTTAGTTAAAAACGGGACGGGTAATAAACGGAGTTTAATACGGCGAGTTTTAAACGGAAAAAATATTCAAAAATACGGTCAAATATTCGTCTTAGAAAACGTTGACTTTTAAAAACGGATACGTTCGAATACGCGTTTAATACGTTCTCATAATCTCATCCTCAAAAGTTCGGATGAAAAATTCGGTATTTTTTTTATAATAAAATAGCTGTATTTTACCAATTTATTTCGTTTTACTGATAGGTAGGCTATCCAAATTCCGAATATTCATTTCATCTAGTGAATAGATAGATGACCAACGTCAGAATCATTTTAAGAAAACTAGTTGTTCAACCGCGTGCGTTGCACGCGGTTGCCCAACTCTACTTGTTACTTGCATCGTGTCTTTGTGAAGTAACAACACACAAATTGCTTTGACGCAACGACATCATCCATTGCATTTCAGACTAATTTACATTGGTGGTATACTGTCCATAAGCTTTAGGGAAGGTCAGAAAGTTTATACTTCCACGTCTCCCATGAACACAGCAAAATGAACAACCATGAACAAAGTACAAACGATAACATCTAGTTTAGGCATATTCATTACATAAAATTGTTCAAATTATTAAACCATAACAATGGAGCAAGTCCAAAATACCGCAACTCAAAGTCACACTACACTGAGTTGCGGGAGCACCATTGTCGCTTCATTCTTTTCATTGAAGCATTCATTACCAAAAAAGACTTGGTTACTAACCCTGTGTTGCTGATTAGTGCTATAACCACACAAAGGCAGGTGACCTTGCAGCACTCACTGCAGCCTCTCAACACCCCTGAGCATCCACTTCAGGACCTCATTCCTGTGGAGTGAAGTCGCTGGTCCTAACTTGATGTTGTACTTGTTCTTGGACAACTCCACCGCCATCTCAGTGTAGAATTTGTTTCTATCCTGAAAGTTAAGTTTTAGGTTGTATTAGTAGGAGACAATGAACTGAGCCAATTGTTAGCTTAGGTGTACATAGTAAAGTGTGTATTATGAAGTAACAATTTTTTCGTATGGCACACGATTGTTTCATGTGTTCAAAATTGTGGGTAAAGCATTTATTTGGTTGTAATTAACCAGGCCACATTTAGCAAATGAAAGCAACACTACTTACATATTCGGCCATGTGGTACAGTTCAGTGGCCTGAATCTGGAACAATTTTTGTGCATCCTCTGTGAACGCCGTGAAGCTCATTTTTCCAGTTTCATCTTTGGCCTCCAGCAACAAGCTCATCCTGCATTTTTAGGAGGCATAATTGGTACTTAGGTCAAGCAATTTCTAAGTGCGTCTCAGAAGTCATGTTGGTAACTAAGTCAAGGCATTAGACACTTACTTGGGCACAGAGGTGACCTTTTCCTTATCGCAGTGTTCGCAATCATAGACCACGTCTATGTCCTCACCACCGCCCTTTCCGCAGCCGCTACAACCGAGGTATAAGCGGACATCGGTCTCAGTGAATGGAGCCACGGTGACCTCCAACCAAAGCCGCTCTTGTATAACTGTGTTGCTCACCTGCGATGTAATCATTGTATGAGGTGTTAATGGAACGGAAGAACTATTAGCCATACATTTTTGTATTTATACACCAGCGGACATTAAAAATTTGTATGATATGACTCACATTTTTGTCCTCAAGGTCAGCAAAGGTTACCATCCTTCTCTCTCCCTCTGGGGCCCTGACAAATTGAGCCACTTGAGCACATTGTGTCAGCATAACAATATGCTTGCATGCCCTGTTTTGTTTATGCTCTGGTCAGTATCAACAATATACAGCGTAATTAATCAGATATTGCGTGTCTGGCTTACCATTCCCTCAGCTGATCAGCTTGTTCCCCCTTTGGCTTGATGTCATTCAGCGTGGAGAGAGTTGTTCCAAGGGTGAACCCTGCATTCATCAGAACCTAGTTTAGTACATGGTGCATGGTGCATTCTACTGTTTACGCAATAAATTAGCTTTACCGTTGTAGTCTGATGGCTTCATATCGGTGAACGTAACCACTGGGAATTCAGGAAAGAGAGCCTCTATTTCTTTAGTCTCATTAAGTGCAAGGTCAGCCCAGATCGTAACCAACATTGTCTCATCAGTGCTTCAATGTCCATGTGTTAGCAAAGGCGAAACAATATAGGAGTATAACTTAATTCTGCAAGGCCTATTTCTAAAGATCAGAACAGTTTTTTGCTAGCGCATTACCTGCAGTCAATTATGACTATCTTCCTGACAGCAATGTCTGTGCCTCCAAACCCGTGGTGATACCTAAGTGGCTCAACTGCTATAACTACCGCCATCACATCTGTTCATTAAAACATTCACACCAAACAGTCTTACACCATGAACCCAGGGTCAAACAATCAACATAGCTTGTAAGCGTACACTGTAATGTTTAGCAGCCTTACCATAGCGATCATCAGGGTTGTAATAGCGAGGGACATTTGCGACTGTATGGTACACAACTTGTTCATCATCCTCTGGGAAATGAAGCTGGCGGATGATGGTCTTGCTGCTGAAGTTAAGTGTGTACGGCAGTTCGTCATGGTTTTGGTAGTCTGGGTGTGCAGTTCTTATGTGTGCATTGGATATGTCGTATATCTTGTTACGCTCAATGGCATTCTCGTACGCAGCTATATCTGTGTTAAAGAGGGTGGTTCTCATACGGGAACCCTGCAAAAAAAAAAAAAAAAAAAAAAAACAACATAAGGTCCTGTTCTACTATTAAGGGGTGAATAGCTATTGCGACGTCTCACCCTTTCATCCTCAAAGGTGATCCTTTGGTAGGATGTTTTGGGATTCCTGGGAGAGGTCTGCTTCCTCGTTTTATCGATGACCTTAACTTGAACCACATAGTCCCTGGCCTTATTGTCCAAATCCACAAGGAATTTTCGCTCCGGTTTCATCACCGATTCCTGTAGAGGTCAAACAACAGGTGATTTTAAGCACAGCATAGCTCATGGATGTACTAATAATGACTGAGGCTCTTTGCTGAAATTAGTGAATCCCTGAATATGGAACCACTTTGTCACATAGACATATGAAAGCGCATTTGAAGAACTCATTAACAAATTTTTTCAGCAAGGTTTACTTTAAATGGCGTGAATAGTAAAGTATACATCATAACCGAACAAACACTTTATAAGTCATGTTCATAAAACACTTAACAGTATGTTATTATGGATCCATACCACTGATACAACAAACGCAATAACCATAACTGAATAGCTAAGCATACGTACGATATACAAGCAAACGTAAGAAAAGTAAAGTCAGAGGCCAGGTTCACAACTTAGGAGAGAAGAACAAGGACAAAAGTAAAGGTGAACAATTTGAATGAGCCTCCAGACTAAAAAAGAAAAAAAAAATGCAGAAGTTCATGTAGCCCAAAAAATAATGTTGAAATTCAGCCACTCTAGCTTGTTGCAAGCAAACGCGTTCATTTTATTTCTGCAGCTCTATTTACATGAGTTAAAAAAAGATTAAGTTGGCTGAAAGTTTTATTCACATGCTATACTCTGGCCGTAATAGTTAAGCATAGACGGTTATGAAGTTTGATTGTTGTTCTTTAAAGCTAGATATTAGTACGTAATTTATTATAGTTCCGGAAGAAAAAACATTATTTTAAGCATCTAAGGAAATCACGAGAGAAAGAACACGCCAACGGAAACAAGCAATAGACAGAATCATTTAGTGCAAAGATCAAAAAGAACATTCTAATAGAGTTTGTTATAAGGATAAGAATCTGACCTTTTGTTAAAAATGCTTTAGTTTGATTCCTCTTTTTGCTATGTAAGCCCTGAAAGTAGAACCAGAAATGTTTTTTTAAGTGGAGAAAGTGACATGGAAGACAATGATTAAATAGATAAAAATAGGACTGAGCAGAATATTTGTTTTCCTGATTTTCAGGAAGAATACCTGGAACTTTGTTGGCTGCTACATCAGTCACTTGTTGTCCCCTTGCTTTTGACCCTTGTGGACTGTATTCAAGCTCTTGGTCATAGACATACGGCTCCATCTCCTCTTGGGTGTCCTTGTGTCAGTCTTTCATCATTTCCCTTTTCCCAAGTTCTCTACAAAAACATATAGCGTTAACGTTTTAATTTGTATATATATATATTAACTGGTCGCAACCCTTACGCTAGCTCATTAAACATTTGCCTTTTTCCTTTTGCATATCTAACACGTTAATTACCCGTCACCTTCAAATCGAAGAGTATATATTTCAATTGTGCAATGGATTTGTGCGGTGACCTCTACAAATGAAGTTAATTGATTGCGGGACTACTATATTTGCCTTATAACTATTATAAGTAAATACTAACCATTAAAATTTAGTTTTTCAAATGTAGACATCGCTTAAACAACATATTGAAATTTAGTCTTTCAACTGATCACAAGTTTAGTTTCTATGTTAGATCCATTATTTATAATTGTTGAGATAATTTCACAAAACGAAAATACGATAAGCAACAACGAGCAACCCCAATGGAACAGTGGCCCATTTTAAGGGACGACATGGTCATTCGCTATTGTAGCAATCAGATCTCCATTGGAATTGCTTGTTGTCGCCTGAGGCACCAGCACTTGTATCATCTGAATAAGAAGTCAAGATCAAAATCAACTTCAAGACAAAAAAACATATGGGTTGTTTGGCAACTGACCATTAGGTTTGACGCAAACCAAGCTGGAAGGGCCTCTTGCCTATGCAAATATCCAGTCTCAAGCTCATCCGTCAAAAGTCACAACCTGTGTAAAAAAGTAGCCTATTTAAGGTTTAAATGGTGCACAATGATTTCACAAAATGAACTCCCCAGCTTTACCTAAGAGATTTTATTTATCCACAAATGACTCTACTAACCCTGGCCAACTGTTTTTGGGAGAGAGCTGAACTGATTAATGCGCCCATTCTTTTCTTTCGACTGTGAACTATACTCTTCAATATGTACATGTGTCTAAAAGCTGGTACTTAAGAGTGTGTTTGGACAAAATTAGTGAAGCTGTTAGAGAGAAGGCATGATATCCAGTTTGAAAAACACAAAAGGTAGAGTTACATACCATGAGTAGAGTCCGAAGATTGTCGCAACTGCACACTTGCTGGCTGATTGACAAATCTGTAAACAACACCCAAAAAATAGCCCGATAAAAAGGCCGTCACACTTCACAAAGAAAAGGAGGTCAAACACGCCTTTTATGCCGCTGTACTTCATAAACCCAACAGCATGCACACCCTTGTAAAAGTGCTGGCACGTAGTTAAGGCATCTAAGATGCAGCCAGACTAAGGGTTTCACATGAAAAAATCTCAAACAATTTGTGGAAACAAATGCATTAATCACACACACACATGAAAACAAAGGGAAGATGTATGACAATATGTTGTCGTTGGAAACAATTTTGTTCTTTATAATTAGACAACGCGGCAAACAACATGCATCTTGTCTATCCTAAGAGCCATTATGTTTCCGACTTTTCTGTCAAAAGTCTTGTCCCCTGACATACGAACCAACTCCAAAACCCAGACCCAAGAAAGAAAAAATACACAAATGCAAAAAAAGAAATTGTAAATTTCTGAATATGCTTCGTCATGATGTGGCTGCATGGGAAAACATGAGCAAAATCCCAGAGCAGCTTGTCAGTTATCGAGGACCAGTCCTGCATATTTTTGATAGTTGTGGCATTGTCTTAGGTAATAACTACTTGTTCAGCATTGATGATAGCAGGTAATGACAAGCTGCAAGCCCAAAACAAATATAATAAATGCCAGCTGCCTGCAGAATTGACGACAACATCAAAATTTTAGAGTACATGTAACAACATAAATAAAAAACTGAAGTCTACTATCAACTTAGTGTTAAATTTCCAAATGTTGTATGAAAAAGTTATGCTGCACACTTAGTTTTTATTGACTTGGATAGGGTCGCGGTTTGCATGAATGGGTGCAAAGCGGCAGTGGGGTTTTACAAGGAGCGCTGGCACCTTAGGTCAGCAACGAGAGACTTCGATGGAGCAGTTTACACACATTCTTATGCATGACGCTGCTCCATCAAACTCCCTCACCGCCACCTGTTGTACGGCCACCTGTAGCAAGGAATAGACGGGCAAAGCCCCAAAAACAATTTAGAAAACATTTCCTAAGTCCGTGTTTCAAATTTTAGGCAAGGTTATCGAGCGTCTATGTAAAACCCCACGAAGTGTTACACTTTACATGAGAACAAGAAACTCCCATGGTGCAGATTGATACACCTTGGGATTCTATCGTTGCCACTTGAGAGATCACCACTTATATTATAGAAATAAAAAGGCGAAGGCTATTCTCAACTTTAGAGAAAATTTCCATGCAAGTTTATTACTGAAATTTAGTGCTACCCGGCTCATAAATTTATTTTCAGTGACAAACGGCACATGTCAAAATTAAGCCAACTTCTAAACCCAACAATATAAACCATTGACATAAGACGATAATCTGACACAACATCACCTCCCAAGACAACAGCGGTTTCTAAGCCATATGTTAGTCTAAACATCAGACTTCGTAGTTCTATGACCGCGGTACATTTAATAGCCAAGTTGCAAGGGTCTTACCGTTCATACTAATGCAGTTCAACCACCAGGCAAGGCAGATTGGCCAAGAAGCTAATAATTTGAGTATGTACATTGGCAGTCAACCATCTACGACGAAAGGAATGACAACCTGCACATTTACACATAAACGGTCAATTCCCCCCAAAAACCACAGATGCCCAAATAAATAAATCATAACAACTTGCACATTTACACATAAATAGTCAATAACCCATGAACCAAAGACGTCTTCAACATCTAAAAAGACATACCATAACAGATTCCAACAATTTGACATGTAAAGACCCAACACACCTAGCATGCTAATTCTCTATGATGCCTGCTCGCTTCAACACTTCAAAAGAAACTATATTTTTCACAGAATTGACATCTTTAGTTTAAGCAGTTGCTGCATCCACCAACACTTTCAATTGTACAGCTGTTTTAGCACGAGAGAGCGCAACGTACAACTGCCCATGAGAGAAGCAGGGGTGCGGTAAATAAACACCAACACGCTCTAAGGTCTGACCCTGGGCCTTGTTAATAGTCATGGCAAAACACAATTTTATAGGAAACTGTTTTCTCTGGAATTGGAATGGATATTTTGAAGAAGCAGATGGCTTGAGTGTTATCCTTGGCAAAAAAACCCACTCACCCTTGTAGTAGCCCGCTGATATTTCGCACTCAATCATGTTTGGTAAGAATTTTTTACAGACCATCCGTGTTCCATTACAAAGGCCTGCCGCTGGGTCTAGATTGCGCAACAGGATCACCGGACATTCAGGCTTCAAAGCCAATTCGTGGGGGCTCATCCCCCCAGGGCACAGAGTGTTCAAGAATTTGCAAGGGTACGTTTGACAGTTATCATCCACGACACTGTCAAAGCTTTTGTATGTATGATGCTCCCCTGGAAATTCAGCGATCAATAGGCTGTTGATTGCATCCACATCAACATTTTTTGGTGTCAAGATTGCCCGTTTGTTAAAAATGTCAGAAGAGAAGGTGGCATCTGCTAGCTCCGGGAAGATGACACTGGATAGCTGTGGTAAAAGCTCTACCTCCTCAGAAGGCTGCATCATTATAGTCGGTGGCAGCTTCACAAAACCATTTCCACTTGTTTGTAAAGCCCCATTACCAAGCTCTAGCAAGAAGGCAGAGAAGCAAGGGTCATCTCTGGCCCTGACATTCTCTGTTGATCTAAACTTTTCTAGCATAGGCCATAATCGCGAACTCACAATACTTGCCTCAACAGCTTCAGATTGAGTCCGTCGTGGAAGTACTGGTAAAACCTGTCGAAAATCGCCCCCAAAGACCACAATTTTGCCACCAAATGGTACTTTGCTTTCACATAAATCACGGAAAAGCAAATCAAGAGACTCTACGTTCTCTTTTTTCGCCATGGAAGCCTCGTCCCATATAATTAGTGTGGTCTGCTGGAGCAAAGAGGCAAGACTGCTTTGCTTGGACACTTCGCACGTAATAGCCTCACTATCATCCGTAGGTATTTTGAAACGAGAGTGCGCAGTGCGACCAGAAGGCATGTTTGAAGCAGCAATGCCTGAAGAGGCGGTTGGTAAACAAATTTTACCCATTGAACGAATCTTAGCGTACAATGCACAGTACAAGAAGGTCTTTCCAGTCCCGCCCGGGCCATCTATGAAAAACACGCCTGGTTTTCCAGCCTTCACTCGGTGGACTATCGCCTTATACGCTGTTTTCTGTTGAGGATTGAGCTCCTTTCTCGCATTGATATACTTTTCTGGAACATGGGCTTCTAAGGCATCAATAATGTCCCGAGTCTGCCGTATCGCCTCGTCTTGCACATCATGGAGGTATTCTAAATTGAAATCTCTAAATGATTTCCCCATGCCTTCTAAATACGACTCAACTTTCTGAGCCGTCATCTGCAAAACCTTTAACTCATTTCGTGGAAAAACCAGTTGGTAATCCTCGGAGAGAGCGTCATAATACTTTTCCCAGCATCTCTTAGGGTCACTTGGCTGACAAAAAATCAACACCGTAGCAAACAAGCGGCGTAGGGCACGTGGCATCTGAAACTCCACAGCCTCATCCATGCAATTCTCTACAGACTCATCGGACTCTAACAACCCTCGTTGGTAGGCTGCATCTTGGAAGGTAGCACATTCATGGCCACCCACCTTTTTGAGGTCCCCATAAGAAGTAGGACCAGGAACTTTTGCCAACAATAGCCTAAGGTAATACCGCTCTCCATCCCCCGGAGCTGCAGAAGCTAACCTGCCCACAACAAACCCACGTTTCCTGTCTTTCCACAATTTTCCTTGGGCATCCCATGTGAAATGTTCAGGGTACTCGGAGTAAAAATACTTACGAACATTAGGCCCCCTTTGCGCATTCTTAGTGAAAAACTCAGTAAGCATCGTTTTTGAGACACTTACATCATTAAGCACATTTTTGATGTTTTCATTTCCTCGAAAACGAACCAAATGCATATTGTTCGTGTGAATTGGAAGGGGAGTTACTGGTGGATAAATCTCAAACAAATCAAACCCAAATATTCTCCAGGCTGCTTCGGGTGGCGAAACCCACCGACCAGCTTGGTAATTTTCGATTTCGTCTACCGATCCTTTGCCTGTTTCTTGCACAATAGAAAAGGAAACACGGTCGTGTCCCTTGTAAACGTACTTATATAGGTACTTAACCGCTTTGATGGTCGAGCAATTTCCACGTTCATGTGGCAATCAAACTTGGCCAATAGATAAGGATTGTAAGGGACAACCCATCTATTGTCCAGGTTCGCCTTTCTTACACGGACCGTTTCTCCAGTATCCCTTCTCTTATAGACTGGATGACAATCATCACCAGTTGTTGTGTACTCAGCGAAAGGTTTGGGATAACTTGCCTTGCATTTTTTTGTATGACCATCTAGCTTCATACAAGCACATTTGGGGTTCAAAGATCCACATGGTCCATGCATCATGTGCTTTATGACAGCAGCCCGTAAATGGGGGTTATCATATGATGGGATTTCAGCACACGTGTAGTTATCAAAGACCTTAGGGTTTTGGATTTTGTGCCCAGGTTTAAGAATTATGAGGAAATGAGCATGAGGGAAACCCCTCTTCTGGAATTCAATGACGTATATAAGAGCTGCGACCTCTCCGAACACATGGTTTTCCATTATTTCCTTCTTTAAAGCAATCAACTTTGCACGAAAAATCCTGGCAACCAAATCCGGCCTGTTCTGGTTGTGGTCACCTTTTCGAAGTTGTTCCTTTATCTCAGGCCAATTACCGTTGCAAGTCATTGTGAGAAAGAGGTCTGGTTTCCCATATTTTTGGACGAGGGTCATTGAACTGAGATATCGCCTCCGCATGTCACGTGGGCCCCCAATAAAAGACGGAGGCAAAATAACCCTATATCCAATATTGGCAGCATCATATTCGCCTTGAACGACTGTGTCAACTATCCCTTGGTAAAGATCTGCCCTTATCACATCTTGATATCTCCGATAAAAATCCAACCTGGTATTCTCAAGCTTTACGTACATGTCCACAAGGTATTGTTGATATAACCGACCACAATTTAAGAGGTGATTATGAGGTCGTATCTGGAGCTTGTAATTATAATACTCTCTGCATGATATGTTCTTTCCTCGTTTCCCAGGCCTCGCAGAAGCCGCTGGCACCCATAAAAAAAATGAACACAAATAAAGTAGGGACAGAGAAAGGTAAACAGATACCACAAAAGGTGTTAGCAACTAATAACTTTGGTAAGTCACAAACCTGCTTCCTCCCGAGCTAGCAATTCCTCCGCATCGTGTAACACCGTGGCTACATGTGTTGTTTGGGATTCAACAGGTTGCGAGGTGCCGTCTCTAGAAATTCTACTCATTCCTGGATGCCAACCGCAATCTCCTCTAGGATATAAGAGAGGATACTGCAACAGGTCATAGCAACCATAATAGTGCATGATTCTATGAGTCTTTTCAGCCTTTCCGTAAACAACTATGTGTGGCCCGCTCGACCCATCTGAAGTTGAGGAGTCGAGCCACACCGTAGCAACTTCGTCAGCAGTAGGTGCATTATAGACTCGCTGGTCTAAATTTGGACTATTGTTTAACGCAATCCTAGTGTTTTCAGTTACATTCAGCTCACTCAGTGACTTGAAAAAGCAGGCATAAGGGTTGTCCTTCATAACATCCATTAAGATATCGACAACTGAAGGAAGTAGCTCTGGGAAAAAACCCAAGCGATTATTCTTTTCATGATCAGCATCATAGAAGTAGAGTTGTAAGTACTGTGGTTTGTCATCATGGGGCAAAAGATTTGGCACGAAGTGATAGATTTGTCCGTGCGCCTTGAAAACATAGATGCCTTGATCACTCATCATGTCAAACGACCCCCCTAAAGATGTAAAGGCAAATAGATTGTTGTACAACCTAGCGTATGTCCTGAAATGCACACTATCTGCACTTGGCCCGGTGAACAAATCCACAAGTTTCTGAGGACAATCATTTGATGCCAAGCTGACCTGTCCATCGGAGCAGCAGAATCCTTTGGATTCGTACATGAATTTGGTCGCCCCACACTTATCACAAATGGTTGGCCGGCTTAATTTTGTACTGTGGGTCGGCACAGGCTGACCGCCCAAGGCAGCTTGCGCACCTGTGTATTTAAAGGCAAGTTTTAGGCATGTGTCCTCACACTTACTTAACTACAATAAATGGTAGCTAAAAAGAGACCGTACATTTCCTCTTTCTGCGAGCCTGTGGTGTTTCTCTAGGCTTTCGAACCCTGGCTGGACTGGTTGTCACATCCTCGTGTGTAGAACCGCTGGTCTCACCTTGTTCAGCGACAGCAAAATTTGTTGGCATGCCCATAATGCAATGCTGCAGCGAGCCTGCGCATTGGGAATGCAAGTTTAATTGTCAAGCCTAAACCCATACGTTAAGCACAACACTTGTTTAAAGCACGCGAACCTTACTCCTCCGTTTTTTTGTTTTTTTTTTTTGCCACCACCGTTCCTGAAGGTGCTGGAGGGGCCGTAAAAGCTGGATCAATAACGAGGTTTGTGCCACCATTCAACGGCACGCCTTCACGTAAATTGCTGCTCCCATATGAAAGTGATGTTGTTGGCACAGAAGTTGCTAACATGCGCTGGCGCCGTGACACTTCACACCGAAAAAAACATGGTTTAGCAGACCAAGATTAAAAAATTATGGCAAGAAGAAGATTTGCGAAGAAGGTTTTGTCTTTTAATCTCTGTTTTATCAAAGGTGTCTGGCTCATCATTTGCGGGGGAACTACATTGGGCGCAATTGACAGCACATCGAGGGAGTTATTTGCAGCATCCTGCACTTTATCAAGCATGTCGCTGGATCCGCCTGCCATACTTGTTGTGTGGCATGGTACTCCCTATCACACATAGGTTGAATAACACGTTGTAGAGGCACTAATTTTCCATAGGAGTGTTAACAAAGCGTCTCACCAGATCCGCAGTTGCACCGGCAGGCGTAGAACGATGACTCTTCCTTGCCGCACCAGTCCCAAGGGCATCATCAAGCCATCCAGCGATGTCTGATTGGCTGCGCCCACGTTTTTTTTCTGTTAACAATGTAGAGTGCTTAGCCATCCATTCTTCACAAACAAGCGAAACTATTCTCTAATAGTTAAATCTAAGGTTTCAAGGGTGTCCAGCACACCCTAGAAATTGCGTGGTTCTATATATAAGCAACGGATGCCCATCAAAGTTTTGTATATTCACTATTGGTGATATCCTATAACCTGGATTATGGGCATCAGAACAACCTAATTACATACCCATGCTAACGCGAGATTTAATGTACACTGCTTTGTTAGAAACTCTAGATATAAACTGAAAGCACCCATAAATGTATCACAACACCATACCATGTCGTCAGTAAGTGTACAAAACATATTTCCACGACATAAATGGCATGGTCCACTATGTATGCCTACGCGAGCAATCACCAAGAACAATAAATCTGCACATCACCACATGTACAGACGTTCACCCCCGTTTATCACCACATGTACATGCGCTCACTCCCGTTTAACACCACATTTTCAATCATTTCAATAGACAAAACGCACAAAAGGCACACGAGAACCCGTCAAACCACATGATAAAGAGGAAAAATTAAAAAAACACACACACACACAAATAGAATTTGGGTAAAGACGTACCCATCAATACAGGCCAAATCGCTGAACCAAGCAACCTCGGCAACAGCCCGCAAGCGTGAATTGTTTAAAACACAACGTACGACAATGTCGCCATAACCTGCACAAAAAGGCATACAACACACTGAATTTCCTTCCCACGGCGAACGGGGCACATATTTAGATCAATCCCCAGGAAACCAATAAGTGCTTAAGAACAAACCAATCTTGAACATATTGTAACAACCCTAAATTCTCGCAATAATAAATAAGGAAATATCACAGAATTGTTACGCCGCAAGCCACCCTCGCCTTTTTCCCCTACCGTCCTCTCTTTCTCTTGGTTCAATCGAGAGTAGTAAGTTCTTAATTCCTTTCTTTTTCTTAATCGATTAAATTGGGATTTTCGAGTTTGGTGTTCAATTGGTGATTAGAGCACGATTAGATTGTTTAAATTGTTGTTTTAGAGTTCCAATCGTGTTTATGGTAATTGTGGCTTATGGTTTGTGGATTTTCGAATTAGGGTTCTTATTAATTGTGCTCGATTTTGTTATGGAATTGTTTGATTTTGGTGGAGTTATTTGTTATGATTTGGGGATACTATGGTATTATGTTTTTTTTTGGAGCGTTTGATGAGGATTTGAGTGAGGAACGAACCTACTGTCGGTTCTGAATTTTGGGTTATTTGGGTGTTGTTGTTGTTATTTTGATGATTAATTGATGAAATTGTGTAATTAGTAAGATGGGAAGGATGTGATATTAATTTGGTGTGATTGTTGGAAGGATTGGTTGTCGAATTCATGATTTTTGTGACCTTGTTGTAGTTAGTTGATTGTTTTTGTGTTGGGTTTGTGATGGTGATCGTGTGGTAATTCAATCTTGTTATTTTGTGATTAGGGGGTGTGTTTGAGGAGATTCTGTTTTAGCCTTGCAGCAGTTTAGTGTTTCGCTCAGAGTAAGGTAAGAACGTTGGTCCATCGCTTGCCTAACACATGTTGCTCCTCTGTTGGCTTTTCTATTCATATCCATCGTTTTGTACCCTTTTTGCTTGATCTCGTGCTCTGCGCCTTTGATTTCGTGATTTATTCGTATGGGTTACTCTAGCCATACTTCTCTGCCTCTCGGCCCTGCTTCCTCTTGGCCGAGTGGATCATTGGAGTTTCTGTTTCGTAATGCTTGAATTGACTCGTTTTGGCTTATTGGTATTCCGGCCTCGGCCGTTTATAAATCGTATTATCAAATAACGTACCATCAAATAACGAATATAAAACGGATGAAAGAAAAGAACGATATGATTACCACCTAGAGTGAATGTGATGCGGCACAGACCGATCACTGTTTATACCTCTGATCAAGGTACTGTTTCGGTCGGAGTAGCTACCGACTGCCTATTAGGCTTTCCTCCTAGAGGTACGCATCCTACTGGATCTCTAGCGAGGGGTGTGCACATTTTAAGTCTTTAGGAATCGTTTAAATGTACTCTAGCTCGCGCCGGTTCGAGACTGTGGTGGCTGCGGGGTAGGAGCCCAGCCGTGTATGATTGGCAAGACCGTTTGTCTCGTCAGCGATACGTAACTATCACACTGCCGTGTCCTGATGGTACTCTGTATTCATTACTATATCCAATGCTTATTATTTGTTAGCTACGCGCCTCAAGGCGCGTATCTTTGTTTCTCTGCTTTATGTTTCTTACTCAGCCTGTGCTGACGTTCTGTTTTCTGGTTCGTTCCCTACCATGTTCTGTGGCCTATGTCATTCTTCGATGGCATAGTTGACAGGTCTTGATGATATGGATGCATGATAGAGGGACTCACTTGCATGCTGGGGACTTTTCATAAAAGTTATTTGGACATGGACTTAATTTGGTTTTGTAATTTAAATTTCAGTTTTGAGAACTGTAGTTCGACATTCTAAATCTTCCGCTGTCGTCTTTTCGTTTGTTTGGATTTATTAAGTTGTATTTGAATTTCAAGCCTAGCAGTTGACTCGGTAGTCAACTGCGGCGTAACAATTCTGTGATATTTCCTTATTTATTATTGCGAGAATTTAGGGTTGTTACACATATTCCCGCCAAATTAAAACACAAACATACATCATAAGTTTATGGTAGAGCAGTAAGGCAAACAAAACGGTGCTAAACATTTCTTTGCTTTTTTTTTTTCTTCCCAAAGACGTGAATTCCGAACAGCTTTAGAGAAAGGAAAACCAAGAAAATGGCATTATATTAACAATGTCAAGCCGTACACACCTAATTCGATTACAATCACAATTCGTCTGAGTGCACCAACACAACACAAACACAACACCACGCAAGTGCTAGTCATAACGGCCATAACCTAGACACCCAAAAAAGGCCAACCTAAGAAGCCCCAAAAAGACAACACCCTCGTACACATAGAGGATTTGGGGATGGGGGATCTAACCAGTATCCGACCCTACAAACTCACGACCCCTTGCAATTGCCCTCACATGGCGCCATCCACACTGAAAATAGTAGCCAGGTTGTCGGGTATATTGTACAGGCATCCCGGGGTAACAACAGTATCGGTACCTACATACGAGGTAGTTGTGCATGTCCTTGGTTTTCTCGGAGCAGGAGGCGGCGACCCAGGAGCTGGGATTTGGTTCTCTGGCGCATGTGGTGTTCTGCGCTGCATGTCCAAAGCCAAAGGCACAACAGCTAACGATCTCGCAGCACTTCCGAGACTCTCTTTAACAGCGATATAGCTCTCCCGTTCCACCACACACTGTACTTCAGCCCCCCGCATCTCATGGTAGCTGAGGTCCTCAATGTCAAAGCCAAAGAGTGGTTGTAAGCACCTTATAGCTCGCCTTGCCAGGTTCTGCCTTGCCAAAGCCTCAGTAGGGCTTGTAGGACCCATAAGCCATTCCATGCGAACGGCATTGTGCTGTATGCCAAAAAGACACACATATTCCGCACGCCTTAGTTTGAAACAACTGACCTCAGTCACCTCAACAGAAAACTCCTTCAGAACATCCCCTAAAAGTAGTTCAAAATCAATTGACACAGATTCAGTGATCTCATCTTCGGCTACACGCCTTCTTTTTCCAGCACGACCGCCTAGTTTCTCTCGCTGTGTCTTGTAATAACAAAGACAAGCCTCGTACTCCTCTTTTTTCTTCAGATTGTAATCTACAATATGAACCCCCTTTTTGGCCATAAAAAACAGCAAAGCCTCCTTTGCAGCCTCTTGTTCAGAATCAAGGGTCTGAGAAGGGCCACCCTCAAAGTAGTAAGCTAAAGGTTTCTGGTCGTCTGGGCGCACCACCACCGCAACAATATTACCCTGGGCACCTGTCCTAGTGTACAAGGGTTTGGTCCAGCCGATCTTCTTCACCACATCAGCAAGCAAGCTTCGGTAACATATCCTGATAATTTTCCTCCCAGTCTCCATTGCCTGTACAGTTCAATTCCAGAATTCAGTCCCAACGTCTCCTGACCTCCACGACACCTGTCCACCCTCACACAGCACCCAAAAACCACGATAAAAAACACACTCTATGCACCAGAACATTTAAGAGAAAACTCTAAACCCCCCAACAACACACACCAACCCGAGTTTTTTTTAAAAAAAAAAAAACATAAGACAACCTTCGGTACGACTGAGCACATATTTTGGTTACAAGAACATTATTATAATAAGCAAAAAGCACGACAACATAACTAAAGCCAACACCCCAGCTTCCCAATAAGACAGGACACAAACACCGCCGCAAACACCAACATGGAAAACATACCATGGAATTAAGCACAACAAGCGAAAAGCCCTACATTAGCCATATGCATGCTAAGAGATCTAAAAACACACAAAAGAAAAAAGTAGTCACCAAACCTTGTGTAAGCAACCACAGGTAACGTGCAAAGAAGAACGAAGTAATGTAGACCGCAGACCTGAGACCATGCACAGAAACGTTAGTTAGCTTAGGTACATGCACATCTGCCATATTTTAGAGGCTTATCTAAAAAGATTTTTCTCTTTTTTTTTTACATTCAATTTATAACAATAGCACATGGACAATATCAGTGAAATGGAGACGATAAACAACCGCGCATAGGCAAGATACATCCCGTAGTTAGCGAGTAAGGGCACACCGAGCAGAATTGCTATTAAGCAAAGAAGTTAAAAGTATGCAGCATAACTTAAAAAAAAAAAAAAAAAAAAAAAAAAAAAAAAAAAAAAAAAAAAAAAAAAACCAGAGTCGTCAATAAACAAACCCAAGACAACAAAGTTTTCTGGGTTAGGTCATACCCCAAAACCCAAGCACAGTACAGCACTACATGTTTTGGGAAAACTAATACGGATTTATCCACCAATGAGCTTAAGGGCACGAACACAAAGAGCTAAGCACTTTTCTACAACAAACACAGCTCCACTCAAACACCCAATTTGTTTTGAAACCACAATAAACAACATTTTACAACACAAATGATTAACGCTGGTTATGTCAGAGTAAGGACTGTGTATATTAAATCCAATATAGCGCAACAATTATGTCAAAGTAACCAATGCGTGTATGCTAACTCCAATGTACCATGGTTGTGCCACACAAAGATATCAACACACATATAAAATGTGCACTTGTTTAGTAAAAATGAACACTTGTACAAATCACACAGAGATGAACTCACATGTATAGTCGAGGAATTCGCCATAGTATAGCCCCACACTAGACAACTTTTCCACGCCACAGACAGAAATCCATCGAGACCCAAATATTGACCAGAGCTCAGGATTTGCAGAGAAATGAAGCTCGAATACAAAGAACACAACCAATTAAACCAAATCGAACCCAAACAACATAAATACAGATAAAACCGAATGCTGTTACAAACGAAGGAACTATACCGTGAAAATGAAACACCCAATCAGCAATCCAAGATTAGACAACACAGCTGGAAAAAAGGAAAAAAAAAAAAAAAAATTAAACACCATCTTAGAAAACAATTAACTGTAAACCCATTCCAGCATGGCTCAAGCTTTGAATGATCTTCCTCTTTACGTACATTTGGAGATCAATTATCATGATATTCATCACTCCTTGTTCCTTAATTGTAAGTTAATCACTTCGTTCTTATTAAATTTATAGCACAAAATGAATACATAATCGCTAGACACGAAAATGGACCTGATTGACTGAAAATTTCAATTAATCTTAAAAATCAAAATGCAATACAAATGGAACAATAATAAAATAAAAACTCTAAAAGTTGCAATCATAAGCAACGAAATGCCAACCTAATTGAATAAAACATCATAAGAACCCAAAACAATTGATGTGTTTTCTGACCTCTTTATAATCCTGAATTTCAAGACAATGTGTTTGTTTTTTCGGCTGATCTCATATACATTTATATCTTGCCATTCAACCCCACAACCGCAAATTTCATTCAAGACAATGTGTTTGTTTTACTGCCGTAATACCAACCAAACTTTAGCTTGACAATTCCAATCCAAATATAATCAAAGAAAGCACTCACCAAGACAAAAAGCAGCCGAAAAAACTCGAAAATGGAGCGCGCTCAGAAACCCGACCGTGCTGCAGAAGCGAATGAAATTAGACAGCCAAATCAAACAAATAAAAAAAATTAAATTAATTTATTTGTAATCTGTGAACCACCAAATCAATTTAACAACCAACAGTAATGGAATATAATCTTAAACTAACAAAATAAATTAGCAACTGACAACAATGAACAACAATATGAAACTAATAAAATACGATTGCTCACCAGATCGACGATCGGAGACGAGAATGAACTGAAGATGGCAAGAGGAGAGAGGAAGCAGCTCGAAAAAGGGAAGACGAGAGCAAATTGAGTGAGAAATCAGGGAGGAAGATAGCTGGGTTTCGATGAAACGAGAAATCAGTAATGAGAGCAGGAAGAAAAGAGGGGTTCCTTCTCCTAAGATATTGTAACACTACGGAATATGGAAAGTGGTTTATGGAGTTGGTTTGTCCCACATTGGGAATTTAAGGCTCATATGATCAGTTTATAATAGATTCCTACCATTATACTACCAACAAGGCCTTCACCTTTTAGAGCCCGGAGAGGATATATGGGCCTAATAGGTGACTACCCATCTTATTGGGTTGTGTTGCGACGGACGGTGGATCGGGCTATTACAGATGGTATCAGAGCAACCCTGCGACCGCGTGCTGAGTGCTGGGGTTAGGCCCAGGTCAGCCGTCTAGCGGGGGAGATCTTGGACCTGTGTTGTTGATGTTGGTATGGAATGGTTGAGGCGCAACGGGGACGTTGCGGTCTTTAAGTGGGGGAGTTTGTAACACTACGGAATATGGAAAGTGGTTTATGGAGTTGGTTTGTCCCACATTGGGAATTTAAGGCTCATATGATCGGTTTATAATAGATTCCTACCATTATACTACCAACAAGGCCTTCACCTTTTAGAGCCCGGAGAGGATATATGGGCCTAATAGGTGACTACCCATCTTATTGGGTTGTGTTGCGACGGACGGTGGATCGGGCTATTACAGATATTTTCTGAGAAATTTTCTGAGAAATGAGTGAAGGGG
The DNA here is from genome assembly GCA_963680865.1 of Spergularia marina. NCBI lineage: Eukaryota > Viridiplantae > Streptophyta > Magnoliopsida > Caryophyllales > Caryophyllaceae > Spergularia > Spergularia marina. The sequence goes on from OY804554.1 coordinate 14,764,215, forward strand.
AATGAGAGGGGAGACGTGGCAGCAGGAAACCCATTTCTTAGCAAAACGACAACACTAAGGGGGCAGGCTTTGCGTTTTTGTTATGAACAGTGTCTAAATAGTAACCCATTTAGACATCTTTATAAGGGTAGGAGAAAAACCCACCTCTCCTTTCCCACGGTCCCACCTACCCGATTGACCACCAAACCTACCGGCCACAAACACCGCTTAACACCAAGTCATGAGAATACATCTTACAAACAAATCAAAGTACAAAACTTGAAAACTGAAAAAAATATAATTGAATTAATAGAAACAGTTAAACGAAGAAAGGCGCGATCAATCGAATACCGTTTGTGGGATACCATGATGTCTGACTGGTTGGTGTGCGTGGTCGCCGGCACAGTGACCGGATTTCGACGACTCCGGCGAGATGGGCGGATCTGGGTTTGATTGTTTATGTTGATGAGGATGAGGTAGAGGGATTGTGTAATTGTTCTTGTCCAATGTTTCTGTTGGATGTGTTTCCAGGGGTAATTCCTACCCAATAGTCCCTTTTGGACAACTCGTCCAATAGGGGCATTACATGCCAAAAAAATCATCTTCTTCTCTCTCTATCTCTCTCTCTTCCCGACTCCTCTCCTTCTCCTTCTTCTCTGCAACTCATCTTCTTCTTCCTCTCTCTCTCCCCAGAAATCTGCCACCATAATCACCATATGTTTCACCCATCTCCCTCTCATCTCTCACTTCTAGCCATATCTACCCTCACCTACCCCATCTCCGACCTTTTTTCCGCCACGACCACGAGCACGGAAAAAGAGTTTAGGGTCCCACTTTCCGGTGCCGCGATAGCGGCGCCGGGAAGTGGGACCATCGCGGCGCCGGGAAGTGGGACCATAAACCCTTTTTTCGCCCACTTCACAACACCACACCCAAAAAGGGTTCACCACGCCCAATCAATCACCCCATCCATCATAGGGTGTCTTGGTTTTCTCCACCGGTGAAACCAATGGTGTGTTGTGCCGGAATGGGTGACAGATTGGTGATGGGGTAGGGTGAAGGTGGGTGTTTATGGAGTTTTTGCAGGTGTGGAAGGAGAAGGAAGAAGAAGGGGTTTGTCTTCTAGCGCCCCTATTAGACGAAATCGTCCAATAGGCGCTATTGGCCTAGAAGCGCTCGTGTTTCCAGAACTTTTTTCTTCCTTAAATCATGTTTTTTTTACTTAACGTGTATAATACGTTTTAAACGAATTATTCGGGAACCCTGCGGTTTTTTTTGCGTTTAAAATGGCCACAACCTTTTAAAATGAAATTGACAAGTTTTTTTAATAAATAAAGAAACGGCCGTTTTAAACGCGTTTTAACTAACAGAGCTCCCCACTCTACTACTAACAATATCAATATATAAAACCCTCCCCCTACTCCTTATAACACGCATGACGTAGAGGAAGAGAGCGGAGGGAGAACGTAGGAAAAGAGAGAAGAGAAGAAGAAGAAGAGAGGGGCGGACCGCCGCCGAGCCACCGCCTCCCGCCGTCGCCATCTTCACCACCTCTGCTTTCTATTTCCCCTCTTGATTTTATATCAAGAGTAGTAAGATCTTGATTTTATATCAAGAGTAGTAAGACCCCTCAATAAATTTGTATTAGGGCCTTTATAATTTCATGTTTAATTGTGGACTAAAGCATGAATATGATTATAAGATTGTAGTTTGTTGTTCTATTCATTGTTGCTTGGGAATTGAAGCATGAAATTATGAAGTTATGATTTAGGGTTTACAATTTAGGGTTTATGTATGTTTGATGATGATTCTGTGATCGGAATTGTATGAAATTTGGAGGGATGCCTTGTTATAGAATGGGTAACGTGTAATATTAATTTGGGGATGTTCTATAATGATTTAAGTGAGTTAGTTAGCTTCTGTCCAGATCTGATTTTGGTCTATTTTGGGTGTTATTAAGAATATTTTGACATTTATATGGTGGGAAAGTACTGTTAGTATGTTTGTGCAATTGTTGTGTAAGTTTGGCATGAATTGGAGTTGATTTGGTTATTATATGATGATGTTTTGATTGGGATTATCAAGTTGAGTATTGGTGGGGTGCGTGGTGTATGAATTGTAGTATGGTATAGTTATTTGAGGATAACTACCTTGTGATTCGTAGTAATTCATTTGAACTCAACACTTGTTTAGGTGGTGATTTTGAGGAAGTACCTTTCGTGAACTTTTGATATCTTGTTAGTGTTTGTTGAGTGTTAAAGGTAAGAATGTTGACCTTCCAAAAGTTGAGCATGCGTATATCATTCGTTCTCAAGAGCCTCATCATTCGTTCATCTATTATTGTGTTCCTTACATATCTTGTTCTTCATTTTTAAAATCCATGCTTATGCATATCTCGCTGTATGGCTATGCCATTATTAAATGTTGATTCGAATATTGTTGTTTCCGGCCACAACCGTTTATAAATTGAAAAGCGCAAGCACAAAATAATGTACCTTAAAGTTGAAAGTGGAAGTTGAAATAATATGTGAAACCCATCTAGAAAATGGCATTTGCGTCGTTTGTATTCGTCTTGTTATAACCTTTGATGGAGATCAGCTACCGAACCCCCTTATAGACTTCCTCCTAGGAACTTGTACGTCCTACCGTCCCCCTAGCGAGAGGTGTGCACACTCGGGTCATAAGGATTACCTTACTTTGTTTACTCTAGATGTGGTAGACTTGGGGTAGGACGCTTGGCTTGTATTAGGGACCTCCCGGAGGCCCTCGAATAACGTACAAGTTAAAAGAGTTAACTGAAGAAAGAGTTAATCAAGCTTGTGCCTCTATTTCGGCCGTTTTACTCAGTTTCCGAACTGAGCACGAGTCGTGCATGAGCAGTGCACGAGTGCCCAATGGTTCGGTGTCCTTGTCGTTTGGCGTAGTTTGTTTAGTTATTTGTAGCTACGCGCCTTCTGTTGCTCTCTTTCCTTACTCAGCATGTGCTGACGTTCTTTCTGTTTGAGTTTGTCCCTATCCTATTCTGCGGCATGTGTCATTCTTGTAATGACGTAGTTGACAGGTCTTGAACGTGATTGCTTGTCTACTTGGATGCCAATGGGGTTTCTAGAATAAATTCGTCAAACATTTGGATTTTATGTACGATTGTAATTCATTTCATTTGGTTTGTTTTTGGATTGTAAACTTAGCTACAAGTCTTCCGCTAACATTTGTTATTTCGTTTTCAGAAGTTTGATTTAATAAGTCTTGTCGTTGTCTTGGTAGGCAACGGCGGCATAACAATCCTTAGTATTCTTATTTTTATTTTGTCGAAAATTTAGGGTTGTTACACTTGAAGTTCGAATGATTCTGATAGGCGGGAGAATTCAGAAACAATTTTTTTTTTTCTTTTTGTTACTGCCAACCGCCTTTACCAAGTGTCCAAGACTGATAAAATTGCAATTTGATAGAGTAGAATTATACTTGGTTTTTTTTTCCTATGCATCTCATTATTAATTTGAGGGAATTAAATAAATTAAAGTTGTATGATTTTGAAGTGGGGGGAAAAATTTCTGTGAATTGAGGTGATGATAATTGTGGAAGGGAGAGAAGATTAAAGAGTGTGTCAAACTGTATTTTAGTCCTCCATTATAGGGAGAAAGGAAAAAATTACAACACTCGCCAAAAAGGGGGGGGCAATGAACCACCCTAAGAAAACCACTACCTAAAGCGCTAGCTATTAGGGAAACATTCGTTAAATCTATCAATAGATCTTACACACACTACAAATTTGATACAATTCGCAACTTGCTCACTAGTTCTATTTAGGCCCCGGAAGATTTGCGCGTTTCTTTCCCTCCGAATCTCATAAATTGCACTCGAAAATGCACTCCTAAGCATATGATGCTTACCTTCTTTTCCTTTAATCTTCTTGAACCAACTGACTTCCCAATTCAATGACCACACTTGTCTTCTATAGCCAAGACAATGAAGAACATTCAACCAAACAGCTTTAGAAAAATTGCATTTGAAGAAAAGATGCGTTGAGCTTTCCTCTTCGCATTTACACAGAATACACTAGTTAGCCATGCTCAGTCCACTTCTTTTTAAATTATTAACAATAGGCAAGTTGTTGTGGATAGCCAAGGTTGTGATCACAACACTCTTTGGGAGACTGCATAAGTCCCAGACAGTCCTAGACCAGGCTACTCTGTCCCCAACCTATCTGAAAAAATCGTAAGCAGACTTGCTACCATTAGCAGAAAATCATTTAGCTATCAGTTGATTAGCATTCAAATCACCCTCAACTTTATTCTTGATTTAATCTCTGATCAGCAGTAAATTCCTCCAAGTAGCAGAGCAGTCTACTTGAACTGAAATGTCCCACAGGTTTCTCTCCTTCAGATAGTAGGCCTTTATCCATTTAGTCCAGACACTATGCTGCTGATGGTTCAGCTTTACTAGCCATTTTGAGTACAATGCTTTATTCCAATGCAAGACCTCTTTAATACCCAAGCCTCCTTTCTTATAGGAGAGCAGAGGAAGCTCCATTTGATGAATGTCATTTTCTTACTCTCCTCTCTAATACCCCAAAAGAACTCTCTGCAAAGCTTGCTAATCTGCTTAAGAACAATCTTTGGGAGTAAAAGAACAGATCCCCAGAAAGTTTGTAAGCCCAAAATAACTAAGTTAATCAGTTGCAATTTCCCAGCATAGGAAATGAAGGAATTAGCCCAGTGATTGAGCTTATTTCTAATCTTATCTATCAAGGGAGTGTACATTGTGGCTTTGAGCCTGGCTGAGTGCAGAGGGATGCCCAAGTACCTGAAAGGGAATGAGCCAACAGAATACCCAGTAGCCTCAGATATGCTCTTGACAGTCCTCTCCTTTACACCACCAAGATAGATATTAGTTTTCATTAGATTAGCAGCAAGACCTGATTGAGCCTGGAATTTATTCAAGGTGCCTGCAATAGTCATAATGGATTTCCTGTCTCCTCTAGCAAATATCAACAAATCATCAGCAAAAAGGAGATAATTCAGGGAGATTTTGTTGCATTTAGGATGCTGCTTGAAATGGTCTTGCATAATTTTCCTAAGCATTCTTGACAAACCCTCCATACAAATCACAAAAAGGTAAGGTGAAAGAGGATCACCTTGCCTTAAACCCTTCTTAGTTGCAAAGAAGCCAATTTGAGAGCCATTGATATTAAGAGATAGATGAGCACTATCTAGACATGCCATGATCCATCTGATAAACATATCAGGAATGTTCAGACACTTAAGAAGATTATTAAGATATTCCCATGAGGCAGAGTCAAAAGCTTATTGAATATCAACCTTTATTGTAGCTCTTGGAGAGATGCCAGCTCTATCATATTTCCTGAACAATTCTTGAAATAAGAGGATTGCTCTTCTCTGTCCAGAACTGGCTGAACCCTACTCACCAGCATTTTGCTAACTATTTTGTAAATAGTATTGCAGCAGGAAATGGGCATATGGTCAGCAACAGAATGAGGAGTAGGCTTCTTAGGAATCAGAGCTATTAAGGTTGAATTTACCTGTTTCAACATCTTTCCAGTCTGGAAAAAATCCAGAATAGTTGCACTAAGATCATCTCCAATAATAATCCAAGTCTTTTTGTAAAAGGTCCAGTGAAGACATCAGGTCCTGGGCTTTTCAGATCATCAATTGAGGTTAGAGCAGCTTTTACATCTTCTTTTGTGAAGGGTTTGATCATATTTGCTTTTTCATCTTCAGAGTTCTTAGCCCCTTTAACATATTCCTCATCAAAATCCTCAACTTCATTCCTGGTACCCAACAATCTCTTGTAGTAATCAAGAAAAGCATCATTTACACCCTCAGGGGTTGTGAGAAGATTATTGTCCATGTCATGGATTTTACCAATGTAGGAAATGGCTTTTCTCTCATTTACTTTAGCATGAAAGTACTGAGTCCTAGCATCATTCATTTTCAAGTCTCTGATTTTTGCCCTTTGATATATAAAGCAGAGCTCGATTTTCTCCAATTGTTCTAGCTTCAGTTTCAAAAAAATTTGTAGCAGTCCAATTCTGGGGCTGGAGATGAAGATTACTTTGCAACTCATAGAGTTCATCTCTACATTTCTTGACTCTGTTTGAGATATTAGAGTAAGTGTTTCTGTGCAGACTTTTCAGCTCCTTCCTGATAACTTTTTGCTTATCCATGATTCTGTACATTTTTGTACCTTGACACTGCTGAGCCCAAGCATTCCTGATGATATCATCAAACTGAGAGTCCTCACACCAAGCATTCAGAAATTTAAAGCATTTTGGCATCTCTTTTATTCCCAAGGTAACATCTACTAGGACTGGAGAACGGTCAGACAAGCCAGGTTGCATAAAGTAGGTGGTAGAGACAATACTCTTAGCAAGCTAGATTAGGTTGACCATTGCTCTATCAAGTTTAGCCCAAACAGCATCTTCCCCTTCCTGCAGATTGTGCCATGTGAATTGACAACCAGTCCCAGGTAAATCCATAAGACCATTACTGTGAAAGCAATTGTAGAATTCATTTACATCTCTCTTGTTAAGAGCTCCTTTGCTCAATTTCTCACTGCTTTCTAAAACCACATTGAAGTCACTAACTAGAATCCAAGGCTCATTACAAGAACCAGATTCTCTGTTGATAAAATCCCACAGAGATTTCCTACCATCCCCACTATTGAAACCATAGACCACTGTAATGTAGCACTCAAAATGAGATTTCAAGCAGCAAACTCTACAGTGAATATATTGAGCTTCTGATTTCATCACTTTAACAGAGGTTGTTTGAGGGTTCCAAACAATCCAGATTCTACCATTTATGTGTTGAGCATAGTTATTATAAGTATTATATCTTCTAAACTTCTTAGCCAAGATAGTAATACCCTTTTTTTCCTTAACTCTGGTTTCCAACAGAACCAGGAAGTCGATCTTATTATTTTGCAAGTAGTGCAGAACTTCCTGCTGCTTGTGGGGCTTGTTACAGCCCCTAATATTCCATGATGAGACAATCATTATGCAGAAAACCCCCCTCCAGGGTCCTCTCCATCATCTATAACCACCTGCTCCATTATTTCAATTTTGCTCTCCTTAGATAATCCGACAATAGGATCACTTTCATTGCTTTCCAGAGCTTCATAGATCTTTTCTTTAGCAGGCTCTTTCACCTGTGTCTCCTGTTAGGATTTTTGTTTGTTATATAAGTGTGGTGTGTTGGTGTATAAAGGTGAGATTGATTTGTTATTAGTATGTTTGTTTTGTTGTTGGTTGACCGAGAAAGTGAGGAAGATTTTGTGAGGCTATTGGTTTATGATTGGGAAGTATTTTTTCATTACTTGTTTCTTGAATTGTTGATTACATTGTGATAGCACCTTTGTGCTATTTATAGCATGCTTAAGTCGGTTGATCATGCATCAACCGACATTCTAGTATCTTCTAGCTGGATTACAAATTACAATCCTTCTTCCTAATGCTACATAATTCTAGACCTTTGTAGGACTTTCTAGGTTAATTTTCCTCTCTAATTGCTACACTATTCTAGAATATTTTGGACTAATCTAGATTTTTCTAGATTATTCCAACACTCCCCCTAATCTGAAAAATCTTGAATTCCGAGTTGTTGCCTGAATTGTGTAAATTTTTCTATCGGAATTGCCTTTGTGAATATCTCTGCCAGCTGCTCCCCCGTCTTGCAAAATTCTAACTCGATCTCTTTCTTATTCACGAGCTCTCGTATGAAGTGGTGTCGTATCTCGATATGCTTCGTACGGCTGTGGAATACGAGATTTTTCGTCATCGCGATAGATGACATGTTATCGCAATATATGGTAGTTACACCAGTAGAAGGCTGATGTAGATCGTCTAGAATTCTTCTTTGCCATATAGCTTCACATGCTGCACTTGTTGCTGCCATGTATTCAGCTTCAGCCGATGATAGTGCAACTGTTGCTTGCTTTTTGGATGACCATGAGATTACCTTCGACCCTAATTTGAAAATGTACCCACTTGTACTTTTTTTGTCGTCGATGCTTCCGGCCCAATCACTGTCTGTGAATCCTGTGAGATTGTTGTCTTTTTCTGACTCGTACATAAGACCATAATTCTTCGTACCTTTGACATATCTCAGAATCCTTTTTGCTGCTGTCAGATGTGCCTTGCTAGGTTCGCTCATGAACCTGGATACAATGCTAACTGCACTAACTATGTCGGGCCTCGTGTTGGTGAGGTATATGAGTGACCCAACCAAACTTCGGTATACAGACTCATCAACCTTCTCTTGACCATCGTTTTTAGATAATTTCTCACTCGTGGTCATAGGTGTAGTCACCGGCTTGCAGTCGATCATGTTGAATTTCTTCAATAAGTCTTCTGTATACTTCTCTTGTGATAGAAAAATACGACCGGGACTTTGTTTGACTTGCATACCAGGAAAATATTTCATCGGTCCAAGGTCGGTCATCTCGAACTTAGACATCATTGCCTTCTTGAAATCTTCGATCATTCTTGGATTGGTGCTTGTGTAGATGAGATCGTCCACATATAAGCATACGATAAGAAAATCTTGCTTACCTTGAGTTTTTATGTAAAGTGATAGCTCACTTGGGCTTTTGGTAAACCCATTTTGTAAGAGGTAACCATCAATTTTACTATTCCAGGCTCGAGGGGCTTGTTTTAGCCCATATAGAGCTTTCTTGAGGCGATAGACCTTATTTTCTTTGCCTTCAACTACGAAGCCTTGTGCCTTGTATTTCTAGATGGAGCCATCTTCATTGTGTTTGATTTTGTAAACCCATTTTAAACCAATGATTTCTTTATGTTCGGGCTTGTCCACAAGCTCCCATGTCTGATTCTTCTCGATCATCTCTATCTCATTATTCATAGCTTCAATCCATTTTTCTTCTTTTGCTGCCTCCTGGAAGTTTTGTGGCTCACTAGCTATGAGTGCCACAATTGCTTGCCCACAATGATAATCATCCGTCCAAGCTGGAGGTCACCTTTCTCGTATAGAATGTCAAACTGGAGGTTCTTGAGGTGTAGCTGGACTGGATGATCTTGAGTGGCTTACTGGAGATGACCTTTCTGATGTAGAGGAATATGGAGATTGTGGAGTTCTAGGTGTTGTATGAGGTGATAATTCTTGTGTGTCTGGTTGAGTGTTTTGAATTGTTTCGGAATGGGTTAGTGGAAAGTCGTCTTGTTGATGTTGTTGCTTATCTTCTTGCCACCTCCAATCTGCTTCCTCATCGAATATTACATCTCTTGATATGATTAGTTTTTTAGATTGCGGATCATATAGGCGGTAGCCTTTAGATTCGTCACTGTAGCCAATGAAGATGCATTTTTCTCCTTTTTCATCTAACTTTTCCCGATTCTCTTTCGGGACATGGGCATAGGCGATGCACCCAAAAATTTTAAGGTGCTCCACATTGGGTTTTCTTTTGTACCACACTTTGTAAGGTGTAGTACCCCATACAGCTTTCGTAGGAGATCGGTTAAGGAGATATATAGCTGTGTGAACAGCTTCAGCCCAAAAGTGTTTAGGCAGACGTTTGCTTTTCATCATACTCCGAGCCATTTCTGCAATTGTTCTATTTTTTCTTTCGGCAACACCATTTTTGTTGAGGTGTACGCCGCACTGTCAATTCTCTTTTAATTCCATGTTCTTTACAATAAGCATTGAATTCATTGATCGTAAATTCTCCCCCACGATCTGTTCTGAAAACCTTTATAGAATGCCCACTTTGTTTTTCTTTGAGGGCTTTGAATTGTTTAAAGTAGTAAAATACTTCTGATTTCTGTCTCAGGAAATACACCCACATCATGCGAGAGTAATCATCGACAAATAACAGAAAGTATCTTTTACCAGCAAAGGATGACCTTTTCGTTGGCCCCCAAACATCTGCATGGACCAACATCAACGTGGACCAACGGAGCTTTCGCCCTCCACGTTGATGTTTTAAATGGCAATCTATGCATTTTGCCATATATACAACCCTCACAAATTTTCTTTTCGGTTTTAATGGGGGGAGACCAATAACCATCTCCTTTTGTTTTAACAGCTTTAGACTGTTAAAGTTGAGATGCCCGAATCTCAGATGCCATAATGTAGGTTCATCCAGGATGGAGCTGAGAGCTAAGTTTTCCTCCAACAGCATTCTTAGTGGGAAAATCTTATTTTGGGCCATTTGTACCGAGGCGATCAATTGACCATTTTTCTTGTCATAGATGAGGCATTTATTATTATCAAATTTCACCAAATACCCTTTTTGGATTAATTGCCCAACACTTAGTAGATTTTGTGCTAGGCCAGGGACATACAGCACATCATGGATGTGTTTTGATGAGCCGTCTTTTGTTTTAACTGCGATTGTCCCTTTTCCGGCTACGTCTTGGCTTCTCCCATCACCAAGCGTAATTTGGGATTTTACATTCTCATTTAGACTGACAAATGAATTTTTATTGCCAGTCATATGGTTGGAACATCCACTGTCTAGGTACCAGATGTCAGTGGACTGGTGTTGGGTGTTTAGACACGAATAAAATAATTGTCCCTCGGGTTCTTCTTTTTCGGTGAAATTTGCCTCAACAATCTTTTTCAAAGTGTGTATGTCTTTTACACCTTTTGCATTTAAACCGAGAATCATTAGTGTCATGACCCCCTTTCTTACACAAATTGCAATATGGCCCTGTGCGATTAATTCGGCTCCCAGTATTATGGTAAGATCCTCTTTCCCTACCACGGTAGTTTGAATTATCTTTTCTTTGTTGAAAATTTTTGCCGTGGTAATTTGATTTTTTACCATTAAATTTTTAATTTGGCTTGGAAAGCTGGTTCTAGTGGAGGATCTGAAAATCTTTTCATTCTCTCCTCATGTGCTTGGAGAGAACTCATTAGATCGACTATATTTACTTCTTTCAAATCTTTTGACTCTTCTATAGCGACTACCACATGTTCAAATTTTCTCGGAAGACTTCTTAATATTTTTGGCGTGATTTTCGTATCTTCAATCGTGTCACCATATGAACGAATTTGGTTAATTATGTTTGTGACACGGTTAAAGAATGCTTCAACTGATTCGTCTTCCGACATTGATATATTTTCAAAATCTTTCCATAAAGTTTGAAGTTTAACAGTAATTACCTTTCCGGAGCCCTTGTATGTATCTTGCAGGATCTTCCACGCATCTGTAGCCGTTGTAGCGGACATAACTCGCGGTAGTACCGGCTCGTCCAATGCTCGATAAATCAAAGATAGGGCATATGAATCCCTTCTTTGATTTTCGACATATTGAGCTTTCTTTGCCGCACTCCAAGATGCCTCTGTGCCAGTGGGTTTCTCGTACCCATTCTGTACCAATTCCCAAAGGCCTTGTGAAATGAATATTGATTTCATTTGTATACACCAGAGGTCATATTTTTCGCCTCTGAATGTTGGAACCCAATTAACTTGGGGATAATTAATTATTGTGTTAGACGTTCTCGCTTGGTTGGCCATATGGGTTTCTTAGTTGAAATTATTTAGTTTGATTGTTTGAATGTTGGGCACTTTATTTGAGGTCTTGGGTTAAGCCAGATCAGACTGGCTCTGATACCACTGTTAGGATTTTGGTTTGTTATATAAGTGTCGTGTGTTCGTGTATAAAGGTGAGATTGATTTGTTATTAGTATGTTTGTTTTGTTGTTGGTTGACCGAGAAAGTGAGGAAGATTTTGTGAGGCTATTGGTTTATGATTGGGAAGTATTTTTTTCATTACTTGTTTCTTGAATTGTTGATTACATTGTGATAGCACCTTTGTGCTATTTATAGCATGCTTAAGTCGGTTGATCATGCATCAACCGACATTCTAGTATCTTCTAGCTTGATTACAAATTACAATCCTTCTTCCTAATGCTACATAATTCTAGACCTTTGTAGGACTTTCTAGGTTAATTTTCCTCTCTAATTGCTACACTATTCTAGAATATTTTGGACTAATCTAGATTTTTCTAGATCATTCCAACATCTCCTTCTTCTGCAATTTACACCTTTGTGTCATATGCCCCAGCTTATTACAACAGGTGCAATAGTATGGAATCTATTCATATTTAACTGTTTGGACAGTCTCTCCATAAGGAGTTTTGACAGAAATGCTTTCAGGGAGTTCTTCAGCCACATCTACTTCAATAAGGGCTCTTGCAAACAATGGCTTCCCAATATGGCTCGTAGTTTTGCTCAAGGCATTCTGGGACCAAAAGTGTGGTTCGAGGTCTGGAAAGAGAACCCAGACTGGCACTTTTGAAATGGTTTCCATTTCCTTTGTGAAACTTGCCGACCATTTTTTTAGAATAAAAGCATGATCTCCATAATACCACGAGCCTCCTCGCAGAATTTCCTCCATATCCTCCTTTGAGTCAAATTTCAAGAAGAACCATCCCTTCTTAAAATACTGAATCAGGGGTCTCTTAACAAAATTCCAGTGTTTTCCTGCAAATTCATCTAAGTTTTTCTCATTTGGCTTAGTTCCTATCACATGTCCAACAAGGGTATTCTCCCAATAGCTCAATTGATCAGCAAAATCATCCAATTCGAGCATGACAACACAATCATCTGTTGGTAAATAGTCTAATTGCATCCCTGCTTTCTTCTTAAAAACATCATTAAACCCCAATTTGCTAGCATTGACAGTCTTATTTCCATTAGCAACACCAGTACACCACAACAAACATTATCAGCAACCTTAGTAGCGACATTGACATTCACCTCCTTAGAACTAACATGGATATCATTACTAATCTCTGAACTTTTCGGGGAACTTACATTTGGGGTTGCTGCAGCCAGATAATCTGAAATAGTAGCCTTTGGTGACGGACCTCGATTTCCCTCCAAGTTTTCCGAAGCCAACTATGAAATAAATAATACAATATCAGAGGAAGAGTAAGAACCAAATTAAAATGTCGAGAATCCGGATACTAATAATTCTCAAAACTCACAACATCCGGAGCAAGTTCAAAACCATGATACTAATTTAGAACCATATTCGATTGGTGGAGACCGGGAAACATATTTTTTATCCATCCGTGTATTTGCTCTTGAAATTGGTGTTGATCTTGCTAGTTGCTACAACAAGTGTGGAGAGAGCTTTTTCTTCAATGAATTATATCAAGAACAATTTTTTATAAATGGTTAAATGATTGCTTAATGACATAGAGCGTGAGATTTCTGACAACATTAAAGAGGAGGAGATTATTCAATATTTTCAGAGGATGAAAACGCGACGATTGAAATTATAGATTTTCATTTTTTTGATTTATCATTAACATACAAATGTAGTTTCAGTCCATTTAGATTTTGTTTGCGTATTGTATTTTTTTTTTAATGTCGTATCAAATCGACTTCTCTTATTTACTTGACTCCACTTGAGAATAATCTTGGGTCCGCCATTGTATAGAATGGTGCAAACTTTTTGTTTGGCTAATAAACGTAATTAATCAGCAAGCCATCATTGAGGTAATTCACCTAATGATATTACTTGACGATAGAAAAAGGATAATATCACTAAATTCAGCTACTTTTAAAAAACAAATATGAATATATGCCCTACGGAAGCGATCCAACCAGTTGCTCTATTAACTTCAAGTAAAATATACTCAGCAAAAAAAAAAAAAAAAACTCAAGTAAAATATGCCTTATTTCCTTGTCCACGTAATCGATTTGATACGAGAGTATGAAACACCCTCGGAGCGTCGATATTACAATTATTCTTTTATATGCACAATAACTCGAATTTGATATAAGAATTCGTGATTTTGTATATATATACTATGAACGTGCAAGCTAAGTAGCGAGACGTTGGAAACGAGATGGTCCATGGAGGAGCGAGCAAGAACGATTCGGACATACATGTTTGAAAGGTAAAGTGCGGAACGTAAGCCCAATTCAATAACCCAATAATGTTACATACATTTGGAGCTTTAATATCTCCCATATACTGCTTGGATTGATTTTCGCTGTGATACCACGTTTAAGGCGTTGGGAATCGCATGTAGACGGAGATGAAATAAACATTTTGAAATAATCTAATTAACAAATTAAATAAGCCCCAAAGTAAAATCTCACAAATTACGTACTTAAATTGGTATACGGTAATACCCAACAAAGTCAACAATCACATCAATAAAAATGTATGTACATAATAATACTTATATATAATACAGTACTGTATTATATAACAACATTATAATCTGAAAGTATAATACAGCACTCGTATACGGTATACACAATACTAGTAGTTGTGTTTTTATAGTACATTAATCATGTGTATTAATACAATACATGCATGAAAGTAGTATATGATGTATGTATATTGTATCTCTACTGATCAGCCCCCTCAGCGACCACAGTAATGGATACCACATCTCTGCAAACCGGACACCTCCTGTCAGCCCGACGTAACCAGTCATGCGCACAGTGGACGTGGTAGAGATGGTCACAAGAAAGTAGGATCACCTTGTCGACAGCGGGGACGAACTCCTCTTGACAGATTGGACACTTTGTGTCCCCGTAAAAAGTCAGTGTCCGCAGTGTATGGAACACCGCGGACCGCACTGGCCGCTGTCGGTACGGCGCCGTGGGTCTGTGTGTGTACAGGTAGTGAACCACGTACATGCACAGGGCGAGTAAAAACCCAAAGACGACCCCAAGGAACCACGCCCGCCACCACGTAAATATGGCCTGAGCTGAATCGGCCGGTGTCGGTGGTGGGGGAGCAAGCAAACTCATAGGCCCAGTCAGCTGGAAAAGTTTGCATGAGCCAATGGTCAAATGTTGTAATCAATTAATCATACATAAAAGGATAATATTAGGAGTCTATACGTAAACAAATTAGAATTTGTTTACATTAAGTTTGTAGTAAATAAAATGTGATGTATAGTAAATTTTCTACTACAAATATGGAAATAGTTAGTTTTAAGGAAATGACAAAAATTAAGGATTAGTTATTTTGGAAACAAATCAAATTATATATTGTTTCCATTGATATACTCAAAATATTTTTGATTTACTATCGTTGACATAAATTTACTACACATTTTTAAAATTTACTGCACAACCAAATTAATTATTGTCAACTAAATTTATTTTACTACACTTGGTGTACATAGATTGAATTGTAGACAATCATTTTTTTTTTTTTTTGTCTATATGTAAACTCCTAGTATGATCCTACATAAAATCGTACTCTTAGGGCAAAGGCAAATTATTCTATTAGATGTTCTTACTGATGAGACGTGTTTATTCACATACAAAGTCTAAAGTAGAGTAATAAATCTATTAAAAGATTAAAGGCAAATTGTTTGTTCTATAATTAAGTCTGTCTCCCGTGAGACAAGCCAATATTAGTATTTACCACAACACATCCAATGACAATATATCTTTCATTTTAAAGAAAATAAAATTGAGATTGAAAATGTACATAAAAATAAGTAAAAACCAGACCTCATTATCATGTCTTAAAACTGATTCCACACAATCAACTGCCAATTCAATAACTCCTTTAATTTTGTTTCCCAAACTTGAAAAGAAAACACCAGTTCAGGCCATACGCGTATAGTGCAGTGTGATTGCACTGCCTAAGCCTATGTCGAAAGCGTGGCTAATGGCTAACCCTTAATACGTAATGGGTTCTAATAACGAATCAACGTACTGATTTATGAATACTCGAAACGCAAAAAGAATAAACATATATACATGCATGTAGGATTGTAGGTTGGTATATATATATGTAATTTGGATTACCTTTTGAAGAACTGAAACGCAGCCCATCTTAGTAGCGGACAACTTTCCCGACGGCCAGCCCGTGGCAGAAGTTGGCATGACAGGCGGCGACAATTGGTCACGGCCCGGCATTTTCTAGCTGATTTAGCTTAGCTTAATTCTGGTTACTTTCCGTATGACTATCGTCACGCATAAAGTCTATTAATAATGAGGTACGCAATGTTGCATTGGTAGTGCATATCTAATTGTTATTGAAGATGATAAATAAAAGCAAGTAACGTGTTGTTGTTTCTTTTGTCAAATAATGATCCTGCTTGTTTTGTACGTCTAAGGAAAATTGCAAGAGCTTATATATTAGCTTTATTTAGATTGTTTGTTTTAATTTTCAACCACCTATATCCTTTTATAAGACGAGCAATTATGCTTAATGGACTGTAACTAGTTCATGTACCCGTGCAAAATTGCACGGGTTGTTATATAATGTAGATAATGATTTTTTTGTATACAACGTTTTTTAATTATTCGAATAATTAATGGGTGCACATTAAAGAAAAAAAAATAGGAGAACAACGTGAGACTGGTCAAAAATCTATTTATTAGTCACAAGTTCGCTTTTCAAGACCCGTAACCAGCTAATTTTGGGTTTAGAACATGCTATTTTGGAGTCATGGACCCATGTTTTATGAGTAGTGTAAGTCGAAGATAACGTGAGACAAAGAAATTTAGGTAGTAAAAGAAAGTTATATGATATACAGTGTGAAAGTATATCCGAATAGGCCATGAACCCGCTTCTTGTAGGCTATGATCTCGCTTTTCAAAACCCATGGTCCTTTCGACTTGAACCCGCGGCCGATTTTCGTACTAATTATACTACTACCTAGTTTATTGGCCCGTGCAAAATTGCACGGGTTGTTATATGAACTTGGTTATAATTCTATTTTATCACTCATAATTAACACAAAATATTAGGACTGTAAAAAACTTAACCGACCATATGTGACCCGTTGTCAAGGTTAATGCCCACTTTTTTCCTGATCAAGTTATAACCATAGATAACTCGAACCCGTTTTGACCAGTATTCTTCTGGATTAATTATGAGATGGCCCGTTTTGACCATCTGCGATTTTGCACGGTTGCAAGATGTTGATGCGGATTAGACCCGTTGACCCATATTTGACATTAATTTGCACGAATTGCCCAAAATTTTACCCAAACCTGACCCGTATTGAGTCAGTCTATAGTTTGAAGAACTTTTTGAGGGACCCAGTTCGAGCCGTTTTTCTTAGGTATGAATCTATACTTTATGACCCATGACCCGTATCGACTTGAACCCATTTTGACTCCCATATTTTTGGGTCTAACTTGAGTTGACAGGATTAGAGCCGAGACATCTTAGAACGGAGGTTAAACCAAAAAAAGCATTAGAAGAATATGATCTGTACAATGATTTTAAAAATAAATTTTGTTTTGCAGATCAAACATCCCCCTTAATCCTTACCACAGGTTATACAAAATTTTAATTGCATATAAAGGAGGGTAAACAAAAAAAATGTACATATGTTGTACTCTTAACTCATAAATGCTTGCACATTCTTGATTATCTCCATAAACCTTTTGAATAAGTTCTCGATCTATCGAGTAAATTATGGTTTTAAAGTTAGCAATCATTTGTCTCTTAAATTGTCTAAAATAATATGATATAAATAGAGTTAGCTCACTTATAATAAAATTCACCCGTTAGAATTGCACCGACATTCAAATATTCAATTACTAATAGTAAACAATAAAAATGATTTCAGTTGATTTTTCTAAGTTTAATAACATTTAGTTAACCCGTAGGACATTAGTAATTGAATAATGATTGATTTGGTAGTTCAACAAAACCCATGTTGAAGCGTATAATCTATTTTAGATATGCTATACCGATATACGAAGTATGTCTTAGTGTATAAAACGATCACGAATTGAGAAAATGTTAAGTTTTCAATATGGCAAAAGAAATGTTCGATAATCGATACATAAAAAAGAGTTGTACAATGTTTTGTAGGCGAGAATATAGGGAAGAAGATAACAACCACCGATAAAGTAGTACTTATCAAATGTACAATTGCAATAGACGATGTTGTGCGACACTTTAATTCACCAGAATTTTGAGCCAGCCGTTTAGGCTTCGATCACGTTAATCTGCCGAATTTGTACTCATAAAGAAGGTAAACCAAAAAAACGAATATTGAAAGTGGCATTCAATTAGTCATACAAAAAATCTACATCAGGAATGGTTAGAAGCCTACGGCATAATTCTGTTTTTTTCTAAATGATAAACAAAATGGCATCAATAACATCAATATAAAATTGAGAAAACCCTAGAAAATAAAATCACACACGTTAATTTTCCTCCAAGATATTTGTTTCTAAATTAGGAATATAACAACTATTTTTTGAATATTATATAACAACTATTGATTACGTGATATCCTCTGCATTAATATAATTTTGAAAATATTTGTATACATTTTTTTTATTCAATAACAGATTTCTTTCCTAGATTGCAGGTTGAATTGAATTTTTTTTTAATTGAATATATTTTGGTTATACTTTGAGAAATTCTAATTGTATGTCAATATTTTTTTTATATTGATATAATCTTCTAATTTGGGAAATTCTAATTGTATGTCAAGTTTTTTAAAAATTGAATGATTTTACTTAAATTCTATCCGGAATTAAATTTATTTAGGTATGTATACGGTGTTAACATTTTCTTTTTTATATTTTCTGCAAAAATTGATCTAATATGGAAAGAAATATTATTATTCTATAATTATTTTTAAAATATGAATAATGAACAATGTCGTTTTTCATAAGAAAGAAGTAGAATATTTTTATTCCGTGTTTTAAAATTCAAGCGTAGATTTTGCCAAAATTTCGGCCAGTTTTTTTTCCCCAGAATTATTATATGAGTTTCTATGTTATATCATAAAATTTCGGCCTAATTTTTTTTTTTTTTTTTTTCTGAAATTGCAATTTCTCATGCATTTATTTATTAGAATTAAAATCAAAATAATTGCCATGTCATCGATGATATCATCAATGACATCATGTCTGACGTGGAGTGTCTTCGAAGGGGCCATTCCGTGGCTATTAGTAGTATAACTAGTTTAATACCCGTGCATAATTGCACGGGCTGCTATTTATAGGGTGTGTACAAAGCCATTATAAAACAAATGTTTGAGACGGTACTCAACAATCTGATAATTATCTTATTAATAATCTTTTAGGGAAAAAATACGTATATCTGGTCCGTTAACCATAAAAGAATAAAGAAAAAAGAAAATTACTCAATAAAATACAGCACCACCATAATTGAACAAAGAGAAAGTGATAATACTATTTGGGTTACCAAATTAATAAATGCGTATGATAAAACATTAGTTTGAACATAGTTTGACCGCTTAATTGAAAGCTTAATAAACCTAATTTAATTTCTCAACCCAATTCGACCTCGGTTTTGCTAAATCATGAAACCACTATTTAGGACCCGTACGTGACCTCTACAGGCGCATATTCAATTTTACCCCAATATTTTGTCTAACTCGACCCGATCTATTTACCGATTTGACTCCTAAATAAGATAAAATTAGTTAAAGCCCTACAAAAATTGGACGCGCTGTTGTAATAAGATTTTATTTGTATATATAAGCAATATGCACAAAAATTAAGAATGAAAATTGATATTCTACTGTAAAAAAAATAGGAGACATGATCTTTGACGTGTAAAATATCTTTTGGTTTTTGGGTCATGGATCTACTTTATGGCCCGTAACCGGCATTACGGGTTATGACCCTATTATTTTAGGGTCATGAACCTGTTATTTATGACGCGCAAACTGTATTAACTCGAACCGTTTTGATACACATACTTTGGGCTTAAATTGACCCAATCAATTGATCCGTATTTGAGTTATAAAATTAAGCCTTCCTGAGTTTCATGGCTCGAACTCGACCCTGTTTGGATACACATATTTTTTAGGTCATGACCCGCTTTTATGTCCCGTGACCCAAATTCTTAGTTATGAACCCGCTTTATATAACCGGTGATCCGTATTAACCCGAACTCTTTTAGATGCATGTACATCTGGGTATAATCTACCGTACCCGTTGATCTCTAAGTTAAAGAACATACATAGGACTAATTTCCAAATTATATTGTACCTTATTTCCGAATACCCAGCCTATAATTTCCGGTAATTAAAATATTTGATTTGATTTTATAAGGATTTGATTTAAAAAAGTTGCTATTTTTTATTCTTTCCAATCGACTAATTATATCACTAATTTATTACTATCCTGTTTAGCATTGTTTTCATGGGGAAAATTTTTGTTTGTATTTTATTTAATTTAAGGAATATTCTATTTCGTGAATAATATCAAAATCTTAGGAAATTGCACATTATTGTTCAGGTTTTATTGCCTTAAAGTCCGGAAAATATTTGCAATATATTGTTCATATTTTATAACCTTAAAAAAATATATATTTTTTGCCGTAGGAAATTGTATCTTTTTGCCAAATTTTTGATTCTATAGTATTTATACTGGGAGCTTTTAGATTTATCCCGCATATGACATGTTGGAATATAGTAGGAGCAAAAATTGATATTTTTAGTATAATTTTAATTCGTTCAGATTATATTATCATTTCCATTGATTATATTTTACGATAATACCTTTTATTACACATTTTTATGGAAATTATATTTTTAAAATTTGTTGCTCAATATATTCACATAGATGGAAGGTCTATCCGGAATTAAATTTATTTAGGTATGTATACGGTGTTAACATTTTCTTTTTTATATTTTCTACAAAAGTTGATCTAATATGGGAAGAAATATTATTATTCTATAATTATTTTTAAAATCTGAATAATGAACAATGTCGTTTTTCATAACAAAGAAGTAGAAGAATTTTATTCCGTTTTTTTAAATTCAGGCGTAGATTTTGCCAAAATTTCGGCCAGTTTTTTTTCCCCTGAATTATTATATGAGATTCTATGTTATATCATAAAATTTCGGCCTAATTTATTTTTTATTTTTTTATTTTTTTTCTGAAATTACAATTTCTCATGCATTTATTTAATAGAATTAAAATCAAAATAATTGCCACGTCATCGATGATATCATCAGTGACATCATGTCTAACGTGGAGTGTCTTAGAAGGGGCCATTTCGTGGCTATTAGCAGTATAATATCGATAACTTGATCTTTCTAATTTTTTTTTTTTTTTATAAAGGTAAGAAAGCCTAGGTTAAACCACGAGTGTAAGACCAACCTAACTCATCCTTTCGGATGAGGGAAGAAAGAGAGTCAGACGAACTCTCAAACCAACGTGTAAGAGGCGGGGATGAGTGCCCCAAATTGGCCATAAAGTTTGCGACTTTATTGGCCTCACGAAATCAGTGAGAAATCTCTACTTTGTGAAAGGAGGAAAGGTCCACTAAAATATCTTCAATTAGATTGGAGATTTCCCAAGGAACCTTCCAGGAACGACAAACTGAGTTAATCACGCAAAGGTTATCGCCCTCGATTATAATATTTTTAACGCCAAAGAATATAGCCGCTTTCAATCCTTCCTTTAAAGCTAAAGGTTCAGCAAAAAGACTACTTGTAGAGCCATAAGCTTTGGCCCCAAAGATTAATGGTGTTCCATTACTATCTCGAATAGCATAACCTAAAGACGACTGTCCATTACTAAGTTTCAAACCATCGAAATTTAATTTGAATAAATCTAACGGGGGTTTATGCCAAAAAATATTCTCACTACAAACTTTATAATTATGAAGCCCTTGACTTTGTTCACAGTTATCAAGGTTATCTAGGTCAATTTTTCTAAGGGTTAACCAATCTTTTAACACGAAGTTTGTCAGACGAGTAACTTTGTCAACTGAACATGTTTCATTTCTAAAAATTGAACTATTTCTAACGAACCATACATTCCACCAAATGAAGAAAAGAACTTGCATAGATTTATTGTTCATCGTCTTTTTAACAAGGTCTAGATTATGACTGAATGAGCGGTTAACAATATTAGGATTATTATAAATACTACCACTGTGAGAATGAAGTAAATTCACGTCAAACTTTGTTGCTACATCTATGATAAGTGGACAAGCAAAAAACAAATGGTACGAGTCTTCTATAAGATGGCCACATAGAATACAATGAGTTGGGACTGAAACATGCCTGTGAATTAGTCTGTCCCGAGTAGGGAGACCATCCATACAAGCTTTCCAAATAAAATTTTTAATTTTATTAGGGATATCGAATTTCCAAATCCAATAAAAACTACATTTGTACTCACTTATGTTTTGGATACCTTGCACTAACAGAGTAGCTGACTTAGTTGAAAAATAACCATCATTTGATATTCCTCAAAATACCTGATCATTCATGTCATGAGACGGAATATAAATGCTAAAAATAATATCTATAATATTTAAAGGAATGACTTGGCTAAGTCGCTGAATATCCCATGACGAGTATCCGTAATAAAATAACACACCTTAATAGGATGTTCAACATTGATACTATTTAAAGCTACTTCAGATAGCAGTGGAGGAAACTCATGCCTCTTAGGCCTCGTTTGGTTCACGGGTTGTAGGTTTCAGGAATGGGTTTTGACTCACTGAACCCGATTCCTTGTGTTTGGTTACATAATTTAGCCCGATAAACCCAGGAATTTCCGTGCCCCATGAAACCCCAGGAATCGGGTTTAGAAACCTAAGGCCTACCTCCTGACTGAACAAACCCGAAACCTAACGCCTCCTGGGTTCTCCTCCTTTTATAATTTCTTCTCCCACAAAAGTGATCACCTCCCTCCACAACGCCATCTTTGCGCCGTCGAACTCCGTGGTGACTCAAAACAGGTTTGATCTTCTTGACCTGCTTTTCTTGAATTTTATCTTGGCTTTCTGAGTTGGTGTTTGCAGTAGGAGAATGAGCATAATATTTGTGAAAGGGTTGAACGTTTATACGAAAATCAAACCAATATTGTATATAATCGCCATTGTTGCAGAGCTTGTGCGATTGAAAACATGAAGATAAAAGTATGACTTGATTTAACAATTATGTACTGCTGTAAAGGGTTAATTATATATGCAAAAAGTTAGGCATGTACAGTATATGCTTTAATAAGTGCCCAACATTAATTAAATTTGTGCAGCTTTTTCAATGTAATTGTTTCCTACGTATGAGACACTAGAAAAGGTGGACACTTATCCTTTGATTATAAAGTTGTCCACTTTTCTCAATGAAATTGTTCCTGTCGTATGCTACTCTTTTACAATTTTGATACTTTTCTTTGATTATTTACGAGTACTGTGCATGTTAGTACTAGTATCTTACTTCGTATGATATAGTAGAAAGTGTAAACAATTTCTTGTCTCTAGTTTCACTTAAAATCTGTGTGAATGACCCATATGAACAGAAATGGATATATTTTATGCTCATACTTTGGAAGTGGATTGTAATAATTTCTTGTCTCTAGACATATTTTATGCTCATACTTTGGAAGTGGATTGTAATAATTATTTTTCTTTGCTTGGGAATGTTTAATTTATTTTGGATGTTGAAATCGAAATTAGTTATTTTATCTTGAAAATTTTGACATATTGTGAAAATTAACTTCCGATTCTAATTTTTATAAGGCCTTTATGCTGTAAAAAAATGCACAAGTCAAAATGAAATTTAAGCCCAACTTCACTTTAAATAAACCAAACAGTAGGAATTAGGGGTGTGCAAAAAAACCGTCAAACCGAAACCCGAACCGAAAACCGATTTACCCGAACCGAAAAAGCGGGTAACCGAACCGATAAAATGCGGGTTAGGGTCGCAACTTTGTGTGTATGCGGTTAACCGAACCCGAACCGAAAGTGGACATAATGCTTATTTTCAATAAATTAGGTTATAAGTCAACTAATTCACAAGTCTAAAATAAGATAATTAATCCAATATGTTGTTAAAATTCACTTGTTTGAGGGAAATAATACATAAATTAATTGAAGTATCGACGTATAGTGGAATCTTAATATTTTATCCATCAATTTTACTTAATTTGTTAGGTCAAATAGTGTCCCCGTACTAAAACATTACCCGATTAAATCGAACCGACCAATCCGGTTAACCGATGTGCGGTTAACCGAACTAACGGTTACGGTTTAGGGTCGGCCAAAAAGTGACGAACGGTTAACCGAACCCGCATTTGCACACCCCTAGTAGGAATGGGTATCATCATTCATCCCAAATTTAAACCAAACACAAGGTCTCAGGATTCAAGTTCCAACCCCATTCCATCACAACCCCATTCCTGATTCCAACCCCAACCCAACATGTGAACCAAACGGGGCCTTAGAAGCGTTTTTAGAAAAACTTGATCTTTCTAATTGGAAATATTCTGAGCCGTCAGTTAATCGGATCCAATGGCTAAAAATTGCACAATGTCAATAAAAAGGACAAAACAAAAAACCCCACAAGATCCTTTCTCTCTCCTCCCCTCCCATCTCCCACGCACCACCTTCTTCAACCACCGCCTTCACACCCACCACCACCCAGTCTAGGCCTGCCACAACCAGTAGTAGCGCCGACACCGTCAATGTGACCAGAAAACTCCGGCGAGCCCTTCCCCCCACCCATGCGACACCACACACGTCCCTTTCTTCTCCATTTTACCTTTCACTACTCCTCTCTCCTCGAATTTCTCCCCTTCCCCACCGAATCCGCCTAGAAACGCCGCCCTCGTCACCTGTTCGTCGGCGTTTCACATGCGTCGCCTCCTCTATCGTTGAGAGAGCAAAAGGTGATTGAAAGAGGCAAAGGGAAGAAAATGGAGGAGGGTGGAGAGATAGTGTAGCGACGGCTTGGGGCTATGGTCGCCGGCAACCATATGTCAGATCCTTGGTGTTGGCGCGGCTTCTATGGTGGCGGTAACGGGGGACTGCGGGTGAGGCGGCGGGACAGTGGTGGTCAGGGGGTTGGGGGAGGAGAGGGAAAATGGGGGGTTTGGGGATCGAGTTTTTTTTTTTTTTTTTTTATTTTTATGTTTGGTTTATTTTAATTTTAACAACTTATAAATAC
Source organism: Spergularia marina (assembly GCA_963680865.1). NCBI lineage: Eukaryota > Viridiplantae > Streptophyta > Magnoliopsida > Caryophyllales > Caryophyllaceae > Spergularia > Spergularia marina. Next base: position 14,789,071 of record OY804554.1, read on the forward strand.
AATCACACGTCATGTCATATAGAATCATACGGATTAACAAATAAAATCTTATTCGATGAAATTCAATCACATCGATATTAGAATTATATAAATATTAACGGGAAATTTTTTAATATACCCCTGAGGTTCCCGAAATTTTCAGGTATACCACTTAGGTTACCGAGCTCTCCAGCGTGCCCCTGAGGTTTGCAAAATCGTGTTTTTTTGTGTTTTTCACTAACGGCATGTAACACCGTTAACACATATGTATTTATTTGAAATAATATCTCATATTTATTAATAACTAAAACAAAACCAAAAATTCAAAAATCAATAAGCCCACCCTTTTTTTCTCTCTCCTCTCCATTTCCCCTCTCCTCCCCACCACCAAGCACCACCTTCCCACGGTGGCCACAAGTACGGACCACCATCAACCACAACGACACCACCACCCCCGGACGTGCCCCATTTCGGCGACCACACGCCGACCATCATGCCCAAGCCCTCACCTCCGTTTTCTCCATGCCCACGCTTCTTTCTCTATCCCTCCATCCTCCCTTTTACACCTTCCCCACCTTCATCCTTGCTCCACCGCCCCTCCATCATGGCCCACGTCCACCTACATACGTCGCCGGAGACCTCCAATGTTGCCATATACGAAGGAAAATGAGAAAAGAGAAAGTTGTGAAAGTAAATAAAACGGTGGAGATATGTGACCGTGGAGGCCAAAAGAGGCGCGGGTGGTGGTCGATCATAACCCACGTGGGGTTGGCATAGGGTCGTCGGTAGAGCTGGCAATTCGGGCCACGAGCCGCGGGTGCCCCGACCCAAAGCACGACGGGAGTGACCCAGGCCGCGGCTTTGTATTGGTTGAAATTGTCGTGCCTTGGCACGGCCCGACACGAGGCACGATGGCCCGGCCCGCTCAAGGCACGAGGGAGCCGGCCCGCCCAAGCCCGAATTACCATTTTAATTATACACTTTAAAATAAAATAAAATGAAATTACACTATATTTCTAAAGGCCCGAACCAAAATCCGACATTAGGCACGAGCCCGGCCCGGCCCGAGCACGACATGCCACGTGCCTCGTGTCGTACTCGGGACGATATTTAAATTATTAGCACGGCACGAAGCCCGTGCCCGTGCCGGGCCTCCGAGATGGTTGGGCATGACGGGCCGGCACGAGTCACGATACGGCCTGGCCCACTGCCAGCTCTAGTCGTCGGTGGTCTAGTGGTGGTCGCCGGAGCCCTAGTGGTGGTGTGTGTTGGAGGTGGTGGTGGATTAGGTGGTTGGGGGTTGTGGAGGATGGAGGTGGGAGGAGAGTAAAGAGAATATGGGTTGAGTATTTTTTTAATTTTTTTTCTTTTATTTTAATTGATGAGATTAAGAGTCAATCTGAGTTAAAATAGTCAAGGGCACTAGATAGCTAACGGTGTTACATGCCGTTAGTGAAAAACACGATTTTGCAAACCTCAGGGGCACGCTGGAGAGCTCGGTAACCTAAGGGGCATACCTGAACGTTTCGGGAAACTCAGTGGTATATTGGAAAATTTCCCAATATTAAAATCATATAAATATTTAAATCATAAAACATATGCATAAAATCATTATGATGAATAAAATCACACAAAATTATGCATAAAATCACAAAACATACTATAATTACACAAAAATATACATAAAATCACAAAATATAGAACATAGGATCATACTGATACATAAAATCACACCGACGCATAGAATCACACAGATCATGCAATAGAATCACAGGACCTCACGCCTCACGGGAGCAGAGGACCTCACCCGAACCTGCATATATATATATAGGGGCCGCATCCGGTCAGAATTAAATATATGTCAGAAGGTCAGAAGTAATATAGGCCGTTAGATCGCTTCATCTGGACGGCTGAGAACGCGCGCGAGTTTTTGAGGATGAGGGTAATTTGGACAATTTCCAGCGCGGGGGAGGGGGTTCGAGTAGGACTAAAAATTTCAGATTCATTCCAAATTCCAACTTTCTCTCTCTTGCTCTTCAATCTTTTCCTTCTCTCTCACTTCAATCCTCTTCAAACCAAAATTTCCAATTCGAAACTTCCAATTCACGGCACATTTCATCAATAAAAAAAATCCACGCCCAAATTTCATCACACAAAAAAATCGTGAAGTTAGGGTTTCAGATTCATCAAAATCGCGAAGTTAGGGTTTCATCAAATTCATCAAATTTGGGGTTCAGATTCATCAAGTGATTCAACACGATAATCGTTCAACAATAGATTCTTTCGATGGAATCAGGTACTTTGATTTTTGCCTGATTTTTTTTTTATTTTTCCCCAATTTTTGTGTGATTTTTGCCTGATTCGTTCAACCGATCATCAAATCTCTTTCTTCTTCGTTGATTTTTACCTGATTTGTATTAGTTTTATGGCGTTAATGCATTGGCTGAATGCGATTTCATTTGTGTTTCTTAAATTAATTGATTTTGAAGTTTTTTGGTTGATTTTAGAGTTATATTCTTAAAATCCTGAGATTGTGCTGGATTATTAGTTAAAAAAAATTCAATAATTTCATTGAGGTTGTCGAATTTGTTTGCATTTCATTGTTTATTTGTGTGGCTAGCATTTGTCCAATTTTGTTCAGAAAGTTGTAGCTTTATTCAGGGATGGTTTAATTATGTGTGCTTTGGTTAGAGTTAGATGCTGCTAAGACTTAGTTAGAGTTCGTTGAAAGTAGAAATACAGTTAGGGAGTATAAGGCTATAAGCAGTACAGTAAGTCGCTATGACTAAAGTTGGAGTTTAAATTCTAAAGTTAACGGAGTTAGAAAGTTTGTATTGTAGAGTTAGTGGAGTTACGGAGTTTGAATTGTAGAGTTAGTGAAGTTAGGGAGTTTGTATTGTAGAGTTAGTGGAGTTACGGAGTTTGAATTGTTGAGTTAGTGAAGTTAGGGAGTTTGCATTCTAAAGTTAGTGGAGTTACGGAGTTTGAATTGTAGAGTTAGTGAAGTTAGGGAGTTTGCATTCTAAAGTTAGTAGAGTTACGGAGTTTGAATTGTAGAGTTAGTGAAGTTAGAGAGTTTGTATTCTAAAGTTAGCGGAGTTAAAAAGTTTGTATTGTAGAGTTAGTGGAGTTACGGAGTTTGAATTGTAGAGTTAGTGAAGTTATGGAGTTTGCATTCTAAAGTTAGCGGAGTTAGAAAGTTTGTATTGTAGAGTTAGTGGAGTTACGGAGTTTGAATTGTAGAGTTAGTGAAGTTAAGGAGTTTGTATTCTAAAGTTAGCGGAGTTAAAAAAAAGTTTGTATTGTAGAGTTAGTGGAGTTACGGAGTTTGAATTGTAGAGTTAGTGGAGTTATGGAGATGGCATTGTAAAGTTAGCGGAGTTATGAAGTTTATACTATAGAGTTAGTGGAGTTATGCACTATAGTTAGTAGAGTTATGTACACATTTTCGTGCCAGGCCTCTTTAGTTATTCAGATGTGCTAAGTGAAAGTTATTTAGCCTCTAATTAGACTCTTCTAATTAGTACTTAATTACCCCTAATTAAGTTTAGTTAGGAATCTTTAGTTGCATGTAAGATTAAAGCATAAATAATGTATAAAACAAGTTTTTATACCTTAATTAGGAGGAAATTTGACCACACCTTCAAAGAAGGTTCTTGAGCTGCTATTAAATGGGGATCCTCCTCCTTAATCTTGAGTTTCCAAGTTAGGAAACCTCCTCTCTTGATCCACTAAAGAAGCTCTCCAAAATTCATCCAAAATAAGCTAGTATAAATAGGTGAATTAAACCTTAAAACCAAAATAAAATTAGCTAACACTTTAGCTAATGTTATCTAGGTTTAGATAAGTGTTTTGATCAAGTTTCCATTGACATGCTATGAAGAAAACTTGATCTTAATGGTGTTGGAAGTAGGCTAAATTTTAGAGAGAAAAATGGAAAATTTCTCTTTCTCTCTCTCTAATTAGCAATTTGTTTGTGTAGAAATGATGTGTTATGTAGGAGATAAAATCTGATTCTTATCTCTCCACCGTCCACTATATATAGTGGTTAGTTAAGTTGGTAATTAAAGTTACCAAAAGCCCTTATTAACTTGTATCAATTAACTCTTAAAAGTTACAATTTAGTAATAATATGTACACTTAACTCTTTAAGTGACAATTAATAATTATATCCGTATATAATTATTAATTACATCATTTTAGCTAAATTTACAACACTTTGTAAATTTACACAAAAACCATAATTATCCGACCTGAGTTCCAAACTCGTAAAACACTTTCCAATATAATCAGTTAACTCTTTAACTGAAATATTAAGGTTTATATTATATTGTATCCATTACAAATATAATATCCTTTGGAGAAACTATCTTTATCGGTGTGACCGAGAGGGATCGGTTGATTACCACCGTCAAACGACAATAACGTCAAACTCTAGCCAGCCAAGCGTTATCGATTTACGTTAATCAATTGACTTAGTATATATAAATATCTCAGGTTTATTCCTAATTATATTTAATTAGTCAACGCATTATTGTCGGAGGACACCTACTCCAACAATCTCCCACTTGTCCGAGACAAGTCATGCGTTACCGATTCTCTTGTCCGTTATATCTCCCACTCAATGCGAAGTATCTTTCAGGTCGAACTTGCATTGGATCTTTATCAAAAGTGGTTTTCTCGATCTGGATTATGACTGTCTGACCGGAATATCTATCTTAGATCTCTTCCGAGCGTGGCCACGCATTTCCAGTCACAATTTCTCGAGTGGCCCAAAGATATTATACCCTGACGTGGGTGGACAATCCCTTCTTGACTTATTTTCTTTGTTTCATACGGTCGGTAATGACCCAATAGATGCCCTTTTAGCCTCCTTTAACGGCACGACTTAAGACATAAATCAAAGTCACCGCCTACTGCATAAACTCAGACAAACAATCTCAGGCCGAAAGAATCGACTAATAGGAATAATATAGATTACCTTGGCACGACCAAGCACAAAGGTTCTATGATTGGTCAAATGTCTGACAGAGTGTCATCTTCAGTCTGTCTATGTAATCGGTTATTCATCTCTATAAATCCATGACCATTGAACTAGTCATCAACCGACTTACAATCTAGTCAATTAAGACGTCACCTCATTTTATGACTAGAGACAAAATACACTGTTAATCCTGTTCACTTAATAGGGTTCAAATCGTCTCCACGACCTATTAGGAATTAACAAAGTATATATATATTTCTATAATTTAGAATTTCATCAAAAACTGAATTAAAAGTAAAGTTTATGAAAAAACTTAAAATGATGAACTCATATATTATATATGTAAAAACTAATACACTTATTAATTTTACATCATATAATCTAACACATGTCAGGCATACGCCTCAAACCCATTGAGGCAACATGACCATTGTGTTTAGCCTGTGACAACGGCTTGGTTAAAGGATCAGCGATATTATCGTCTGTCCTAACCTTACAAATCGATATATCTTTCCGTTCCACAAAGTCTCTAATTACATGGAACTTCCTGAGTAAATGTCTAGATTTATCACTAGACTTAGGCTCTCTAGCCTGAACTATTGCTCCACTATTGTCGCAATAGACTTCAATAGGATCCGCTTCTGTAGGGACTACTCCTAATCCTTCCAAAAACTGCCGAATCCAAACTGCCTCTTTGGCAGCTTCTGATGCTGCAAGATACTCAACCTCCGTTGTAGAATCTGCAATCACCGATTGCTTGGTGCTCTTCCAGCATATGGCTCCTCCATTCCGTATGAAAACATATCCTGATTGAGATTTTGAATCATCTCGATCTGTTTGGAAACTAGCATCCGCATAACCCTTTACACGAAACTCAGAATCCCCTCCAAAAACTAAGAACGTGTCCTTAGTCCTTCTTAAGTATTTAAGGATGTTCTTAACGGCTATCCAGTGGCTGGGTAACGACTTGTCATACTTAAAGCATATGACACGTCTGGACACGTACACATCATAGCATACATGATCGAACCGATTGCGGAAGCGTAAGGTATCGACTTCATGCGTTCAATATCCTTAGGTTCAGTGGGACACTGAGCTTTACTCAGAATTATTCCACTTCCCATAGGTAAAAACCCTCTTTTGGAGTCTTTCATATTGAACCTGTCAAGAATCTTATCAATATAAGTTTCTTGACTTAACGCTAGTATTCTCTTTGATCTATCTCTATAGGAATATCTAGGATGCGTTGCGCCTCTCCTAAATCCTTCATCTGGAAATGTTTCCCGAGCCAGTCCTTAACGGAGTTAAGCATGGGGATATCATTTCCAATGAGTAATATGTCATCTACATATAAGATTAGGAGAGTTACTTTACTCCCACTAAATTTCATGTATAAGCAAGGTTCTTCGACACTTCGGGTGAAACCATTTTGTTTAATCACATGGTTGAACCGATGGTTCCAACTCCGAGATGCTTGCTTAAGACCATAAATAGATCGCTTAAGGTTGCAAACTTTCTTAGGATTGTTTGGATCAATAAAACCCTTAGGTTGTGTCATATACACTTCCTCTTCCAGAAACCCATTTAGGAAGGCGGTTTTAACATCCATCTGCCATATCTCATAATCATGAAAAGCAGCAATCGCTAAGATTATCCGAATAGATCTAAGCATTGCAACTGGCGCAAAGGTCTCGTCATAGTTTAAACCATGAACTTGCGTGAAACCTTTAGCTACCAATCTAGCTTTGAAAATATCTTGATTTCCATCCATGCCGGTCTTGATCTTAAAGATCCATTTGCACTGAAGAACCTTGGTTCCTTCAGGCAAGTTAACCAAGTCCCATACATGATTCTCGTACATGGAATCTATCTCAGATTTCATTGCCTCTAGCCATTTAGCAGAATTCTGTCCAGTCATGGCTGCTCTGTAGGTTGCAGGCTCATTACTTTCTAAAAGCAAAACGTGATCACCACCATCCTCGATCACACCTAGGTATCAATCTGGTGGGTGGCTTGATCTGTCTGACCTTCTAGGAGTGGAGAATGGAACCACAGAGTTAGACGATTCAGGAATGTCTTCTGGCAAAACATCCTGAGCCTCATTTTGCATTTTTTTTTTTTGGTAAGAATTAGCTTTTTTATTCATCCAAATGGAAAGGAAGAACAAAATACAACTCCAACCAAAGGGGAGCAATGAGCTACCCTTGAAACAACCACTAAAAAACTCTACTTACTTGGGATAGCATCTCTATACCTATCAATAACTCTAACACAAACCAAAAATTTTATGTAAAGAGCAATTTCATCAACATTTCTTTCAATGTCTCTAAAAACCCTTGTGTTCCTCTCCTTCCATATTTCATAGATTGTGGCTGAGAAAGCACTTCTAAGGATGTGCTGTTTTCCAGTTTTTCCTTTGATCTTTTGCTTGAACCAATTTAGCTCATGTAGCAGACTGCCTATCTTCTTTCTGTAGCCTAGCCACCTGAGCACATTGTCCCAAATGTCATTTGCAACTTGACACTCAAAAAACAGGTGATTCCTGCTTTCTTCCTGCTTCTTGCATAAATAACATCTATTTGGTATGTAGCATCCTCTTTTCTGCAAGTTATCAATTGTAGATAATGCATTGTAGATGGCCAGCACTGCAATGATTGAACATTTGGGAACACTGCATACATCCCAGACTAGACTGTACCATTTAACAGCATTCCTGCTGTCATTAAAGAACTTGTAAACTGCTTTGCTACTGCCTCTGTTATTCCATCTTTTAAGCAGCTCTTTTGCCTCCTCTTTTGTACCAGCCTTCTCCAATATCTCCTTCCTTAGAGCAAGGAGAGTTCTCCAGGTAGCAGAGCAGTCAGTTTTTGGGCTCACTTGCCAAAAATCATCCTGGTTCAGGTAGTAAGCCCTAGTCCATCTACACCATATACTCTGACTACCACTTAAAAGCTTTATAATCCATTTAGCATAAAGAGTTTTGTTCCAGCTAAGGACCTCTTTTATGCCTAAGCCACCTTCCCTTTTTGGATTACAAAGCTCTTTCCACTTAATGAATGTGATCTTACCTTTTTGCTCATTTATACCCCAAAAAAACTCCCTGCAAAGTCTGCTTATTCTTTTCAGCACCACATTTGGGAGGAGAAGTACTGAACCCCAGTATGTCTGAATGCCCAAAATAACAGAGTTAATCAGTTGCAGCCTCCCTGCATAGGAGATAAAAGAGTTTGCCCAGTGTTGCAATTTCCCTTTTATTTTATCCAGGAGAGGGTAGTACATAGCAGCTGTAATTCTGGAAGAGTGCAGAGGAACACCAAGATACTTAAAAGGAAATTTCCCAACCACATAGCCTGTTTTGTCAGCTATTAACTTAGCTGCTGCTGCACAAACACCCCCTAGGTAGATATTTGTTTTCAAAGGGTTAGCAGCAAGCCCTGAGAGTTTCTCAAACTCTTTGAGGGTGTTAGCAACAGATTCAATGGAACCTACATCACCCTTGGCAAAAATGAGTAAATCATCAGCAAAGAGGAGGTGATTAAGTTTGAGTCTACTGCATTTGGGATGCTGATGGAAACTGCTCTTATGCTTAAGATTTCTGAGCATCCTGGATAATCCCTCCATGCATATGACAAAGAGGTAGGGAGATAGAGGGTCTCCCTGCCTCATACCCCTCTTAGTTGCAAAAAAACCAACTTGAGACCCATTTATGCTGAGTGAAAGGTGAGCAGTATTGAGACAAGCAAGAATCCAGCTAATGAACTTGTCAGGGAAGTTGAAAGCTTTGATCAGACACTCTAAGTAATCCCAAGAGACTGAATCAAAAGCTTTTCTGATGTCCACTTTGATGGTTGCTCTTTTGGAGACACCTTTCCTGTCATACTTCCTAACCAGCTCTTGAGAAATCAAGATATTATCATGAATGTTCCTGCCAGGTACAAAAGCTGATTGCTCCTCACCAATTATTTCTTCCAAGACAGGCTGAAGCCTACTAACAATCATCTTACTGATGATTTTGTAGATTGTATTACAACAACTAATAGGCCTATAGTCCACCACAGAGAGAGGAGTAGGGGTTTTAGGCACCAGAGCAATTAGAGTTGAATTGATTTGTTTGAGCATCTTGCCATTTTGAAAGAAATCCAAAACAGCATTACTCAACTCCTCACCTATAATATCCCATGAGTTTTTGTAAAAAGCAGAGCTAAACCCATCTGGCCCCGGACTTTTGGTTTCATCAATCGAAAATAGAGCTTCTCTAACATTTTCCTTAGTGAATGGCAACATCATTTGGTTTTTACTAGTCTCTGATATGGTATTGCCAACAATTACCTCCAAATTAAACTCCTCAACATTGTGCTTAGTGCCCAGCAGTGCTGTGTAATATTCCAAAAAAGCAGCATTCACTCCAGTTGGACAACTATGCAGATTATTATTGATGTCATGAATTTTGCCTATATAGGCATGAGCTTTCCTCTCATTCACTTTAGCATGAAAGTATCTAGTCCCTGCATCATTCATTTGAATATCTCTAATCTTAGCTCTCTGGTGCAGGAAACATAGCTCAGCTGTTTGAAGTTTGACCAGCTCTGCCTGCTTATTTTTCATCTCAGCCAGTCTATGATTTGAATTGAGAAGGTCAGCCTGAATAGTGAACAATTCCTCCCTGCAAGCCTCAACTCTTTTGGTAATGTTTGAGTAATTATTCCTATGAAGAGTTTTAAGAGCAGCTCTGATTTTCTTCTGCTTTTCCACAACTCTAAACATTTTTGTCCCCTTGATCTGCAGATTCCAATGAATTTCAATGAGACTCTTATACCCAGGGTCATTGCACCATGCATTCAGAAACTTGAAGCTCTTGGGAAGTGAAGGACTACCAGAGTTAATTCCCACTAGCACAGGAGAGTGATCAGAAACTCCTGGCTGCAGGAATTGAACAGTTGTGGTAATATTCATAGCAAGCCATCTGGGATTAATCATAGCACGATCAAGTTTAGCCCAAACTGAGTCAGCCCCATCCTGAAGATTATTCCATGTGTAGCTACAACCAGTTCCAGGCAGATCCACCAGACTGCAGCTGTGAACACACTCCTGAAACTCCTCAATATCCTTCTTCTTTAGAGCTCCCTTACTAAGCTTTTCAGCGTTGTTTAAAACCACATTATAATCACCAAGCAAGATCCAAGGCTCTGTACAGTTTACAGATTTTAAGAAACTCCAAAGCTCTCTTCTGTCTTCCCCTTTGTTCATTGCATAAATGAAAGTGGCAGTACAAGCGAGCTGTGTCTTAAGACAGTTAATTTTGCAGTGAATGAACTGCTCCCCTAAATCCAGAAGCTGGACCTTAACTGTGAGTTGATTCCAGATCAACCATATTCTCCCATTATAGTGCTTAGAGTAATTATGAACAGCACTAAATCTTTTGAATTTATTATTTAGAATCTTCAACCCCTTTTCCTCTTTTACTCTAGTTTCAAGGACACCCAGGATGTCTATTTTATTAGCAAGCAAAAATTTAAGAACTTCTTGCTGCTTATGAGGCTTGTTACAGCCTCTAATATTCCAGGATGAGAGAATCATCAGGCTGAGAAACCCCCTCCTGGGTCCTCCCCCTCCTCAATCACACACTGATCCACCATTTCCACCTTTGCTTCCCTAGTGATACTAGCTGGCAGCATAATCATCACTGGCTTCTGGAGAATTTGAGTTCTGTTTTCAGCCATAGCAAGTTTCTTATTAAGAGAGAGCTTTGCCTTCCTACTCATAACAGGAGTAAAACCCTCCTCATCAACCATTACAATCTTATCAGACTTAGAAATAGGAGGTGTAATTCTCTTTTCTGGATTAACTGTCACCTTCTCAGGCTGTGGAGTAGCAGGTACTTCCTCAGCATACTTACTATCAGCATTTTTCCTCACATAAACAGCTTTTGGAGCAGCTGTTTGAGCAGGCTTCTTCTGATGTTTACACCTTTGTGTCATGTGCCCAAGCTTGTTGCAACACTTACAAAAGTATGGGACCCACTCATACTTAATAGATTGAGCAATTTCACCAAATGGAGTCTTGATTGCAATAGTCGTAGGCAATTCCTCAGAGACATCAACCTCGATTAAGACCCTGGCAAAAGCTAGCTTCTCCTTGAGTGTAGTTCTAAGGTCGCAAAGAGAGGCTTCCCTATTGAGCTGGCAATTTTGCTAAGCGCTTTCTGCGACTAGTAATGAGGCTCCAACTCTGGAAACAGAACCCATACAGGTGTAGTTGCAATAGTTTCCATCTCTTTGCTAAAATTGGGAGTCCAAATTTTGAGAATCATAGCATTTTCCCCATAGTACCATGGCCCTCCTCTCAGTATCCCCTCCATGTCCACCTTACTGTCAAACTTCAGGAAAAACCATCCTTTTTTGAAGTACTGAATCAAGGGTAAATGGGCAAAATTCCAGTTTTTCATAGCAAACTCCTTAAGATTTTTCTCAGTGGGTTTTGATCCAATAACATGGCAAACCAGTGTATTCTCCCAGTATTTTAATTGATCAGAAATGTCATCAAGCTCAATAGTAACATCAATACCATCATTCGGAATAAATTCAAGTTGCATACCCTGCTTCTGATTACAAACATTCTTATACCCATTTCCATTTTTCAACCCATCTTCACAATCATTCTTACTTTTAATAACAGAGACAGGCGGTTCAGGAATGGGAAGATCAATACTTACATTCTCATTGGGAGGAAGAACAGCTTCAAACAGGTCAGCAAACGTTGTGCCTTTAGGTTCCTGCACATTTTCGCCCAATTCCGCCATTGTCACAGCTTGAAGCTCTTCCGTACCGGTAGTCACCAAAATACCCATCTCACCTTTTTGGCCGATATTACCATCATGTTGTTCGGAATGTCGCGAGGATTCTGAATCTATATTTTGTTTACGATTTCTCCTAGTATTAGCCATGGAATTTAGCTAACAAAATGATGAAGTTTTGGTAGCTTGGAGATGGCTCTTGAACTTCGCTAAGTTTAAATTTTCTCCCACTATCTTTTAGAAATAAATTCATTTTCTAAAAAGACAGCATCTCGAGACACAAAAACTTTGTTCTCTAGACAATTGTAGAAGTAATATCCTCGAGTCTGTACAGGATAACCTACAAAGATACATTTATCAGATCTTTGTGAAAGCTTATTGTCAGTCTTGTTTTTAACATATGCTTCACAACTCCAGATCTTGATAAATGAGAGGTTAGGAACTTTTCCTCTCCATAACTCATATGGAGTTTTCGGAGCTGATTTAGTCGGACATCTATTGAGTGTGAAAATGGCAGTTTGGAGAGCAAAACCCCAGAATGAATCAGGAAGCTCGGTCTGACTCATCATTGATCTTACCATATCCAACAGGGTACGGTTTCTTCTTTCGGCTACACCATTTAATTGTGGTGTACAAGGAGGTGTAAGCTGTGATATGATTCCACAGTCTTTCAGATGAATATCAAAATCATTACTGAGATATTCACCTCCCCGATCTGATCGTAAGGCCTTGATCTTCTTTCCTAATTGGTTTTCTACTTCCTTTTGAAATTCTATAAATTTCTCAAGTACCTCACTTTTGTATTTGATTAGGTAGATGTAGCCGTATCTACTAAAGTCATCTGTAAAAGTGACAAAGTATTCATAACCACCTCTGGCAGTGGTTGTCATTGGACCGCAAACATCTGTATGAATGAGGGACATTAAATCACTAGCTCGTACTCCTTTTCCGGAAAAAGGTCCACGAGTCATCTTGCCTAAAAGACAAGACTCGCATGTTCCATAAGATCCAAAATCAAATGGTTTGAGAACTCAATTGGCTACGAGTCTCTCAATGCGTTTTTCGTTTGTATGCCCTAAACGACAGTGCCAAAGGTAGGATTGATCGGGATCTCCTATTTTGAGCTTGCATAATTCATGTCTATCATATCGATACCTGGTTTCAACTTTTTCTCATCCAGGTACTTTGGGCAATTTCGCTTCCAATGGCCAAAATTTCCACAATGGAAGCATTTCTGTTCAGGAGTCGCGCCTCTCTTAGCAATGGAATTGTTGCCCGAAGTAACTTTTCCATTTCCATTGTCACGCGCGGGTTCTTACCCTTCCCTGCAGCCTTCTTAAACTTCCCCTTCTGTTTTATTGCCATGGATAAAACGTCTCTATTCCCACTCCCACTAGCCATCATATCCCTCTCATGTTGTACAAGCATGGCGTGCAATTCATGAAGATTTTTCTTTAAATCATTCATGTTGTAATTCGTCCTAAAAGGACCGAATGTTGCAGGCAAAGAATTAAGCAGACGGTATACCGCAAAATCTTCAGAAATTGGGCAACCTTACTTTTCAAGAGTTTCATTCTCAATAAATTTGAGAACATGAGGACCAACTGGTCGGCCCTTTGAGAGCTTAGTCTCAAAGAAACTCGAAGCTGCTTCATATTGAAGTATTCTCGGCTTTTGCGAGAAACTAGTCATTAGCCGAGCGAATATTTGATATGCACTGAAATCAATCATGCGTTTCTGTAAACGCGGGTGCATAGCAAAAATCAATACATTCTTAATTTGGTCAGATTCATGCGCGTACTCTTGATACATATGTATCATTTCAGGGGTGGCGTCAGGACCTGGAGCAGGAATCGGAGGTTCATATAGAAAACGTTCAGATTGAAAGGCTAATCGCAGGTTTAACTCCCAATCAGTAAAAATGCTTCCATCCTCCTTTAGTTCATTCTTTTCCATAAAATTACGAAGCTAGGAGTATTTGGATATTACTGAATTGGACGTTTGAGCCATTTTCGAATTTTAAACTACATCATGGGAAAAAACAATCGATTAAATTCATCGACAAATTCACATTAAAATAATTATTTGTGAATTTATGCATTAATATAATGATCTCTCTTAATTATATAAATGATTCCGAGATCCGATCTTATATAAATTTAGGTACGCAGAGGGCGATACATCCCAAATTTATGTAATTTCGGTGAACCAACTCATGATTGATTCTACACTTAGAACTCTTGGCTGATCGATTTCAACTAAATCAATCCTTTAGTCCCGGATTGCAAGACTTGTATTGCAAATCACGTCAAGATTAAACCAAAATTCACTCGTAATAACTCTTTATTAACCTACTCCCCCAAGGTAAAAAGAAAACACCCCGCTAGGGCGAGCGTGCCCCTAATGAACAAGGGTTGCATAGGCGTGAATTGTGGAAGGACTAAATCTCGATTTTACATTTTAGTGAGAGATCTTGTCATATTTTATCTATCCTTTTAAGTGAACTAATTCTAGCGAGTCGCGGATAATAAATATGACAATGTGGGATTACGTTTGGTTATAATTGTGCAAAAATTAAACCAAACATGCATCAAATAAATCCAAGTCCTAGTATGGCCATAAGACTAAACCTAAACTAGGCTTCAAAAGCTTCAAAGGCTCCGTCTTCACTTCGGTCTCGATACGCCAACCATTGGCTCCGTGAAAATGCCGATCTTCAATAGAAACAAATGTACATATGGACTATCCTATTATACATTTTGAAAAAAAAAAAAATAAGGTCTTACAAACCGGCGATACGAGATCGCAATTATTACAAACCAATCGGATACCGTCCTTACATTTCGGTACAGTACTGATACTATAGTACTCTATGGCCATACTATACTTAGAATCATGCAAATAAGACCAAAAATCAGACTTTCAACTTTACAGTACAAGCAACCCGTTAAATTTAGGAATTTCTGATTCTAACTTATTAGAATCCATAATCAATACTTAAAACACCTTTTAAGTTTAAACTAACAACCAACTAGTTGGTTACTCAATATTTAGTCTCCACCAAAAATTGATTTGATTAGTTTAATTTCATTATATTTGCTAGCAATTTGTCCCAAAATATCACATAATCAACTCGAAAATATCTAAACAAATCATAACTAATTATGAAAAATTTAGAAATTATTTCATTAAGTGATTTAAGCTCACAACCAGTAGCTAATTAAGGACAAAAATTTTGCAAATTATTTTGGTCATTTTGTCTTAAAAAAATAATTTTCCACCATTTATATCATTACTAACTAGTAACGAATGGCCAATAAAATTATGAAATAATTTCTGGAAATTATACTCATTATAATTCTGGAAAAATTATAAATTTCTTTAATTAACAAAATTAACATGCATGTTAATCTAATTACCAATTAATTAGAAAATAGCATAAATCTTGTAAAAACAACCAAAAATAAGCAAAATTAGCAAATAAATTCCTAAAATACCATAATTTCGGTTGAAGCATCCACATGCCCAAAACATCACATGCAACTTTAGTTATTATGATAAAACCAATTTTTATCATTAAAAATTAATTAAGTTACTAATTAACCTAATTAAAGCTTAAAATTAACATGCAACTTAAACCGATGCTCTGATACCACATGAAAGTTATTTAGCCTCTAATTAGACTCCTCTAATTATTACTTAATTATCCCTAATTAATTTTAACTAGGAATCTTTAGTTGCATGTAAGATTAAAGCATAAATAATTTATAAAACAAGTTTTTATACCTTAATTAGGAGGAAATTTGACCACACCTTCAAAGAAGGTTCTTGAGCTGCTATTAAATGGAGATCTTCCTCCTTAATCTTGAGTTTCCAAGTTAGGAAACCTCCTCCCTTGATCCACCAAAGAAGCTCTCCAAAATTCATCCAAAATAAGCTAGTATAAATAGTGAATTAAACCTTAAAACCAAAATAAAATTAGCTAACACTTTAGCTAATGTTATTCTAGGTTTAGATAAGTGTTTTGATCAAGTTTTCATTGACATGTAATGAAGAAAACTTGATCTTGATGGTGTTGGAAGTAGGCTAAATTTTAGAGAGAAAAATGGAAAATTTCTCTTTCTCTCTCTCTAATTAGCAATTTGTTTGTGTAGAAATGATGTGTTATGTAGGAGATAAAATCTGATTCTTATCTCTCCACCGTCCACTATATATAGTGGTTAGTTAAGTTGGTAATTAAAGTTACCAAAAGCCCTTATTAACTTGTATCCCTTAACTCTTAAAAGTTACAATTTAGTAATAATATGTACACTTAACTCTTTAAGTGACAAGTAATAATTATATCCGTATATAATTATTAATTACATCATTTTAGCTAAATTTACAACACTTTTTAAATTTACACAAAAACCATAATTATCCGACCTGAGTTCCAAACTCGTAAAACACTTTCCAATATAATCAGTTAACTCCTTAACTGAAACATTAAGGTTTATATTATATTGTATCTGGTACAAATATAATATCCTTTAGAGAAACTATCTTTATCGGTGTGACCGAGAGGGATCAGTTGATTACCGCCGTCAAACGACAATAACGTCAAACTCTAGCCAGCCAAGCGTTATCGATTTACGTTAATTAACTGACTTAGTATATATAATATATCCCAGGTTTATTCCTAGTTAGATTTAATTAGTCAACGCATTATTGTCGGAGGACACCTACTCCAACAATAAGGCCCTAAGGCTTGCTCATAGATGGCACTGCTCTTGGAGTTGGCCAGCCTACTCTAAAGTAAAGAGACTCAGCAAGTAGATTTGCTACTGTTACAATAATCACAATGTTTGGAGTTTCTTTGTCAGATGGTCAGTACTTCCCAACTGTGGTGGCAAGGCTAAGAGCATCATTTACCATGAATGGTTTTTTCATTCATTCATCTCTCTCTTACCACTTTCTCTCTCATCCTCATGTTTTTAATAAAATTTTCATTCATCTCCTACTACCATGAATGAAATTTTCATTCATCCAATACCTCACCACACTTTCTCTCTCCTACCAAACATTTAATTACTACATCTTTTTACGATTAGTGTTAATAAAACGTACTAACAACTACTTAATCATGTTTAACTATAGTTAAACACGATAATTACAATAATAATAAATTAGTGAATTAAAATAGTCTCATTTATTGTGAAAAAAAACGATGAAAACGACGAAAACAAAAATTACAAAAATTACATGAATTTTCTGGAAAATACATGAAAGAAATTACTACTACGGTCGTGTCCTCTGAAATCGTTGCCAGATATGTTCGACTAAATCTGATTTCAATAACCGATGTCTGGTCCTATCACGAACTCGGTGTCTATTATTCAGATATTGCCTTATATCTTGAGGCAAGTTCTCTGATCTATGGACCTCAAAGCTATTTGCATTTTCTGTATCTGTTGTAAATTGACGTCGTTGTGGTAGATCAGCATCAAATTCTGACGTGTCGTCATAATTTAAATATGTATCACGTTCATCTTCCACGATCATATTGTGCATAATTATACATGATGTAATAATCTTGCTCAAAATGTTAGTATCCCAAGCAAGTGATGGCCTCCGGATGATTGCGAATCGAGATTGAAGGACTCCAAATGCACGCTCTATGTCTTTTCTAGCTGCCTCTTGTAATTCAGAAAACTTCGAATCCTTTTCATTTATTGGAAGGTGAATTGGTTGAATGAATGTAGCCCACTGTGGATATATACCATCAGCTAGATAATATGCCAAATCATATTGATTACCATTCACCACAAAGTTAACTGAAGGTGCGCGACACTCCAAAATATCATCAAACACTGGGGAACGATGTACCACGGTTATATCATTGCATGAACCCGGAATCCCGAAAAAGGAATGCCAAATCCACAGGTCTTGAGAAGCAACAGCTTCCAAAATAGGGTTGCAACTCCACTCCGTCCTTGATACATCCCTCTCCAAGCTGCTGGACAATTTTTCCATTCCCAATGCATACAATCAATACTTCCGATCATACCGAGAAAACCACGGTGCTCCCCTAAATGAAGTAACCTTCGTAAATCTTCTTCTGTAGGCTTTCTCAGATATTGAGACCCAAAGTTAGCAATAACTGCTTCAGTGAACTTCAAAAGTGATTTTCTTGATGTGGTTTCACTCATCCTCAAGTATTCATCAACAGCATCGGCAGCTTCTCCATATGCCAACATCCGAATAGCTGCAGTGCATTTTTGCAATGGCGAAATGCTTAGCCTACCAGTAGCATCCCGTCGTGGTTGAAAAAACTGATCGTAATGCTTACACGCATCTACTATACGCAAAAATACTCCTTTGCACATTCGAAATCTACGTCGAAATATATTATCTGGATAAATTGGATTTTCGGAAAAATAATCATTATATAGTTGAGTGTACCCCATT
The DNA here is from genome assembly GCA_963680865.1 of Spergularia marina. NCBI lineage: Eukaryota > Viridiplantae > Streptophyta > Magnoliopsida > Caryophyllales > Caryophyllaceae > Spergularia > Spergularia marina. The sequence continues at coordinate 14,807,274 of OY804554.1, forward strand.
TCCCGATTTCTTTCAATATATGTTCTGCTACGTGATTGTAAAGTTTGAGGTATTTGATTTTGAACAATGTGTTGGATCATTCTATGAATTACACACCTTTGAGTGCTTCTTTGAAAAACCTCATCATCTGAATTGGAAGAATTAGAATTTGAAGAGTCGGTAGAAGAATGCATTTTTATTTTATTCTATGAAATACTAATAGAATGATGATTCTGGTTTTTGTTATTCAACGAGGTGTAATTCGTTTGAGTTGAACCATTATGTAGGACTATATATTATTTTCAATTAAAAGAATAATTTTTGTTTTCAAAAAGATAAGATTTATTTGGATCAGATTCTTTGGGATAAGATTTTTGCAGATAAAGGATTAGATTTCTACAAAATTTCTGTTAATGAAAGATTTTTTTCACGCAATAATTTAAGGATTATACTTTTCAGATAAGATCTCCGAAGATAAGATTTTTGCGGACCGTAATTGAACGAGTACATTTTCTGGACAAGTTTCCAAGGATAAGATTTTTTGCGGACAATAATTCAACGAGTACATTTTCAGGATAAGTTTCCAAGGATAAGATTTTCGCAGACAATAATTCAATGAGTAGATTTTTTAGCTAAGTTTCCAAAGATAAGATTTTGCAAGATAATAATTCAACGATTTCATTTCCTACATAAGTCTCCAAGCATATGATTTTTGCAAGATTAATAAATGAAAAAAATATGACACTAAACTTGATAACAAGATAGGAATACATTGATTAAACAACATAAAATAACACACAACATAATTAAAATGATGTCACACTAAAAGCTTGTGGAATCATAATAATTCCTTTATTAAATTCGCCTTCATCTGCTCTTGTTCAGGCGTACAATCTGTAATTTGAATCAAAGTTTGAAGTAAACTCAACTTCAATTTTTTTTCCTCCAAGTTAATCTTTTTCTCCTGTAACTCAAACTCTTTCTGTCTCCTTGCCTCCTTTCTTTTTGAAAACTCCAACCTTTCCCGTTCCAAATCAAGATCAACATTCTCAGTGTAAAAAGCCAACGAAGAAGCAAGGTTGTCCATTGATTGATTGGCCATTGCTTTGCCTTTTCTCTTGGCAGCTTTCACTCCCATAGGTCGTTTACTAGCTTTTGAGCCACCATCGTCGCTAGTTGGTGTAGTTGGTGTTGCTGGTGTTGAGTACCCACTTTCATTATTTCTCATTCTCTTACCACTACAACCACTATCAGGATCACTTTCAATGACTCTAGCCGGATCCCGATATTGGGTTCTAGTGATCTCAATAGCCTTATTTTTAGGAATTATAGATTGTAAGAAATCTTGTACAAGAGGTTTCCATTTGTCAACCCCATATGTGCACAATAAATTATAACAACCCATGTAAGAGAATTTCACGCCTTCTTGATTCTCATATAAAATATGAGCATCTCGTTCATAATCTGCATTGCTATAACCGCTTATGTTCCGTCTCAACACACTTTCGTAACACCCCACCCACTTCATTACAAAGTGAGCTACTCTGCCCCAACGGCTTCTCAACGTGGATTCCGTCCTTGGATTTATTTCGTTTGGTCGTTGTTGTTGAGCTTCATTATAGCTTTTGCTAATTTTCCCCCAAAATATAGCCTTCTTTTGAAACGTACTTACTCTTTGATCCATTGCATGTTTCATAAACGATGACACCAAAGCTTTATCCTCGGCATGAGACCAAAGTCTCTTCGAATACCCTTTTGGTTGGTTTTGTTGAGTTGTTGGTTGTTGTGAATTCGATTGCGTATTCACCTCTGGAGTTACAGCTTCCATTTCATTTTCTTCATTTTCGTCTACCTCAAAAAAATTGGATGAACGTGGTTGAGTAGATATATTTGGATAATTTGGAACATATTCAGATGTGTGGGAGGAGTTGGACATATTTGTTTGAGAAAATTCTACATTCATTTGTGAATTTTGTAAATTTCTTCCTAAAAATAATTCAGGATGATCTCTTTGGATATCTAAAAAAAGTTGGTAATTTGGATTAAATTCGGGAGTTGAGGAGGGTGTTGAACGACTACCATAATTATTGGAATTTTTATCCATCACTAACAAATTTTATCCAAAAGATTTTATTTACTAGATAGAATATGTAAAAAAAGTAGAGAGAATATAAAGAAATTAAAATATTGTGTTAAAGTATAACAAAATGGGTCTCTATTTATAGAGCATGAAAAAACTGAAATATTGATATTTTTTTTATTTTTTTTTATAAAGTATTTTTAGAGATATGGATCTTGCAAGATTTAAAACCGAGGAAATATTTGATTGGTCCAGGGAAGGATAAGGGCCACGTGGCGCCTTCGCATTGGCTGAAACACGTGGCCCTTTATCTGTTATTTTATTCTGTCAGTTTATGCAAAACGACGTCATTTTGCGCGTAAAATAGGCAAAACGACGTCGTTTCATCATCTATGCGTGAAAAAAAAAAAAAAAAAGGCTGAGATGGTGGGGGAAGTGGGCCCCAATTACTGCTCCAAATCTCGCATAGAACTCATTCACCAGATGAATGAATGAATTTTTATTCATTCATGAATGAATTTATGCATTGCAACAAAGCCCCTTTTTCATTCATTCATCAATTTTTTTTGATGAATGAGATTTCCATTCATTGTAACTGATGGTCTAACAGAGTATCAAATAGATTATTAGAACGTCAACTGATGTCACACTGCTTCTCTGGGCTGTGACTTTTTTCTTCTTCTTGTAATAAGAAACATTATTTGGACTTCTTTTAATTTGGCTAGGCACTGGTGATACTTCACTATATCAAGTGTTCTTTATATAGTTTCTGCTCTTTCAGTGGAAGTGGCAGGGCTGTCTTGCACACCGGACTTGAGCTGTTGTTACTTCTCTTTTGTAATAACTTCTAGTTTTCGTTTTATGTCAAAAATTTATCAAGAACTGAAGTTATAAGCTTTTAAACTCGGTGTGCAGATGGCTCGACCTACAGGTCAGTTCAGACCTGATGGCACGAAAATCTTATTAACTTTTGATTCTGAGAGAAATTTAGGATGAAATTTGTTCTCAGTGGTAGCTAACCTCTCTGGCTATGCATTGATATGTCTTGGGTTTCATAAAAATTTCTGTGGAAAAAGTTATGGCCACTGAAAGCTGGGATTGATGGAAGACGAAATGTTTTGAGTAATTAATGTCAGGTAGGTGCAGTTGCATTTAGTCTACTAGCTCAATTGGTAGAGCACAGCGTGACACGTGGATGGTGTAGGTTCAAATCCTACGTAGACTATGAAACAAGACAAAAGAATAATCAAACATTTCATTTATATATCTATGATCTATCCATCAATCCATGATTGAGTTGAATGCGAAGGATACTGAACCTGTTCCCTTGGAAGTTGAATCTCACAGAAAAACTACCACATTCATAACCTTTATAGCCTATGTGGGATTCAAACCCACATCTTTGTGCATTTTGCACAATGCTCTTTCAACTGAGCTAATGCTAGAAACATTGTAGCAACAACCTATCAACAAGAAGTCATGTGACAACTTCAGCAACTTGTAGCAAGTTTAACTGCAAGTATGGTTCTAACTTCTCATGTTTGAAAATCCATAGATACATAAAGAGAACCTGGCATAAAACTTGAAGAAGAGGTCTTTGAAATAGAGAACTCCAGTTGCCGTTGACATTTAAAGTTCAAATCAGACTAAGAGCCAAGCGAATCTAATGTTTATGGTAAAGCTGAACATAGGACAGAAGACAAACCAGATGACTTGTAGGAACCCAAATGTGTCACAATAACCAAGCAATATAGCAACAGATTCGAGCATTGAATGCAATAAGTCATCAATAAGAAAACAAGAAAACATTCTACTCGTGCTACTGCAACGGATTTTCAAGTTTACAGTCCATTAGCACTACCGTGATAGTGAACAATCGAGATGCCATCAGAATAAGAGGTCATATCAACTTGACCAAATTCTAAATGCAACATAAGAGTTCTTGGGGACTTGTCACAGCTCATATGCTTGCAAAACTGATATTTCTAGACAACCAGTCATGTGACAACTTCAAGAACTTGCAGCAAGTTTAACTCACAGAATGGTTCTAACATCCTCATCTTGAAAGTCCTTAGATACATAAGACTACCTGGGAATCAGTAACTTCAAAAACATAACATTCTGAACACATTCAGAGATATGCAAACTAAGAAACCAACGCAAAGGAGCTGGAAAAGCTGAAAATGCAAATACATGAATTAAAAGCAAAGCGCAGAAATGAAAGTGGCTACTTCCTCCTAATGAAGATGATGTGTCTTACTAGAAACAAACACATTGTAACAAATTAGAAAATGACCAGATTTCATAATACCAATGGAACATACATTGTATCATCTTACTGATATTCACTAAATTCAAACAACATATCAAGTAAATAGGCACATGTTTCGCCTTGAAGACAAATAATTAGCATATTAAGGATCAAACTTGAAGACAACTGATCAGCATATAGCATATAGCATATAACCTTGACTTCAATTAGACGCAAAATTTTGACGAAAAATGATAAAAGAAACTTGTGAGAGCATTGCAGCCAGAATCCTGTGATAGCCAAATCACAACACCAAAAAATTTCAGCAGTAAGACTGTATAATCTTCATTCATTATGTGCACAAGCACAACAGAATAACCACAATCACAATTAATCAGCGAGTAACAATCTATCCATTCGAAAAAAACCCTAGATTTCGGAATTTCATCACATCTATAGGCAGAAAAATCAACAAAATACGAATTAAAGAAAAAAAAAACAATGTTGAAACCTTCGATTAGCGAAATTTAATTGACGAAAAACAAAAAAAAATCAAGATTTCGGAATTAAATCAACAAATGTCACAAAAAAAAAAAAAAACTAGGGTTTCGAAAATGCAAACCTGTGAGATTGGGATAGAGTACGTCGTCGATTAAAAGAGAGAATCGGAGTTGAGATACCGGCGTCGTGGATAATGAGGAGAGAGAATCGGAGAGGCGGAGAGGAGAGAGAAACAAAAATGAATGAATGAAATGAAATTTGAGTATTCCTCCTCCCTAATTTACTTGGACGGACAAAAATACCCCTAAGACTCTAGAGTTAGAGTCTACAGGCAATGGAGTTAGTTGGGGGGAGGGGATTTCGCGCGTCATCTTAGCCGTCGGATGATTAGGATGGACGCTCCAGATCTGACCTTCTGACATAACTTTACTTCTGACCTGATACAATTCCTATATATATATATATATATATATATATATATATATATATATATATATATATATATATATATATATATATATATATTGTAACAACCCTAAATTTTTGACTCAATTAAATAATGAAAACCTAGGATTATTATGCCACAATTAACTGACCAAGTTAATTGCAAGGCGTAAACCAAAATAATAAATCCAAAATGTAAATATTAAGATAGTACGACAGCGGAAGACTTAGTCAAAGTTTACAAAGTTCAAATCCAAAATCCAAATATAATAATAAATGTTCAACGATTGTCTAAATGAAAAGACCCCATGAATGCAGACGTCCGCAAGCTCAACATATCACTATCAAACACACCTGTTAACTGCGCCATAGAGAAATGACACAGTCCCAAAATAGGGTAGGGACAAACCCAAACAAAAGAACATCAGCAAACTGGCCGAGTAAGAACTCAAAGCAAAACAAGGGAAATTAAGATACGCGCCTTTGAGGCGCGTAGCTGAACAACCAACACTTACAATCAAAGAATTAGCCAAGATGATTAGAGAGATATATGAACAAGAATTATATTATGAGTATCATAGAGGAGAATCAAGTGTACAGGAATGGGCACTCCGCATCAGTAACCCATCTTTGGTAAGGGTCCTACCCCTAACCAGGAACAACTCTAGAGATAACCAACCCAAACCACCCTAAGAGAACCCGAGTGTGCACACCCCTCACAAGAGGGCCAGTAGGATGTAACCGGTCAAGGAGGTTCTAATAGGTAACTGGTAGCTAATCCAGTTAAGAGTTACCTTGATCAGAGGTATAATAAATCATTTGTAAACGAGCACCCCCGGAGGAGTTAACACGTCACTCTAGAGTGTTTATAGAAGAAAATCCCATCAACCATAACTCATATTCAAACCATGATTAGATATTTTATTTGATACATAACCAATCTCCAACCAAACAAGAGATATTGTAATCAATTAGAAGAATTATAGAAGTCAATATAAATAAAACAAGAATTGATCACATTAGAAGACAATAAAACATGCTCAAGCTCGAGGGTTGGCGTTCTTACCGTAACCGCTAAACTTCTCCTTAATTATTTATCTCAAGGTCGTCAAATCGAACCTCGTTAAACCCGCAAGCTATATATCATAAAATGATAGCTAAAATTAAGAGACGAACGACTATGAAACATTACCCACATTACTAATGAAGTACTTAAACCAAAGACCCAATTTACTAATATATATGTAACCCCAAATAAGTAGAATTTTTTTTCGAAATAGAGCTCAAAAAATAAACATTAAATAAAATGGGTTGGATTGAAAAATGTTCAATCTTATGGGGTGCACGTCACCCCATTTAGGTTCGGTACAAAACCGCCAGTGCCACTGCCGATTTTAAGCATCTTGAACAGTAGCTTTGAGACTGGGAAGAAATTTTGGATAAGGTGAAACCGCCATGGGGGGTGGCGGTTTCACTTGAAGTGAAACCGCCACTTCCCATGGCGGTTTCATCACCGAACTGAGTATAGGGAAATTTTGGCTAGAGTGAAGAAGTGAAACCGCCACCCCCCATGGCGGTTTCACTCTAGCCAAAATTTCTTCTAAAAATTCTATACTCTCATTTCTGTGAATAAACCGCCATGGAGACTGCCGGTTTCTTTGTGTTGAAACCGCTAGTCTCCATGGCGGTTTTACCTTTTTTTTTTTTTTGAGATTGTTTTCCTTTTTTTTCCCCTTCTTTTCCATTTACCTGCAACTCAAACAACCCAAACCAAAATGGCACGATCACAATCGTTCAATAACGTGAATAACAACCCAAGATGAGAACTCGAATGACATGGCATCTTATTTTATAACTTAAATCGTCTTTTACATACTTAAAAGAGTCGAATACAACATAAAAATGACAAATTGTTCTCATACATTACAAACTACTATATTAATAACTAATCTTCCATTAGGCGGCGACGGCGTGTAGCTCGACGTTGGCTTGAGAAAGCAGGTTGACTTGAGGAAAAACCGGGAGTGTTGCGTTCTATAATTGGTGTCAAAGGAGAACCACCTCTACGTCGACGCATATATTGTATGAGAGGAGAATGATCCTCCAAACTTGCACTTGGTTGTTCTTGGGATTGTTGGATAAGATGTGAAAATCCCACCTTCTCGAGACATTCGGAGCAATGTTTGCGAATGTCGCTTAAAGTTTGAACAAAATTGACACTAGATGCGTCATTTAGTGCAGCTTGAATGTCATGCTCACACCTCATGTGTAGAGTTGCAAAACTTTGGGTCTACAACCACAAAAATCAAAATGTTGCACTAAGTATTTCCTAAACATGCTTACTATTCAATAAAAGTGAAATAATGATAAACGATACTTACAAGCAATTGAATTGAGGAATAAGAAGGTTGGTAGGAAACCAGGCCACCATGAGATTGTTTGACAGCTCCAATGACACGACGAGTATGGTTTCGATACCAAACCATGTACGGATCATTGTAATGCATCGTGCCATCATCTAAATCGGTAGTAGCCATCACCCTCTCTCGACGCCTACGCCATAAATCGATATAGACATTTCACTCCAAATGATCTTACGATTTCCTCTCCTATCCAATTTATGAAGAGTCTCAGAAATATCAAAATCCACCGGGATTGTTTGCTTCAAACCAAATTGGCGTGCTACCCGATCCGGACAATGCCACTCTACAATATCGAAGCAGACCATATGAGCCAAAACACACCAATCTTGTTCATCCTTAGAACAAGTCGGAGAGAGAGCTGAGATGACATCCGCTGTATAAGGCTGCCAAATGAACTAAAATAAAACAAATAAATAAGTGAATTACCAAATTATTTTCATGCTTAAAAAGTCACAAAACAATCTGGATAAGTAAACTTTCTTGATCATGAGTCATACAATCGAATGCATCTCTATAAGCGGTAAGAGAGAAAATCCCATCTGCTCTTCGTCGATCGATCATAAGCCACTTACGTCCTAATGCATCTCTCCCATAGATATGTTGTGACCCAAATTGACTAGCTATAATCTCATCATCATCCTCATCCTCATCCTCATCGTAATCCTCATCATATTCTAATGGTCCTTTGTTCATAGGACGTCCTATAGCAATACGTTCCCAAGACCATAACTGGAGTAGAATAAGAGGTCCGGCTATCTCTAATGCACCCTTACAACATGCTCGACACAAGTTACGATACAATGTTACAAGTACCGCACTTTCCCACGAGTAATCATCTAATCTATTGACATCACTTAACAATGGCAAATAGATTACTTGAACTACATCCCCACTTTTATCAGGAAATAGAACGGTACCAAACAAAATGAGCAGATACACCCGGATATAGCAATGAAATGTGGCATCGTCCACACCGTTGGGCAAAAAATTAAAATGAGTCATCAACCATGAAATTTTCCCTTTAAATTTTCCCCCGGTGCTCTTCCCAACAATTCAGTCACCAATCCCTTCCAATCTTATTGGTATAACCCGTCACAGCTTTTCCATCTATCCTCAAACCTAACATAACTTGCACATCTTGCAAGGTGATAGTGGCTTCCCCAACGGTTAAGTGAAAAGTGTGGGTTTCTTGCCTCCATCGTTCTACCAACGCACTTATTAAATCCGCATCTAACTTAACACTAGCTACTCTATGCGCCCCATAAAACTGGGTTTTCCTAATAAATTTAACTACCCGCTTACAAGGACGATATTCGTCATGCCATTTTATGTGAGTTCTATATCTAAGCGGACTCACCTCCTCTCCTTCCCAAATTGCTTGACTCCTGTGTTTGTCTTGCAGTTTGAGAAGAGACGGGTCGATCGGTCCCAGATGAAGATCCGCTTCCATGAGAGCTACAAAAACAAAAAGAAGAGAGTTAAAACATTATACAAAAAAATTAGGCGAAAATAAGTTGACTACAATATAAAGATCAACAAAAAATATTACCCTCTTAAAGAACATGTTTTTTTGTTATGATCCGGTTGACGACATATGCCACATAATGATTTTGATGGTGGTTTTTCATCCATCTCATTACGCAATCGCTTTGAATGTGACTTATCCTTCGTACCCTTCTTCTTGGGTTCACGTTTCATATCCTTATTAGCAAGAATTGTAGGACTATCAAGAGGTGTCCAATAAGCTTCATCCGAAATGGGTCGAAATTTGGGTGTGTATGACCCCAAATACTCACCACTAGTGTAAAACACATCAACAAATTCATTTGTACTTAAACCCATTGAGCTAAAAACGGCAAGTACATGTGAACAAGGGTACTTGTAAATTTCAAATTTTTTACAAGTGCATGTTTTAGTCACAACATTCATAGTATGCTTATGTTTCCCTTTTCTACTACCTCTATGCCCCGACCCAGTGGTCAGTTGAAATAGTACTCTATCAAATGCCACAACGGCATGATGTGCGGCCTTCTCAGAATTTACAGCAATGACATCCATTACTTTCTTACAATATGCATGTCCCTCTTCAAGCCTTTGTTTTGCCTTCTCACGCCGCTCCACAAAGTACGCATTGACTCGATAAAATGTCAATATCACAAGTGCGACTATGGGTAAGAATCGGCCTCCTTTCAAAACTCCATTGAAACACTCTACCATATTGGTAGTCATTATAGCATACCTAAACCCACCGTCATGATAATTTGACCACTTCTCCATCTCCAAGCCATGTTTGGTCAAATAACGTCGTGTATCAATATTTATTTCACCCATTCGATTGAAACCACAATTGAACTTCTTCTTCTCATGTTGTGTGGCAGTCCAACCAAACAAGTTTTTCAAATCCCTACTTTTAAACTTTGTGTTGATGTTGGATGCCACATGACGCATGCAAAATCTATGGTAGGCATGAGGCTCAGTCATTTCGATGTGTTCATCATTCATAGCAGCTTTGATGCCATCATGTCTATCTGATATAACACAAAGACCTTTTCTATCTGTCACGAACCTCCTTATACATGCCATAAACCAAGACCAACTATTAGTATTTTCACTCTCAACAATACCGAAAGCAAGTGGGTAAAGTTGGTCGTTAGCATCATCTGCCATTGCAATAAGTAAAGTACCCTTATATTTCTCATATAAATGAGTGCCATCAATAGTTATAAGAGGGCGACAATGGCTGAAACCTTGAATTGATGGTCCAAATGCCCAAAACACTCGAAAGAAAGTTTCCTCATTAGGTTTGCATGTTGGCGTGTTCACAAAATGCACAACAGTTTCCGGGTTGGATTCTTTCATTGCTTACATGAAGTGAGGAAGCAAATTGTAGGATTCATCCCAATCACCATATAAATTTGCAATTGCCCTTTGTTTAGCATTCCACCCCTTCATATATGAGATAGTATAATTGAATTTATCTTTGATAAATTCAATAAGAAATGGAACTTTAATGGACTAATCCTTGGCAACAAGGTTTTTAATAGCTTCACTAATGAAACCTTGTTTCAAATTCATATGATCGGGTGGAATAACGTCACCAACACAGGTAGTTTCGTGAGGCCCAAGATAAGTGACAATGGTGAACGCTTTTGAAAACTGTTCTTGTTTTTGTGATGCCCTAAGCCTCCAATTGCATGGGTTTGGTGTTCTACCACACTTGAAAGTGACAGTGTGGGGTTTGGATTCAGGCACTTTGAAAGTTTGGTTACGTTGTACAGAGTACAAAGTTACATTTTCTATCAAAGCAGCCTTATTTGAAAATCTTTGACCAACTATAAACTCCCTACCAACCTTAACTTCAACTTCATTGACACATATTTTCCAAGCATTCACATGTTGTTGATCAATTTCATGAATCGTATTGAATTCTACGTGTGGAGCACTCTTCCCAACCAAATTATCATCCTCATTTTCATCATCAATCATACGTTCAACAACATTCAACTCCTCCTCAGCCTCATCTCCTTCTAAATCCCCGTCCAAAGTTCCCTTATTTGTGTTATTGGTTTCAATAGAAACATATTGCGCAACATCCCCAAATCTCATTAATGTGAGAGAAGTATTGGGCGTTGTTGAAATCGTTGTTGCCAATACATTTCTAGAGTCTATCATTCCCACTTCAACATAAATGTCCATAGAAGGAACCTTTGAGTGTCGAATAATTGCCCACATAGCAAGTAAAGAACGATCATTATTAAGAGGTACAACCTTATAACACCCCGCACTCGGACACTTCATCTTCACCGTCAATGAAACACTATTTCTATTGATTTTCATTGCGTCACAAATCTCCCCAATGAAGTCATTATAAGTCATACTAGTACTAGCAAATACAAAACTCTCATTTCCACCCTTATAACTAACATTTCCATTAGCTTCAACAATTTCTTCATCCCAATAACATACCAAAGGATATCCAGTAATTTCCATTCTATAATGAGAAAAATAAACTAATTTAATTAATCAACTAACATAAATCTTCAATTAACCAAAACCCTAAAAATCGACTTATGAATTTTAATAATTAAACTCAAGCATCAATACTTACTAAATTTGATTAAATATATTAGTAATCTAACCTAAAAAACAACTCAATGAACTCAAATTAACCTAAATTAAGGTGGTTTAATTACAATATTAAACAAAACCCCTAAAAATTCAACTTCTACTATATACCCATGAAAATGCAAATCATTATCAATACTAACAAAACAATTTATTCAATAAATTAGTAATCTAACCTAAAAAACAACTCAATGAACTCAAATTAACCTAAATTAAGGTGGTTTAATTACAATATTAAACAAAACCCCTAAAAATTCAACTTCTACTATATACCCATGAAAATGCAAATCATTATCAATACTAACAAAATAATTTATTCAATAAATTAGTAATCTAACTAAAAAAACAAACAATTAAAATAATGAATTGAAATTAACCTAAATTAAAATGAATGAAATTAACCTAAATTAAGGAGAGAGACACATTACCTAAACAATAGGAACAATTAGGAGTGTAGAGTACAACCGGGCGGCGACGGAGCAAAGGAGCAGCAGGACGGAGCAGGGGCGGCGAGACGGAGCAGGGGCGGCGAGTCGGAGCAGGAGAGAGGGGTGTTATGTGGAGAGTTGGGGGTGAGTCGAGGGTGAGAGTCGGGGGGGGGGGGGGGGGGTTATGTTTTTTTTCCCCAAAATACGAATATAAGGATTAAGAAAAAAAAAAAAAAAAAAAAAAAAAAAAAAAAAAAAAAAAAGGTGAAACCGCCATAGGGGGTAGCGGTTTCACTTCAAGTGAAACCGCCAGCTCCCATGGCGGTTTCACCCTTGACAAAAAAAATTTATTTCGATTTTCTACTCAGTTCGGTGATGAAACCGCCATGGGAAGTGGCGGTTTCACTTGAAGTGAAACCGCCACCTCCCATGGCAGTTTCACTCTTGACAAAAAAAATTTATTTCGATTTTCTATACTCAGTTCGGTGATGAAACCGCCATGGGAAGTGGCAGTTTCACTTCAAGTGAAACCGTCACCCCCCCATGGTGGTTTCACCTTAGCCAAAATTTCTTCCCAGTCTCAAAGCTATTGTTCAAGACGCTTAAAACCACCAGTGGCACTGGCGGTTTTGTCCCGAACCTAAATGGGGTGACGTGCACCCCATAAGATTGAACATTTTTCAATCCAGCCCATTTTGTTTAATATTTATTTTTTGAGCCGTATTTCGAAAAAAAATTCAAATAAGTACTTACATAAAACCCAAATAATTAATATAGTTCATGCTAAATAAACAAATCATAAAATTCTCATATATAACAGACATCCTAATCATGATCAAGCCGAGCCATGAGCTGAAAAGCAATGCACGGCTAATCCTCAACCATACTACACAAATGCCATTTGAATGCCATTAAAATGCTAACACCCAGAATCATCAACATCAATAACTCCAATAACAACAACAGCTTGGCCAATAAACTACACTAACAAACACAACAACAACTACACCTCGGCAACAACTAATAACGCCAACAACACCACCTACAATCTAACCTTAACAACACGGCAACACAAAACTCTCGACAACATCATCACAACCCAAAACAGAGGACACTTATACCTACGCAAAACCGACCGCAAACCCAAAATCCAACCCAAATCATTCATAAACATAGATTATAATCTTCTAAAAATCATCATAATTAGTAATACGAGACTTAAAACCAATAAAATCATCATGAATTATTGTTAGGAACGAAGAAGTAAAACGACAATATCGGTACAACTTAAATAAAACTTTGATAAATTCATACCGTTGTGTAGAGGAGAGAAAAAGAGGATTAACGGTGCGTCGTCAAAAATCGGGTTGGAAATTGGAGATGGTAAGCGACTGAAGGAAGACGGCGATTATGAGCGAAGAAGACGATGACGATGCACGGTGATAAAGGTGATACGTGAAAAGGGTTTAAAGGGTTATAATAACAAGAGGTTTAGTCTTTAGCTAAGGGCAAAAGCGTAATTTGGTAATTAAGGAGTTAAATAAGAATATAGTATAAATTGGTTTAACTAGTTTTTATAGAAGAATATAAAATCACTTTAAAATCTGAAAATCATATTAATAATTTACGACAATTGTCCCAATATAAATATAATTACTAACACCCAACTTAAATAATTTCCCAAAATATATATATATATATACACTAGTTTAAAGCCCGTGCGTTGCACGGTTACATTAAAAATATTATATATTACATTACCGAAATCCTTTAAGATTATAACTATATTGTAGATATTATATTCTCATTTTCAATATGGTGACTATAGTTGTATTCCTTTGCCAATTAAAAAAATATATTTATAGTTCAAATATTATATATTTTAAAACTGTGCATAAATTTTTGTAAAACTCTAGGAGAATTTCGTTTGCGTTGTGCGATTTTCCATTACTAGACGCATTCGATTCAAAAAAAAAAAACAGTTGGCTTTCTCAGAAGATTATATTTAGGTGGATGATCTGATAATCTCGGTTGGTAGTAATAGTTTTAATGCGAATAAATCATAGAGATTAATTTCTTCCATTAAGGCATAACTCACCTTGTAACAGCCCGATCCATCATACGTCGCAACACAACCCAATAAGATGGGTAGTCACGTCTTAGGCCCATATATCCTCTCCGGGCTCTAAAAGGTGAAGGCCTTGTTGGTAGTATGATGGTAGGAATCTATTATAAACTGATCATATGAGCCTTATTTTCCCAATGTGGGACAAACCAACTCCATAATCCACTTTCCAAATTTCGTAGTGTTACAAACTCCCCCACTTAAAGACCGCAACGTCCCCGTTGCGCCTCGACCAAACCATACCAACATTAACACAGGTCCAAGATCCCCCCGCTAAACGGCTGGTCTGGGACTCGCCCCAGCACCCAGCACGCGGTCGCAGGGTTGCTCTGATACCATCTGTAACAGCCCGATCCATCATACGTCGCAACACAACCCAATAAGATGGGTAGTCACCTCTTAGGCCCATATATCCTCTCCGGGCTCTAAAAGGTGAAGGCCTTGTTGTTAGTATGATTGTAGGAATCTATTATAAACTGATCATATGAGCCTTATTTTCCCAATGTGCGACAAACCAACTCCACAATCCACTTTCCAAATTTCGTAGTGTTACACACCTAATTAAATTCAATTAATTGTTAATTAATTTAGACCATTTTACATCTGAAAGGTGCAAATCAGATTAAACAACTTCTGATTTCATCATATAAGTTCATACCACATCATACAGAATCTAAATAACCAATACATAATCAATTTTCATGCAAATAATTTAACCTCAAGGTAAGGTTTCCTAATTAATCACAACTTATTTTAATTAATTTAGATCAATTGACATCTGAAATGTTCATACAGATCAAATAACTTCTCATTTAATCAAATATCTTCATCAGATCATACGAAACCTAAATGACCAAGACATAATTAAAATTCATGCAAATAACCTCAAGCTAAGGTGAGTTTATGTTCTCTTCATTTTACCACTTTTACAACAATTTTTTTTTAACTATAGTCTATCAAGATTATTAGTAGATACCAGTCAAATGGGTATGACTTTAAGTATATAAATCTGATATTTTTTGTTTTGCGTAATCAACTACCAATACCTTATCTCACAAAATGAAATCGTCATACATTTTGGAAAGGAGTTAAAGGAGGGAATACATGTTTTTATGGCTACAAGAAACTCAATTTTGGAATTAAATCTTTACATAACCCATAGGAAAATTGTTTTGTATTATCTTACCATTTCATGATTACCATATACTTTCATATACGGAGTATGGAATTAATATTTACCCTTACTTATAAATGAATTTTCTTATTCACAAGTGTAATTTTTATTCACCAGAAATTGTAATAAGATTTTATTAACTCTAGAGTCCAATAAATAGCTCATAGTTAGATACTAATAAGATCAAATTCATTCAAAAATATAAAAATTGTTTTTATTCGTAACTTGTGGTCATTTGTTTATACAGAGAAAAAATATATATTAGAAAAAAAAAACTTATAGAATAACACATAGTTTAGAGAAATACAATTGACTTATACTCCAACTTATTAGTATGGGGAATTTACTATCTACCTATACTAGATGAGTGACTTATCGGTATTATTACTACCTCTAATTCGAAGTATTTGGTTCTTGTATTTACCAAAATGTATAAAATATCATGTCAGACATTTTCTGACGTATTAAAATGTAAGTTTGACTTATGGATTATCATCTTAATTACTATAACTCATAATAGAAAACTTTTATATTGATTCATCTTTTCAAAATTAGCATAAAATTACATATGGTAACTGCATATTCATTATTAATGAATTTTTTAAATTATTAACAAAAACCTACATATGGTAAGTACATTTACATAACACTTAATTAATTTGTTATTCACCATAAATTCTATGAAAATCCGTATGACTTTAGACCTCTTAGATAGAGTTTACTTACACAATAATTGTTAGTATTAAGAAATTCATTTAAAGTTTAAATAAGTTAAATTGCTACCCATTTATAGCAGGATGACTTATAGTTATTAGTATAGTATCTTAAATCTAAAGGTCATCATTTGATGCTTATATGTACCAAGACGTAGAAAATGTCATATTAGACTTTTGACTTACCGAATATTATCTTCCCATAACTATAAAATTAAAAATGTCGTGTAGTTTTCTCTTATATTAAAATGTAGGTTTGATTTATTATCTTACCATAACTTAAAAAGGAAACTTTTATATTTTAAAATTGTCATAAACCTACATAGGTATACTACACTTCCATAATTAAAATATATGAATTTTATACATGATTACCATAAACTCACATATGGTATAACAACAATTCCATAACATAAATTAATTCCTTATTCACCAGAAGCTCTAAGAAAATTCGAAAGGCTCTAGACCTCTTCAATGCCCACGAAAAAAGATTCGTTTATATATATATATATATATATATATATATATAAGTAGTCTTATGTCAGAAGGTAAGGTCAGAAATAATTTGAGCCACACATCCTGATACTCCACTAACTCTCATAACTTCAGTTTTTCTAGAACTCCAGTAACTATAGCACATAACTACAATAACTTTACAACTCTAACTTAACAATATTAATTAAAATACGTAACTACAACTTAACTCCGATAACGGAAACACGTAACCCTGACTTAACTTCGATAACTTTAATAACTTCAACTCAACTCCAATAACTATAACACGTAACTATAGTAACTCCACACACTAAAACACGTGACTCTAATAACTCCACACACTAAAATACGTAACTCCAACTTAACTCTAATAACGTCAACAATTAAAAGACGTATTTTAATATAACTTTACTAACTAAAACACGTAATTAGAATAACTCCATTAACTAAAACACGTAACTATAATAACTCCACACACTAAAACAGTAAAACACATAACTCTAATAACTCCACACGCTAAAATCGATAACTTTAATTTTTTTTTTTCTAAAAAAACAGAAAAATGAACCCCCATTTTTTTCTCTTTCCTCCTCCACGCACCCACAGCCACCACCACGCACCCATGCGTCGACCACCACATCACGCGACACCACCACCACCACCCAACGCGCGCCGCTCCGGCGAGCCCACAGCGGCATCCCTCTCCCCGTGCCACCGCCTCCATCGTCTTGTACGTCACTTATTTCTCATTTTCTCTCTCCTCTCTCACTCCCTTCCCCAGCCCCTACCCTCAACCGCTGCCGCCAAAAAATCGTCTCGCACCCCTCACCCTACGACGCCGACCACACGCACCACCATAATCGCCGCAAATAGTAGGGTTTGAGGAGATCGAAAAGTGGGTGAAGGGGATAATGCGGGAGAAGGCAGGGGCAATGGTGGCGCGTAGGGGCGGCGGGATGGTCGCAGGAGAGAGCCGGCTATGGTGGTTTGTCGGAGCGGTGATGGTAGTGGTCGGTGACGGCAGCCGGCGGGGCTGGGTGGTCAGGGGAGGCGGAGTTGGGGAAGAAGAGAGAAAATGGGAGGGGTGAGTTTTTTTTATTTTGTTTTTTATTTTTGTTATTGTTAATTTGTTTTAATCTCATCCATTGATCTAGGATGGATGTGTCGCTTAGATTACTTCTGACCTTCTGACATAAGGTTATTTCTGATCGAATGCAGCCCATATATATATAGGGACTGCATCCGGTAAGAAGCTAATTTATTGTCAGAAATAAGAAACAATTTCAACAACACATCTATCTTAGATCAATGGTTGAGATTAAACCAAAATAAACAAAAACAAAATCATAAAACCAAATAAGAAAAAGACCCAGCCTTCCCCTTTTCTCTCTCCTCCCCCAACGCCCCCCCACCCCCCGACAACCCTGGCCCCGCCGACGGCCGTCTCCAACCACCACTAACGCCGGCCCCGACCCAACCACCACAGGCGCCTCTCTCCCGTCACCTTCCCTCCGCCATTCCCACACGCCGCCGCCTCTTATTTCTCCCCCAATATCTCTTTTTTCCACGTAACAATCATCGAACTTTTTCGTCGGAATCACCTTGGTCATCATGTCGGACCAGTTATCGTCGGTATTAACTTTTTCTAAGTGTAAATGTTTCTCCTCCAACACATCTAGTATCCAATGATAACGAACATCAATGTGCTTGGACCGGGAATGATAGGTTGAGTTTTTGGCCAAATAAATTGCACTTTGACTATCACAATGCAACACGTACGTCTCTTGTTTTTGGCCTAACTCACCTAAGAAATTTTTCATCCATAACATCTCCTTGCAGGCTAATGTCGCTGCAATGTACTTGGCCTCAGTAGTAGACCGAGCTACACATTTCTGGAGCCTGGATTGCCAAGACACGGCTCCCCCTGCAAAAGTAGTCACATAACCTGATGTAGACTTTCTGCAATCGACGTCTCCTGCCATATCTGAGTTTGTATACCCCTCTAACAGTGGCTTCCCCATTCCGAAACACAAGCACCTCTTGCTTGTTCCACAGAGATATCGAAAAATCCATTTTACAGTGGCCCACTGCTCTTTTCCTGGATTTGATAGGAAACGACTCACAATACCAACTGCATATGCAATGTCAGGTCGGGTACAAACCATGGCGTACATTAGACTACCAACTGCGGATGAATATGGGATATTTCTCATCTCTTCTTTCTCTTTCTCACATTGCAGACACTGCTCCTTGGTCAGCTTGAAATGTCCCGCAAGTGGAACATGTACCGGCTTGCTTGTATGCATGTTGAATCTTTCTAGGACTTTCTGCACATATTTCTCTTGAGATACCCATAAGAGCTTCTTTGACCGGTCGCGGGTAATCCTCATACCCAAAATTTGCTTTGCGCCCCAATTCCTTCATGGTAAAGGACTTACTCAAGGCTTTCTTTAGTGCTGCAACTTTCTTGTTATCTTGTCCTACAATCAACATGTCATCAACATAGAGCAACAATATAATCAAATCTCCACTATTATACCTCTTCGTAAAGACGCAGTGATCCGTAGGGGTTTTATTGAACCCATTTTGCGTCATGAAGGATTCGAACTTCTTGTACCACTGGCGTGGTGCTTGCTTGAGGCCATATAGACTCTTGTTGAGTCGACACACTAGATCCTCTTTTCCGGGAGTTACAAACCCCTCGGGTTGCTCCATGTATATCTCTTCCTCTAAATCACCATACAGGAAGGCTGTTTTAACATCTAGTTGTTCGACCTCCAAGTCAAGACTAGTTGCAAGACCCAAAACCACTCGTATAGATGACATCTTCACCACGGGTGAGAAAATCTCGTCAAAGTCGATGTCTTTCTTCTGATTGCATCCCTTGACGACGATTCCTGCCTTATACCTTGGTTTCACACTGTTCTCCTCGGTCTTGAGCTTATATACCCATTTGCATTTTAGAGCTTTTCTCCCTTTTGGTAGCTCTACCAAATCATAAATGCAGTTATCATGTATCTTTCATGGCCATCTCCCACTCTTCTTTATGGTCACTAGCCATAGCTTCCTTATAGTCTTGTGGTTCACCTTCCTCTGTGAGCGTCACAAACTTATCTTCGGGATATCGAGTGGAAGGTATTCTCCCACGAGCGGAATGACGTACCTGAGGCGATTGTGAAGCCTCTGATTCCTCCTCAACTGTATCTTCAATTTCAATCTCACTCGGGTCAACTTGAGACTCATCATTTTCTACGGTCTCTTCAACTGCTTGTTCGAAATTCGCACTGCCATTATCTTGAGCTGCGGGTGATTGGATAGGATCAGGAAGTCGAACCACAACCGGAGACTTCTTGTAGTCTTCTATTGTCTGTTCTTCAAAGAACACGACATCTCGACTTCTCACAATTCTCTTGTTGACAGGATCTCATAGCCGGTAACCCATCTGATCCTTAGGTGAGCCAAGATAGATGCATTTCTTGGTATTCGAGTCAAGCTTCCCTCTTTCATCTTTGGGGACATGGACGTATGCAAGGCAACCAAACACCTTCAAGTGATTGTAGGATGCCTTCTTACCTGTCCAAACTTCATCTGGGACTCCTCCTTTCAAAGGTTTTGATGGTGAGAGGTTGATAATGTCAACTGTCGTTTTCACAGCTTCTCCCCAGAACGTATTCGAGAGCTTGGCATGAGAGAGCATACATCGCACTTTTTCTTCAATGGTGCGGTTTATTCTTTCGGCTACTCCATTCAGCTGAGGAGTCTTAGGAGGTGTTTTCACGAGCCTGATGCCATTTGAATTGCAGTAACTTTCAAATGGGCCACGGTATTCGCCACCATTATCAGCTCGAACACACTTCAACTTTTGAACAGTCTCTCGTTCCACCCTAGCATGGAACTCTTTGAATGCTTCAAGTACCTTGTCTTTGCTCTTCAACAAATATGCCCACACCTTTCTTGAATGGTCATCAATAAAAGTCACAAAATAATACGCATCTCCAATAGATCGATCACTCATGGAACACACATCAGTATGAACCAAATCAAGAATGTGCTTTCTTCGACTTGGTATACCGGATCTCCTGAACGAAAGTCTGTGTTGTTTGCCAACCAAACAATCTCTGCAAGGATCCAATGTTTTACCTTTAAGATGAGAAAGGTGCCATCTTTAGCGAGTATTTGCAATCCCTTCTCGCTCATATGGCCAAGTCTTTTGTGCCACAACTCCAAGTCTGATTGGTTGTGAGCAACATTTGCCTCCCCCTTGCGAATTCGTCCTTGTGTATAATATAATGAGCCTTCTTTTCTTCCTCGTGCGACAACCATACTACCCTTGGTCAGCTTCCAAGTTCTACCACCAAAGTGGTTGATCATTCTTGCATCGTCAAGTTTTCCTGCGGATAGGAGATTAAGGCGCATGTCCGGAACATGCCTTACATCTCTCAATACAAGCTTGCACCCGGTATCGGTTGTCAATCTAACTTCGCCTATGCCCACAATTTTGCTTGTAACCAAATTTCCCATTTTCACTGTACCAAAATCTCCTTTTTGATATGATGAGAAAAATTCTCCATATGGAGATATATGGAATGATACACCGGAGTCGACAATCCACGTGCAATCATTATAGGCGAGATTGAGATAGTTATCATCTCCAATGAGGAACACGTCAAAATCTTGCAATAGCTGTAGTGCTTTGCTCTTCCTTCTTTTTAGGCTCAATCTTGTCTGAGTGAACGTTACCATTCTTTTGATCTCTCTTGAGATTTCGGCATTCGGATTTCTTATGTCCAGGCATACCGCAATAGTAACAACTGAACTTAGTACGAGTTTTGGATCGCCCTCTTGACTTGTCTCGGCCTCGACCCTTCCGATTCTCGCTTCGTCCTCTTGCTGGACAACATTTGCCTCAGAATATGTCGTCACCCCACGTTCTTTTCTCCTAGACTCCTCGTTGATTAGGCTATCAGTGACGGAATCTGTGGTGAGTTTACCCTCCGGTGCAATGAACTAAGGAGTAATAAGGCTTCTAACTCATCGTTGATCTTCATCTCGATCTTAGTTAATTGATTTATGAGCCCCTTGAAATTGCTCAAGTGCTCGATCATACTTTTGCCATCATTATACTCCAACTTCACCAACCGTCTCACCAAGTGAGCCTTGTTTCGAGGCATCTTCTTTTGAATCATGGATTCAAGTTTTGCCCATAGTTCAAATGCATTGGTGTACGAGGACACATACTCGAATAAACTTTGATCAATGTACTTCCGTATCATGGCAACCGTTTTCCGGTTCAAGAGCTTCCATTGGGCTGCATCTTTTCCTTCAGGCATAGTTTCATTTTCTACTGCCTCATACAAATCTTTAGAGATTCGGTGGTCCTCCAACATGGGCTTCCAATAAGAATAATTCTCCGATGTCAATTTGAACATGTCGCCATCATGAACGACGACGCTAGCCTCCATCTTGAATCACACAAGAATAGAATTCCTGGCCTGGCCCTCACGGGCTCTGATACCACTGTTGGGAAAAGACGGGTAGCGGAAGCGTATTTACTTTTCCCTCTTTGTATGATTCAAATGGGTTTAGATAAATTTTGTATGCGAAAAGCAAAAGAATAGAGACACCAGAATTTTTAGGTGGTAAAACCCCAATGTGGGGAAACATCCACCGGCCAAAGCCCGAAAACTTCCACTATACGAAGAAGTAGGATTACAAGGATTTGTCGTCTCTAGCGCACTAGAGGATTACTCTCACCTCTCTAGGATGGATTACAATATGTATTACTCACCAAACTTGTGGTGGTACACTCTCACTCAAAAGTGATTTTCTCTCTTTTTCTCTTGGAGGAACTTTTTTCTCACTCTCTCACACTCGTGTTTTGTGTGTGGGTTGAATGAATAATTCTCTCCAAGTTGAGGATATATATAGCAAACCTCAACCCTTAGAAACTCCCCAAAATGAATAGGTAACACCTAACAATAAGTGTACACTATTCAATGGTTGGAGGTTTTGTTGTCACATACACTTCACCTTGTAAATGCATGCATGAAACATTCATATGCATTCACATTTTCAAGTAAACGTATGAACACCCTTCTTTCCCCATAATTCCATGTTTATGGAGAAGTTCCCTAACTTCTATTATTAATGTTGAGTCATTAATTTGGGAGGGAACCCAACAAAAATCGCAAATTAAAAGTGCAAAAGAGTGAGCTCTTATTTGATAGCTTAAATGCACACTCAATGAAATTGGCAATCAAACAACAATATAATGGTCCTTTGGAACTTATATTACCATTCCTTGTAAAGGAATAACTTGACATTTTAAGTAAAAAAAAACTCAAGGTTATATAAGGTGGATATCTTTTTTCTACCTCACATGTATGTCAAGTTGATTCAAATGTCATTTTGAGTCCCTCGTTGGCTATCCTATTCTTAACACACCCCATCAAGTTACGTACGGTTTAAAAATACGATCATGGCATCGAAGGTCAATATTGCCATACACTAATATTTCTCACCATACTCTTTATTATTATTATTAACAACAACAAGTTTTAGCTTGAAAAGAATGATCGAGAACCCATTAGTTTTTGTAAATTATCGGTGTTTTCTTCATCAATTATTAACCAATTATCGATTATAGGCCAATACCAAACTGAAATTAACAGAGCCCCTCACCCTTCCATGTCAACAGAGGCGGATTCATAAGTAGTGACTAGGGTACGATCCCTGGCTGCCCTTTGCCGAGATATACTCTGTGGACCTTGGTAAAGCCATGTGATTTAACGTACCCCTTTCGAGGTTTTTCTATTCTTCTGACTTGCTCGAACCATGTGGGTTCGAAAATTTCACCCCTTTCGAGTCGTCAATTCTATGACTGGGGAGATATCGAAAATTTCACACCTTGCAATGGGAGTGAGGGCTCGAACATGAATGGTTCAAAATTTCACCATTTTCGAGTCCTCAATCCCATCACTTGTGAGAGCTTGAAAATTTCACCCCCTGAAATGGGAGTGAGGGCTTGAACTATGAATGGATCGGAAATTTCACCCTTTTAGAGTCCTCAACCCCATGATTTGGCAGAGCACGAAATTTAAACCCCCCTGGAATAGGACTGAGGGCTCGAACTACAAATGGCTCGAAAATTTCACCCTTTTCGAGTCCTCACCCTTAACGAATGGCAACCACAATTCCTTCAAGAAAGGGCTATACTCGCTCCTACCCACGACATAGTCGAAACTATCAATGACTACATGTTGTCAAAGCTTCAATGACTACATTTGTCAAAGCTTCCGGGGGAAGAGATGGAGTATCTAAGGACCCAGAGCTTCACGTTGATCTATACTCAACCGAGTACCTCAACAATATTGGGCCTCCCAAATCACAATATGTGTTGCTCCTCAGGAACATCGATCAGGCCTCGGGGCTATGTAACGGGACGAGATTAGTGATCAACCAACTTGGAACTCATGTCGTTGACGCTACTGTTATTTCAGGAAGCAACGTAGGTTACAGGGTGTTTATACCCCGAATGAACCTAATTCCTTTTGATATGACTACATTTCCTATCAAGTTCACAAGAAGGCAATTCCCGTTGGTGGTTTGCTTTGCGATGACTATCAACAAAAGTCAAGGTCAATCACTCGCTTACGTGGGGTTGTTTCTACTTAGGCCGGTTTTTAGCCATGGACAACTATATGTGGCCGTTTCTAGGGTCACAACGAAAAAAGGGCTAAAAAAGGGGATGAAGATCCTAATATGTGACAAGGATGGCCAGGCATACAATAGTACAACTAATGTGGTTTACAAAGAAATCTTTCAAAGATTACGATAGGTTGACTAATAATTTCGTGACTTATTTTGTACTAAACTTTTCCGTTTCTATTAAGTATATTTCATCTCTAAAATAGAGAGTTTCTCTATATTTAGTTTCGTTATACACACTAAATTGTGATCATTATTATTTGTATTATTTATACGCATTACAATGGCTACTTCTGAAATGGAACAGACAATCAACTTAAGCTATTTACGATAAATTTGAACTGAAACATTTGCAAATCAGAAATACTCCAAGCTAAGTACTACTGATGTCAAGCACGAAATGAAAGTCATATCAGAAAGCGTACCAATAACGCAAGCCAATCAGCGTAAAACGCTCATTAAATTTGAGCCTTCTTCCGCCATATATCCCTGATCCTTGAAAGTTGGTGAAGAAATTCGGCATGGCATTAGAAATCAAATCATATATCATTACCAAAAATCGAAGAAGACAAGTACACGACAAACAGGACAAAGGTTTAATAGCCCACCAATGATAAAATTCAAAGATTACAACAAAGATGTAATTAACATATCACCTCACATAATTCTTCAGTTTAATCGCATAATCAAAGCACCAATATCCATGTACTCACAACCTGATCGTGTTAATCATAGAGGTGATTATAATGGTGTATCAATTAACCCGAATAAGATGGAATAGGAATTAGAAGTGGGCTTGGAATTGAAATTGCTTTTAAAATTGGAATTGAAATTGCTTTTAAAATTGGAATTGAAATTAGACAAGCTTACTTCTGGCGATACAATAAATGAAATCTAAAACTAAAACTTACCAAGCCAGAACTCCTAAAATAGTTCCTTCAATCACGTAGCAAAGAGAGGAATCGAAGAACACATCGAAGCCTGGGTAAGTGATTTTGAGCAAAAGGGGGGATTTAGATCGACAGCAATACCCAATTTTATGCATGCATTAATAGGAAAAACGAAAGGTGATGATATTACGAGATAATATCGAGAGATATTATGGACTAATATGGTCAGCAATATATTACCATATACGAAGTTATGCTAATATCGTAGATATTGTTAATATGTACGAAATACATTTATGTTAGGTTGTATTTAGGAAAGTTGTATTACTTGTAGGTTAAGACGGTGATTTGTAACTAGTATAAATAGGATGTATTATTGATAAAATCAAGAAGAGAAACCTGTACGAATGAATGAGAAACCAGAAATTGAGAAACGTTTTGAATGATTTCCGTTGCTTGTTATGTTTCTCCCCATGAACTAGTTTCATGGTTCTGACCGACCGACCCGAATTCCGTAACATGGTATCAGAGCCTCGTTCCCAAGGACTCTCGAACTTATGCCGAAACACGAACCCTAAACACGACCGAAATCCGATATGCGAAATCACTGCGCCTTTACACGAAATCCGAAATTCTGATGAATAATCAGAATAATCAGAATGATTATACGATGACCTTTGGCTACTTATCTTGTCATGATGCATGCATGCTGAAGCGGCAAGTTTTGCAAGTAGTCCACGAATGGCGACGCCGAACGAAGCTCAAATCCTTAATTGGATTTGATGTCCGACTTGGGTTAATTAAAGGTTGGACGACCCACGATCAATGAACGGGGTGACGAAGTGCGACCCCTCCGACAACCATGATCGAAACGAAGACCGAGCAGAATTGCACCGAAGATGATCGAATCCGACCGAAACGTAGGTGTGAAGACGAACGACATGACGACGGCGAACGATCAAGGCTAAGTCACGATGATGTTAGCTTTGATATGAATTCCTTGTTTTGGAATTAGCATTGAATCTGATGTTGGTTTTAATAAAACCAATTATACTTGTCGTAGAAGCCGAAGAAGAACGACGAACGACCATCAGCTTGGTTGTTTGATCAGATGATCTTGATCACAACCTACAATTTCCCGAACGAAGCTTACCAGCGACGACCACGAACCGAAGAGGCGAAGACGACTACAGCTATGTGATATTGAGCATGTTTCAATGCTAGAACCTGATCAAACCATACGGGCTTGATCTCGAACGACTGCCTGTACCCGAACCACCTGGGTGCGCAGGGGGGTTCCTCTTACACGAACCGATGACCGATATTCACCGCGATGATGACGGCCCCGAACACCACGAACCCGAGCGAGCCTGACTTGGGCTACGATGAACGGTGAATTAGAAATTAATATTGGCTATGACAATGATCATGACAAACCCGAACTCCCTGTTTTTGGAGCATGATGAAACCGAGGTATGACGATCCGACCCGATGACGAACCCGAACTCCACATTAGAATTATTGAGTAGACGCATGACGAATCTAAGCCGTATTGTATTGGGCTTTGACGAACCAGGCTGACCGAGCACGGTCGAATAGGCCCTGGCCTAAAGCATGGCGAACGAATTATCGAACCCGAGTTAGTTGAAGACGACCCGAGATAGGCGGGGCTCCATCACCTCTTGCTTGTACCGATTATGACCGACTGACGACGATCATTGACGACCCGAACCCGAGCTCCGGAAGCTGAGCTGAGGTTTTGTGGATATCTGACCCGGCGAATTGATCCTGAAACTCACGACTAAGGTGAAGCTTGAGGAATAATGAATCAGACCCGAATACCTGATTAATGGGTTGAGAATGAGCGAAGCCGAGTTGACCGCTGTTATGCGTAGACGGACGATATACTCGAAGGCTGAGTTCTCCAGCCTAATTTTTCCACGGCCGAATGATTTTAAGAATGGGCCCAAGTTGGTCCATGTGAATTGGACTAAATGTCCAACTTGCATGACGAAGAGAAACGGTGGGAATTGACCCACTTGCCGAGCCGAGCAGAATTGTAAATTCGAACCCGATTGAACCGGACCCGACTTGTGAATTGAACCCGACCAGACTTGTAATTCGAACCCGATCCGAGATCGACACGAGACTGATCCAATATCGACACGAGACCGATCCGAGACCGACACGAGCAAACGATTACCGAAGACGAAAGACGATGAGGAAACGACTATTGAGAAAATTACCATTTTTTTCTTTCCTCTTTCCTTCTCCTTTCCGAACGAGTTTTGGCAAACCTATGGAAATTTTCTCAAATTACCATGAGTTTGAGGGGGGTAATAGGAAAAACGGGAGGTGATGATATTACGAGATAATATCGAGAGATATTATGGAGTAATATGGTCAGCAATATATTACCATATACGAAGTTATGGTAATATCGTATATATTGTGAATATCGTAGATATTGTTAATATGTACGAAGTACATTTATGGTAGGTTGTATTTAGGAAAGTTGTATTACTTGTAGGTTAAGACGATGATTTGTAACTAGTATAAATAGGATGTATTATTGATGAAATCAAGAAGAGAAACCTGTACGAATGAATGAGAAACCAGAAACTGAGAAACGTTTCGAATAATTTCCGTTGCTTGTTATGTTTCTCCCCATGAACTAGTTTTATGGTTCTGACCGACCGACCCGAATTCGGTAACATGCATTCCTCGAGATAGAGGAATAAGATATAAATTTATGGTTGAATTTGATGTTGCAATTTAAGGATTTATGATATTTTAACAAAATTTGGGGGAAATTTTGGTCGACTTTATGGGTTTATTAGGGGAAAATTAGGACGATTTTCTGGGTTTTTTGCCAGAAATACGGGACCATTTTCTGGGTTTGATGAGTTTTTCTGGGTTTATTAGGAAAAAAAATTGTTCGATTATTTTAAATTGAGGAAAAGTTAATTGATTTGGGGTTTTTTTTTTTTTTGGTAGAAAGATGATGAATTTCGAAAAAAATTAGGATGTTTGTTGTATTGATATGGAGTTGTTTGATTGAAAAAAAAGTTGGAAAAATGAAAGAAAAAAGAAAATGAGGTATGAAGATGATGTTGAGAGAGAGCTTAGCAATGGCGAAGAACAAGAACAAATTTGCCGAGGAAGTGGATGAGCCATGAGTAGAGAGAAAGAGAACAGATGAAGGTAAGTTATCAGTGCCACATAAGCCTCAAACTAACATCCACTTAATCCCAAGTCCTGAACTAACAAATAAAAATATTAGGTCCTGAACTGTTTTTTTTTTTTCAGTGAGTCTTGTGTGACACGGTCTTACTACAAGTTATTGTAAGACCAACACACACAAATTTGAAATATAAAATATAATTATTTATTTTCAGTGTGGTGGTCTCACGTGAGACGGTCTCATATGAGACTTGGGGTTTTTTTTTTTTAAACGTTAGACCTCAACTCACACTTAACTCGTTAGAGCCACGTTAGGGGGTGTTTGAGGAGTTCAGGTTCATTTACCATTTGTGTAATTTTTTTTTTTTTGAAATGATTTATTGTGTAATTTTAGTCAAACCAAATTATTTTGTTTGGATGTTGATTTTACTTGAACATCTTAAGCTTAATATAAACTATAATATAATTATTATTATAGTCATGTTGGTGAATAATAAAAAATAAATTTAAAATTGTAGAGTCATAACATAAGATTATAGTACCATTAGATTAGATGCTTGTCTCGACTCTCACGTTTCACAATCCAGTATCATTATTATGATTCATGCCATGGATTAAGTCACGTGATCTAAAGCTAACAGCTCCCTAGTTCATCCACAGATCCGCTCATGCATAGGACCAGCAATCAAAAGTTTCTTGGCTGAAACTCCGGTGTGGACAGTCTAAAATGCGATCTATCATAATCCAAAAATGTCACGAATTCAATCCAACCCAACCTCAAGTTGTCTTAAACCGTGACTCGATAACAGTTTGTAATGTCCTACCTGAAACCGAACTAAACTGAATCCCACATTATCCACGAGCCAGTAATGCCTTGACCGGATGGGTGACCTATATATCAATGATAAGCACGATAATGATCCACATGAATAAAATTGACTTTTAACATAACAACTTTAACTCGGATTAAAATGCAAAATATTTCTACACTTTTTTTTTAGGGGAATATTTCTACCTTTTCGATTACACATACAACAAATAAGTACTCCTCCGTCCCAGCTCAAACAGCCCATATTCCATTTTGGGACGTCCCACCTCAAACACCTCATCTATTTTGGGACATATTTCTCTCTCCTACTTTTATTAAATTATCACATTCTCTCCCACATTATCTCTCCTACTTTTATTAATCCCTACCTTCTCTCTCCTCTCTTTTCCTAATATTACCTCACTCAACTTATTATATCAAATTTTCTTATTCAACTACAAATAACGCCCGGGGCGTTTGAGCTAGGACGGAGGAAGTAGTCGTTAAGCTATTTCTTTCATTTGTAGGAATTGGAAATTCGCATGATTTTGTACTACCAAACTACTCCAAAAATTTCAATTCATAAAATTCTGAATTCTCATGATTTAGCTTGCCACGACCACTAAATATTTTCAATTCTCTGAAAAATAAACCTTAAGCAAATTCAATGATGGTAAACTTGGTGATTTTGAACAGAGGCAGATCCAGACGCGAGCTTTCGAAATAAAAAAATTGTAGGTGTCGGGATTCGAACATATGACCTCCCACTCATAAGTTATAGATTTTACCATTGTTCTAGGGAGGGCCAACTAATATTTCTACACTGTAAATTGTATAAATTTTGATACTCAGCCCCTTCACCCTTGGGAAGACCCATAAAAAACGAACAAAACAATTTCAAAGTAATTTTCAAAACTCAAATCCTTAATTTCTTATTATTGAATAATGATTCGATTGTATTTTTCTTCTTAAATTTTTCTTTTTGTTTAGTTTGATTTTATGATTGACGCTATGTAATAAAGACAATTATTTTGCTACTTTTAATATTACGTTAGATTTTTTTTGGCCCCACGTGCCGGAATTCCTGATTCCGCCCCTTATTTTGAATATATAGAACATTTGTGTCCAAATACATCAAAATTCCTACTCACCCCAAACAACTTTCACAATAAAAATTCATTCACTCGTTTTTTAAGAAACCGAATCACACATTACACCAAAAAAAACACCCCATATAATAACACAATTTTATTAAGACAAAATATCAATGCAAAAAATGTACCTAGACACACCATTGTCTACTTCCAAAATCCTCATTCACAATAAATAATCTCACTTTTTACCCAAAACCCACAAACCAAAACTCTCCCTTCCTATTAAAAACAGTAACAAAATTATAC
This sequence comes from Spergularia marina, assembly GCA_963680865.1. Classification (NCBI taxonomy): domain Eukaryota; kingdom Viridiplantae; phylum Streptophyta; class Magnoliopsida; order Caryophyllales; family Caryophyllaceae; genus Spergularia; species Spergularia marina. The sequence continues at coordinate 14,838,000 of OY804554.1, forward strand.
GGAGTACTTTCTTTCATTAAACATTTGTTTTACCTCACAAAAAATCAATTAAATAATCCATATATTAATTACCTCGAAAAACTTATATAAATACACCGCCATCTCGAACTAGTGTTCTCCCTCAACAAACAAAACCATCGCCATTGTCGCACAGAGTAAAAGAGAGAGAGAGAGTGGGCATCCGCCAATCTTCAGCGAGAAGCTACAAGAAGAGAGAGAGAGAGACAGAAGAATAAACTCAACATCCATTTTCTCTCTCCCTTCAATCTCGCTTTTTTGGTGATCATATTGTTGAAAAAACTTGCCGACTTTTCTCTATTTTTCTGCCGCATTGCGATCCTCAGCTCGTTTTGATAAAGGTATAAAATATTTGATTGTTTATCAAAGTTTGAATCTTTGATGAAATGTTTACTACCCTTTTGCTGATCATGCTTTTATTGGTGTTATATTGATCAAATTGATTTAGATCGGACAATTTTTTTTTTTTTGATTTGTTTATATGATATTTTTTATTTTAATAGATATTGGTGATTTAGAACTTGAATCTTTCTGGGTGTGAAATGTTTGAAGATTTGAACTTTATGCTGATTCTGATTGTATAAGTTTTTTTACCGATTTAAATTTGATGGTTTTGTATGAAATTTATGCTAATTTGGGATTTTATATAGTGTTGAAGCAAATTGATTGTTAGTATCGGTGAAATGTGTAAACAGAGTACTAATTGGAAATGATGAGCTCTTATTTCTAAATTTGAACTTTATGTGGGTAAAATGTTTGTTGTAGGGAATCACATAGGTCCATTTTTATTAGGGTGTTTACAATGCTTGGATTGAGATGGTGTTCTAAGTAGAAGTGTATATATTACGTCACTCTATTTTGGGTCTGAAACCCTAGATTGGCCCTTTTGTCTGTTGCTGGAAACCTTTATTTTTTTTATTGGAAAAAGGGGTGGAAGTTGTTTAAGAAAATGTTGATCACGTTATTATGTCTCTTGTTTGTTTGAAGTCACGTGACCTAGTAGTGTCGCTTGTCGCTTGTTGCACCAAACCACGGACTCCAAACAAACGTCGTATGTGGTTTGTGCATCAACTTGGGCAGTCGTGTTGCACAAACCACATACGGAGGAGTTTCAGATAGATAGATATAGGGTTTACTAGGAAGCTCATTTGCGGCCAATCATTGCGCGTGTTTGTTCCAAACAAATGCCATTTTCTCAGATACAACCCTCTCAATCCGACTTGAAACTTGTTTTCATAAGAAAATAGGTGAAATGATTTGCTGGAACCCTGTCCCTATGATGAATGGGTGAACACCTTTTTCAATTAAGGATTTAATTAAGCCTCCTTGTATATGAATCTTAGAGTTATCTGTGTCATAAGATTATGTGTTTGCATTGTGAAAATTTCAAACTACTTTTGGGTTGTGATTCATAAATTTGATGCTGAATGTATACATAGAGTTAGACAAATGGTGGGATGAAGTGAGCTAATATGGATAGAATGGGAAATGAGGACTCACTTTCTGCAAAGTTTTCAATTGTTTAAAAAATACAACATCTTTAACCCCAGTGCCTAAAGGCTCCCGCCATAAGGCGGGGTAAGGGGGGTCGGATGCACGCAAGCCTTACCCCTATTGAAACATAGAGAGGTTGCACACGGATGACCCAAAATGAAAATTGCTTCGAGAATTGCACCAACTGACTGTTACTTCACAAAATATTCACAAAATAAGAAGCACAGACAGTTTTATGAGCCATTTTGCTTTATTCCATTATATCCCAAAAACCAAAGAATAAGTAGTCTTTGGCTCCATTGAAAATGGAAAATCAATTGTTTAAAGAATATGCCAAATTTATCTCTTCCTAATGCACCTAAGAGGAGGGTATGATTTGAGATAAGATTGGTCCATGGCAGTGCATAAATGGCTGATTCTGTTAGTTGAATGGTGGCCACAACTTTGTCTGTTTTCGGATATAAATTTTGTAAGCACAAGTCTTGAAGTTGTCCGTTGTTCTGGTGTAAGGATAAAAACGAATGAGGGTAAGAAGGATAATTAGGGTTGTAACACCCTCTAAGCAGCAGAGGTTCTTGATTAGTGTAGTGTTGTATTCGGAACTGGCGAAATCTAAGCTGCTCTTCCTTTTTGTCCCTGATTATCAATCCATTTCATATAACAACATTTCTTTTTGGTTACATTTACAATATAACAATATAACAGGACCTAGGATAAAATGGTGAAATATACTGAATGTACTAGATTAATGTACAAGCATTTGCATTGTAGCGTTTGGTCACATGATTTATGTCCTATTTGACCCTTCAGTTCTAGGATTGGTCATTTTGAATTTTTCTTGTTGACATGGCAAAACATCCTTTTCAAATTCATCTACAGCTGTATGATCTTGTATATATAATATATATGTGTCAACTGTGCATGTTTCTGATTATGAATTGTTTGAATACCCTTTCTCGCTTCACCAAATCAGCTTTTTGTCTTCTCCTCTTTGCAAGGAGCCAAGGAGGAGACATAGGAAATTAAGGCTGCACATTTACTAATCCAGTTGCATTTCACCTATTCTCAGATCTTCAGCCATGGTGTTTTGGGTTTTCGGCTATGGTTCATTGGTGTGGAACCCTGGGTTTAAATATGACGAGAAAGTGATTGGCTATGTCAAGGACTACCGGAGGGTCTTTGATCTTGGTAAGATGTCACACTTTTATCTGGATGTTAATCATTGCAGAGTAAAATCTTTCTGAACACTTACGCTTTCGGATTTGTTTGTCAGCATGCATTGACCACAGGGGTACACCTGAACACCCGGCCAGAACTTGTACTTTGGAATATACTGAAGGATCAATATGTGTAAGTTTAATCTGGCTCTACTGGTTCTTTTTTTTTTTTTTTTTTGGTACTCCATTTTCCATTGGGGTACATGTATTTCTGTTCTTTTTTTTTTTTTTTTACAAACATTTGGTTTTCTTTTTTCACAGTGGGGTGCGGCATTTCGTGTGAGTGGAGGTCCTGAAGTAGAAGCAGCGGCCATGGAGTACTTGGAACGTCGGGAGTGCGAGTATGACCACAAGATAACTGTTGATTTCTACAAGGTGAGGGAAAGAGTCGTACTAAATTGAATGTATCAGCTTTCAATATGTTGTTGCTCTTATTCTGATTTGTTATTGTCTTTGTGTGAGTTCAGGAAGGGGAAGGCCTTGAGCCCTTAGTCCAAGGAGTCATAGTGTATGTTGTCGATAGCTCTTACCTGATGAACCTTCATCATTTTCTCGACTTTGGAGCTTGACTTTAAGTCTTAGAACCAATGTGCAAACTCTGATACAAATAGATATTGTGCTATGCAGGTTCATGTCTACTCCCGATGTAGTATCAAACAAATATTATCTGGGGCCAGCCCCATTGGATGAAATGGCCTTGCAAATTGCAACTGCTTTTGGTCCCTGCGGGAACAACAGAGACTATCTTTTCTTACTTGAGAAGGCCTTGCGTGAAATAGGTAAAGCCTTATGTTTTTACTTATAATCCGAATTTACCTAGGTAGTTTTGCCGTTCACAGGTGGTTCAAAGCTAGTTGCAGTTTTTGAGAACTTGTATCTATTGACATTTATAAAGTTTGCACTTCCCACAAAAGATATTCAGAGAGACCTACGACATGATCACTGATAGATCCTTGCTTGGACTCCGTGTTTGTCATGTGTATAGTTGCTTAGTTGGCATCAAGGTGTGCAATTGACATATTCGGAATATCTCAGTGTGTAATATCATGTGGGTTGTGGATTTGCCCTGTTAATAGCGAATTTTGAGCAGCTCTTCAGTATCAATATTCCTTTCTTATGGTTGTCGTGTGCTCAAGGTCCATATTGACAACACGGACTAACTGTTCTAACTCAGAGATGCATAATGCAATCGAGATTTTTGTGGTTCGTGATTTCTTGCGATTTGACTAGGTAGTTTTGCATTCAGGGCTGGTTAAATTTTCACGACCGTTATGGTCATAGATTGGTTTAGGTATTGTCTTACCACTGCGTATCTGCTCGCATTTGAAGAAAATGGTAGAAATATCACATATTCACTCATTCCATTTTTGCCTGTGACATGTTGTCGATGTTCACATGCTTTGGTTTTATGTGTTGACACTTTCTTATGCTTATCGTGTATTATATGGCGGAGGTCTGTTATTGACAATGGTGGTTGTTAACAGATCACGAAGATGATTATGTAATAGCGCTCGCCAACGAGGTGAGGAAGGTACTTGAGGTGGCGAAGGGAATAGCCAAGGAGCAGATGCTTGTTGCAGCTCCGCATATCACAGTTACCTTTAAGGACCAGATCCCATCCCTCCAACTGCGTCCTCGTCAGGAAGCAGTCGCGATGGACTCATAACTGCAGTTTTTCTGATTCCCTCTTTAGCTTAATCTATTCTGTCACTCACCGTTGGCGGAATTTAACTTATTTTACCTCTTAACACTGAGGAGAGTATTAGATTAGTGCCTTGATAGGAGGGCATGAAGACTGAAGAGGCGATTATGTATTAAGAATTAGACGAAAAGTCGAAAATGATGTTGAATCAGCTCTCACAGACGTTTCTGCTTTGTGACTGGCTCTTACTAGTTAAGAGTGTCTTGTATGTCATAGTAATAAACTAGTTTTAAGCCCACGGTTCATATATATATATCTATCTAGTTCTACTAAAACAGAAGTCACTAGGACACGTGTCAATCTCTGGCTAAAAAAATTCCCGCTCAAAAAATTTTCCACAAATATTTTCTTCTTTAAACAAATAAAAAAATAGCTAGATGTTCCTATTAATGAGCCTAAAATGTCGCTAAAAAAATCCTCCAACAGATACGTATGAGTTTTTATAATGAGTGAATAAAAAATAAAAATACAAACAAATAACTACAATAAGGTTCTCCTATAGTCCTATCAATGAGCACATACTGTTGCTAAAAATCCTCCAACTAAAAAAAAAAAAAAACTAAAAAACCAATAAATAAGTGTTAACATTTAAAAGGACAAACCTAAAAGTCAAATTAATGTCTAGATCTCCTCCATCTTTTGCTGCAATCAGTTTTCTACCACTCACGTCTAAGAGACTGAGTATATGTTTTTTTTTTATCATTCGTATCTTACCATTTTATTGCTCCATGAGCTCTTCACTTGGCTCCTTTATTTTCTTCCATCAAGTATGCTTAAATCTCATTGATTAATAAATTCATCAAACAATATTTTTCCCCTATTATGATCTTTTCAATTCAGCTACTTAATTATTTTTATTGATTTACTTATGGCGTCATTGTAGAAGTCAGAAGACTCTATACTTGTGTTTAGATATTCATATGAAGATTGAGTGTGCGTATACATTATACATGATGATATATGTCACGATGTTAATATCAATTTGAACTCCAACATGAATTTCGATGATATGATATTTTTTTTTATGTAGGTCACATACTAATTAATCATTTCTTGGGGCTATTACGGTAAAATCCGAAAACAATTATAATTTTGTATAAATAAAATAATTGTGAAAAGCATGTTATCATCCTCATAAACTTGAAAGATCTTTTTGTTTGAGTACTCCCACAGACTTTAACTATTGCAAACTCATAGTTGTACAATTACATGATCACTAAGCTAACAATGTTTTAAAAGATGGGACAATTTAAACTTGGGTTAGTAAATAAGTTATGAACAACAAACAACATTAACTTTATTTTCTGAAACTAAATATCTTCGTGCAACGCACGGGTATTACCCTAGTATATATATATATATATATATATATATATATATATATATATATATATATATATATATATATATTGTATTAATAGCCGTGCCTTTGAACGATTCTTAGACCACCCATGTAGGACGCTGATGTCAAATTAATGTTTCTACAAATAGCTCTCATATGGTAATGGGAGACACACGCATGCATACGCAAGGCACACGCCTGCAATATACAAGTAATTATGGTACTAATAATATAACAATTATATCGCTATTACCACTAAATTTGGCAAGAATATGTACATTTTATATATAATATTTAATGTATAACTTGAAATATGCTTTCAAATCTTATGAGAATAATTTATTAGTCTACTTTAGCCAACAATGATCACTCATATTCGTGCATAACAATTTACACCCTCCATATAGATTGAGAAATTGTGGAATCAATTATATATGTTTTTTTTTTTTGTTACAGGAATCAATTATATATGTAATCGTATAAAATCGCGGAATGAATAAAAAAAACTGTCATACTATGAAATTTCCGAGGATAATGTAATATATATCCTGAAATATTGCTCATTTCTATATTTTTACGTAATTTAAAAGAAGAAATATGTTTCAACCGAAAATCAAAACATTCTAAAGTTATAGTAATTTCACACATCTCTCTACTAATATAAAAAGACAACATACAATCACTCTTATGTATTTTACGTGACTCTTAGAAAGTAAAAATCTCCTCTTTTCTTTTTATTGCACCTCATGTCCTTTCTTTCACAACTCGGCTTACAATAACTTCGTTCTTGAATTGATCAAAGCTAGCTTGCACCTTGAGTTCACCATTCTTCCACTTGCAGTTCACCATATCTATATAATTTTTATTGTTGCTTTTTTTTTTTTTTAGTTTCAATTCTTTTGATCGTTCAAGCAATCAAGCCCGACTGTTGTAATTTTGATCTTCAGCGATATTTTTTGTCAATCTATTGGATTATATTTTGTTCTTAATAGTGAGTCGAAATTTGTGATCGATCGCATTCTTGTGGTTATTGTCTAAACTTGATGTTCGCTTTTGCTATTGCTACCAATTTACATAAAGTTGATCCACAATTTTCTAAGTCATTCACCCACGTATATATGGAGTATATGTTGCAATTTTGCACAGGTCTTCAGATAAACGCAATTTTGCCTAAAAACATTTATAATAGATTATTGTGATCTCTCTAAGTTTGGTTCGTTTTAGAGTATATGAGCGACAAATATCTTCTTAAACTTTGCAAATGAGTTCAAAGTTATCATGCTAACAGAAATGAATCTTATGTTAGCAAACAACTAAAAATATGAAAAAGTTTTCACTAGCTAATTAATCAACTTCAATAATGTATTTCAATTCCAAGATAAAACTAAACACGTAATTTCTCTTTTAGGCACAAGTTATGGTATTATAACATCATGCTTTGGGTTAACTTGGGGGCTCAAGCAATCAAAAATCACGTTTTCTTATTTTTAATGATTGTTGGTGTTGTTGTCGTGATAATAGGCTGGTGTTAAATTCCTACAAAGCTCCGGCCATTTTACAATTGAGAATCCGTGTCTGGCATAACCAATCACGCATCAGTCCGTGTAATGAACCAGGGATGGTAACTAACGAGAATTTGAAGGATGCGCAATAAATCGGGAAAGAAATATTATTCTACCCAAAAAAGATAAAAAATATAAATTGGATAACATTTTCCTTCTAAAATAAAGCACAATGTATGATATTAATTCTGACGATTATAATGAATTGATTCCGTCCATATACTAATCTTTGCCTATTTTAAGTCGAGATTTGCAACTGCAATTAGAAATTAAATCCCATAATCACGTCAATATCTTATGATTGACGATCATAATGTTGTTAATTTAATGAATTACGGTACAAAGTAATTTTTCCAAGTATTTTTACACATTTATTAATGGGTGCTAATTTTGCCAAAGGCACTATTTACGATTATCAAGGCAAACTATTCGAGTTGTCATTATTACCTCTAACAGTAACAGTGAAATATAAGAAATTTAACAAAAAAAAGATATAATGTACTTTCCTTAACTACCTTTTTACTCCAATCTAAATCCCTCCTCCGTCAATGTCAACTTCTATTCCTCCTCCATCATCTAACATGAACATCAGTGTGATGCATGTTTGGAACCTTGCATAATACAGACTACAATGTTCTTTGTTATTATCTTTACAATAACTCACATTTGATTATACATATTTCAATCAAATTAAATAATCTTAAATTATCCATCTTGCATATGAAAGTCTGGAGATCGGACTACTATTTAATTATCACACGGTCGAATCTAGAATTCGATCTTTAGGATTCTGAGAATTTGAACTTTAGTATGTTTGGAATAATTTGTGGGTACGATGATGAAATCAATGCGAAAAAAATCTTCGAGGACGCGACCAGAATTGCGTCCATGGCAATCCTTACAATGCACAATGTTTCCCGTGGTGACACACCTTCAAACCTTCCCAATTTTCAATACGATCTATGAATTGAAGGCACTGGTCTATGGTATCATACAAGTGTGAAAGCAAGGAATAAAAATCAGAATACTAATTAGTTATGGAATGGAGATAATCACTAATCAGGCAACAATATCATACGTAGCATAAATTTGTGAGAAAGTTAACAATTAAGGGTAAAAGAGTCTCCTCGTACATATTTTTTCTAAGTTTTTTTTTTCTTTTTGAATAGTATTTCTTCTAAATTAAGCAAGTCATTAACAATTGGAATAAACATACACTTCAAATTATAATAGTTTTTTAACTATGAGATTTGAATTTCACGTATGAGGATTGTCTGTCCCACATTGTGTACCACTTTACGTACCCCTCCAATCACAACCTTGCAAACCCATTTTCCAACATAAAAAAATCCGTTTAAGCTTATAATTTAATTGATTTCCGAGGAATTGATTGGAGGGATACATGGAGTGGGACGCAAGTATGGGACAGAGGAGGGTCTCCACTCGAGTTTCACATAACTCAGTTGTCTTAATTATCCATAATTACTATTTTTAAAATACATAATTTATGGGTCTACCATACGAAAACTGATATTTTAAAATGATATACGAAAACTAAGTTGTGGAGACCTTTAAATGAGTTACAATAATTTTATAACCATAAGGAACATATTCACTTTATGGGTTAAGATATATCCATAAGGAACATATTCACTTTATAACCTTCGCACGTGTGTGAAACTAATGTTGTCTTATTCGAATAAAATTACTAATGTCCTACCACCTATGGGTTAAGTGACCTAAATTTAATTTAAAATACTAATAAACTTCTACAAAACGAAGGCAATATATAGAGATACATTTAAAAAATAGTGGCACTTGAAACCAAAAAAAAAAAAAAAAAAATGGGTCAAACTATATATAATGCAAGTCCAAGACAAATGAAACAGTAAAATTTGAGGTTGAGTTTGAATTTAGGCTGATTTGTGTTATTAGGAGTGATCAAACAGGTCAAACCGATTTTGAGATTAAATACGTGGTTTAACAAGGGTGACATATAATAAGGGATCCATGACCAGAAGAAGCGGGCGAGGTCAAATAGAATCAACTTATGTGTGGTTAAGGGCTTTAGTAAGTGACATTAGTATTTTAATTTGTGGTTGATAATTTGCTGTTACTATATCTGTAATTAGCAATTCCGAGTAATATTCAAACATAAATAGATTATTACCTCTTTTGTGAGCTTTTTCGCTGATCAATACGGTTCGTTTATCCAATGCGTATCAAGTCTATCTTAGTGTATCATAAACTCGAGTTATTCCGAAATCTAACTAAGACAATTGTTGTAATTGGACGTATTAACATATCATACCTACAGTATTGGATATATGTACAAACATCCCTAAACAAAATCAATTATAAGAACAAATAGTTAAAACGGCTCGTGCAAGTTTGCACGGGTCAAAGAACTAGTTCTTAATTATATTTATGTTTATAATCAACTATGCTATCATTTCAATAAAAATAATTCATAACAATTGTTGTGTTGTTGTTAAAATCTTGATCAATAAAAAAAATACAAAAATAGCTAAATTGTTCATGTTTAAATTATACAAACAACATTTCTTATCTATACTCTTCAAAAACTCATTTTTCTTAGTAGATATTGTACAGTATATAAAGTCGATTGTACTCATTAAGCATTGCTTATCGGAAAATGTATAAATGGATCTCAAATTGAAATTCATTTCAAATCAAATAAAATGATACAGTATATTTTTCAAAATTTTCTAATACACATAACCAATTGTATGATTAATCATACCATGTTTCTATAATACTAGTTTGCATGCCCGTGCCACGCCCGGGCTTGTCTATTTATAATGTTTATACTCGTTTTGTAAAAAAGACAGCATGTTTTATCGTTGTTCTAATTTTACAATGAAGGGTAGTAGGGTACTATAATCAACTTTTGTCCCCCGTCATATTTTATTATTATATATTTTTACTCACTCATCGTATTATCATATTTCCACTTTTATGTCACCCATTTTACAGTTTCAATCCCATTATCTCGTCACATGTTACATTATGTCATTCTACTATTATTCCGTCACCCGTTATATCACATCATATTCAAATTTATTACCATAAATTAGCAAACCACCATAATATTATCTCTTATATCTCATGTTATAAACTAAATTACCATATTTATTATTTCCATAAGTTAGCTAATATGATAATTTATTACCATATGTTAATCAATAATTGTATTTTAATACTATTTTTATGCTCTATCCAATTAATGTATGCTCTATCCAATTAATTTATTACCATAAATTAGCCAACCACCATAATACTACCTCTTATATCTCATGTTACAAACTAAATTACCATATTTATTATTTCCATAAATTAGCTAATATGATAATTTATTACCATATGTTAATCAATAATTGTATTTTAATACTATTTTTATGCTCTATCCAATTAATGTATGCCAAGTGTCAACTTAGGAAATACTTGGTTTCAGGTTTCAATATATAGTATTAGATAGTGTGAATGATTAATAATTAACTGTGTAATTTATCCTCTCATTTTTTGCTCTTTCACCATACACTAAACTCTTCGTTTTTGCTCTCTCATCATACACTAAACTCTCTAAGTAATTCTTAAATGTTGGACTCTTCTTTTTGATCTTTCACCATACACTAAACTCTTTGAGTAGTTCTTAAATGACTGACTCTTCTTTTTTGCTTTCTCACCATACACTAAACTCTTTGAGTATTTCTCAAATAATGGACTCTTAAATTGTTTTGCATATCGTAAAAATGTGTAAATGGATCTCAAATTGAGATACATTTCAAAACAAATCTAATGATATATGTTTTGAAATTTTCTGATACACGTAACCAATGTTATAAGTGATTATGTCGCAAATCTATCAAATACATTTATTAATGAGTCTCACGAAAATAAGGATTCTACATGTGGGTTATTAATAATTATGTGAGTTGTTAATAATAAAATGTGGGTATTTCTCATTTTTTAAACTCTCTCAGTATCTCTCTTTTGTTGGACTCTCTCTAGGCTCTTCAAAAATCTCTCTTATATATATATAATACTAGTTTTAAGCCCGTGCGTTGCACGGTTCAAATATTATATTATTTTTAATGATTTTTATCATTATAACCAACTATGCTATCATTTCAGTTAAAATAATCCATACCAATTGTTGTGATGTCGCTTACATGTATTTTTAAAATTGGATCAATTCAAAAAAAAAAATACAAATTTGTCTACACTGTCCATTTTTAAATTATACAACAACATTTATTGTATACTCTTCAAAAAAACCCTTCTTTTAATAAAAGCCATGTTTCCATAATATAGCTTTATGTAAAAGTTTAACGAAAATGAGAATCTCTTTGTGAATTGTCAATAATATTTTTTGTTCTTTCACCGTACACTAAAATCTCTATATTCTTCAAAAATTCTTTGTGTGAATTGTTAATAATTAAATTTATCCTCTCATTTTTTGCTCTTTTACCACCCACTAAACTCATTAAGTATTTCTCAAATAATGGACTCTCTCTATTGCTCTTTCAACATACACTAAATTCTCAAACGATGGACTCTCTCGATTGCTCTTTCACCGTACACTAAACTCTTTGAGTATTTTTCAAATGGACTCTCTCGATACTCTTCAAAAATCTCTCTTTTATATCGGAAAAATGTGTAAATGGATGTCAAATTGAGATACATTTAGAAACAAATCTCATGATATATGTTTTTAAATTTTCTACGCAACCAATGTTATGAGTGATTATGTCTCAAATCTATTACAAACATCTATGAAAGAGTCTCACGAAAATAAGGATTCTATATGTGCATTATTAATTATTATCCGTGTGAGTTAATAATAAAATATAGGTATGTCTCATATTTTAAACTCTCTCAGTATTTCCCTTTTGTTGGACTCTCTCTTTTGTTTGTTGAGTTTACCTTAGGAATAGACAATAAATCATTTTTCCAATTTTCGCTCGATGACTGGTGTTTAATACAAAACATATGTATAAATGGAACTCATTTTAGATTAAATTTCAAAATAGGTTTGATGAGTTATGTGTATAAATGAAAGTTAGGACTAATTATGTCGTTTCACATTTAAATAACTTTCGAATTACAATTTTATGAAAGTATGGACTCTGGTTAACAAATGTTGTGAGAATTTTCCATTCTTTGGACTCTCTCACCATTTCTCTTATTTTGGATTCTCCCTAAACTTTTTAAGAAAAAAACAAATCTCTATTAAATGTACACGCAGTAACTTAATTGTTTCATATCGGAAAAATGTGTAAATGGATCTGAAATTGAGATACATTTCGAAACAAATCTAATGATATATGTTTTTAAATTTTCTAATACACGTGACTAATGTTATGAGTGATTATGTCGCAAATCTATTAGATACATGTATGAAAGAATCTCACGAAAATAAGTGTCCGTGTGAGTTTTTAATAATAAAATGTGGGTATTTCTCATTTTTTAAACTCTCAGAATTTCTCTTTTTGTTAGACTGCGTTGCACGGTTCAAATATTATATCATTTTTAATGTTTTTGATGTTTATAACCAATTATGCTATCATTTCAATAAAAATAATTCATAGCAATTGTTGTGATATTGCCTACATGTATTTTAAAATCTTGATCAGTTAAAAAAACAAAAATACAAAGTTGTCTAGATTGTTCATGTTTAAATTATACAAATAACATTTCTTACCTATACTCTTCAAAACACCTTTTTTTTAAAAATAAATATAGTATATAAAGTCGATTGTAATCATTAAGCATTGCTTATCGGAAAAAGTATAAATGGATCTCAAATTGAAATTCATTTTAAATCACATAAAATAAAATATGTTTCAAAAGTTTCTGATACACGTAACCAATTATATAATCAATCATACCGTGTTTCTATAATATAGTGTGAATGGTTAATAATTAAATGTGTAAGATACATTTATTAAAGAGTCTCATGAAAATAAGGATTCTTTATGTGGATTATTAATATTTGTCCATTTGATTTGTTAATAATAAAATGTGGGTATTTCTCATTTTTTAAACTCTCTCAGTATTTATCTTTTGTTGGACTCTCTCTCGGCTCTTCAAAAATCTCTCTTTTATATATATATACTAGTTTTAAGCCCGTGCGTTGCACGGTTTAAATATTATATTTAGTTTTAATGATTTTTATCATTATAACCAACTATGCTATCATTTCAGTTAAAATAATTCATACCAATTGTTGTGATGTCGCTTACATGTATTTTTAAAATTTGACCAATTCAAAAAAAAAAAAAAATACAAATTTGTCTACACTGTCCATTTTTAAATTATACAACAACATTTATTGTATACTCTTAAAAAAAAAACCCTTCTTTTAATAAAAACTCTGTTTCCATAATATAGCTCTATGTAAAAGTTTAACGAAAATGAGAATCTCTGTGTGAATTGTTAAAAATATTTTTTTGTTCTTTCACCGTACACTAAAATCTCTATATTCTTCAAAAATTCTTTGTGTGAATTGTTAATAATTAAATTTATCCTCTCATTTTTTGCTCCATATTCATATCAAATCAAATAAAATGATATATGTTTCAAAAGTTTCTGATACGCTAACCAATTGTATGATCAATCATACCGTGTTTCTATAATATAGTGTGAATGGTTAATAATTAACTGTGTAATTTATCCTCTCATTTTTTGCTCTTTCGCCATACACTAAACTCTTTGTTCTTTCACCATACATTAAACTCTTTGAGTAGTTCTTAAATGATTGACTCTTCTTTTTTGCTCTTTCACCATACACTAAACTTTTTGAGTATTTCTCAAATGATGGACTCTCTTTATGCTTTTCAAAAATCCCTCTTTTATATAAAAAAAAATGAACAGATATTTAAATTTTATTTCAAATCTTTCACGAGTGCGTTGCACGGTACACATTATATTGTGTATGATAATTCTTAATATACAAAAGTTCCACATTGAACATGTTTCTTCGATAGTTAGATGTAGTGTTTATATTTTGTTTGTTGAGTTTAGTTTAGGAATAGCCACTATCATTTTTGCAATTTTCGCTAGATGACTGCTGATTAATACATTTTTATCAAACATATGTATAATGAAACTCATTTTAGATTAAATTTCAAAATAGGTTTAATGAGTTATATGTATTAATTTTCTGATATATAAAATAAAAGTTAGAACTAATTATGTCGTGTCACATTTAAATAACTTTTAAATTGCAATTTTATGAAAGTATGGAGTGTGTCTGATAAATGTTGTGAGAATATTTCATTCTTTGGACTCTTTCACCATTTCTCTTATTTTAAACTCTCTTTAAGTTTTTTTTAAAAAAAAAAAACAAATCTTTACTAAATGTATACGGAGTAATTGAATTGTTTTGTATATCGTAAAACTGTGTATATGTTAATGATATATGTTTTCGATGACTACTGATTAATGCATTTCTATCAAACATATGTACAATGGAACTCATTTTAGATTAAAATTTCAAAAAAGGTATAATGAGTTATATGTATTAATTTTCTGATATACAAACTAAAAGTTCGGGCTAATTATGTCGTGTCACATTTAAATAACATTCAAATTACAATTTTATTGAAGTATGGACTTTGGCTAATAAATGTTGTGAGAATCTTTCATTTTTTGGACTCTCTCACCATTTCTCTTATTATGCACTCTCTTTAAGTTTTTTTAAAAAAAAAAAAAAAAAACTCTACTAAATGTATACGAAGTAACTGAATTGTTTTGCATATCGTAAAAATGTGTAAATGGATCTCAAATTGAGATGCATTTCGAAACAAATGTAATAATATATGTTTTAAAATTTTCTGATACACGTAACCAATGTTATAAGTGATTATGCCGCAAATCTATTAGATACATTTATTAAAGAGTTTCACGAAAATAAGGATTCTCTATGTGGATTATTAATAATTGTCTATTTGAGTTGTTAATAATAAAATGTGAGTATTTCTCATTTTTTAAACTCTCTCAGTATTTATCTTTTGTTGGACTCTCTCTTGGCTCTTCAAAAATCTCTCTTTTATATATATATATATACTAGTTTTAAGCTCGTGCGTTGCACGGTTCAAATATTATATTATTTTTAATGATTTTTATGATTATAACCAACTATGCTATCATTTCAGTTAAAATAATCCATACCAATTGTTCTCATGTCGCTTACATGTAGTTTAAAATTTGATCAATTCAAAAAAAAATATACAAATTTGTCTACGTTGTCCATTTTTAAATTATACAACAATATTTATTGTATACTCTTAAAAAAAACCTTCTTTTAATAAAAACCATGTTTCCATAATATAGCTTTATGTAAAAGTTTAACGAATGTGAGAATCTCTTTGTGAATTGTTAATAATATTTTTTGTTTTTTCACCGTACACTAAAATCTCTATATTCTTCAAAAATTCTTTGTGTGAATTGTTAATAATTAAATTTATCCTCTCATTTTTTGCCCTTTTACCACCCACTAAACTCTTTAAGTATTTCTCAAATAATGGACTCTCTCTATTGCTCTTTCAACATACACTAAATTCTCAAACGATGGACTCTCTCTATTGCTCTTTCACCGTACACTAAACTCTTTGAGTATTTCTCAAATGGACTCTCTCTATACTCTTCAAAAATATCTCTTTTATATCGGAAAAATGTGTAAATGTGTAGAAACAAATCTCATGATATATGTTTTTAAATTTTCTACGCAACCAATGTTGTGAGTGATTATGTCTCAAATCTATTACAAACATTTATGAAAGAGTCTCACGAAAATAAGGATTCTATATGTGCATTATTAATTATTATCCGTGTGAGTTAATAATAAAATGTAGGTATTTGTCGTATTTTAAACTCTCTCAGTATTTCCCTTTTGTTGAACTCTCTCTTTTGTTTGTTGAGTTTAGCTTAGGAATAGACACAGTATATCATTTTTCCAATTTTCGCTCGATGACTGGTGTTTAATACAAAACATATGTATAAATGGAACTCATTTTAGATTAAATTTCAAAATAGGTTTGATGAATATTTATAAATGAAAGTTAGGACTAATTATGTCGTTTCACATTTAAATAACTTTCGAATTACAATTTTATGAAAGTATGGACTCTGATTAATAAATGTCGTGAGAATTTTCCATTCTTTGGACTCTCTCACCATTTCTCTTATTTTGGATTCTCCCTAAACCTTTTAAGAAAAAAACAAATCTCTACTAAATGTACACGCAGTAACTTAATTGTTTCATATCGGAAAAATGTGTAAATGGATCTCAAATTGAGATACATTTCGAAACAAATCTAATGATATATGTTTTTAAATTTTCTAATACACGTGACTAATGTTATGAGTGATTATGTCGCAAATCTATTAGATACATTTATGAAAGAATCTCACGAAAATAAGGATTCCACATGTGGATTATTAATAAGTGTCCGTGTGAGTTGTTAATAATAAAATGTGGATATTTCTCATTTTTTAAACTCTCAGTATTTCTCTTTTTGTTGGACTGCGTTGCACGGTTCAAATATTATATCATTTTTAATGATTTTTATGTTTATAACCAATTATGCTATCATTTCAATAAAGATAATTCATAGCAATTGTTGTGATATTGCTTACATGTATTTTAAAATCTTGATCAGTTAAAAAAAAAATACAAAGTTGTCTAGATTGTTCATGTTTAAATTGTACAAATAACATTTCTTACCTATACTCTTCAAAACACCTTTTTTTAAAAATAAATATAGTATATAAAGTCGATTGTAATCATTAAGCATTGCTTATCGGAAAATGTATAAATGGATCTCAAATTGAAATTCATTTTAAATCACATAAAATAATATATGTTTCAAAAGTTTCTGATACACATAACCAATTGTATAATCAATCATACCGTGTTTCTATAATATAGTGTGAATGGTTAATAATTAAATGTTTAAGATACATTTATTAAAGAGTCTCACGAAAATAAGGATTCTTTATGTGGATTATTAATAATTGTCCATTTGATTTGTTAATAATAAAATGTGGGTATTTCTCATTTTTTAAACTCTCTCAGTATTTATCTTTTGTTGGACTCTCTCTCGACTCTTCAAAAATCTCTCTTTTATATATATATACTAGTTTTAAGCCCGTGCGTTGCACGGTTTAAATATTATATTATTTTTAATGATTTTTATCATTATAACCAACTATGTTATCATTTCAGTTAAAATAATGCATACCAATTGTTGTGATGTTGCTCACATGTATTTTTAAAATTTGATCAATTCAAAAAAAAAAAAAATATAGAAATTTGTCTACACTGTCCATTTTTAAATTATACAACAACATTTATTGTATAAAAAACCCTTCTTTTAATAAAAACTATGTTTCCATAATATAGCTTTATGTAAAAGTTTAACGAAAATGAGAATCTCTTTGTGAATTGTTAATAATATTTTTTGTTCTTTCACCGTACACTAAAATCTCTATATTCTTCAAAATTCTTTGTGTGAATTGTTAATAATTAAATTTATCCTCACATTATTTGCTCTTTTACCACACAACTAAACTCTTTGAGTATTTCTCAAATAATGGACTCTCTCTATTGCTTTTTCAACATACATTAAATTCTCAAACGATGGACTCTCTCTATTGCTCTTTCACCGTACACTAAACTCTTTGAGTATTTCTCAAATGGACTCTCTCTATACTCTTCAAAAATCTCTCTTTTATATCGGAAAAATGTGTAAATGGGTGTCAAATTGAGATACATTTAGAAACAAATCTCATGATATATGTTTTTAAATTTTCTATGCAACCAATGTTATGAGTGATTATGTTTCAAATCTATTACAAACATTTATGAAAGAGTCTCACGAAAATAAGGATTCTATATATGCATTATTAATTATTATCTGTGTGAGTTAATAATAAAATGTAGTATTTCTCATATTTTAAACTCTGTCATTATTTCCCTTTTGTTGGACTCTCTCATTTGTTTGTTGAGTTTAGCTTAGGAATAGACACAATATATCATTTTTCCAATTTTCGCTCGATGACTGGTGTTTAATACAAAACATATGTATAAATGGAACTCATTTTAGATTAAATTTCAAAATAGGTTTGATGAGTTATATGTATAAATGAAATTTAGAACTAATTATGTCGTTTTACATTTAAATAACTTTCGAATTACAATTTTAGGAAAGTATGGACTCTGGTTAATAAATGTTGTGAGAATTTTCCATTCTTTGGACTCTCTCACCATTTCTCTTATTTTGGATTCTCCCTAAACTTTTTAAGAAAAAAACAAATCTCTACTAAATGTACACGCAGTAATTTAATTGTTTCATATCGGAAAAATTTGTAAATGGATCTCAAATCGAGATACATTTCGAAACAAATCTAATGATATATGTTTTTAAAATTTCTAATACACGTGACTAATGTTATGAGTGATTATGTCGCAAATCTATTAGATACAATTATGAAAGAATCTCACGAAATTAAGGATTCTACATGTGGATTATTAATAAGTGTCCGTGTGAGTTGTTAATAATAAAATGTGGGTATTTCTCTTTTTGTTGGACTGCGTTGCACGGTTCAAATATTATATCATTTTTAATGATTTTTATGTTTATAACCAATTATGCTATCATTTCAATAAAAATAATTCATAGCAATTGTTGTGATATTGCTTACATGTATTTTAAAATCTTGATCAGTTAAAAAAAAAAATACAAAGTTCTCTAGATTGTTCATGTTTAAATTGTACAAATAACATTTCTTACCTATACTCTTCAAAACACCTTATTTTTAAATAAATATAGTATATAAAGTCGATTGTAATCATTAAGCATTGCTTATCGGAAAATGTATAAATGGATCTCAAATTGAAATTCATTTTAAGAAACATAAAATAATATATGTTTCAAAAGTTTCTGATACACATAGCCAATTGTATAATCAATCATACCGTGTTTCTATAATATAGTGTGAATGATAAATAATTAAATGTGTAAGATACATTTATTAAAGAGTCTCACAATAATAAGGATTCTTTATGTGGATTATTAATAATTGTCCATTTGATTTGTTAATAATAAAATGTGGGTATTTATCATTTTTTAAACTCTCTCAGTATTTATCTTTTGTTGGACTCTCTCTCGGCTCTTCAAAAATCTCTCTTTTATATATATATATATATATATATATATATATATATATATATAGTTTTAAGCCCGTGCGTTGCACAGTTTAAATATTATATTAGTTTAAATGATTTTTATCATTATAACCAACTATGCTATCATTTCAGTTAAAATAATCCATACCAATTGTTGTGATGTCGCTTACATGTATTTTTAAAATTTGATCAATTCAAACAAAAATATATACAAATTTGTCTACATTGTCCATTTTTAAATTATACAACAACATTTATTGTATACTCTTCAAAAAAAATCCTTCTTTTAATAAAAACTGTGTTTCCATAATATAGCTCTATGTAAAAGTTTAACGAAAATGAGAATCTCTGTGTGAATTGTTAATAATATTTTTTTGTTCTTTCACCGTACACTAAAATCTCTATATTCTTCAAAAATTCTTTGTGTGAATTGTTAATAATTAAATTTATCCTCTCATTTTTTGCTCTTTTACCACCCACTAAACTCTTTAAGTATTTCTCAAATGATGGACTCTCTCTATTGCTCTTTCAACATACACTAAATTCTCAAACGATGGACTCTCTATTGCTCTTTCACCGTACACTAAACTCTTAGAGTATTTCTCAAATGGACTCTCTCTATACTCTTCAAAAATCTCTCTTTTTATATCGGAAACATGTGTAAATGGATGTCAAATTGAGATACAATTCGAAACAAATCTCATTAAGCATATAAAGTCGATTGTAATCATTAAGCATTGCTTATCGGAAAATGTATAAATGGATCTCAAATTGAAATTCATATCAAATCAAATAAAATGATATATGTTTCAAAAGTTTCTGATACGCTAACCAATTGTATGATCAATCATACCGTGTTTCTATAATATAGTGTGAATGGTTAATAATTAACTGTGTAATTTATCCTCTCATTTTTTGCTCTTTCGCCATACACTAAACTCTTTATTCTTTCACCATACATTAAACTCTTTGAGCAGTTCTTAAATGATTGACTCTTCTTTTTTGCTCTTTCACCATACACTAAACTTTTTGAGTATTTCTCAAATGATGAACTCTCTTTATGCTTTTCAAAAATCCCACTTTTATATAAAAAAAATGAACAGATATTTAAATTTCATTTCAAATCTTTCACGAGTGCGTTGCATGGTACACATATTATATTGTGTATGATAATTCTTAATATACAAAAGTTCCACATTGAACATGTTTCTTCGATAGTCAGATGTAGTGTTTATATTTTGTTTGTTGAGTTTAGTTTAGGAATAGCCACTATCATTTTTGCAATTTTCGCTAGATTACTGCTGATTAATACATTTTATCAAACATATGTATAATGAAACTCATTTTAGATTAAATTTCAAAATAGGTTTAATGAGTTATATGTATTAATTTTCTGATATATAAAATGAAAGTTAGAACTAATTATGTCGTGTCACATTTAAATAACTTTTAAATTGCAATTTTATGAAAGTATGGAGTGTGTCTGATAAATGTTGTGAGAATATTTCATTCTTTGGACTCTTTCACCATTTCTCTTATTTTAAACTCTCTTTAAGTTTTTTTTTTTTAAAAAAAAAACAAATCTCTACTAAATGTATACGGAGTAATTGAATTGTTTTGCATATCGTAAAAATGTGTATATGTTAATGATATATGTTTTCGATGACTACTGATTAATGCATTTCTATCAAACATATGTATAATGGAACTCATTTTAGATTAAAATTTCAAAATAGATATAATGAGTTATATGTATTAATTTTCTGATATACAAACAAAAAGTTCGGGCTAATTATGTCGTGTCACATCATAACTTTCAAATTACAATTTTATTGAAGTATGAGAATCTTTCATTTTTTGGACTCTCTCACGTTTCTCTTATTATGGACTCTCTTTAAGTTTTAAAAAAAAAAACTCTACTAAATGTATACGAAGTAACTGAATTGTTTTGCATATCATAAAAATGTGTAAATGGATCTCAAATTGAGATACATTTCGAAACAAATGTAGTGATATATGTTTTAAAATTTTCTGATACACGTAACCAATGTTATAAGTGATTATGCCGCAAATCTATTAGATACATTTATTAAAGAGTTTCACGAAAATAAGGATTCTCTATGTGGATTATTAATAATTGTCTATTTGAGTTGTTAATAATAAAATGTGAGTATTTCTCATTTTTTAAACTCTCTCAGTATTTATCTTTTGTTGGACTCTCTCTTGGCTCTTCAAAAATCTCTCTTTTATATATATATATATATACTAGTTTTAAGCCCGTGCGTTGCACGGTTCAAATATTATATCATTCTTAATAATTTTTTTGTTTATAACAAATTATGCTATCATTTCAATAAAAATAATTCATAACAATTGTTGTGATGCTGCTTACATGTATTTTAAAATCTTGATCAATTAAAAAAAAAATACAAAGTTGTCTAGATTGTTCATGTTTAAATTATACAAACAACATTTTTTATCTATACTCTTGAAAAACACCTTTTTTTAATAGATATAGTATATAAAGTCGATTGTAATCATTATGCATTGCTTATCGGAAAATGTATAAATGGATCTCAAATTGAAATTCATTTCAAATCAAATAAAATGATATATGTTTCAAAAGTTTCTGATACACTAACCAATTGTATGATCAATCATACCGTATTTCTATAATATAGTGTAAATGATTAATAATTAACTGTGTAATCTATCATCTCATGTTTTGCTCCTTCACCATACACTAAACTCTTTGAGTAATTCTTAAATAATGGACTCTTCATTTTGGTCTTTCACCGTACACTAAACTCTTTGATTAGTTCTTAAATGATTGACTCTTCTTTTGCGCTCTTTCACCATACACTAAACTCTTTGAGTATTTCTCAAATGATGGACTCTCTCTATGCTCTTCAAAAATCCCTCTTTTATACAAAAAAAGAACAGATGTTTAAATTCCATTTTAATCTTTCATGAGTGCGTTGCACGGTACACATATTATATTGTGTATGATAATTCTTATTATACAAAAGTTCCACGTTGAACATGTTTCCTCGATAGTAAGATGTAGTGTTTATATTTTGTTTGTTGAGTTTAGTTTAGGAATAGTCATTTTTGCAATTTTCGCTACATGACTGCTGATTAATGCATTTCTATCAAACATATGTATAATGAAACTCATTTTAGATTAAATTTCAAAACAGGTTTAATGAGTTATATGTATTAATTTTTTTTATATATAAAATGAAAGTTACGACTAATTATGTCACGTCACATTTATATATCTTTCAAATTGCAATTTTATGAAAGTATGGAGTCTGGCTAATAAATGTTGGGAGAATCTTTCATTCTTTGGACACTCTCACCATTTCTCTTATTTTGGACTCTCTTTAAGCTTTTTTATGTTTTTCAAAAAACAAATCTCTACTAAATGTATACGGAGTAACTTAATTGTTTTGCATATCGTAAAAATGTGTAAAAGGATCTCAAATTGAGATACATTTCGAAACAAATCTAATGATGTATGTTTTGAAATTTTCCGATACACATAAGTAATGTTATAAGTGATTATGTCGCAATACATTTATTAAAGAGTCTCACGAAAATAAGGATTCTCTATGTGGATTTCCATTTGAGTTGTTAATAATAAAATGGGGGGTGTTTCTCATTTTTTAAACTCTCTCAGTATTTATTTTTTGTTGGACTCTCTCTCGGCTCTTCAAAAATCCCTCTTTTATATATATATATATTAGATTAGATTAGATTAGATTAGATTGATCACACATCTAATGACTTGTTTTCAGCCTTACTTTGTTAACTTCTTCGATTAGCATTCTCTGTTCGTTTTTTTTTTTTTGGTTCTTTTTCAAAATGTACGTTTTCTCTCACGAATAAGAAACCAATTATGTTGTAGTGGTCGAATTACGAAATGATGACTACATACATCAGATCAATTTGTGATCAAGGCGCTGTTTGCGAGCCGTTGACAAGAATCCATGATTTATCCAGGAACATTGAGCTTCTGATAGTTGAAAGTAGAGCTGGCATCGGGCCGGGCCGGGCCTCGTGCCGGCCCGTTGTGCTCAACGTCTCCGGAAGCCCGGCACGGGCTTCGGGTCGGGCTCGTGCTGTGCCGGAGATTTGAATCTCGGCCAGCACGACACGAGGCCCGCTGGCACGTTGGGCTCGGGCCGGGCCGTGCTCGTGCTCGGGTCGTGCTCGTGCTTTGGGTCGTGCCCGTGTTTCGGGTCTGTCGGGCCGGGGTCGTACTTCGGGTCTGGCCTTTTGAATTTGACTTATCTTTTTCAAAAAAAAAAAAAAAAAATCCAAAATTATTTTTTTCCAAAATTATGGATAAAATCAAAGTATTACTAAGACTTTGTGTAATTTAAATTGGCTTTTGCATATTGTTAGTGCAAATTTATTATTTTTCGTATTTATTTAATTGATTAAAATAAACTAAAGAAATGAGACAAAATATAACTGAAATACCTCATATATATTTATTAATAGTCGAAGAGAGTTACAAATATAGATTATTGATACTAATGCTTTATTGATTAAACATAGTTAAATACTACGAAATAGTATACTACTCCAAAATAATGTAAAGTGATAAAATGCCATGAATCATATTTATTCATGAGTTGGTGATTGTTGGGATGTTGTGCTTGATTCGTAGGAGCTAATATCGTTATCAATGTTTTCGACGCCTTGACATTGTGCTTCCGCATCAAACCAATCCTTGTAGCACACACACATTTCAAGGGTGTCGGATCTCAAACTTCTTCTTTTTTCATCCAATACCCTTTTAGAAGCACTAAAGGCACGTTCCGAAGCAACCGAAGAGACTTGAATGCTAAGGAAGTCTTGTGCCATTGCAGACATCACCGGAAGTTGCTTACGTTGATCTTTCCACCAAACCAAAAGATCCAAGTTGCTCGAATCTTCATCTGAAAAAGGACCCATTTGATCATAACTCAAATACATTTGATACTCGGCCAAGTCGGATCTAGTAGATTGTCCCACATTTGCCCCTCTTTGATTAATTTTGGATTTAAGAGTAGCATACTTTGTACTCATGTGATCACCACTACTACCTGCACCGGAATGTGAAGACGATATACGACTTCTTGCACCAAAACGAGACTCGTAACTACTAAAAACATTAAAGAAAGCAGTTCTAATCTCATCACTATATGTATCTATATCGAAATCTAAGTTCATCATTTCCATATAGTATTCAATCAAAGAGATAGTACCATCAAATTTCCACTTAGGGTCTATAATCATGGTAAAAACATAAACAAGTGGAATTTTTTTCCAATACTTGAGAAATTTTGCCTCCATTTTAGGTAAAAACCCACTATAAGAATCTGAACCACGATTATTAGAAAATAGTTGTGCAATGAAAATAATGTTTGAAAGAAAATGAGGAGAAGTTGGCTTATAAACATGAGAGAAAGATTTAGTTGCATCGGAAAAAGTTTCTAAAAAATCAAAATACATTTGCATATTGTTCCAATACGTATCAAGTAAAGGGTTATCGGGAAAAATAGCATTCCAAAAGTTAGTCAAAGGCACTCTATATGGAATAATAGCGGACAACATAATATACATAGAATTCCACCTAGTGTTATTTTCGCAAGGAAATTTTCTATATTTCACACCAACTTCTCGGCAATAATTTCTCCATGCTTGACGTCTTACCTTGTTGGTGTGCAAGTGGAGAACTACAGTTCTAAAATAAATATGACATTGTCTAAGTCCTTCAAGACCATCACTTACACATAAGTTTAAAATATGACAAGCACATCGCATATGCAACAAATCGTCGTTCAAAAGAACGTCATCTAGACTACTTTTCAACATATTAGCCACAGCCGTCATACTTGTGGCGTTATCAAAAGTAAGTGATTAAATTCTAGATTTAATACCATAATCAGAAATGCCATTAAAAATAATGTTATGCATGTTTACGGCATTATGAGGATGCTCTAACTTTGAAAAGCAGATAATACGTTTTTGTATTTTCCAATGAGCATCTATCCAATGAGCAATAATGCATATATAAGAAATACCAATACCGGAATCCCAAGCATCAGCGGTTAAATTAAACCTGCATGTCAAAGAAGCAAATTCAGAAATTAATTGATGCTTCATAGTTAAATATTGTGCCATTGCATTGCTTTTGCATGTTCTCCTTCCTGTTGGCTTATGCTCCGGGTTGTTTGAAGTGACATAACTATTAAATGACGGATGCTCAACACTTAAAAATGGACTTTCCATTTGAATAACCATTTTAGATAATTGTGCACTACAATGATCATAATCATAAACATATTGCTCTTTTCCTTTGGATTTAGACATGTAATTGTCCATTGATCTTTGACTACTATCGGGCAATTTAGAACACATTTTCATGTGTCGAAGCAAATGGCCGGTTCCATTTTTTGATTTGCAAGTAAATATAGTACTACAATGCACACACTTGACTTTTAACTTGTCAACGGTTTGGATAAAAGATTGTCATACGGGACTTGCTCTAGCTCTATTTCTAATTGGTGCCATTTGTTCTTCGGTCATCCAAACATCCGTGGGATCGAGCGGGATGGTTTGATCCAAATTTGTGGACGTTTGTGTGGAATCTTCTTGTGATTGTGGAAATGTGGGAATTTGAGGTGAAATTTGTGGAGGTCGGTGATCAAAAGTGGGATTTTGTGGCATAAAAGGAAACGTATTAGTATATGAAGGTGAAATTTGTGGGGGTCGTCTATCAAAGCCGGGAGGAGTTGAAAATAAATTTGTCGGGGTTATTCTTGGATTTTGTTGTTGAGTAGGATCCAAAGCAAACGGTGTAAAAGATTGCCATTGCATGTTTTGTGGGTGGGAAGGAGTATAATTTGTGAATTGGTTCATGTCCGTTGCTTGGGTGGGTGGTGTTTGAGGGGATGATGTAGATTCATCCCGGAGACGTGATCTTTTGGAAGTGGAAAAAGGGTTTTGGGAATTTTGTTCCATAGCCAACAATTATGTAATGCAAATAATATAATTAATTATGTTGTGTGAAGTTGTGAACTAATGCAAAATATAATTATGTGAACTAATGCAAAAATAACATGCAACAATGAATATAATGTTTGAAAATATAAAGTAAAGAAATTTCTCCCCCAAAATCGGTTTCGGAATAAGTGCGTCTAGCTTTTGAGAAGCTTGGTATTTGATCGATTCACGACTTAGAACCTTGGAGGTTGGACTCCGACCCTTCACCTTTTACTCTAATTTCCAAAATTAACAATTGAGTAATTATAATAAAATTTTAGATAGTATATATATATATATTATATATTATTTGAGTAGGTAAGTAATTATTGGAGTAAGTAATTATATATATATAATATTACAAGCAATTAGAGAGAGAAATATATAAGAGAATATTATACTAATGTTTTTAGTAATTGTAATGAATAATATAAGATATAATTTAGGAATTGAGGAATTAATATATTATTTGAGTAAGTAATTTGTATTTATAATATTGCAATGGAGAGAGAAATGTGTATGAGAAAAGTATAGAAAAGATGAGTAGAAGAGTTGGAATGAATTGTGAAAATTTGAGTTGAAGTGTTGGGTATTTATAGTAATTGTGTATGGAGGGATAAGTGGTGTTTGGAGAAAGATTAAAAAAAAAAAACAAAAAAAAAAAAAAAAACAAACCAAATAGCCGTTGGTGTTGCTAGCCGTTGCTGTCCAACGGTCAGATTTTTCGGGCCGGGCCTGAGATAAAAAAAAATCAAATAGCCGTTGTTCCAACGGTAACTTTTTTAGGGCCGTGTCGTGCCGGGCCTGGCCATGCCGAAGAAAAATGAATAAAAGTATATGAGAATCGGGTTTCGGCGGGCCGTACTTCACGTGCCTAGTTTCGGGCCTAGAACGGGCCGGGCCATCGTGCCTCGTGCCGGGCCGTGCCAAAGCACGACTTCCTCCCCCATTTCAAAGCCGTGGCCCGGGTCAAGCACGTCGTGCTTCGTGCCGGGCTGGCCCGATATAACTTCGGGTCGTGTTCGTGCCCGTGCCTGGCCGGGCCGGCGGTCAGGCCACCCGTGGCCCGAAATGCCAGCTCTAGTTGAAAGGTGAAACGCTATCCAAAATCCACTTAAAAAATGTGGAGAAATTTTCCAACCAATTCGGGAGTTTTTGGAGTAAGTGGCGTTCCCATGCCACTTTCTAGGAAATACAAATTTACATGAATTTCTCAAAACTGTTTGGTTTCATGTAAGAAATGAATTCCCACGGAAATTTTCAATTACAAAGGGAGGCTAGATAAGGGAAGGTAGTACACATACAATAGTTGTATGTGGAATTTGATACAAAGCCTAATAAAAGAGCGTCACCTAGGTAAATAGAAAAAAAAAAAAAAAAGAGGTAAACTAGAGTAATTAGGCGCAAAATTAATTCAGCTTGGAGGGAAAATACCTCTCTTTGTGCGCCATCTATTAGGGGGGAGACATAGGAGTGAAATTTTTTAGGATTTCTTTCTTTTTTGTTTTTTGTGCATTATTTTTATTTCTTACGTAACTTTTATTTCGTAAGTCCGTTAAATATATGAAACATATCATCATAAATCTCTTTTCGAATGCTTTCATATGAGTACAATGTTGAATATGTTTAGATAAAAATCCGAAAATCTAGTTTTGTTGTTCATATCGTAAAATCTCATAAATTCATTCAATCTTGATAGTTTGATACATAAACAAATAGGTTGATACTATGGATAATTAATTTAAAACAAATATAGGGTAAACAACATATCATTAGTAATAAGATTCAAAATTTGACATCGGCGTAGAGATTACGAGGTAATACTATAGAGTCCCCAGTTGGCTAGAGTAGATGTCATGACTGTCAACTGTTTTCTTGTAGGGATATAGTATATACATTCGTCATTTCACCACTTGAAAATAGAAAATAATTGACAATTACTATTTGAACGACTCCACCACACGAATTAACATATGGATACAATGAAAATATCAGATCTCATTCTATATGACATATGTTATTTTTCTTGTAAGAGGTATATTTTTATATGAACAAAAAAATAATAATATAATGTTCAATTTCAATTCGCATAAATAAAAAATAAAAACAAACGTGGTATTTTCTAGTGTAGTAGTGTATAGCGAGATTCTAATATAAGAATTTAACGTAACGAATGTGAATCCATGCAAATGGTGACCAACAAACCAAGGGTATCTATACAAATGATTTTCAAAAACATATGTACTTATGCCTAAACTTTTGTAGGAATTGGGAATTTCAATTATTTTGGGCAACCAAACAACTACGGAGTACTCATATTTAATTCATGAGATTTCTGAATTCATATGATTTTTCTTCGTAACCAAATGACCACTAAATTTCACTTTAATAATTGGAATCTTAAGATCCAAATAGTTTTGATGTTCCTTATCCCTTGAATTTGACTATTTGAGCAAATATTTTCTTATCAAAAAATAAAAAATCATATATGTTCGTTATATAATTTTTTTATCCTTAATTAAGTGATATTCTCCTGAATTAATAAAAAAAATTCCATTATTTTTTTTTCAAGTGAGAATATCACTTAATTAAACAAGTATGAAGTTTTATCATGTGTCCTATGAGAACACGTTAGAAAACCCGATGTAAAAACACTATTTTCTTTCTTAATTAAGTGATGTTTTCACTTGAAAAAACTGTATATAAAGTCTTATTGATAAATTGAGGAGAATATTAGAAATGAAGTTTTTTACATGTGTCATATGTGCATACATTAGAAATTTTTTGTTAATTCAATTTTTTTTTTTTTGAAAGGAGTTGTTAATTCAAATTTGATATCCTTAATGAAATTAACTATCCATTAGATAATATGTTTATTCAATAAAGGCTAAATTTGTCAAGGCACAAACTCTAATTACGAAATTACAAAAAGTTTTTATTGTCAGACCACACGTAATAAAACAAATTTTCTGTCAGACTACACCTAATAAAACATATTTTGCCAAATCGCACCTAACCAAATCCATTTTTTTGTTAGACCACACCTAAGTACCTAATGTTGACTTCCAACCTTCATCCACCCATTGCCATCTTTTACCCACCCATTGTCAGCCTTAACCACCTCATTGTCAGCCTTAACCACCTCATTGTCTCCCCTAACCCACATTCTTAACACATGACCTATTTCCTCCCATTTCTAATACCTTCTCTCTCTATCCTTAATGTTTTCTACCTCTATTTATTCAAATTTCCCCTTTTTCCTTCAATCTATTTCATCACAAATTCATTCAAAGAGAGGTAGTCAAATTTATCTCGGAGGTAAAAATGAAATTTGGGGAGGAAATTAAGTTTGAGGAATTGAAAATGGAGGGGAAAAAAACCAATTTTGGTGGATGCATCTAGGGTGGCTATGAGTGGGTAATGGGGGGCAGTTAGGGTATGGTGGCGGGGATGGGTGGGTATGGGGGAGAGATGGATGGGTGGTTGTGGGTGGGTAAGGGGCGGGGATGGGTGGCTAAGGGGCGAAAGTCGACATAGGTGTAGTCTGACAAATAAAAAGACTTTATTAGGTGTAGTTTGACAAAATTTGTTATATTAGGTGTGGTCTGACAAAAAAAAAAGTTTTATTAGGTGTAGTTTGACAAAAAATCCTTACAAAATTTTTAATCGTACAAGATCAACCAAACCATCATGGGTGAGATAGTAAGATTAAGTAGCTCCCTAAAGAGATTCTTTACATCCTCACACCACCGCATGGATGGTCTTATCTAATACTGATGGTGGAAGTGGGGCTAGCAGACGGGGGGTGCATTAACACCCCGACTCATCGTCTGAGCCGAGAGTAGTCACCTATGGCAGCTTGCCAGGCTGTGGGCTGACCTCACAGACCAACACGGGTCCTTTCGGCGCATTTTGACCTCACTCATGCGCACCCTGAGAAACTTCCCAGGAGGTCACCCATCCTGAAATTGCTCCCAGTCAAGCACGCTTAACTATGGAGTTCTTATCACATGGGCTTCCTAAAAGGAAAGTCGACTTTGTTGGTATGAGTAGCACTATCATTCCTTTTAAGCACCTCATATGAGCCCTTAATCTTTCAGGGATCTCCTCTGAAATTCGGGGTATTACATTCACCCCTTCTTAAGAAAGCAACGTCCTCGTTGCGACTGACAGCCAACCATAGTCTAGCTCCAGGATCTTTCCCCCGCTAGGCTGCTGACCTGGGCTCTCCTGACCACAAGATCAACACGCGGTCGCAGGGTTGCTCTGATACCATTTGTAACACCCCGACTCATCGTCTGAGCCGAGAGTAGTCATGTAACACCCCATATTTTTGGGATTAAATTATAAAAGTCGTCGGGAGAAATTCATTTTAGGAGTTACGAGTTTCGATTTTTGGAAATTTAGAGTCACTTTCCTATTTGGAATCGATTTCCTAATTGGGTAACTAATAGGTGAAATTACCAATTTGCCCTTACTAAACCCTTCCTCACCTTAATATAAAAACAAAACACAAAAAAAAAAAAAAAAAAACACTCAACACGCATCCTCACGCGGCGCAGCAGAGAAAGAAGAGAAAAGAAAAAAAAAAAAAAAGGAGAGAAGAACAGAGGCGCGCGACCCTTCCCCGCGAACCACGCCGAGCCACCGCCTTCGCCACCGCGCAGCCACCCTCGCCTTTTTCCCCTACCGTCCTCTCTTTCTCTTGGTTCAATCGAGAGTAGTAAGTTCTTAATCCCTTTCTTTTTCTTAATCGATTAAATTGGGATTTTCGAGTTTGGTGTTCAATTGGTGATTAGAGCACGATTAGATTGTTTAAATTGTTGTTTTAGAGTTCCAATCGTGTTTATGGTAATTGTGGCTTATGGTTTGTGGATTTTCGAATTGGGGATTTTCGAATTAGGGTTCTTATTAATTGTGCTCGATTTTGTTATGGAATTGTTTGATTTTGGTGGAGTTATTTGTTATGATTTGGGGATACTATGGTATTATGTTTTGTTTGGGAGCGTTTGATGAGGATTTGAGTGAGGAACGAACCTAATGTCGGTTCTGAATTTTGGGTTATTTGGGTGTTGTTGTTGTTATTTTGATGATTAATTGATGAAATTGTGTAATTAGTAAGATGGGAAGGATGTGATATTAATTTGGTGTGATTGTTGGAAGGATTGGTTGTCGAATTCATGATTTTTGTGACCTTGTTGTAGTTAGTTGATTGTTTTTGTGTTGGGTTTGTGATGGTGATCGTGTGGTAATTCAATCTTGTTATTTTGTGATTAGGGGGTGTGTTTGAGGAGATTCTGTTTTAGCCTTGCAGCAGTTTAGTGTTTCGCTCAGAGTAAGGTAAGAACGTTGGTCCATCGCTTGCCTAACACATGTTGCTCCTCTGTTGGCTTTTCTATTCATATCCATCGTTTTGTACCCTTTTGCTTGATCTCGTGCTCTGCGCCTTTGATTTCGTGATTTATTCGTATGGGTTACTCTAGCCATACTTCTCTGCCTCTCGGCCCTGCTTCCTCTTGGCCGAGTGGATCATTGGAGTTTCTGTTTCGTAATGCTTGAATTGACTCGTTTTGGCTTATTGGTATTCCGGCCTCGGCCGTTTATAAATCGTATTATCAAATAACGTACCATCAAATAACGAATATAAAACGGATGAAAGAAAAGAACGATATGATTACCACCTAGAGTGAATGTGATGCGGCACGGACCGATCACTGTTTATACCTCTGATCAAGGTACTGTTTCGGTCGGAGTAGCTACCGACTGCCTATTAGGCTTTCCTCCTAGAGGTACGCATCCTACTGGATCTCTAGCGAGGGGTGTGCACATTTTAAGTCTTTAGGAATCGTTTAAATGTACTCTAGCTCGCGCCGGTTCGAGACTGTGGTGGCTACGGGGTAGGAGCCCAGCCGTGTATGATTGGCAAGACCGTTTGTCTCGTCAGCGATACGTGACTGTCGCACTGCCGTGTCCTGATGGTACTCTGTATTCATTACTATATCCAATGCTTATTATTTGTTAGCTACGCGCCTCAAGGCGCGTATCTTTGTTTCTCTGCTTTATGTTTCTTACTCAGCCTGTGCTGACGTTCTGTTTTCTGGTTCGTTCCCTACCATGTTCTGGGGCCTATGTCATTCTTCGATGGCATAGTTGACAGGTCTTGATGATATGGATGCATGATAGAGGGACTCACTTGCATGTTGGGGACTTTTCATAAAAGTTATTTGGACATGGACTTAATTTGGTTTTGTAATTTAAATTTCAGTTTTGAGAACTGTAGTTCGACATTCTAAATCTTTCTCGGTAGTCAACTGCGGCGTAACAATTCTGTGATATTTCCTTATTTATTGTTGCGAGAATTTAGGGTTGTTACAGTTGGTATCAGAGCCCTAGGTTCTGATTCGTCGAGTCTACAAAAGTTTTCAAAACAAATTTTGAAAGATTTAAATGGGGGGGGGGGGTGAGTCGGGTGCATTCATACGCATGCTAATTGCTAAGTGCTAAATGACAGTCTGTGACTTACAAACCCTAGGAATTGCTGATAAACCAAACTTAGGTTGACGACTTATTGGACGAGTTGTGAGCTTCTTTAATGATCAACGACTTACCGTTTGTTTTTCTTATTTAATGGTGATTGACAGATGATTTCTGATCCGATGGGATATGCTTGGATGTTTGGGAAAGATGGAGTGAACGGCGACCCTACGGGCGAAACTAGGACTGATGCGATAGCTTTAAACCCCGGACTGTTTTATGAACCCATGGGATGGGGAGAGACTATTTCAGAATTTGTTGATAGAATTGGAGTCAAGCTGCAGTTGGCCAGTGAAACGTATGATTGGGCGCTGGACGAGGAAGTGAAAATGTTTGTGGTCATGATTAATTTGAGGGACCAAGCACGATGGGATCATATCCGTAACCGACTTGAGAGAATGACCTACTTTGCTTGCCATTTTGGCGATAACCGCTACCTAACCACTGATTCAGGAACTACCTTGACAATGGAAAAACTAAAAACAATATTGGAATATGAGGACCTACTCTATAGGAACCTTGAGCGTGATTTCAAAGAATTACCTGAATATTTAGTGGACGCAACTATTAATCCTCATTACCCTTACCCAAACCCCTATAAGATTTATAAAGATAGGGCTGAGGAGAGGGAAGCAAAAGAGTTGGCTGTACACCTCGGTAATAAAAGGATTAAGGCTGGACATCGCTACTATATTCCTTCACCACCAGGTTCACCTGTGACTTTAAGGGCTAACATCTATCGAGCCTCTAGGAAGAAGAAGTGCGTCAGAGCGAGACGCCGAGTCATACCAGCTGATATCCCTGATAGAGAGGTAGGACAAGTACAGGAGAATGTCCATTTATCTTTTGATAGAGGTGAAGAGGGTGGAGGAAACGGGGGAACTGCGAATGATTTGGGAGAGGGGAATAATCTTGATCCTGCACCTAATGGAATGAATGGCGCGCCCGAGGATGATAGTGAAGAGCCTTTTGAATCTGACGAACTTCCTGAGGAGGGGGAAGGATCAAATGATATTTGAGGCATCTTAGGAGGCGGTTGAGTCATAACCCACAATATTGGGAGACTATATGTTATAATTCAGTAGATTATAGATTCAGTTACGTCAGTAAAGTGTAATTTGCAAATTTTTAGACAAAGTTACTTGTTATATTCGTTCTAATTGGGAACAATACCCCGGTAGCACTATAATTATATGACTATTTAAGATTGATTTAATCAAATGCCATTTGTGTACTTCGGTTTGGTTGCTACTTGTTTTAATTGTTTGAAATCGCGTTACTTGGCTCAAACGAGAGCAGTACGATACATGCCTAACGCGGACACACCTGATCCGGACACGACTCGTGCTCCCATCGAATTACGATACTCGTTTGTCGCTTGATTTTCATTTGTTGTCCTTGAACTGTCAACGTATTTCACTGCTTGTCTATGCCTGTGAATTGCTATGGACTTCAGCAACTAATTTGAATTGGGTCACGTCTAATTCAAACGTTATTACCTTATAGAAAATGGTGCGCGGAAACAATGCTGGTCCTGACGTAACCGCCGTCCTAGCTCAGTTGGCGGAACAACAACAGGCTATGATGCAGGCCATAGCTCAGATGGCCAACAACATACAGAATATCAATGCCAACCAGGTTAACAATGGGGATCAGGGTAATAACGCTAACCAAGGCAACAACGGCAATCAGAACAACGAAGGTAACCAAGGCAATAATGGGGACCAGGGTAACGCTGGAAACAATGGGAATCACGGAAACGACATTAACAATGCTGGAAATAATGGTAATAATGGGGGTAACGTGGATGAGATGCTGTTAGCAAAAATGTCGGATGCCGTACAGAAGAAGAAACCCCTCAACTTCACTGGGAGAGGAGACCCTAGCCTATTATTGGAATGGTTGGAGGACATGGAGAGAATTTTTATGACTGTTGGCTGCCCTGAGCCATTCAAAGTCAAGATTGCTGCCTTTTTCCTTAAGGAGGTAGCTGGTCGTTGGTGGATGAGGATTCAAGAGGAGTTTTTCAAGCCAGTGCTGGAAAAGCTGGCCGATGGGAGTGTGATCGAGCATAGGCGAGGTTGGGCGATCTTTAAAAAAATTCTGGAAGATGAATTTTTCCCTGAACATTTGAAGGAACAGAAGGTCGCGGAATTCGAGGCACTCCAACAGACAGAGGGAATGTCCGTGAAGGATTTCTATGAACGATTTGAAGAACTGAGCAGATTCGCAGAGAGTGTAACTCCGACTGAGGTAGCAAGAGCCACTTGTTTCAGGAAAAAGCTGCTTTGGAGTATCAAGGGATGGTTTGTCTCTGAGCGTTTCCACTCAGTAAAGGAAATTTATGAGAGAGCCACTACAGTAGAGCGGAATATGGAAAGTATGAGCCTGGAAGTCGGAGGAAAAAGGAAGGAAACCCCTTTTGATTTGATGAACATACCGAATAAGAGAGGAAATTTCAATAACTCTAGGGGGACTTCATAGTCTGCCAACACCGGAAACTTAGGGTACAAGTCCTTCCCTGCCAACAGGGCCCAGAGTTCGAGTGTGACCCCGAATAATTCATGCAAAAAATGTCAGAAATACCACCCCGGAAAGACATGCACTGGCGATAGAATCACTTGCTTCCATTGTGGTAAACTGGGACACAAAGCTGCTGAGTGCTACTCCAAAATTGCCGGAAAGCCACCAGTGGCACCCACAGGAGGTTCAGTGGCACCAAATCGGTTTCAGAATTTCAGAGCTCAAAGTGGATACGCGGGGTCAAACAATACCTATAGGAACCCAACACCGACTAAGGGTACTGCGTCCGCTACCCAGGCTAGACCAGCAGGGTCGGCCAGTGTGACCACCCCCGGGAAGAAGCCTACGGGGCAACTGTATGTCATGAACCAGGAAGATGCTGACAACGCGGATGTTGTTTCGGGTAAATTTCTTGTTAACTCTGTTCTCGCTAATGTTTTATTTGATAGTGGTGCATCTCATTCATTTATTGCCGATAGAATTGTGGGGAAATGTGGACTTAATGAGGGCTCGGAAGTAGAATTTGAATTTTCTATGCCTAATGGATCCAGTGTTTTGTGTAAGAGTCAGTTTAAGGATGTGCCTGTAGTGATATGTGGACATGAGTTTAAGTCTGACTTAATAGTTTTTCCCCTACCCTACTTTGATGTGATTTTGGGGATGGATTGGATGGGTAGATATAAAGCTAGGATAGACTGCTGGTTAGGGAAAGTTACACTTCGTGGACAAAAGAATACCCGAGTATCCTATCGTGTACTGCCCAAAGGACCAAGGATCAAGTTTGTATCTGCCATGAACCTGAAGAAACAGATAGCTAAAGGTGAACCCCTATTCTTGTGCCATGTACGGGACACTAGAGTCGAATACCCCGATTTGAGTGACGTCCCTATTGTCAATGAGTATCCCGATATCTTCCCTGAGGAGATTCCGGGGATGCCTCCAAAAAGAGAAGTCGAATTCAAGATTGACTTAGTCCCGGGGACGGGCCCTATAGCAAAGTCACCCTACCGAATGGCACCGGTAGAAATGCAGGAATTGAAGAAGCAACTGGATGAATTGGTGGAAAAAGGATATGTGAGGCCGAGTGTATCGCCTTGGGGAGCACCCGTGCTTTTTGTAAGAAAGAAGGATGGGTCCATGCGATTATGCATAGACTACAGGGAACTGAATAACGTAACGATTAAGAATAGGTACCCCTTACCCAGGATTGATGACCTGTTCGACCAGCTGAAGGGCGCCAGCGTATTCTCGAAAATTGATTTACGGTCTGGGTACTATCAAATGAAAGTAGCTGACGAGGACATACCGAAGACCGCATTCTCCACGAGATATGGGCACTATGAGTTTACAGTGATGCCCTTTGGGTTGACTAATGCTCCAGCCGTGTTTATGGATTTGATGAATCGCACCTTCAGACCTTATTTGGACAAATTCGTAGTCGTGTTCATCGACGACATTCTGATATACTCTAAGAATGACGAGGAGCAAACGAAACATCTAAGGACTGTCCTGGAGATTTTGAGGGAGAAGCAATTGTATGGTAAATTCTCGAAATGCGAGTTCTGGTTGGATAAAGTAGCATTTTTGGGACATGTGATATCTAAGGATGGAGTGGCCGTGGACCCAGCTAAGATAAAAGCGGTGAAAGACTGGTCAACACCCAAAAATGTGACGGAAATCAGAAGCTTTTTGGGACTCGCAGGTTACTATAGAAGGTTTGTCAAGGATTTCTCTAAGATTGCTAAACCAATGACCACACTGATGAAGAAAACCACCAGGTATAAATGGGATGAGTCGTGTGAGAAAGCCTTTCAAACTTTAAAGGACAGGTTAACCACAGCCCCAGTCTTGTCGCTACCTGATGAAAACATACCTTATGAGGTTTACACCGACGCTTCAAAGAATGGTTTGGGTTGTGTACTCATGCAGAACAGACGAGTAATTGCCTATGCGTCCAGCCAACTCAAAAATTACGAGGAAAACTACCCGACCCACGATTTGGAGCTAGCTGCCGTGATCTTTGCCCTAAAGCTTTGGAGACATTACCTATTTGGGGTGACGTTTAAGATCTTCTCCGACCACAAGAGCTTAAAGTACATATTTACTCAGAAGGAATTGAATAATAGGCAGAGGAGATGGTTGGAATTGATCAAGGACTACGATATGGAAATACAGTATCATGAAGGAAAAGCCAACGTCGTGGCTGACGCTTTAAGTAGGAAGTCTCTACATACGGTTCAATTGGTAGTCCAAAGGGAGAGGCTAAGAGACGAATTCCTCAATTTCGGAGTTCAGCTGACTGAACCAGGAGCAACGTCGGGAACCACAGCTATTGGGGACGACGTCTTGGGCGAGATAGAAGAATTACAATCGGCAGATACGTCGTTAATGGATAAATTAGAGAAGGAGCCTGAATTGTTCAGGAAGGGTGGTGATGGCATCGTCCGATTTCAGGACAGAGTCTGCATACCTGGAGACGCAACACTAAAGAACAAAATTCTGGGCGAAGCTCATGCTAGCAAATATTCGGTGCACCCGGGAGGTGATAAGATGTACCAAGACTTGAGAAATGTGTTCTGGTGGTCTGGAATGAAGAAGGATGTGGCTGACTTTGTATCTAGGTGCTTGGTTTGTCAAAAGGTTAAGAGTGAGCACAAAAGACCTCAAGGCAAATTACAACCTTTACCGGTACCGGAATGGAAATGGAGTTCCATATCTATGGATTTCATTGCAGGGTTGCCTAGGACGCAGAAGGGAAACAATATGATTTGGGTGATCGTAGATAGACTGACAAAGTGCGCACATTTTGTACCAATGAAGGACACTTGGAAAAAGAAACAGTTAGCCGACGCCTACATACACCATGTTTTACGACTTCACGGTACACCACAAGAGATTGTGTCTGATCGCGATGCGCGCTTCGTTTCTCGATTCTGGAAGAAGTTACAAGAGGCTTTGGGAACGAAACTTCTCATGAGTACCGCATTTCACCTGGCCACTGACGGCCAAACTGAGAGGACAAATCAGACCTTGGAGGATATGTTGAGAGCTTGTACCTTACAGTATCAAGGCGGATGGGAGGATAAGTTGGATTTGATTGAGTTTTCCTACAACAACAGCTACCAAGCCTCGATAAAGATGGCACCTTATGAGGCTTTATATGGCAGGAAGTGCAGGAGCCCAATCTGTTGGAATGATATAACTGAAACAATGGTTTTGGGTCTAGACTACATTCAGGAAATGACAGATCAGGTCAAGCTGATTCAGGAAAGGCTCAAGGCTGCTCAGGACAGACAAAAGAGCTATGCTGACAAGACACGCAGCCACATTGAGTTCAGCGTGGGTGATATGGTTCTCTTACGCGTATCGCCTACCAGAGGCGTGATGCGGTTCGGGAGGAAAGGAAAACTGAGTCCCAAATTCATTGGACCCTACAAGGTGACTAAACGAGTTGGGGAGGTAGCTTACGAGTTAGACTTGCCTGCGAACCTTGATAAGGTCCATAATGTGTTTCACGTGTCACAACTCAGACGCTATGTCAGCGACCCGTCCCATGTACTGGACCCAGAAACCATCGAGTTGGATGAAACTATGACATATGAAGAGGCACCATTAAAAATCTTAGACACCAAGGTGCGCAAAACTCGAAGTGCTGAGACTCACATGGTCAAAGTTCTATGGTGCAATAACAATGTTGAGGAAGCAACATGGGAAGTGGAGTCAGTTATGCGTGAGAAGTACCCTCACCTTTTCGATTAAGGTACTCTCGGTTCGGGACGAACCTTTGTTTTAAGGGGGACGAGAGCCACAGACGCCTCGCCATCCCTCTTTCTGACACAATGTGCTGCGTTGTTTCGTGTTATGTGAGCTTGTTATGTGCTTAATGTGTTATATGTGTTTATTGTTCTCCGTTTCCACTTTCACTCAAACACCTTTTACCTCATAATATTTACCTTACCTTTTGATCAACGCTGCTGGTCGAGGGTGAAATCTTGAGGAGTAGGTTTAAAGATTCGGGACGAATCTTTGTTTTAAGGGGGGAAGACTGTAACACCCCATATTTTTGGGATTAAATTATTAAAGTCGTCGGGAGAAATTCATTTTAGGAGTTACGAGTTTCGATTTTTGGAAATTTAGAGTCACTTTCCTATTTGGAATCGATTTCCTAATTGGGTAACTAATAGGTGAAATTACCAATTTGCCCTTACTAAACCCTTCCTCACCTTAATATAAAAACAAAACACAAAAAAAAAAAAAAAAAAAACACTCAACACTCATCCTCACGCGGCGCAGCAGAGAAAGAAGAGAAAAGAAAAAAAAAAAAAAGAAGGAGAGAAGAACAGAGGCGCGCGACCCTTCCCCGCGAACCACGCAGAGCCACCGCCTTCGCCACCGCGCAGCCACCCTCGCCTTTTTCCCCTACCGTCCTCTCTTTCTCTTGGTTCAATCGAGAGTAGTAAGTTCTTAATCCCTTTCTTTTTCTTAATCGATTAAATTGGGATTTTCGAGTTTGGTGTTCAATTGGTGATTAGAGCACGATTAGATTGTTTAAATTGTTGTTTTAGAGTTCCAATCGTGTTTATGGTAATTGTGGCTTATGGTTTGTGGATTTTCGAATTGGGGATTTTCGAATTAGGGTTCTTATTAATTGTGCTCGATTTTGTTATGGAATTGTTTGATTTTGGTGGAGTTATTTGTTATGATTTGGGGATACTATGGTATTATGTTTTGTTTGGGAGCGTTTGATGAGGATTTGAGTGAGGAACGAACCTAATGTCGGTTCTGAATTTTGGGTTATTTGGGTGTTGTTGTTGTTATTTTGATGATTAATTGATGAAATTGTGTAATTAGTAAGATGGGAAGGATGTGATATTAATTTGGTGTGATTGTTGGAAGGATTGGTTGTCGAATTCATGATTTTTGTGACCTTGTTGTAGTTAGTTGATTGTTTTTGTGTTGGGTTTGTGATGGTGATCGTGTGGTAATTCAATCTTGTTATTTTGTGATTAGGGGGTGTGTTTGAGGAGATTCTGTTTTAGCCTTGCAGCAGTTTAGTGTTTCGCTCAGAGTAAGGTAAGAACGTTGGTCCATCGCTTGCCTAACACATGTTGCTCCTCTGTTGGCTTTTCTATTCATATCCATCGTTTTGTACCCTTTTGCTTGATCTCGTGCTCTGCGCCTTTGATTTCGTGATTTATTCGTATGGGTTACTCTAGCCATACTTCTCTGCCTCTCGGCCCTGCTTCCTCTTGGCCGAGTGGATCATTGGAGTTTCTGTTTCGTAATGCTTGAATTGACTCGTTTTGGCTTATTGGTATTCCGGCCTCGGCCGTTTATAAATCGTATTATCAAATAACGTACCATCAAATAACGAATATAAAACGGATGAAAGAAAAGAACGATATGATTACCACCTAGAGTGAATGTGATGCGGCACGGACCGATCACTGTTTATACCTCTGATCAAGGTACTGTTTCGGTCGGAGTAGCTACCGACTGCCTATTAGGCTTTCCTCCTAGAGGTACGCATCCTACTGGATCTCTAGCGAGGGGTGTGCACATTTTAAGTCTTTAGGAATCGTTTAAATGTACTCTAGCTCGCGCCGGTTCGAGACTGTGGTGGCTGCGGGGTAGGAGCCCAGCCGTGTATGATTGGCAAGACCGTTTGTCTCGTCAGCGATACGTGACTGTCGCACTGCCGTGTCCTGATGGTACTCTGTATTCATTACTATATCCAATGCTTATTATTTGTTAGCTACGCGCCTCAAGGCGCGTATCTTTGTTTCTCTGCTTTATGTTTCTTACTCAGCCTGTGCTGACGTTCTGTTTTCTGGTTCGTTCCCTACCATGTTCTGGGGCCTATGTCATTCTTCGATGGCATAGTTGACAGGTCTTGATGATATGGATGCATGATAGAGGGACTCACTTGCATGTTGGGGACTTTTCATAAAAGTTATTTGGACATGGACTTAATTTGGTTTTGTAATTTAAATTTCAGTTTTGAGAACTGTAGTTCGACATTCTAAATCTTCCTCGGTAGTCAACTGCGGCGTAACAATTCTGTGATATTTCCTTATTTATTGTTGCGAGAATTTAGGGTTGTTACAAGTCACCTATGGCAACTTGTCAGGCTGTGGGCTGACCTCACAGACCAACACGGGTCCTTTCGGCGCATTTTGACCTCACTCATGCGCACCCTGAGAAACTTCCCAGGAGGTCACCCATCCTGAAATTGCTCCCAGTCAAGCACGCTTAACTATGGAGTTCTTATCACATGGGCTTCCAAAAAGAAAAGTCGACTTTGTTGGTATGAGTAGCACTATCATTCCTTTTAAGCACCTCATATGAGCCCTTAATCTTTCAGGGATCTCCTCTGAAATTCGGGGTATTACATTTTCGGAGATGAATCGGGGTAATTTTGTCCACGCTTTTCTTTCAAGTTATGGAGTATGCACTTCAATAAGAGTCGTGTTACTGGCCCTTAAGCGGGGCTTGGAGGAAGCGACTTATAGTAGGTTCGAGAAACTAATCGTGAACATGGACAATTCCACCTGTTTGTCAATGGTTAATGGTGAGAGGCCTACAACAAGTGCTCAGCTTAACGCACATATCGAGAAGCAGACATAGCTGGGTAGCAGATCGGGGCACAGATCAAGATCAAAAGCTATCATTCTTAGGGTTTCAAGACCTCAATTAGTTGATTTGTAGCTTACTATCGGGGATTCAAAACCTCAATTAGTTGATTTGTAGCTTTACTTTTGTTTTCGGGACTTAACCTCTCTCAGGCAACCAAAAAAACTAAAAACGTGAACTAAAAGCAAAGATGCTGTTTTACGGTGGTCTTTGGCTCTCTGCCCCCAAAGGTAATATACTATCCTCCCGCGAGTCCAAGTAGCATGATGTTTTTTCTCATAATAAAGAAGTATGAACTACAATTAAATAGATTTAAAATAATTGTAAATGTGATCCATACTCCTCACCATGCTCATTCGTGTTTTCGAGAGCATGACATAACCAGGCCCCCAACTCACCACCAAGGGACATCTTGAGGTCAATTTGGTAATTACACTTTTTTTATACCCTTTTCGACTCGTGTGAGTTGTGACTTGCTTAATAAGTCACTCAGCCTTGGTCTTTATATTCTTTCGACTCTACCTTCCCAGTTCCTCAGTCTCACACAAACGCAACCTCAAAAAAAAACTTCGATCTCACACCTCAGAGGCTCAAAACAAAATCAAAAAATGGACAAGCTCAATGTCGACGGCGAACATTCCATGGGAACCACCATCATCGGCGTCACCTACAACGGTGGCGTCGTTCTCGGCGCCGACTCGCGAACTAGCACTGGTATTTCTTCTCTCTCTTTTTTTCTTTTTTTTGACTTTTGATCTTCCATAAATCTTGCTGTTCACTGTTTTCTGTCAATTGAATTGGTGCCCTTCAAGTTTTGAACTTGGGTTGAATATAAGGAAGGAAGGCTTCGATTTGGGATTTTGCGATTTTAGGGTTTTTGTTTCACGATTAAAGACAGCTTTTATTTTTCCGGGACATTGCATAATTGTGATTTACCACTGACCCACATATTGTTTTTCGATTAATTGAATTGGGTTTCACTCAAGTTTGAAGCTTGAGTTAAAATTATGTGTGGGATATCTGATGCTGGGGTTGCACCGAGTTCAAACCTAGTTTTCACTCGCGGATTGT
The DNA here is from genome assembly GCA_963680865.1 of Spergularia marina. Classification (NCBI taxonomy): domain Eukaryota; kingdom Viridiplantae; phylum Streptophyta; class Magnoliopsida; order Caryophyllales; family Caryophyllaceae; genus Spergularia; species Spergularia marina. The sequence goes on from OY804554.1 coordinate 14,881,348, forward strand.
TAATTTTGTTACGGTGTCCTTGTTCTTCCTTTTGTTGTTGATATCTGTGATTGTGTTATAGGTGTTTATGTTGCGAATCGTGCATCGGACAAGATTACCAAGCTTACTGATAATGTCTATGTTTGCCGTTCTGGATCGGTAATCTCATCTCCTTGTAACCATTTTGATTGATAAGTTCTGTTAATTTTGGTTTCGGTGTGATTTTGTCCTCTCTCTGGTTTGCTCGGTCCATAGGATTTGCAATAGTTAGAACATGTAAGCTGCACGAGCTTTCTTTTTGTTGTTGCGTTGTAGATGGGTTGTGGTTGGGGAAATACGGACAGTGCTGATTCATGTTGCTAATGTTCTTTGGCGACGGTCATAGTACTTGGAGTTAGAAGCTCTTGTGTTTTACTTTGAATATGAGCAATATATTTATTCTGTATGAGAATGTAGGCTGAGTGATGATGCTTCTACTTTAACATTATGTATTCATATGCTTCTTTTCTACCAATACCTATACTTTTGACTGTAATGGACAGCTAATTTGTTGACTTTATGGTTGATCTTTGGGAATGCTGGCGAGGCTCTAGTAACGAAATTACTTTCCTTTCTTAAGTATAGATTCAATATAAAGGTTTACTTAAAGCTTGTGGTGGTTATTTCTGACTAGCTTTCGGTCTTTACATCTGTGAATTAGCCATCCTGATATGGGAACATGGGAATGTCCTTTGGTTTTCTATTTGACGTTGCTCTTTGTCTCAACTCATAAATTCTGGTATTATGTGGGCATCCAGACGATAACCCTTAGTTGTATACTCCCTCCGTTCCAGTGATATGTTGGACTTTGCTTTTGGATCAAAAACCAATAAAAGGTGGGGTATAGGTGGGGAAGAGAGGAGAGAAAAAGAAAATCCTCACAAAACCAATAAAAGGTGGGGCTAGAGGACTAGAAGTAAGAGCACTATAGTAATTTTACAAACACAAAACCCCCTAAATAAGGAAAGGTCAACAATTCACTGAAACACCCCAATATAGAACATTCCAACATATCACTGGAACAGAGGGATATGTGTTTTCGAGATAAGTTCAATTGTAGCTGGGCAGTTCGTGAGAGTTTGAGTAGATTATGTTCTGAACATACCTGATCCTTAAGTATTGCCATGGGATGTGGTATATTTGTAACTTTCTTAATGTTCTGTGGTCTTAGGCTAGTAATACGGTTATTATGTTTTACATATCAGTTTGTTCTTTTTTTTTTTTTTTTTTTTTTTTTTTTTTTTTGAGACATTAGTAGTGACTTCTTGTAAGATGTCTTGATTGCATTTATCTTTAATAACGTGTTTAAATATTGATACATTGCAGGCAGCAGATTCTCAGGTACTTTCAGATTATGCACGATACTTTCTTCACCAGCACACGTAAGATTTCTTTCTCTTGATCTTTTATTTCCTTGCTCTTGATCTTTCGATTTCCTTGTAATTAGTATTTCTGTAGAAGAAATGATAGATGGCTTCTTTGAGGATCTGATAATCTTTCAACTTGAGATGCATTCTACTAATGGCATTGATTTGAAAAGTTACGAATGTGCCTAGGATGTAGTCATTATTGAACATAGAAGGACTGGTGTTGGTGGTGGGCTAATTGGGATAGGGCATGTGGTGTGGTATAGGTTTGTGAGAACTTTTGATGATATGGTGGTGCTGGTTGATAATGGTGGGAGGTTGATGTTAACCTTAACCAAGTATCGGTTGCCATTTGCTTTTCACCTATATGATAATTTTCATTTTGAGGCAAAAGGTTAAGACATTGATATGAATAATGGGAGAAATTGTTTTGGACAATGTGAACAGGTGTCTGTGTTTTGGGGTAGGTTTACATATCATTATTCCAGGGTTTTGTATTGAAATTGCTGCTCATAAGGACATGTTGAGAGCCATCTCTTGTTTTCTTTCAAATTTAGTACTCTTGTTAGACCGTTTCAAGATTGTTTTGCTTTTATTTAAAGGCTTTTCAGTGCTTCTGTTCTTGCGGGTCAGGTAATCGTGTCGTATATTCTTACCTTGATCTCCTCTCCCGCTCTCCCTTTTACTATTGGTCTTGTTCATTGTTAACTTTTAAACAACACGTGTAATACAGGATACAGTTGGACCAGCCTGCTACAGTGAAAGTTGCTGCAAATCTTGTCAGGCTACTGTCGTATAATAACAAGGTGACTTTTTGTTAGTTGAGTTTGCTTGCTTATTTCGTGCATTATGACACTTTGATACCATTTCCATCATTAGTTCATTACTAGCAACTATGAACCGAATCATTCAAATGTTTTCCTACTTTCTTACTGTTTTTATGCGTGATATATCCTCAGATCACATCCTCTAATTTTTTTTTTATGTTTTTTTATTCTATTTCTCTCTCTGCCTACCCTCCTTGTTACTATCATATTTTCCTTTGTTTCTCTTTTTTCCTGTTTTCTGGGCGACTGTTCAATATGATAACTCATGTAAGATGACCACAAATCATTTTGGGACTTGAGGCTTTGTTGTTGAGAGTGTCGAGGTTAATCTCAGCAGTTAGAGGGCAGATACACTGGAATGTTATGCTATCTAATTAATTAACTTCCGCCTAAGTTCTTTTTTTAAGATTGAGATTGCGTTGTATGGCTGTGTGAATTCTTGTGGCATTTTACTGCCTATTGGCTATTGTTTGGGTTGGGAGTAAACTTTGTATTCTTAGCAGTAATAGAATAACTTCCATACGGAGATTACTTTGCAAAGCAGTTTCCGAATGGTGATTGTGGAAAGTGACTACCTTAGAGTCATTTCAGCTCTCGGTACAAGAATAGTTTGGTTAAGACGACATTATTTCTCTAAGAAAGTCTTTTGGTCTTTGTACTTGTTTGCTTGTTCGTAGAGGTGGTAATTGAGTGCCTCACAATCTGGCTTTTGTGCAACTGTGAAAGAGGGTCCTAGTGAGATTAATCAATTTGTATCTATGGAATATATCTATATAAATAATTGACCCTCTTTTTCTGGTAAAAAAGAAAAAACCAAAGATCTAATCTCACGCAGCCTGTATTTCCCCCTGCTTTATGTCATGAAATCCTGATATCAGGTCTGGTGAGAGGGAGGGAATGAGCTGTGACCATATAACTGTAGTTGGTATAATGAAGACCTGGAAGTTTGGAGGAAAGTAGATTGACTTCTGGTTTTGCATTCTAAGCCCATCTATATGCTATATTATTATTGTGTATTTGAAACTTAATCACCTAAACCTGTCTTTTTGGACTACTACAGGACATGCTCCAGACTGGGCTTATAGTTGGAGGCTGGAGTGAGCACGAAGGAGGGAAAATTTTTGGTATTCCACTAGGTGGTACCGTTGTTGAGCAACCTTTTGCCATTGGAGGTATGTCTTCTCGAATAAATTGTTTACCACTGTAAATGCATGTGCAATTATTGGCGGGCTATAGTTATAGTTTATCGGACCAAAATAATTGTAACCACCCTAAATTTCCGACAAATTAAAATAAGAAAATAAAGGACTGTTATGCCGCCGTTGACTACCAAGTCAACGGCAAGGCTTATTAAAACAAACTTCTGAACATTAGCAACGATTGTCAGCGGAAGACTTGTAGTTAAGTTTACAATCCAAAATCAAACCGGAAGAAATAAATTACAATCGTTCTTAAAATTCCAAATGTTTGACGAATTATTCTAAAATCCCCATGTCATGCATTGACCTTCAAGTAGACAAGTAATCACCTTCAAGACCTGTCAACTGCGCCACCATAACAATGACACAGACCCCAAAATAGGGTAGGGACAAACCCAAACAGAAAGAACGTCAGCACAGACTGCGTAAGAGAAGAGAGCAACAAAAGAAAATAAGATACGCGCCTTAAAATGGTGCATAGCTACAAATAACTGAAGAAACTATGCCAAGCAATCAAGACAACAAAGAACTGGGCACGACTCGTGCACTGGTCGTGCACAGTACAGAGACCGGCAGAAAAGTGCCGATCGACGGACACGATTCGTACTCAGGTTGCATGAGTCGCGTAAAGGTCAGCCCGGGGCTGCCCGTACGAAAATCTGGTAGTTTTACTTTTAAATTCTTTCGGCAACAACATACGATCACCGAGGGCCTCCAAGAGATCCCTAAAGACAAGCCAAGGGTCCTACCCCAAGACTACCGCATCTAGAGTTACAAGTAACGCAACCTAATGACTCGAGTGTGCACACCCCTCGCTAGAGGGCCGGTAGGACGAAACCACCTCTAGGAGGAAGTCTATTAGGGAGTTCGGTAGCTGATCTCCGACCCACAATACTACCTTGATCAGAGGTACAAACAAAAGCCACAACCGCGTGGCGTGGTGACGGCTCCTACGTCCGCCCCTCTAGATGGGTTTTATTTATCTTCACGTTTTTACGATACACTTTTGATTTATCATTAAGGTACATTATTTGTGCTTGCGCTTTTCGATTTATAGACGGCCGTAGCCGGAAACATCAACATATGAATCAACAATGTGTAATGGCATTGCCATGAAACAAGACATGCATGATTATGAGGTTCAAGAGTGAAAGACATGAGATGAAAGGAACACAACGATAGTTGAAGCGAACGAATAGGCTTATGAAAACGAAAGGTACAAACATGCTCAAGCCTTATAAGGTCAACGTTCTTACCTTTCAACGCTATCAGACAAGATTACGAACTACACCTCCTTGAATCCACAACTTAGGTACCCAATCAATCACAAACTCAAACGATAATCTCTTAATTCACAAGGTGTATGCATAAGTCATAATTTTCACAATTAACACTAATCTATAATGAATCCAAAAGGAGACAGTAGTAAATAAACATGAATAACGTTTACCTCCGACATCGGATGACCACCAAATTTGAGTATGTCATAAAAGGTTATGTCAGGAACGTCCCCTCCAAATTTCGTCCACAAACTCCAAGCGGATCAACGGGAATCAATCTCACACTGGACCATAAACATGAATTAGGGTTTACCCACGAATTCTGATATAACTTTTGATACACAAATCTAGGCCTTACCAAATTTGTATATGTTGTCACAACTAGAGTTAGGAACATCTCCACAAAATCTTGTCCCAAAATACCTTATGAGTCAACGAGAATCATCAAAATACCGAGAGGGCGGAACAGTTCTCGGTAGGTAGACACAGCTCCACTAAAACACCTCTACAGAGAGCATCCGGTAGAATATTTGAACAATCTACATGTTGATGGATTTGTATCGAAAACACGGTTCTAACGCCACAAACCACGTCTTAATCAAAGGTCGTATGTGAGAGTTGTGTGTGTTTGAAGTTGACACAGTTGTGCTGAAATCTTATGCGGGTGGAGGCTAAGAGAATGAGAGAGATGGAGAAGAGGGGAGAGGGGGCGGCCGAATGACTGTCAAAGGGGAGCTAGGGTTTTCTTTATTTTTCATAAATGGGTATTAGGGTAGACTCGGACCTAGCTAATTTGATGGGTTGCGTGATCCACAAACCTGATCCAAATCCGAATGACTAACGAATCCTCTTGTGTAATTCTATAATCAGAAATCCCATAATAATTCATTCGAACTCCAATTAAACCTTAATAAAACCCTCAATTACATTATAAAACATAACACCCTTAATTATTTAACTTCCCAAAAATACGGGGTGTTACAATAATACTTCATATATGGGTATCCTACCTTGGTGAAATTTAATACGGAGTAGAAGTCATATTCAAGGCAAGCGCTAGAGAAGTGCATGTAAGAAAGCAAAAAATCCTACGGGTAATTGTAGTTTAAGATAAATTTCAAGGAACGGCCAGAAACTGGTCTGAGCTTGGTTATGTGGACACATGTAGTTCTTTTGCAACTTTAGGATGCGATCAATGAGTGCAAGTTTGCACAAAGTAGGCGGTCACTAAATACTCACATTTTTATCTGATTATGCGTGTTGTTTGCAGGATCTGGCTCTTCCTACTTGTACGGATTTTTTGATCAAGCCTGGAAGGATAACATGACAAAAGAAGAAGCTGAGGTTAGTCAATCTGATAGCTCCATTGTTGGTTGCATCTGAAATTCTTAGCGAGAATGATAATCTCATCACGAAAACGGAATAAACATGATAATTAAGGCTCCCCAACCTACCTTGCTCATAAAAACGAGCAGGTAATGGAATGATGATTGGTAGATACATTAGGTTGAAATACCGGTGTGTGGTTTATGCTATATTAGAAGAATCGAGTGGTTAAAGTTGGGATTGATATGGATTATGACCTATCTTGATTTTTTTCTGAATCTTTAAGTCTATTCTTTCTAGGCACTAGTGGTGAAAGCAGTTTCGCTTGCCATTGCTCGTGATGGTGCTAGTGGTGGTGTTGTTCGAACTGTCACTGTAAGTCCTCCTGTCTGCCTTAAGTTAAAGCTGCTTTTATATTGGCATCTCTACAACATTTAGTCCCGTTCTTGATATATCTGTATGGTTTTTAGATTGACAAAAATGGTCCGGAGAGGAAATTCTACCCAAGTGACAAGCTTCAACTGTGGCACGAAGAATTGGAGCCACAAAATTCCGTGTTAGACATCTGGGGTGCTACTGCTGCTAGCCCAGAACCAATGCGCGAATAGGCTGCAACTCTCAATGTTAGTGCCTCCTTTAGGGGCTGGTTTTTAGCTTCGCGACTGTAAAACACTCTCAGTTCTTATTACCAGTGCACAATTGTTGTTAATCTGCACACCCTTGTATCACATTTAAGTTTTATTGAAGCATTGCACATTTGCGCTTGAGATTGGCTCGAGATGGGGATTCTGAATTCTGATAATATGATATGTGAGCTATGTTCTTAATCAACCGTTCAACGACCAGTTGGAATTAATAGTAGCTTGCTAAAACTTGACACCGAATCAACTGCAGTCTACAAACTCGCTTGCTATATTCGAGCGCATTATTGGTTTAATGTTGTTTCCGTTTTGTGACTCGTTATTGTAGTTACCTTCAATGAGGGACCTAAAGTTCACAACTTCAGACTCCGTATGTTACAGTCTGAGGATTGCACACCTATACTGGTAATCGAAAAGTAGCAACTGATAGAACATCGATTCTCATTTTGATCATGGTTTTCTAGTGTCTTACGGCCAGTTTAAAGTTGATTGGTAACTTAAAACAAAAAATGAAAACGTGAGTGATATCGGATGAGCCCTAAATCTGCAGGTTTGAATATTGTTTAACTTTGATTTGACTCAGGGATGGTCGATAGTCAAATAAAAATCGGGCAAACCAACACGTGCATGATCTCTCATCAAATTTTGACGAAATTTAGTACTCCTTTTAAATAGATTTTCAATGGGGTACCTAAACTTCATATGTTGCAGTTTGAAGATTGCAGTTCACTGGTATATTTTTCTTGTAGGATGGCCAGCTTATAAGCACTTGTATCACTTTTTTTTTTTTCTTCCACTTGGTACAACACCAATTTTGTTCATTCAAATCATGATTTTTCAGCAGTAGACTTTGCAGCTTCAGGGAGCTCAAATCAAGAATGGTCGATAGTCAAATGGTGAAATCTAGGTTCAAATCGAGAAAAAACTACGTCATCAATTTTCAAGTACTCGAATGGTGAAATCCAGGTTAAGATTCGAGAAGAAACAAGGTCATTAAGCTCGATTGTTCGTACTTTTATCTTTGAATCCGTCAACAAATAGTGATGCCATTGATCTTTTAGCCACAAACTGAAAAAACTAATACTTAGGGTGCTCGACAAGTAACGTAAAGCACTATAATAAATCATTTTTATATAGCTTAAATCTAATATATATATATATATATATATATATATATATATATATATATATATATATAAAAGAGAGATTTTTGAAGAGCATAGAGAGAGTCCATCATTTGAGAGATACTGAGAGAGTTTAAAAAATGAGAAGTACCCACATTTTATTATTAACAACTCACACGGACAATAATAATAATCCACATATATATAGGATCCTTTATTTTAGTGAGACTCTTTTATAAATGTATGTAAGAGATTTGCGCATAATATAAAGAGAGATTTTTGAAGAGCATAGAGAGATTCCATCAATTGAGAAATATTGAGAGAGTTAAAAATAAGAAATACCCACATTTTATTATTAACAACTCACACGGACAATAATTAATAATCTACACATATATAGAATCCTTATTTTCGTGAAACTCTTTTATAAATGTATGTAATAGATTTGCGACATAATCACTCATAACATTGGTTACTTGTATTAGAAAATTTAAAAACATATATCATTAGATTTGTTTCGAAATGGATCTCAATTTGAGATCCATTTACACATTTTTCCGATATGAAACAATTTAGTTATACATATAACTCATTAATCTTATTTTGAAATTTAATATAAAATGAGTTCCATTTATACATATGTTTGATAGAAATGCATTAATTAGCGGTCATCGAGTGAAGATTGCAAAAATGATATTGTGTCTACTATTAAACTAAACTGAACAAACAAAATATAAACACTACATCTGGATAACTAAAAAACATGTTCAATGTAGAACGTTTTGTATAAGAATCATCAAACACGATATAATATATGTACCAAGAGGGATTTTTGAAGAGCATAGAAATCGTCCATCATTTGAGAAATAATCAAAGGATTTAGTGTATGGCGAGAGAGCAAAAAAGAAGAGTTTAGTGTATGGTGAGAGAGCAAAAAAGAAGAATTTTGTGTATGGTGAAAGAACAAAAAAGGAGAGGATAAATTACACAGTTAATTATTAACAATCCCAAAAAAAATTATTAGCAAGTAATACTATATTATAGAAGCACAGTACGATTAATCATACAATTGGTTATGTGTATCAGAAAATTTATTTGATTCGAAATGTATTTCAATTTGAGATTTATTTATACATTTTTTGATATACAATGCTTAATTTTTACAATCAACTTTATATACTATATTTATTTAAAATAAAAGTATTTTTGAAGAGTATAGATAAAAAATATTGTTGTATAATTTAAACATGAACAATCTAGACAACTTTTTTTTTTGAATTGATCAAGATTTTAAAATACATGTAAGCAACATCACAACAATTGATATGAATTATTTTAATTAAAATGATAGCATATTTGGTTATAAACATAAAAATCATTAAAAATGTTATAATATTTAAACCGTGTAACGCACGAGCTTTTATATATACTCCCTCCGTCCCCCTTTAAACACTCCATACCCTAAACGCACCCTTATTGAGGAGAGTGTACACACTAATCGGTTAATCAATATTCCAAAAAAATTTCATGGAATTTTTGCTAAGATTCTTATCTAACTCACCAAATAATTTTTTTGAATTTTGATCAACCGATTTGCGCGTACACCCTCATCAACACGGGGGTACTTGGGTATGGGGTATTTAAAGGGGGACGGAGGGTGTATAAAAGAAGGATTTTTGAAGAGCATAGAGAGAGTCCAACAAAAGAGAAATACTGAGATAGTTTAAGAAATGAGAAATACCCACATTTTATTATTAACAACTCACACGGACAATAATTAATAATCCACATATGAAATCCTTATTTTCGTGAGACTCTTTCATAATTGTATGTAATACATTTGCGACATAATTACTCATAACATTAGTTACGTGTATCGGAAAATTTAAAAACATATATCATTAGATTTGTTTCCAAATGTATTTCAATTTGAGATCCATTTAAACATTTTTGCGATATGGAACAATTCAGTTACTCCATGTACATTTAGTAGAGATTTATTTTTTTCTTAAAAAGTTTAGGGAGAGTAAAAAATAAGAGAAATGGTGAGAGAGTCCAAATAATGGAAAATTCTGACAACATTTATTAGTCAGAGTTCATACTTTCATAAAGTTGTAATTTGAAAGTTATTTAGATGTGACACGACATAATTAATCCTAACTTTTATTTTGTATATCAGAAAATCAATACATATAACTCATTAAACTTATAGATAAGAAATGTTGTATAAATTAAACATGAACACTCTAGACAACTTTGTTTTTTTTTTTTTTGAATTGATCAAGATTTTAAAATACATGTAAGCAACATCACAACAATTGCTATGAATTATCTTAATTGAAATAATAGCATATTTAGTTATAAACATAAAAATTATTAAAAATAATATAATATTTGAATCGTGCAACACACGAGTTTAAAACTAGTCTTTTTCTAAAAGGAAAAATTTATCAAATTATATTAGATATAGTGTTGTACAATGTATACATAGGCTATTTTTTTTTTGTTATTTACAATATAATTTATAAAAAATAGCTAAATAAAAATAATGAATGATGTAGATTGATTTTTAATATTATGGATGATTGAGATGAAAGTTATTTTGGTGTTTTGCGGTACTTGTCAAGGAACTTAGAATTACTCGCTGCGTATAACATTCTTGAATCTAGATTCGAGTGGATTTGATCCATTTTAATGACGGAAACCTCAAACTCAAAACTTTGCCATTGGGTTATTACGAAGTACCAATCAATACTCCATTAGAGTAATTAATCTACTTACCACTTTTGTCAGAATCTCATTGTTCATCACTTAAAAGTTAGCAATAACATATATGGAAATCTAGGCCTATAACATGAAAGTCTTCACCAAACAATACTTATGATACTCAACTGAATTAGCGTAACATTTACACCATACAAGTAGTAATAAAATATTACAGTGTATGCCCCAAAACACAAGAGACATTTATAAGAATTTGATAGAATAAGGCCTGATATAAAAAGACAAATATCAACTCCAACGGCTATTACAAAAGAATCAATAATAATCATCATATACACTACACAACATTACACAACATTCTTTTTAACACTTGTACTTCACTCTACTTTAACTCTCTGACTCAACTACACTACTTGTCTACTGCTTACCACAAGTCTACATACAATAAACATCTATTGCTATCGACGTCTTGTGTCCGGTGAACTAGATGGGCAACAAAAAAGCGAAAAACATATATCGTCACCGTAATTATACTCAAAATGACACTACATTAAAATATTTATTAAAACAAAAAAATTCCCTAATACTTTAGCTTAATTATCAACATGTTTGATTACTTTGTTCTTCTTATTCTTTGTCTCTTGAGTCACTTCATAACCCAAAAAGTGATTCAAATTTATCAAAACCCAAAATATTTGCCTCAAGAGCAAATTTGACCTTTTTCTTTTTTAAGTAATTTAATGAATTATAAAATCAAAATATCATGCAAAAGCGGCTACGAAGGTTAAATTACCATATTACCCTCGAAACTCAGAACACTGAGCAGTAGGGCGAGTTTTCTCGAACCCAGCTTTCAACGGGCAAGCTGACTGAGCAGGTGGGACCATGCAGTTGTACAACAAGCACAAAGAGCTGCTAAGTGGAATCTCAGCCGTCTGATTAATCTCGAACCCGGTCAGATAATTGTGTTGCAAATACAACGTTTGTATTGTCCCATCCATCAACCGGTCCTTGAACCCGGCCGGCACACTCCCAATAAACCGGTTATTATTCAAGAACAGATTCTGGACCGTCGATAGCATCGGCGACACTCTACCCGACAGCCTGTTGTAGCTAAGATCAACGGTGGAGATCGTCACCTCCTGAGCTGGCTGAACCGGGCCGAGAAACTGGTTTCTTTGTAGCTGGAGGTGAGTGATCGGGTAGGAAAACACCTCGTACGGGATAAACCCAGTGAACCGGTTCATGCTCAAGTCAAGGTAGTTCAACTTGTTTAGCTTCACCAACAAGCCACCAACCGGGCCAGCGAACTTGTTCCAGCCAAGAGAAAGGTACTGAACCGAAGAAGGGAGGGAATCCGGTTGGATAAACCCGGTTAAATTATTATGCATTAAATCAACCCGGGTTAACAAACCGGAAGTAAAAGGAGATGGAAGTGTACCAGTAAGATGATTGTGACATAATATAAGGTTGGTTAACGAGGAGAGTGAAACTAGCGGATAAGGAATAGAACCGGTGAGCTGGTTATAACTAAGGTCAAGAGTGTGTAAGTTACGCAACTCACCCAAACCCGGAGGAATTTCTCCGGTTAGGTAGTTCCGGCTCACAGCAAAGAACCGGAGGTTGGAAAGCTGTGAGATAGTTTCAGGGATTTTACCAATGATTCGACCGGGAACAACCGTGAACTCGGCGAGCGCGGTGAGTTTACCAATGGCTGGGTCAATGCGGCCGGTTAAACCGGGTGAGCCGGCTCGCGGGTCGCCGAGGTTGAGCGCGATAACTTTGTCAGACTCGCAGTAAACCCCTTGAAAGTTACTGCATGGGTCCGATGTGAAATCCCATGTGCTGAAGAAGCTCGAACCCGGGACGTCGTGTAATGATTTCCGGAGCGATTGGAGTGCCAGGAAATCCATTGGGTCTAACAATGCAGTTGATGTTGCAATCAATTTCAATATAATCACCAATTTTATGATAGACCCCGCCGCGGCCGCGGCCGCAACCTTATTGTTCACCATCTTAATCGATAAGTTTCTAATGAATGATATTATGTAATTATGATATGATATGATAATAATAATAATAAGAAGTGTATAATATAAAGTATGATATGAAATGAGGATTAAGGATGAAATAATGTAAATGTACAATGTATAATGTGGGTATTATATACAAAGGTAGAGGGGATGGGGTTATATGCTATGATATGATGCTTTTCCGTGAGAGTTCTTACCAAATTTCTCGTGGGGGAAATAATGGGGGGAGAGGTGGGTGACAGTCAGAGATTATTAGAGTAGTTTGGTGGTAGCTTCAATGGGAAGCTAAGCAAATATATTGAGGAGAGAGAAAGTATGTAGAGTGAGAGAGAGGATGAAGTCTTGGTTGATGTTTCTGGGTTTTTGCAACTTTTAAGGAGAGAGAAAATGAGTTATCTTTGGTGTAGCTTCTAAGAGAAGATGAAATGACTTAATCTACTAAGGGCTACTACTACCTGACAAAGAAGAAAAACACAATAAAGAAGTGAACTGTGAGGGTTTTACTGTTTTTTTTTTGTTTGTTTAATTATTTGGTTATGGGGAACTGGGAAGGGGACCAAACGGCTGTCCGAGCCGAGATGGCTTGGGGGAAGTGTTTAGGTTCGGGTGACAGTTCATCAGGTTTGGATATGGACCAGTTGAACCACGTGACCCTGGCGGTTGGCTGAAAGACTCTTGAGCCTGAAACCAGCTCATTCTACCCACATAAAGCAATTTCTTCACATTCTTACTTCACAAGTTTCTTTTATTTCCTCTTTTTTTGTTTTTTTTTTAATTATTATTTTTCTTTCTTGGGAGGCTATTGTGATCTTAAAACTTTTTTTTTTTTTTTTTTTTTTTTTTTTGATAAACTAAACATTTTCTTTGGTAAAGGAATAACATGGAAGGCAAATGCAGTGGATGTAAATATAATTATTTTTTGTGAAAAAGAAATAAATAAAATGAAAATTATGGAAGTAGCTCCGATAAATACGACTTGACTTAAGACTCAATAAGGTGAAACGTAACCGATTTGACTCGAATGCCATGATTTCCCATTCTGACAAGATTCAATGTAACCCGGTCTCGAACCGATCCAATACTGACTCAAACTCAACGTGACCCTAATTTAGCCCGATTCAGCGTAACCCAAGTAATGGTATACGAAATCATGCAAATAAACATTGATGAATTCAATCAAAACCATCCGAAAGACCCGGATTTCAAACGACTTTATACTAATGGAAACATATTTTTGCAAGGTTATTAACAAGATAAAAACCGAAAATCAATCTCAACCCAAGATTAGGATAATAATCTGACGTAAAGGAAACAAACGACAGTAAACACACTCCGACTAAAAATTAAGCACACCATAACTCCATGAGAGCGAAATTGACCCGACCAATATAACTCGACCTAGCATAATCTGATCCGGCACGGACCCAAAGTAACCGATTGCCACCTCTGGCCCTGGATGTAAGTGTTAGCGAAAATGTTTTGTTGGGTACAGTTTCCTTTTACTTTGTCTTCTGTTCGACCAACAAAAAGCAATATCTTCACATTACTCCTTTCTTTCTTTCGTCTTCCTTTTACAATTGGGACCCTAAACGTTTGACTCAAACTGGGTTTGATTTTACTTTTGTTGTTTTTTGGAAAAAGAAAAAGAGAGATAGAAAGATGGCAATGAGTAGTACTTCACATAATGTCTATGTGTACGGAAGTCTTCTTGCTGATGAAGTAGTCCAAGTCGTGCTCAACCGTATCCCTGTATCTTCTCCTGCAATCCTCCATAACTAGTTAGCTCCTTTTCCTCTCTCCTTATTTCTTTTGTAATCAATCTTTCGTTTATTGATTGAATGAAATTTATGTTGATGATCTTGAATTTCATAAAATCATTTATTGCTGAATTCTGTTGAAATCTTTTCAGTTCTTATCCTTGCCCATTAAATTTGATGATATGGGTCTACTTAATTTCCTCATTTTCAGTAGTGGGGTGAGGAGCTTAATTCTACTTTGTTAGCTGTTAATTGGGATATTTGGAAAAATCCACAAAGTAATTCTAGTTGCTATCTTTATACAACAACAATATTATTAGCGTGAGGATCAAGGTTGGTTTAGTGGTTACGACATCAACCTGCCTGCGGGGTCTCGGGTTCGAATCCTCATATCCCATCTCCATCCGTGCAGCATTACTGCATTAGCTACTCCTATATACCAAGAAAAATAAAAAAATAAACATCAATGTAGTGCCTCAAAGGTTCCCGCCTATGGCGAGGTAGGGGGTGAGGGGTAGGGGGTTAGGGGAAGGGGGCTAATGGGCTATGTAAGCAGCCTTACCCCTATGTTGAAAACACGGAGAGGTTGTTTCTAGATGACCCATAATGAAAGTTTCCATCTTTATAATTATTGGAATTCACTTTGGTTGAGTTGGTTTAAGTCTACTGATATAATGGGTTCACTTTATAATTTGATTAGCTCGAAATAGGCTGAAAGTAAATGTCTTTTGTTGAATTGGTGTTTGTTTTCTTGCATTTGTCAAGTGATATCATGTTTACTTTTTATGTGATTGAGTTAACTTTATGTGTCATCAGCCATAGGTTCAGCATCAAGGGTCGTTTATATCCAGCTATACTCCCTGTTGAGAATAAGAGTGTGCTTGGAAGGGTATGGCTGACTTATATCTCTGTATCAACTTTGCTGCTTGTTCTACTACTGTTGATACGTTGTGAGGGCTGAGGGCGGACCTAGAATTCAAAATTGGTGGTAGCGAAATAACAGCCGAATTGGAACTGAATAGGGAATTTTTGTTTTCTTTAGCAAAGCAGTAGTTACCCCTCAGTCTCAGTCTGCCTTTCACCTCAGGGCTTGCTAGTTCGGGAGGGCTCTTTTTTTTTGTGATGAAATGATTATTTGGAACCTAGTCCTGGTTCTTACTTGTAAGGTCATTTGGAATCAATCTTGAAATGCTTAATGTCCTGCGAGAAACCCTTTCAGGTTTCACCATTTGTTTGGAGTGAGCTGCTTTTGTTTGAGGAGGTGGGGGGGCGGGGGGGCGGAGTTGAAGTATCGAATCCACTTAATTAATGGATAATTACTCTGTAGAGTGCATCATATCTCGTATTAGCCAAACTCATCGAAGTTCTTTTTTATTTACTTATGTGAAGTAGCAGTCAGTCGGTGCGATTCTCGAAGCAATTTCATTTTGGGTTCATCCGTGCGCAGCCTCTCTATGTTTCAATAGCGGTAAGGCTTGCGTACACTCGACCCCCCTTACCCCCCCTTATGGCGGGAGCCTTTAAGGCACTGGGGTGTAGATGTTGATATCTTAATTATTTAGGATATCAATATATTCAAAAGGACACATGGGGGTGGCTCCCATATACAAAAAGACACCTAAGGGGGTGACACCCATATACAGAAGAGAGCTAATTAAGCTATTTGAAATTTTATCCACAAAAAGATGGAAAGTCAAGTGTCAAGGGCAATATAACGCTTGACTCCAACTATACAACACCCCTAAAGAGCGAAATTTGTAAGTCTTGGTGTGCACCACAAAATAGCTAATGGTACCAACTTCCATAGTTCAGCTAGCAACCCTTCCTTCATTCTCCTTTTCCAAGGGAACATGATACCTTTAGCTCTCCGAGGATGAATCCAACTCGACCCAAACAAGGACGAAACAATATTCCACTAAGGCAAGACCTAAGGAAACGAGAGAAAAAGATGATCGATGGTTTCTTCTGCCCAACAACACATAGAACAATGGCTAGCCAAACTATTCTAGTATTGGGATTTTGTCTTTAGCTGCTGGCCAAAAAAAAAAAAAAAAAAACAACTTTTAGAGGAGCTTTGCAATTTCAAAGCAGTAGCCGGAAAGTCATCATGGAAGACAACATACACTGAAGATTCCTGATTTATCAGGCAGCCAACTTATCTCATCCTCATCTTCTGGAAAAGTTTGACAAAAGAAAGGAGCTCCAAGAGATTCCAAAATGAAGGTTCCTCCCAATCATTGAGTGACCTTGAAAACTAAATGTCCCAATGATGATGTACCCTCCCATAAAACAACATCACCAATAGTGGCATCCTTATTAGATGGAATTTTGAAGAGGTCCGGAAAAAGGGTTTATAGAGGTACCTCCTCGCACCATCTGTCATGCCAAAAAAGAACCCCTGCTTCATTGTTGACCTTAAAACCCACACAAGACCTAAAAAGCTTAAAAACCAGAGACTAGAGATTTTCAAAGACTAACAGCGTGTGAACTACTAACCTCTTTACTCCACCAATCCAGCCTTTGGATTCCTTATTTTTGTCATTCCTCAAAAGTATTCCATTTCAGTGGCAAACTGGCAAACCTCCAAAGCCATTTACCATTGAGTATTTGAGTGCTTCATTGACATTGCTAAGTTGTGTTATACGGTTATACCAAGACCCCCTTTGGCCCTTTTTCCTTCGGACAACACACTTTTTTCCAATTAGCCCAACTGAAAACCTTAATATATCTATGCTTGGCGGTCAGGAACACAAGCATATTGGTACGGTCCTACTAGCTAACCCACTACTCTCTTCAATCTAGAGGACTAGACCTTATCAAGAATCTTGTAGGAACTACTAACCAAACTTATGGGTCTAAAAAAGTTTTTAACATTTGTTGCCCCAGCCACTTTTGGAATCACGGTGAAAGAAGTAGCATTCAAACTCTTCTAAAAAAAAACCTTTTCAATTTCAGTCTTAAAAGATGAGACCTCCTGTAACTTCATTTGAAAACTACTGCAACAAGTGTTGTATTAAAATAGAAGTTTCAGTCAAAGTTCCTTCAAATTAGCTAGTTCAAGACTGTAACTTCCAACATATTAGATACAATAGTTGTCAAATACTCAAATCATCTCGATGATTTCCATCTGTGAGGTAACTTGCTTCTTTAAAAGTTTTGCTGTTACTGCAGGTTTTGATGGGGGTCACCAATACTGAGCTGAATAGTCTGGATGTATTTGAGGATGTCGAGTATGTAAGGGATTCAGTTGAGGTCTCGCTTGTGGTAATTGTTTCACCAAGTCAACTATTACTCATATGTTTGGAATGGTTTAACAGTAGATAACTACATGCCTACATAGTTATGGAAGTTTGTGTGCAAAATGTGCCTTGGAAAATGGATACCATGTTTTGTTAGTTGCAAAAACAAAACACTCTGAAAGTGGTTCCTTACTGCTTAGCTATAACATACTCTAAATTATTGTTTGAAAGATTTAGCAAGACAATTGGTTTTAAATTAATTACATTTTCTTAATTATACTGCATGCCTTGGACGTTTGATTTTATACCATTGATTGTGTCGTGTATAGTTTTATGATTGACAAATGGATGTTCTGCTTCTTCAGAGTGACTAAAACAGTTCTTATTTGTGTTTGCAGGATGACGCAAAAAAGTTACAGGTATATGCTTATGTATGGAAAGACAAAAACGATGAAGATTTGTACGGAAGTTGGGATTTTGAGGTAATCTTCGTTTTGTTAATTTGCACCCCTGCCTGAAATTATAAGCTAGAGCCTAGAGCTCTCTATGTGTTTGATGAGGGTATAAATTACAATTTTTGGAAATTTCTGTATTCTGTCTCAAATGGGCGCATGTGGAAGTTATTATTTCTTGCCAATGCTACTATTACAGGTAATGTGGATGTCATAAAAACCTTAATTTGTGAAATTTATTCAGCAATGGTTTCCAGAGGCTAAGGCTGAATGCTATTGTTATCTGGTGTTTTGTTCAAGAAGCATTCTAAATATAGGATCCACAAATGCCTTTGGTCTTCTCTGATGTATCATGGTCTTTGACAAGCTGCACCGAGGTCTAGTTGTTGCTTTAGATGAGTAAAACCTTGCACCTGACGAGACAACAAGTAATGTCATGTTTAAATAATTAAGAACATACAACTATCGACCTGAAAATTTAGAAGTACGAGGAGCTGCAAATGTACAGCAAATGTAATGGGATTCAGCTCAGTAGAAATAAGGTGAAAAATGATAATTTCTATATGGTTTGACGTAGACTAGTTTCCTTACCCTTATTTACAACTTATACCGTACGAGGTTCCTGAAAATTAAGAGGGTTAATCTTTAATTAGTGAAAAGTGAGAGTGCATGTTTGAAAATGCAACAAATAGTCAGGGTAATTAATCAAATTCAGGAAAATGAAGGGGAGTGAAAGGGGTCGCAAGGAGCATAATTTGATGGATTACGTTGAAGTGTATACTGTTATTGTGTTTATACTGACTAATGGTTACATCCTTTTCTTTCTCTTCCCCACTTACCTTCATTTTTGTGTGTGTGTGTGTGGAAAATGTAAGATTGCATTAAAGAATAGTTACACAAATCAAGGGGGCATACCCTCGAAAATACAACGGATCACCTCAGAGAGAAAGTAAAAGTTTCTGTTCTAGAGTCAATTAATAAATTAATATCCTTACAAGCAGCCTTTTGGATAATATTCCTAAGTCTATACTTAATTTCCTCACTAATCCTCTCAACAACTTTCTCTGGACTCTGGCCTTATGGCACAATCTTCAATTCTGCACTTAGCACAAAGTCACAAACCATACCTGTTAGTGTACACTACAAATCAATGAGCCAGTAACCAGTTTGATCAGCTTTGATTGAAACTCCTCATTCACACACCAGCCCATGGCATTGCAGCATGGAATTCGGATATTGCACCTCTTATTTAAAGCTGCGCACACTGAGTACTGTATTTACTCTGAAAGAAGACAGGGTCATGTGTTTCCTGCGAATTTTTGGCAGAAAATACACAAGTCATCAGAACATATCCCAATCTTCCAGTTTTTCTCCTTAACCTGCAGTTTTTTCTGCATCACTAGCCATGTTATAAAAGAAGTCCTAGGGGTCATATGTTTACTCCCTATGAATTTCTCCCACTTGGCCTTGATTCGATTTCCTTTCAACCATATATACCCTTCTGAGATAAGAGTATTTGCCTGCAGCTCCAGTCCATGTGTTGTAAGTGAAAGCAGGTAACATTTGTTTCTTTACTCCACATATCTTCTTCCAGTACCAACTGGAATCCTCAGGGGGGGGGGGAGTATGCTGTATGCCTACCAAGGCTCATCCTTGAGGTATATGCTACTTATCCACTTGATTCACAAGGGATCAGCCTTTTCGAACAAGCATGGGACATGTTTACCTATGCAAGCTTTGTTCCGATCCAAACCATTTCTAATCTCTAAGCTACCAGCCTCTTGAGGTTTGCAGAATCTTTCCCATGCAGGTAAGGGGCTTCTTACCAAATGCTCACTATTATCCCACAAAACATTCCGCGAATAGCTATTATCTCCCCTTATAGTTCTTAGAAAAGAACCTAATCCATTTGTAACGGGGATTACCTCCTGCCAAATATGCACAAGGTGGTTATTATGTAGTAGCTACTTGCCCTCCAATTAAGCTGAGGTGCGATTACACTTGGATTTCCTGGATTGAACTAATTGGATTAGAAGGAAGAATTTGAATACACCAATTTTTATAGGTAAATTTAACGAAAATAACCCAACGTTTGCCATATCTTCTAAAAATAACCCAACCTTTCGATGTTCATAAAAATAACCTGACGTTTCTCTTAAGTTACAATTATATCCCAATACCCCCCGAAACAATAATTTCCGGTACCCTATTTGATGAGCCTTATCTAATGCACACCTAAAAGACTAGCACATGCCATTAAGAAGAATGAATCAAAATCCGAGCCCTTAGAATCCTAGTAATTAGAGAGTTATGCCTAAACTAGGAACTAACGATGTTCTTAACTTTGACAACTTAGTGCCGCTGTTAATTGCCAACTTAATTGGAACGTAGTACTCCATCTTAATCCACATAAATTCTTGGGCAAGTGAATGCAGATTATGTCATATGTTCTTAAGGAAAGTCGATCAAGAGCGTGTTTTCATTGATTAACAAATGTTTACCGTACATATATAAGAAACCCGATTTAGTAGGGAGATCAACATAGGTTCAACTTACAAATACCAACAACGAAAATCTAACTAATCACCGTACTCCTTTAAATTGTAACTCTCCCTTATATAGAGTTGAGACCAGTTATGCAATCTAGATCTTTAGGGGAGCCGGAGATTCTTATTCTGGGGGTCTCGGGATATTATTGTAACTATAGGTCAAACGTCGGGTTATTTCTATTTACGTCGAAAGGTTGAATTATTTTGAGAAGTTAAGGCAAACGTTGGGTTCTTTTCAATGAATTTGCTATTTTTAGAATGATTTAAAAGCAATATCTAATAGCATGTTTCGAAATAGAAACTTAGCATATGTAAGTATGTAACCAAGATTCTGGTTGACTATTATTGTTTCATTGTCACTAGTAATATGAATAGTCCATGTCCATCATGGTTGGGAAGAATGAGTGAAATGCTCTGATTGTTGATGAGAATTACACCTGTGCAACAGGTTGGGTTGAGCAGGTCAGACTTAGAAAGTAGAATGTTAGGATGTACATGCACCCTGAACGGTCTAAACCAGTGTATGGCTGTGAACTTCCTTTTTTTTGTTTTTTTCCATCGCAAAGATCACCTGAAGGTCAAACTGTCTTTGAATGGTTTTCACTGTTTTCCTGAATTCAGTGTACTTAGCATGCTTGAAAATAAATGTGGTTTTTTTTGTTAACCATTCATGTTATTTCTTAAATATGGTTTGCAAAGGTTAGGATTTCTCTGACCAGTCTTTCTCCCCTGATTTTGCCTAGGCTTGGAAATTGGCACATATGGATGATTTTATCAAGCATGAATTCATGGAGAAAGTCGAAGAGCCTGAAGCCAAATGAAGGGTCGAGACATATCGATCTCCCCAATCAGGAGATGGCAGGTCACCTTTGGCTCAACCTGCTTGTTGTTAGACTCTCTCGAAATTGTCGCTTTGTACAGTTAATATATGTAATAGCAGCTGGTTCCATATAGATAAACTACAGTGACCCCGGTCATTTTTACACAAATTCTCAGTTTCAATAAATGTCTTTAATTCTGGCATTCAGTGACAAGGGATTCCAAAAGGCCGTTTTTTAGTTGCGACTAATAGTCTATCTCCAACGAGCAAACACAATTTACAATCAGACACAAATACTTGCCAAGGATAGTGATATTCACTGAGTTAATTGAACTGGCAGCTTGGCGGAAATGACCGTTATGCCGGGTTTTCAAGGAAGGGAGTTGCGAGTGATCGTAAGAAGACTACACTCGTAAACTTAATATATCTATAATAATAAATTCATATTCTAATAGATCCCAGGGAAGTATGCAGGATGATCTTTATTATTGGCCTAAACTACATGTAAAGTTCTTGCTTATTAAATCAACATCACTTGCTCCCTGCAACTTTGTCATGATTTCGGATTCAGGAGCTGGTAATGCTTTTCCTTCCTTTTTTCTGCCACCTTCATGTGCTTTTTGAAGTGCATTCGAAGCATCCTTGAATTCTACTCCTCTCCGGCCGACTGGCTGAGTTGCATTCGATATTTGCGGGAATAGATTGGTTTAAATCTGCTGCAGCCTATGAGTAGTGAATTGGTTGAACTGTATTCATCAAATGCCTTGGCTCGTGTAAATCGACGCCCGTCTTCCTTTTCTATGTCTATTGCCACACATTATCCACCAAAAGCTAGAGTGTACATAAATATGTGCAAGGGGGATACAACTAGATCGCTAATAGTAATATTAATGATATTGTCTAGTCTCCCAATGATCATAAAGGAGCGAAGAGCTGACTTTGATCTCAAGTCAAGGATGTGCGTCGAATTTTTAGATAGCCAAACTTTCCTGCACCTGGGGATGAACCTTCAAATAAAAATGGCAAATACCCGGTTGCTGCTTTGTATCTCTGCTGAATCTGTAAAGGAGAATGGCCATTGCTATCAAATTGGCTATGATATGGGTCACAATTGGAAAAGAAGGCATATTCTACCAAATCGACTGTTTGAGGGGAACAGTGACTAACATCTTAACCTACCAAAATCCTACAGATCATGTGCCCACCTAATGAGTATTTACTACAATGGCTCTAAAACCATCAGTGTGACTAATTGTAAGGACAGCAGACAGTAGCTTGAGAACAGATGTTGCCATGGCTTATAGTTTGGTAGGGAGGTGGGGGAGCTCAGCTGTATGTTATTCGGATTATCCTACATATGTTTTCAGATTTAACATACCTCGTATATTTGCCGGCTGCTCTTCATGGAGTTCCTCCCTATTACACAAACTGTTCCTCCAGAACCCCCACCTGTTATTTTTGCCCCATAGAGTGCAGTATCCTCAGGTTCAGACGTTTTGGCATGCTGCATCTCCTGTACCAGCTCGACAATTCTATCCGTCCCATCCGATCCGAGACCACAAGCATTGTAGCTGTAGTGACACTGCAAAACAAATTTTTAAGAAATGTAACTGACACAAGTAACAACAATTATGATGTCTTTTGGCTCATTGAAGACCTGAACTGATAATGTTCCCCTAAACTGATAATGTTCACTAAAAAAATTCCAACAGTAATTCGACTTTCCCATGGTCATTCTCACAAATACTAGCAAACTTACCTGGTAGATGAGCTCTCCGAGAGCAGTCAACTGGTCCTCAGAGGGTGCAGACGTCAGAAGCGCCTTGAAGGCCTAATTTCAATAAAAAGAGATTAGTCTCAACATGAAAGTTGATAGAAGCTGCCATAATTGACCAATGCTGCAGAAATCATCTTGTACATAAAAAATGAAATCAAATGTGGTGTTCTGGTGCTGCAGAATTATGTTTGATACGATGTAATGATAGTCCCAATCTAATTTTGCAACACACTAACCAGAAATCAGCAGGAACTATAATCCATCACAGGATTTATAGTACAACCATGCTAAATGAAAAACTTGACTCAAAAACATTCCGGAACTACCATTCCTTTAAGACCTTTTCTCAAGTACGAAGCATGCCCAAAGTACAATATATCTTTGCAAAGCAGCAACATGAAGCAAAGGGTATTATATGCAGATGAGTTTCTAATTGATTTGAATAGAATGAATATATTCTCCTAATAAGAAAAAGGCAACATCAGTAACAAATGCTAACCTTCACACGAAAATTCTCATATATAGGATGCCTTGCAGCTGCTCTCACAGCATACGCCCTTTTTAGATCAATAACTGTCACTGGATCATTGTGGTTCCCAAATTGTTCCACAAAATTTTCCCCGTCTATGCTTTCAGGTAGAGTATTTGCATAAGCAGCTTCATACCTATTATGTTAAATAAATTATGTATTTGGAACTTTACCAAAACAGTCAAAAACAGGTTCATAGCACAAAAGTTTCAAAAGTGTAAGATACAAGGAGTGTCTCTATATACCCAAGGATGGCCCAGTAAACAGAGACAGTTCCGTATGCTATCATGGCGAGTCATTAACATCCGTAAAAAAATCCTGTATAATATAGCAAGTACCTCCAATAACACATACTCCCCAGAATAGACAACGAAAATTCACTGGTGAAACGAAACTTGGAATGGCGGTAAAATTTAAACAAGGGTCACATTGTTTAATGCTTCTAACATGATCCTTGTATCATAATAAATAAGCAAGGCGCTCCACCTTACAACATGTGGAGTAGGGTTATGATAAAAGGATTGATGTCCTTATATTTATGTTCCCAGCTCTCGTTATGCGACGTTTGAAGAACTCTATGTTATAGTTGACCCATATCACTATTGCCAAAATAGAAGGCAATAGGCTCTGTTACTTCGACACTTCATTTACTTGCCATGTTGCGTGTCGGATACGACACCTAGATAGTCCATTTTAGGCAGAATATATTTTTCCATAAAATAGCCGTGTCAGACACCCCCGACACATTTTCGCGTCCGACACTCCCAACCGTGTCTGAGTAACATAGGCGACAGGTATGATATTTGGAAATGCTTCTTGTGACACTAGAGCTAAAAATGTCTAAACAAGTAGCCAAAATGATCCACGAACAATAATAAGTGCACTTATATGATTTGTGCCATTTTTTAAGCATGCAGTGGATATAGAAAGGCCATTAATTTGATGAGCAAATGAGACAATCATGTAACTAGGAAGGTGAGCGTATATTGCTGGGTCTGGAGCATATACTTAAAGGTGGGACAGGCCCCACTTTGTGGTACCCCGCAACCTAGAGGTTGGTGTTCAAATTCTCATTTCCTCACGGTTTATGTGTGATAGGCCCCATTTGTGGTGTCTCAGTGTCTTCTACTGGGCTCATGCCTAGTTTTGCAGATGCTCAGCTCTCTGTGGGCTAGGATCCCCTTTATTATACAATAACCCACTAGCTTCACAGGGGTTGAGCAGCCAGTAAAAAATAAAGACTCTGCAGTAGGAAGAGCCTACCTATGAGGTGTTAAATTGCATAGATAATCCAATTTAGCTTCCGCCCCGTGCAACTCAGAAATTTTTTCATCAGAATCATTGGAATTCATCACATCATTGCTTGATTGTGACTGGCTGAATATTCCAGAAGCTGAGGACTTAATCATCTCCCGGCCCATAAATGCGCCAATCCTGACTGATCCATAATCAGCACCTCCGACACTGTAGATAAATCTCTATATTAGAAATATGTTCTTCCTTGGCATCACATCTTAGAAAGAGTATTTATTTAGTAAGACTTTAGTATCTTATAATATTTAAAATACATGGAAATGGGAACATCATCACAGAGCATCTACAAACAGAACCGAGCACATATCTAACATGCATCCAGTAGTTCATCAGTGACACACATGTATGCCCAATACAAAAGACAGAGAGAAGAAAATGCAACCACCAGAAGATGCATGTTAACAGTGTAGAGAAATAGTTACAAATTCTGCCATATAAAACTGGAAATGAAGGCTACTCTGTGCTCTTTACAAGCAGACAGCAGATAGACCCTGATGTCGCAATTACTACTACGACATTTGTTGTCGCCAAGAAATTCTGGGACCAGTTACAGGGAAAAACATTAACTCTCTAGAACGTTCCTCTTGGCTGTAGTTTGCTTAGGGGTCTAAATCGTTGATAGCTTGTCTTATGCGTGCATTAGTGGTCTCAGAAATCAATTCGAAATAACAACTAAAGGGTAGATATATATAAAAAAAAAAAAAAAAATCTTCAGAGGTAAACCTGGTACTAATCTTGGTCTGAATGTTTGTGTATGTGCTGTAAAATGGCTGGACACGACACAAGAGTGCATCTAGTCATCCATTGTAACGTTGGCCATATTTGGTGGCTAAATCTTCATGAGGGGCAATGGGTCTGGTCTGGTTCTGCGGTCTGATCTCTCAGCATCCAACTTATTGGTCAGGTAGTGCCTGACTGCCTGGTAAGAAAAGTAATTGTGGACCGCAGGGTATCTAATGGACCAGAATCTTGTTTAATTTTAGGAGATGGACTTCTTTGTGTATGTTTTTACCTGAGGACCCATGTCCATCACTGCTCACCCTCTTTTTTTTCCTTTGAATATCTTTAGAATTATGTAACTAGAAAAATAAAAGGAGAAACTATTCCAGTCCAACTGTGTTTATACTTTATGAGTGAAAATTTCTGGGCCACTTCAACAATGTCAACTTGTCAAGTGCTATTCCTATCTTAGCATATATATTTTTCGAGAATTATAGGGCTACAGAAATAACTCAACACAAAATCAGTTAACATCTTCAAAGATGCAAGATCAGTTGGCTGGAACTTCCAACGAACTCCATATGTAACGTTGAAAGAGCTGGGCAAAGAAGAAATAGCTGGGCAAGATATTGACGCCATTCAATAAAGTAGTGTTGAATACCACAACACAAATTCAAATGAAAGGACGTCAATTCACATAAACCATATATAGGGTTCTGGGTCCTTACTAATTACGTTGTTGATATAAGATGGTACCTGTGTCGTATTCCTGAATCAATACCCCAGAAACGTATATGACCCGGGATCTCCACAAGCCCCAACACCTCAGCAGGCTTCAGAAGTTCAAAACATGACAATACCAAGGCCCTATATCAGTCAATATAAACTTCCTGTACCAGCTACTACAATCTATTCCATTTAGGAGGCAATTGTTGCACTTTACCTGACAGATCATTGCCAGAAGCTTATTTGCTTCGCCACATGCTGAAGTCATCTGGTCCATTACACCACATGGTGCTCCAACAACACGATTTTCAACCTTGAATTAAGCAGAAGCGATGATCAGAAATACATGGCATGGAACATAAGAGATTTACTATAAATCCGTTCAAGAGATTATTTAGTGGATTGCAGAATACCATTTGACAGAGTAAAGCAAGGTTTCTTGGAGAGAGATCTAATCCTGAAAATCAGAAATATGTAAAACTGAATTAAATTTTCTTAGAAACAAAAGCATTACATAACACCAGACAAACGGCTCATAAACAAAAAGGAAATTTTGCCTCTATTATCTTCAATCTTGACCTCTTCCCTCCAGTTTCTCAATTCTTTCTTTCAATCAGCTTATGCTTTATTACTTCCATTTGGGTATATTTAAAATTGAAGCAAGTGAGAGGAAAAATGAAGAAAAGAGTGGAAATTAGAAGAATGGGGTGAATTTACAAAAGATAATCGATGGAAAAAAAATCACATCCCAAGGTGGTTAATGGCCGAAAAATTGACTTTTCTGACTGAAACAAATTGCATTTTAGTTTTGGCTTGTTCAACAAAAAATCAAAACAAAAACAAGAGGAGTTGGAGGGAAGCAGTTTAGTGGTTAAAGCTCTAAGTGTGACTAGCAAAAGAATTTATCAGCTACTGGCTACTGCAGATGTGACAAAGTTATGAGCATTTAAATTTTTCACCACAGAGATAATTGGTGATGACTAATTTCGCCTGTGACTGTCCTTTTGGGCATTCAATGCTAGTCTGAAATCCGGATAAAACATGATAATTTGCGATAGGTGTGTGGCGGCCAAGTCGCATTTTACGGACATGAATCAAGAATAATGAGTAACGATCTAAAGAGGGTAATTAACTGAAGAGTTAGTATGTTCAATATGCTTTATTTCTTTGGTTGGTTGAGTTTATAACTCCATGTTTCTATGAAACTCTATAAACCACGAAATCTAGCGTATAGTGACTTTGTCTGCGCATAACTAATAGTAGAAACTTGAAGCACGACAACAGGGATTCCCATCATATAAGTCTCAGGCCACACATCAATATGAAGTGAACATACAAGGCACAAAAGCAACTTAAGCTGCATAAATAGAAAGGAGTCAAGGCCCAAACAAAGGTCAAAGGTGTAAGCAATTACCATGAGCAGCTGCAAGAGCTGTCATGCTAGCAACTTCCACAGAAGCAGATGAGGAAACACCTTTCCCTTCAGGAACAGCTGAAGAAACCTGTAAATATTTCCATAAAGCCCGATTAAAAATCACTTACAGATAAAACCAGAACAAAATAAGTGAAGACCATCCTTTCAAAGTAAGATCTCTCAGTATCAAATACACAGCCCAATTAGAAAGGTATTGTTGAATAAACGCACACGACATTCCATTTGGAACAATACTTGAAATTTCCAAAAGGGCTTCTAGGGCCACTTGGCTTTGAAAAACAGGATCATTAGGCTGCACAAAGACAGCTCTTTTTTTTTTTAAATGTTCGACAAAGAGTTTAAATTAATGAAAGAACTCGGTAATTTCTTATTTTTTACACAGGGGCAACAGCTGCAATGAAATCCACCTTCCACTCTATTCAGTGTCTACTTCAAAAAGTTGAATAATAAGAAGTTTATGTAAAGAAAAAAAAAGCCAAGTTCTGTGTTTAGGATATGCTATATGTAGAACTTGATTCAGTCAGTAAAATTTTACTTTTGGTCGAAAATACATTTATCCACTGATTCTTTATTTTAGTATCTTCTATGAAAAGAGTAAGTCTTGTGTGAGACGGTCTCACACTAACTTATTGTGAGACCATCTTTCTTTATATAAATAGTGATCTCTTTTACATTTTTAGTAACCATTATACTTCTTTTAGTGATTGTTTTAATTTAATGTAAGATTAAAATGGCCCATATAGAATGAGTAAATCCGTTATTTCATAAAATATGCCTAATTTTAAATTTTGTCCCTTTTAAATCACAGCTTATGCGGTTAAATTGTAACCAACAAGATCACTAAAAGCATATAAAGGTCACAATGAATGTTGAACGGTTCACTTTTTAAACAACTAAATCCGTCTCACAATAAATTATCGTGAGACCGTCTCATATGAGACTTTGCCCTATGAAAATATGTTCCTTAATCTGCATCTCTTATCTTCGCTTTTCAGTACACTCTTTTCAAGTACCCTTCTAATTGGAGGGAATCTACAAAACAGAGAGATATGAGACTAATGTCCCTATGGGCCCTATACAATGAGAAATTCCCCAGCGGTGCATATAGTCCTCCCTTAGGACCTAAAGGCCTTATATTATTACAATAGTATAGGTAAATTTCTTATAAACATATTGCAAGTAATCTTAATTTCTCGATGGGGAACAAACCAAACCTCAAAGCACTTGGGCAGATTTGGGTGTCACACTTCCCCCAAATTTTATTTTCGAGCTCAAAGCATGCTCCAGCTTTTGTCTAGTGTGAAAAGAGGATCCCTTTTGACTCACTACATGTCTTTCATGACAGTGACTCATGAGAGAAATTCAACAAGCTAAGGCCTTCCTAGTGTCTCAAGTCGCTTGATAGAAACTAAACACTAAGAATATGTACTATGTAATGTCATTCTAACGTCGCCTATCAATTGGTAACTTATATTCAACGGAAAATTCACGCGGTACCCCCGAACTTTGCCTGTTTGCACATGGTACCCAACTTGTCGAGATTCTACACATGGTACCCTTGAAGTTTGAAGTTATGCACGTGGTACCCTTATATTTTAACACCGTCAAAATGATGTTAACTTGCCATTTATTAACTACAAATAAACGATTGAGATTAAATCTAAAGGGAAAAAAAAAAAAATGGAATACACTTGCATTTCCCTCTCTCTGCTCGACATTCCCATACCCTCACCACCATGGCACCATTGCTTGTCATCCTGGTATCTTAATGATGCACCACCATTTTATCATCATTTCATCAACCGTTTTTAATCTTCATGGTATCATCTTATCATCTATAATCATCATCGTCATCTCACATCCCATATGATCATCCTCATCTAATCGTGTCATCAACTCATCATCTGATTCATTTCACCTTCATCAAATTGTTACTCGAATTTGGATTTATTTGCACACATTTTCTGGGTTGAACTTGATGTTATTTGCGAATTTGGTGGGTTGAATATGGGTATGAACTTATACGAATTTCTGTTTTTTTTTTTTGGGCGATTTTTTGGTTAAATTTGGGCAACTTTTGTGTCAATACTGGGCGAAATTTCATGTTGATTTTGTCCCAAATTCGACTTCATTTTGAGCAAATAATTTCTGGGTTCAATAAGGAGAAAGAGTATTTTTGTGTTCGATTGTGAATAAGTGGTGGCTTTGGTGGAATTCTGGCGATGTTCGGGTGGGGGCGTGGCCACAGTGGTGAACGGGGTAGACATCGCCGGTGGTCGGTGGTAGGTGGTGGAGGATGCTGGTGGTCAGGGTTGATGGTTGGGGGAAATGGCGAAAAGTGGCGAGCATGACAGATTGAGAAAAAAAGAGCAGGAGAGAGAGTAGGAGGGTGGGCTTTCTTTTTAGGTTTATAATAATCTCAACCACTGGATACCACAATGGATGGCTGAGATCTCATAATTCTTTTCCTAATATTGCAAGTTAACGGTGTCAACCAACCGTTAAATACGAGGGTACCATGTGCATAACTTCAAACTTCAAGGGTACTATGTGCAGAATCTTGACAAGTTGGGTACCATGTACAAACAGGCAAAGTTCAGGGGTACCACGTGAATATTCCGTATATTCAAAGACGCATACTGAATATATGTAGTTCAGGATGAAATATAATCTTACTAGTTCCGTCAAGGTTTCAACAATAGCTATTGCTCTCTACTAGGATAAACAGTTTTAAGTTAATTGTCTACTCATGTTACAAACTCACATGGCTATGGTTGAACTCCAGCATCCCATTTTAAGAACAACATTGTTAAGTGTTAACCATAAAAACACAGTCTGGAACTTATAATTGAAGGAGAAAATGTTAATCTTTTACTAGCTGATATAGTTTCCCTGTAACACTAATGTTTGATATAATTCTTCGTACTTCCAACCTGTTTGGTCTGTGGGTGGGGTTCATCACTTGGTACCTCAACTTTGCAATTACTAACATCACTGTTTTTGCTAAGAAAAGAATTCATTTATAGTTACAGAGACACACAATTCCTTTCGCGCAAATACTGACATCACGATTTAATTACTGATGGAAAGAAGTTGAAAGAGAAAATAATACCAGCATACTGATACTATCCTCGAATCGTACACCCAATTCTGTCATCAAAACAAGAATTGTTCCCGCCACATATGCTGCCCACCTATAAGTTATCATGAGTGTACTTTAGATGTCAAAAAACCAGAACAGGTAGTAAGGATGAGACAAGACAATTAAGCTATATTACAACAGCAGAAACTGACTTCTGAGAAGGATCTCGTGAAAAGTATTTCTGTGCTTCCTTGTATGAGATGGGCTTGTCTCCATCCATAAAGTCTGACAAATCCATGTCAAACGTTGGGCCACGATTGCTCAGCTCTGCCCCAAACGAAACCTTTTGAGCAAAAATTCAAAGGAAAGATGTAAATAGTTTGCCATCATTAGGACAGTAGCGATTATTATCTGTTTGGTCACTAGTAACCTAATAACCTATTAACCTATGTAAAACTGTTTTATTTAGACCTTTTCTATAATAGATCTTCTTAATGTCCATCTGATAGTGTTCAACATTCAAAACTAAATCACGAGAAAGTGAAACAAAATCACTCATTATTCCTTACAATTTGTAGCACAGGCGTCGGTCCCTGTCCCTTGTCTTGCTGTCTAGCCTGTGCATGTTTCCATAGCCGGTGTTTACTAGGGTGGTTTTTTTGCAGCGCAACATGGCATGCTTCTTTAATAGGCATCTGCAAGTACAAGTGAAAACAAGAGGAGAAGTGAGCAGATATAGCACCTTCTTCTCAATTAGTTTTTAACTAAGACATTCGTGTTTGGAATCTACCAGCACAGCACGACTTTCCATATCATTCAAGCAGCTTCTGAGCAAAAACTACATATATCTGCCACATCATCTGTAGTACAGAAATATAGCTCTAGTCTCTAGATACTAGTGTCTCCTAGAAGCAAGAAAATTTACCTCTGCTAGGTAAGATAACAAGGAACAACAAGTAAAAAGGAGAAAGAAATTAGGTCAATGGATTTAGTCTATGGCTCAAACCATGAGCGAGTCAGCAGGGTAGGTGAGATGGAATTTGACACATAGGCTATGGTCTTTCCATTTGAAGCTTCAGTTCATCCACTAATTAGTATTACTAGCAAAGATCAATTGCCAGCATTAGAATTGGTAAAATCAGCATACAGTGTAACTGTCTATAATGTTCCCAATCGTGCTTTATAGTGCGAAAATGAAGTGGACAACCCTTGTATATTCAATTACACCCATGCCCATCTGCATCTCTTTTAATTTCTGCTCCATAGCCCATATTAATATACTATAGGTATTGGTTTCACTTTGTCTCAGATCACATTAGTTGCTGTATGATTCTACAAGATGTCGTAAAATAATCAGTACCTATAGCATCACCGGAAAGTTTATCAGTATACTGCAGAATGTGACAACATTGTATCCTCATTCTGAAAGTAAAACCCTGATGAAGGCTCAGTTGTTGTAACAAAAACAAAGGGAAAAATGAAGAAAGAGGAGACATGCGAGAGCTTCAATTTGTATCCAATGACTGAAGGTTTACAAGTATAAGATAGAAATTTGATTGAAAAGTTGATCGAAGAGACACTTTGGAGGCTGTGACTTTAATGCGTGATTTCTGATTTGATGTTAATGACATAGGATTCAAAGCTCGAGACAAAATTCTGTCGGTGAGATAAAAGCTCGCAATTCTAGAAAACAAACTGCTTGATAGTGAGTTCATCTTCTCTGAAAGTTACGGCATAGACATATGAGTATAGACATACTGCAATTCAATTAATATTGAATAATAATGATCTATAGTCAAAAGAAAATAAACTTTTAACAAAGATTCCTTATAACGTCTCACTAGTCAGGATTGAAATAACAAATACGGAGTAAATGATAACAGCTCACAGCTTTGAAGAATCACCTGCAATACAAGGCTTCCAGAATAATCAGCTATTCCTCCCATAACATCCAACCTTCCAGGTGCTCTAGCCACATATATCTCCTCCTGTAGCCAAACTGAAACTCTCAGGAAGCGAAAAAATGCACTTGTCAAGAAAAGGGGGCAGGAGCAGGAGGAAGCGTATTCACAACAACAAACGACAATCAAGCCTTAGCCCCAAAATTTGTTTGGAAATATATTCACAAATATTTAATAGTATAGCCTCACTAAAAAAATTCTCACCCCTTTCTCACTTTCACGAGATTATTTTTTATCAACAATTACAACAACAACCAAGCCTTATTCCCAAAATGATTTGGGGTGGGCTAACATGAATAGTCATCTAGTAACCGTCTTGTGTATGCCATAACATTTCAAAATCATTGTGGACCATTTAGAAATATTGAAACACTTACAAAAAAAAAAAAAAAAAGTGAAAAACATATGAACTTTGAAAACATAGTAGGGAAAAGTTTTGGGAGAAGATTAAAAAATAAAAAAGTTAGAAAAACCAATCAAAGAAAAAAAAGAGTCAAATTAAGTCCTCTGCATGGATAGAGTCCCTCCACACCGCCCTATCCAACACCATCTCTCTTCAAGTCCTAGGACGCTCATATCACTTCTAATCATGCTTAAGAAAAATGATAAGGATGCTACAGCTCTTAGTGCTCTGTTCCACATTCCATAAATAAACAAAAAAAAGAAAACAAGAAGCCATATGGATTACGAATATACACCGATGGTACTCGCATTGCTCTTGATATGTGGATCAAATCAGGTATCAGTTCAGAACTTCACCATTGTTCAAAGTGTACGGCCAACAAAATGAAAACAAATATTCACATTCAGTTTAGATGAAAAATATCATCTCTAAGCTGGTTATGAATAACGACAGTAATGTATACGTTAAAAGCAGCACTACTATCAGGATTCTTTATTGGAATGAGACAGAAATTGTATGAATTTCTAGCATATACTCCCTCTGTCCCCCTTAAACACCCCAGTTTCCTTTTTGCTATGTCCTCCTTCAAACACCCCACTCCTAAAGTCCTAATGGGTTAAGTTTTTAACACCATCTCTCCTAATTTAAACACTCTCTCTCTCTCTCTCTCTCTCTCTCTCTCTTACTTTTAATGCTCTCTTTCCTATTTTTACACTCCACTATCTCAAAAAATAATACACAAACCACCCATTATCTCTACAACAACAAATAAACCCATTGCCATAATCCTTTTGCCAAAAGATATGGGATGTTTAGGGGGACTGGAGGGCGTACAATCCGTACATAAGTGCTTATTATTCCTTAGCTAGAAGTCATGCAATCCGAAGGTAAAAAATTAGGAACATGAAGCAAGGTCTTAAAATTAGAAGACAGCAACCTCCCAATTGAAGAATGCTGTAGCAGCCTTATGCTCCCGCATGTGATGCTTTGTATGTATCTCAGTCTCTTTAGCAAGTTCCGCCAGGTTACTCAAAAAACTTTTGGTATCATGAAGATCAAGATGATCACCATGAAGAATTTCGAACTCTTTTTGGTATCTGAAACATGAAATCAGATAGTGAAAAGAGAAATCATTGAATTATCTGCAAGTTGGGATGAGTTACTTCTTCTGTTTAGAACAAAACTACCAAAGTTTCAGAGGCTTACAAGCTCTGAGAATCTTCAATTGCTCCATCAGCACCAAGCTTTGGAGAGCCAGCACGAAGTCCAAGTTCATTTTGGGCGCTGGCGTACCATTCAGGAATACTGAGCTCAGGATCTCTACCTGGCATTCTCTGAAGTTGATATCCAAGGACGATTGCATCGCGCAATCTTCTAGCACCACTAAGCTATAATGATAAACCATCACAAAACATGAGAACAATAATGAAAAAGATAAAATATCACAGAATTATCTGGAACATGATGAGCTATACAAGGACAGATGTAAACCATACGGGTTCATTTCTAGTGACAGATATATGCTATTAAGTAGCTTCAGAATCTCTCCACTAACCTTATCTGAGACGTAGTATTTCCCAACGGCCGCATCCTGCAAAATTCGTGCAGCTACCTGCAATTCAGGCATCAATCTCAATATAAACCTTATGTATGCCCCCTAGCACCCTCAGTGCCAAAAAGGACTTCTACAGTTTTCACTTCTCAAAAGGGTCTTACTTTTTAGTAAAATCTACCAATCAATTTTACAGGTTACTGAAACCTTTTTTTTTTTTTTTTTTTGGTTATGGTCAATCAAATTAGAGAAAACTGGTAGTTCCCTTTAAAACTAATAAAAATTTCACAATCTTATGCAATGGCTCTTAAAAACTTTTTAGATGAGTCAAGTCATTATTGATATGAAAACAGAACATATTAAAAGTGGGCGAAAACAACCTCTATATTATAACTGCAACAAAAAAAGGGATGCCATTGAGGCTCAAACCATTAAAGCAAGATTCCAAAAAAAAGAAAAAAAAAATTACCTGGCTGCAGAAGCAGAACATAGGTAATAGGAAAACAACTCTATCCCACAAATCTTTACCCCTAAAACTATTTTCCGATAGTTGTCTAGAGTAGCTGAAACTTAATTACCCATCATATTCGTGGAAACACGCTTCTGCAGCCAGGTAACATGAAAATGTGAAACAGATTTCAGATAGAATGATATTGTCCATATATTGACTGATGGCTATTATAGTATTATAAAGCAAAATATATTAATGATAAGACATCAGGTTCCATTTGCACTTTTTTACACAACAACCAAACAGAAATGAGTGTCTTGTATCTGGTAGGGGATTTTCATTTTCGACAGATGTGTTATCCAAATCTCTGAGCAGGCAAGGATTTTATCAACTGCAATCACAAAGATAGCACAATCAAAAAGTCGCTTTAAAGATACCTCGCCACCATTTATACCCCCAGCATAACAAGGTTTCAAACTCATAGCACGATCAATGTAAGGCTTCCAGTGTCCAGTAAGTAAATCTCTCCTTATCATCTCAACACCACACTGATAATACTGCATTGACAGCCAGATATATTATTTTATTACAAACTGGGAAAAAGAATCTTAGAATCAACACGTGGTATAAACGTGTACCTCCAGAAGATTTCTTAAGAAAGGTTCCTCATTGAAATAATCTCTGCGTACAAAAACAAAAGGCAACTTGTATGCCAAGGCTTCACTTGCTGTTCCATATCCGATTTTTCCTGAAATAGAGAAGTTGGAAGATGATTCATATTGCTAAAGACATAAATACATATTTTCATACTCTGTCAGGAATCTGAGTACCAACCAAGCATACAATCAGATGCTGCTATAAGATCAGGTGTGTATGCATCTCGGGCTACTTTTATGAAGCTTGGTGGAAGCACATCCTTGTCTGAAGCCCCACACACCTATCAAACAAATGCATAGATAAACATTTTTAAAACTATAAAATGAATCACAGTTTCTCAAATAAGGATGTTGTTAAACCTACATACCAGGCATTTCCAGCCAGGAGGTAAATGATCACCATTCAAATTCAAGCCTGATGGCTGCAAAAGACAAGATAATAAGACAGTTGATTATAGAAATGATGCTAGCATGGCTGAAGATGAGACAAATACTATGTGAGAGCTCAGCAAAGCAAATCGCTCAGAGCACTGATTACAGTGCAAGCCATAAGACTAGCCCACCAAAGTTTAGGATCAACCAAATGACAACCTACCTGCCCACCAAAGTTTAGGATCAACAGTTTCTCATCATCCTCAACCCCAAGTTCCTTCCTTACCTATAAGAAAAAACATGCCAGTGCTTAAGAACTTTTGAACTTGAAGCACTAGAGAGAGTCAAAAGAAAGCATAAGTATGCAAACCTCCTTGCGGGATTTGTGTAACCTTCTGACAACGAGAGGTACATCAATAACATCACGAAATGCAGGCACTGCAAAGATGGGGGCAAATTTATCAACTCTGAAGTCTATGCATATCAATAATATCATTTCAGAAGAATTATGACGCACTGGGGCAATATCCTGGCAGCCGAATCAGGAACTCCGCATGAGAATAATCCTCGGCAATCTGAAACATTAATACGAAAAGCTGTAGATTGCCAGCTGCAAAGACTGTTGAATCTAAATGCTCCAAGATTTTAACCATAGTCCTTTAAGAAAAACATGCCAAAAAACTAGAAACTCAGATGGTAGTGGCACTAGGAATGACAGCCAGCTAGAAATAGAGTATCACGACCCCATTGGTCTAGGCAACATTGACAACCTCATGTTTTCATCTCGAAGGTGGAGGAGTAAAGACTTGAACAAAATATACCCCATGTTTCCTCGGGGATAGAATTTGCAGCAACACTAAGGATTGTCCATGTTATTTTCCCCCGGCATATCTTGATGGATAAGAATGTATTTGATGGTGGTTAATCCTACTTCCAGAATACCAAGCCAAAAATACTAGTTAATTAAATTACCATAAATCAACTAATTGCTATATTATATAACTATGTTCCATAAATTAACTACATCCGGTCAGAAGTAACCTTATGTGAGAAGGTCAGAAATAATAACTCCACTACTAAATTAGCTAACTTTATCCATATAACTGCACTAACTAGATTGTGTAACTCCAGTAACTCTAATAACTCCACCAACTCCACAAACATAACTCAACTAACTATGAAGGCCACCACCGTTGACCACCGCCGGACCATCGGCGGTGGGGTGGTGGTTGGGGTTGGGTGGTGATAGAGTTAGTGGAGGTTATAGAGTTATTGGAGTTATGAGAGTTAGTTAGTGCAGTTATGTAGTTTAGTAAGTAGAGTTATCACGTCTGACTTCTGACCTTAAGACTACTTCTAACCATGATACAAATTTTAATTTATTTTTACCATCCAATGATATGGTGCCAAGTGTCCGCCTAGGAATTGAGTGGGTTCACGATTATACGGAGTATATTATTAGATAGACTAGTTTTAAGCCCGTGTGTTGCACGACACACATATTATATCATGCTTAATGATTGTTATACAAAAGTCCCACGGAACATTTTTCTAAGATGGCCAGATGTAGTGTTTATATCTTGTTTGTTGAGTTTGATTTGAGAAATAAACACAATATCCTTTTTGCAATTTTCGTTGGATGACTGTTGACTAATGCATTTCTATCAAACATATGTAGAAATTGAACGCATTTTAAATTAGATTTCAAAACAGATTTATAAGATATGTGCTGTAATTTTCTGATGTATAAAATCAAAAGTTATGACTAAATATGTAGTGTCACATTTAAATAAAGATTAGATTAGATTACACTTCAAAATTAGGACATAAGTTCAATGACACGAAACACTGAAAACAGAGCCTTATATATCAATATTGTAAAAGATGTTTTTCTCTCCCTTGGTTACTATTCATGGTCCTTTAAATTCTTCAAAACTCACATATATGTCAACATTTAAAAAAAGAAAAAAGAAGGAAAAAAAAAAAAATAACAAACCTGCCAAACAATTGAACGATGATGATGTCCAGCAACCATTACATACTCTGCGTAAATGAAATCCCAACTGCCGAACAAAACACGCACAAACTTCAGCAACATGGAAAGTTAGAAACAAGAGTAATCTGATGGACTGCAAAATTGGTTACTAAACACCTTGATCTTAAAAGATAACACACAAGTGAAAAGTAAACAAACAATAAATCAAAGAGTCTTGATTTGGCATCCCTGACTTACATACAATGGTGACATGCGTAGATGGAAGTACTAAATACATATTAATACTAATCAACAGTAAGAAAAATTACGATCATAGCAACGTAAAGGTACCAATGTACGAGTAGCAATTAAACAATTGACTAAAACCCTGAGGACCTTATAACTACCAATTTAGCTATTCAACATGTGAGTAAAGACCATGAGAAAATTGTACCTAAAGTTTGTGACGCATACACATCGAATTCCAGCATCTGCAGCAGCACGACATGCAACTGGAACAACATCTGAAATCTGCTCAGCAATGACATATCTTTTGTCAAATAGCCACGAATGTGTTCATAGTATCTCCCTCACAAATACATCAAATTTAGAAGAATGTAAAAAGGTAGGACAGATATATTGAAACAGTGAAATACCACTAAGTCCGCCTTGATAGAGTTCAGCCACTCAACTTCAGTCTTCAA
This sequence comes from Spergularia marina, assembly GCA_963680865.1. Classification (NCBI taxonomy): domain Eukaryota; kingdom Viridiplantae; phylum Streptophyta; class Magnoliopsida; order Caryophyllales; family Caryophyllaceae; genus Spergularia; species Spergularia marina. The sequence goes on from OY804554.1 coordinate 14,920,361, forward strand.
AATAGATTCCCGAGGTACCACAGCTGTCTCGTGGTACTAAACAGAAAAACCAAGTGAGTTTGACATTCAACATTTACTTTTGACAATACCCTATAAGCATGTCTAGCTTGGAATTAATTCAGAACTCCACCAGACCCTCCCCCTTAAAGTAGACATTACAGCTAGCTGATAATTTATACTGGAAGAAGTTCAATTCGGCTAAGATTCAAATGCCCTTCAAAAGAATCACCTCTTGCAATTTAGGATATTACCTTTTCTAAGGAGGCTAGGCGATCTACTGTCAAGGCATCTGCCTGAACCGCTCCACAGTCTAAGAGAACCTGCAGTCCAGGACTAATGTATGAACAATTCACACAACAACCAAAATGGACAAATCATTATTGTGCAATTTCTTAATTTGGATTATGATAAACTTATGTGATTTCCATCAGTCTCTGAGACAGTCCATTCCATCCTTAATTGAGCAATAAGGTGTTAGTCCACTGCCTTTTGAAGGGCATCAATAGGACCATGACATAAACTAAAAAAGTTAATACATGAAATAAAAAGAACTTCCACGATATTGCCCATCATTCTTTGGACATAGATAGTTGATGAGCTCCACAGTCTTAGTGAAGCACAATGCATATAAACCAACGCCTCCATGAAAGAAATCTGTTGACATCAGTTGGGGTCCATCTGCCTAGTACTTGTTTATAGCTAGAGTATTGCTGTTATACTTCTTGTCACTCAACCGGTGAAGGAGTTGCTAAAGACACTAAGACAGTGCAATATTTTATGTTTTTTATTTTATTTTTTAAGGTCCAACATTTTTGTAATTGATATCTTTTATCTTGACTAGTTTATAAATAGGTTTTTTTAACCACAGAGTCAACTATAAAGTTGGAAATGTAGAGTATGATAAAGAACAGGAAGTTTACTTTACGAATGTGAAGACGAGAAGATTGAATTTCAGTAGTGTACACGAAGTCTGGAGCTGCCGAAACCACATAAACGTCATGCCCAGCAAGAATCAAATGTCGAGAGACCTGGTAGACAAGAATCATGAAAGCCATTTCACATACAAAAAGGAGACAAATTAACAAACAAGAAAATTGAAAAGGGTGTCTCGCATAATAACCAAGAACATCCATGGGAAAAGAGAGAAGAACTCTTTTATGTTCACAGTTTGAACTCAGTCATTCAGTATACAAGGCAAACAAAAAATCAAGTGAAACAAGATCTGCCTTAGTCATTATCAAACAGTTAGCCCTGCCAAAGCAACTAATGATTCTAAAATATTCTCTTTTACATACGATTTTTTTTCAAGGTAAACCAAAATGGCTCTAGACACTAAAGGTAAGTGGACACTGGACAGGAAGTCTTTTGCCGAAATAAGTCAAAGACTTGGTTCCTAAATAGTAAATATGAAACCTCTCACATGACCTCCATAGTAAAGAAACAATAACATCAATAACATCAATAATGGAACAAAGGTACTTTTCCAAAACTAAAGGATATACATTCTCATCTTTATTCCTCCTGTTTCATCCACGGTTCCTATGCTTCTCAATGTTCTACACTCCGATTCCTCATAATTGTCCAAAATCCCAATGTCAAACCATCAACTTTCCACAATCTTCTCAATACGAGTAGCGTCTCGGGACTTCATGCCTCAGCAGTAAGAACTCTAACCATTTCCTTATGTATTATCACAACACTAGGTGAGTGTAAGCTAGTTTATCTACTAAAGCTCCAAGTCAATTGCACCTCCAAGTCTCAAGTTCCATCAATATTACAAATTCAACACCAACCCTCCATAATATCACAATGCTTAAAACATGTCAAATATCATAGCTCGTAAACCCTCAAGACATGCATTCCCCCAGCAGTATCACAGCATCCAGTTCCAATATTTTCGCAATTTCTGCGATGTCAACTAGTTCAACTAGTATTCTCTCCCAACTATATTTTTCAACAAGACCACAATGTCAGCCGTTCCCACCCCCCTAAGAAATGCCAACTAGCTGAGCCGGTAAAGGTAAAAGCTTTAGACAATCATAACACAATGTTCACCACCAAAGGATTAAAATTGGCCTCGTGGTTAGGAACGGTAACCTGTCTGGGGGTTCTCCCCACCCCCGCAACATTGGTTGCTCCTCTGTACAATAAGAAAAGTTGACCACCGATACACAGCCTTTTCGTGTTCCACGAATCTTCGCGAATGCCACTAATCTCAGCTAGTAAAAACATCACCAGACATTCATACATCATAAAAATTCCCAATTTACATAATTTCCTTTCCAAATTGATCACAAATTTTCGGCTGGGCTCGAATCTCTACAAGATCAACTGTGTACCATCTTATCATACTAACATGTCCTCCATCAAATTCCCAGACAAATAAATCAATCAGCTCACAATTTCTCACATGCATTTCAATTACCAATGATGATCAACAAATACGAAATCGAAACACGAAAATTAAACATCAAACAGCTAAAAAAAAAAAACAGAGGATAGGAGAGAGAATTGAGACCTCAACAACACGAGTTGCATGTCCAAATCCATGACCAGTTACATAATACGCAAAAACAAGATGCCTCGTTGGAGCTGAAACATCTTCTCCTTCATTCTCTATCCTCATTTTTTCTGTTCAATCAATAATTATTAATAATAATCTTGATTCAAATCTTCTCAATATTCGTCAATCAAAAACCACCAGAAATTCATATAATCATATGATCAGAGTATCAATTTTAAATAAGAATTGAATTAACGATCGGAAAATCAATTTGGGGGAAAATTTTGAGAAATTGAGTGGAGTGTGGAATTGGGGGAGTTTTTTTTTATTACACAAGACGATGAAGAAAAGAGGTCGTTATAATTGGAAGAAACTACCCGATTGTTGCGTGATATGTTTTTATGAGGTTTGTTATTGAATTGTTGGGATTCAATGTTTGTTTGTTCTATCAAAGAAATGTGATGATGACGACTCTGTGAGAGAGCTTCAGAGTGTCATTATCGGGAGTACTACAATTACGGATATGGCAACTTATCCGAATTTCTTTTTCCTAGGTTTCGTGACTCAATTCCAACTCATCATCCTTAAAAGCTAATTTTGGATCATGTCAAGAGCAAACTGATCGAGATCAGAGCACTCGACTTGGATTATTTTGAGTCTTGTCAAGAGCAAACTGATCAAGATCCGAACACTCGATTTGGATTATTTTGAGTGGTTATTTGAACTTTGGCGTAAGGGGAGATAGAGTTGGAGTTATGGGCGGATTCAGGGGGGTGCACGGGGGCACGTGCCCCCCAATTAAGTCTAGAATTATTTGTATATCTACTAGTTGTTGACCCGCGCGCTAGGCGCGCAGTCCCCCAACATGAGGTGTCAATGGGCAAGTTTTAATAGACGTCTTTTTTTTTTTTTTTGGCAAAGCCATATAAACGAAAACGTTATATACATATGATTGCCGCCATTGCATGGCCAAATTGTATACTTATGAGGAAGGCTAAAAATATAGTGCCTTGCCTACATAAATATGGCGAGCAATTATTTTGGACCGTAGCAAAAAAATAAAACAGAAATGAGTTCAAGTCTTGATTAGATTACATATCTTATGGGCATCGCTTGTGATAACGTTGGATCTAATGCAAAATACAACCTAAAGACATATTTATAAGTTGTAGTAGCTCCATTTAAATCATAGGTGCTAGCAAAACTAAAACACATATCATATGCGTACATATAAAACATTAAGGCTATTTGGGATTCGAACCCAAAACTATGCGCAAGATTGCACATTGCTCTACCATTGAAGAGCTAATAGCCTACAAGAAAGAAATGATATGCTTGACTCAATCACATGGTCCAAGGAAAAGACAAAATAAAAGCCTCCGCTCGTCCCTCCCTAACACACTCAAACTGAAGAGGATGGCAAGTTCCGGGCAACATCGAATGCAAGGTTTCAATATGACATTTCAATAAAATCAAACCGAACAAGCAGCTTGAAACAAGTACATACAAAGCTGGGCATCTAAAGGTTCTGAATAATTATGAATTAGAAGTGTGCTTCCTCAACTTTGGACACCACCAAAATGTAACAAGCTACCATAAGTCATCTCCAGTAGAGATGACCCATTTGAAATCCCCAATAAGAAAACGGAAACATTAACGATATTCAGTGTCACAGATATAACCGCAAAAGTAGTAAAACCCATACCAATTTCAGCAGTTGCAGCCAATCACTGATGTACCTGTCCGGGCATCACTCACTCGTCAATCCTCGTGATGTTGGTTCCGGCAGAGAGACATGGTTGTAATATCAATCAATGATGTCTCTTTCAAGTTCCACAAGCTTTGTCAACACAAATACATCAGCGGTACCTTAATAGTAAGGGTCTTGCTGATAAATGAAGCACGGTAAGGATAACACAAGGATGAACAGATGAAAATAAAAGAACAAGAACAAAAGAATCTATAAAACACTTGGATGAGAATGGCGAGCTAGAACAGAATGCTAAGAAGGGCCCTTCGTTAGTATATTTGACCAATATGGTTGATTACGAAAATTTAACTATTGCGAACCATATAGACATCTTACCGTCAATCAAACATGTAATCTAAGACTTTTGTTTAATCTATAATGACAGGAAATATTGTAATGAAATAACTACTCTAATCCCCTTCTGCCTATCTCCTTCTCCCAATTTGCCTCATTCCATTACGCGTCAGATGAGAAAAACAATCTAGAAAGCACCCTAAATCGTAATTAGCAAAGAACAACAAATTGAAATGAGACTCAAATGGAGTATATCTGCACCAAGACTTTCTTTGTCATCAACAGCCTCACAATTGCACACCGAACTTATGAGGTTACTAAGACAATATCTGGCAAGAGCTAGTAAAACCATACCAAACTCAACACCCACCAAATTCCCAAAACGCCTTCTGTCGGCTTGAAAAAAAGGACGGTATGAGATGAAGAGCATCGACTAATCTATCAATGCATCTGTACAAGAAAGAATCAGGTGACAAAAGGTTGGGAAAATGAATACCGACAGTCTCCTAAATCCAGAGAGCCCATATCTAACTTAAAGAACAACTCTATTAAGCTCCTGGCTCATAAATCGAATATTCGCTCTCAAACACATAAGCATACAAAAATCAGCTCACTAACACAAACATAACGGTCTTTAAGCATACAACTAAAAAATATATCAGTGATAGGCAAAGCATGTCATGTCTTTCTAAATACATAATCGCAGGGAGAAAAAAAAATGAGAGGATGCTGAACAACAAAGGGTGGAAACAATAGGCCATCTATACACCCTAGTGGCATTGTGTATGTCAACCTTTTGAGCTAAGCTTCGGTGGAGCGATTAATAGTGAGTCCTATCAGTGAGAGCTTCACCCACTTCCGAGTGAGTGACATCTCAAGTATCTAAAGCTCATATCCTAAGTCTCACGCCTAAAAACAAAGAACTCGGGCTAGCTCTTTCTTTCGCATAAGTGTGATTAAAATCGGTAGACGCTCCCTCTAAGCACACAAGTATTGTATCAGCAATCATAGGCTGAAACTATTTCACCTATAAATTCAAATATTGCTCAAACGAAAAAGTAATCAATGAGGATCCAGACCACAATTCAACCATTTCCAATAACAGCGCTGAACTCACCATTAATTTGGGTTACCTACAACTGTTAGTAATTTAAATTCAAACCAATGTACAACCCTAATTTAATATCATCACTTCAAAGGTCTACGATTGACAAAACTATGGCGGTATTACAAAATAATTAAATCATTCACACAACCATCATCTTACATTCTCACTTAACCAAAAGCTGACTATAGAGATTTGTCATTAGTAACCTCTTATCACTGTCTTCACATGCCACCATAATCAAATGATCCTCAAAATTGATAATTCTAGATGATTCATAATAAAGCATAGAACTGGAATAAATGTCAAAAATATAGAGTACAAAGTAGCATAGGAAATAATGAAGAAGGGATGTAAAATCCAAACACGAAGGAAGATTTCAATTGCCCAATATTAAAACAATGGCTCCTCTCCATGACAGCCAATAACACCATGTAATTAAAGCTCCATGACTAGTAATTAAAGGGAGGACAAGAATTTGCAAGAGATTTAAAAGAGAGCAACCGGAAGGGGGGGGGGTTCAAACAAAAATGACAGAATGCCAAATGAAAGAACAAAATTGTTATGCTCTTAAAACATTAAATAATCACTGATCAGGCCCTAGGCAGAGCAGGAAGCACCTGAGGAAGACCACAGTAACAGAGTACTTACTTCAATCATTTAAAGCTTAGAATAGACGCCTGTGTAAGACACATAAACTAACTAATCATCCCTAGGCTAAGGAAAATCATATACAACCTTACGCAACCAGCATTTCCAGCCTGAATTCCATGATTTGTAAAGCCAATCATTTATTGTTCCCAATTTTAAATATAGATAACCGTTGTGCCACCAGCAAACTCATAAAACAGGCCATTTGGAATTCCAATTAAACCGCATCCCCAAGATGAGCTTAAAACCTACAACTCAGTGGCCACACGAATTAATCACGAAGTTTCCTAAAATTAGCAATGCCATCTATAGGACCTGGATGCAATAACAAAGCACCCAAGACAGCGGCCCGAGGCCCCAATTTAGAAAGCCAGAATTGATTATTTGTGTAGAAGCTTTCGGTAAGAACACCAACCATTCAAATAAGAATAAGTTATGATTTACTTAGGTAGCTTACTATATACACATCACACAATTGCATGAACGTGACAAGATAACTTACCGAAAGCTTTGTGAAATCTCCTATGGGCGGATGTTTCTCGGGCCTTTGACTCTCAATTCTTTGATCCTTGTGGCATGAAGCTCTACCAAGAATTAACAAACACAGTCAAAATACTATATACTCAACAAGGGGAAAAAATAATGCTAGAACTACACCAAATTAAACGAGTCCAATTTTGAATTCATGTCAGCGGATGAATTAAATCAACAAGAACTATGAATTAAGTACCTCTGTCTTGAGATCTCAATGAACTACGTCTTGAACATGACAGCTCTGAAGTCACAAGCCAAATTAAATTTGTTGCCAATAATATGCCTCGTTCAAATTTGAACACCAATAATGTGTCTCGTTCAAAGCTGCAGATGATCAAAAAAAGAGTGAGAAAATACTTTGAGAGGAGGATTCTCAGGAGCTAGTGCAAATAGAGGTAAAGACCGGAAAATAATAAATTTGGTGAATACCTAATTAATTAGAACAGGTAGTGCATAATGTTAATTGCAGAAATGACTGAAAAACAGTATAAATGGGGAAAAAAGCCACAGAAACAATATTAAACCCTAAAAACTGGAATTCATCGAACAAGAAACTTACCAAATCGACTTCGAGGAATGAAGAGAGAGAAATTCAACAGCCTCGTATCGCTCACTGACAGCACCACCCTTTTGTTTCGGGAACTGGATGTACCGCAAAGCGCAGTTAAAGTACGCTTCAGCAGCTGGGTCCGTCGTGGCATTTTCACTCTACATCTCCGTAGTAATTAATTCCATTAAGTCCTGGATAGTATTGACGGTGATCTGGTTGTTCCCCTTCTCAAAGATACCTGAATAGGGAAGCAAAATTTCATCATAGCTATGTTGCGTCTCTTTATAGTGGTTTTCACTGTCCAACAGTATGCTATAGTAATCGAGTAATTCCAGAATGGAGTGCTTACTTGTTGAGGATTTCAATGAACAACATAACTGATCCACCACTGCCCCTAGTAGCATTAGCCATCTGTTGAGCAGCATTTGCAATCTTTAGAGCACGCTTCAAGCAAAGCAAAACCTTGCATCGCAAATAAACAAAAGAAATAAATCCTGCATTAGACTTTCGAACCAAAGCATAATTTAGCATAAAAAATCTAAAAACTCAGGCACAGGGCAAGGCCTAACAACCGAAACAGGGACTCAGGGACTTCCATCGCAACAGACTATTCTGCCTGAACGAAAAAATCAAGACTTCAGTCTAGAAACTCAAGTCAGGACTCTTAACTATGTCGCTTACGTATTCACTTGCTCTGCGATAATTTTATTTGTGAAATTCCACAAGTTTAGTAGCATACACCGGGTTTTTAAACCTAGGGGGGGCATAGAGTACTGCATTTAGGTATGACAGACTGTAGATTGCTTCAAGAACACATGCAACACCATAAGTACATCTAGGAAAGCAGCGAGGGGCAGGATGTTCCATAACAGTTATATTGCTATGAAGTGTCGGGACACGACATGGCATTTCAAAACGTAATCGAGCATTGTTTGATACAGAAAAGAAAGGTACAGACACAGACCTTTCTCCATCTCTTACACCTTCGTGATCATCAGCCCAGAAGAGATGAGAGCATGCATAGACTGCCCTACATTGATCAGGTTTCTTCAAAAGCTTTGCTGAATACTGCAGAGACCAAATGCACATGCCAACTGTCAGCACCCAAAAAAATAAAAAATAAAAGAAATAAAGAAAGAAAGCTGAACATCAAAAGGATGGAAAGAATAGTACCCCAGTGGCTTTAGTATCCCTGTTCTCAACACCAAAGATATGCATCCTTTGGAGAGTCCCTATGATTAGGTACAATGCATTGACCTGTTCTCTGGAATCCTGTCGACGTAAAAGCACAGAGAATGATATGAGCATACAGAGTACAGACTCTATGACTTATCAGTAAAGGAGTGAAGTAGTTAACACCATAAGACATCCATAAGAATACTCTCATCGATATTTCTTCTTTATATAATATGTATGCTTGAGTAAAAAATTCACAAGCGACAGGCTCTAGATCCGAGTCGTTTGCAGCCTATAACACATGAGCAAAAGATAATACAACAAGTTAAGAAATGACGAAGTTGACAGAGACAATTATACAAGCATTTGGAATAAATTGTTTAGGACATACCTCAACACATTGCAGGTACAATCGTAATGCAAGCTCAGGGCAGGTACATTTGAAAGAGCCTCAATAAGCTGAAATAATAAAGTAGGAAAAATATATTATTCAGCCATCTTTAAGATGTAGACATGAGGACTAAGAGGAAAAATAATAGATCAATAGGCCAATTCTCACAAGTACGAAAAGAAATCTTATTCTAACTATCTTTATGATGTAGGCATAAATGCTTTACACAAAAGAGTTACACAGATACGTTACGCCACGAAAGAAAAATGCACCATTTATTGCAGAGCATGTCATCTTTCTTTTCAGATGTAGTTGCATCAGAAAATTATATAAGTGCCTCTCAAATAAGATCGAAGAATCATAATCCTGACAGCAGGCAATACCGCAATATAAGCAAATTGCTTATGTTTAATTTCCTTCTGTCTCCACATTTGAACAGCTTAAGGAGAGTGGGAGGGTGTAAAACCAAACACCTTCATTGCCCTTTCCCTTTTCCCTCATCTATAGAAGATTAGTCCCAGACATTCAAAAGCATAACGCAAAATAATTACTGAAATCACATCCAAACTCACCTGGTTCAATAACTGAAAAATCTTCTTTGGTGTAGCCTCCACATCATCTCCACTTTTAGTCAGCTCCTGGTTCTCGAACCTCCTAATCAACTATTCGTAGTACATGACAATAATCACAAATGTTTATAAGTACGAAATCTCAGAGAAATGAAACAAGAAAAATAGAAAAATGTCTTCCCAAACGCCCGCTCTTGTAAATTCGAAAGAAAGAACATCAATACATGATGTGTGGCAGAGCTTTGCCCAACTTTTTTAGTTTGGCATCTCTCACCTTGAAAAGCTTGCATGATGGTTTACAAAATCAACATTATTAGTCCACCACAATTACCTCGTGCAAATAAATAATTAAAACAAAATTAGAAGGGAAAAAATCACATTATTTTACCAGTTCAAACAAATAAATCACAAATTAAACAAAAAATGAGAACATTAAAACATGAAATCTGGGTAAAATTAAAAAGCAAAATTGATGAGCTCTACGATCAAAACATCAGCAACAAACTACCCAGAAATATAAACGAAAAAAGTGGGGAAAAACGAACCTTTGTAACCAGTGTGCGATTTTTTTGTTGTAGAAATCATATTTTTCTTCCTGTACACACACAAAAACACGATGAGATAAAAAAAAATCATTAATCATCAAACAATATCATGCATGATTTTGTCATCAAATGAATCAGACAAGGCCAATCGAAAATTTAAAAGATTCTGGAAAAAGGGGCAGAAAATTTACAAATCAACCCAAAACAATCCTAATATTGATAGCCAAAAGCAAACCCTAATTCACGGCTCACAAATTTGCATAAAAAGGAGATGAACAACCTAATTTTTGCAATCAAATTACCCATAACTTGAAAACAAACCTTACTTGGAGGATCACGCTTGCGGGAGTGAGGATCTGCAAAGGAGAAGTAAGAAGAAGAGAAAACGTTTCAAGAGAGAGGTAAATCAATGGGAGAGAATCTTGGTGGGAGCGGCGGAGAGAAGAAGAGAAAGAGATGAGGAGAGTGATGCGGGGGAGCAACGGAGAAAATGAGAGAAAGAAAGGAGGAGAGTGAGTGATAGAGAGAGTGGCTACGTAGCAAAGTGCATCAATGGGTCAGATTTCAGCAAATCAACGCGCCAGATTTCAGCACAATCAACGGCCCAGATTCGAGCTTAAAACGAGGCCAGCTCACAGCCGTCCGATTTGGCATTGTTCTAATGAACAATTAAATTGCCTTAGACATTTTTATAAGGTGTATAGATTAATGGCTTACACAAATTATCATAAACATTAGGTTGTTGCATTGGAATTGTATACACTTTTCCTCTTAATCCACCAATTGTGCTAGTTAGTTTTTGTGTACTTAAGGAAGTCATAATCAATAACAATCTAATACCGCAAAACCATTAAAATTACCTTTGTGCATTTCATATTAACAAAAATATGTATATAAGAGTTGCTTTTCTTTGTACATTTCATATTAAAAAAATTATTCGATTTTGGCCAATTAATTATAAGTTCACTATTTTTCATTTCATAAATACTAAACATACGCGCTACACTTAACGATTTTGTGCCCCGCCACTCCCCAAATCCTAGCTTCGCCATTGGTTGGAGTTGTGGCCCAAAACTCTAAATTAGCAGAATATAATCGATAATATGAGATTTTGGGCAAGGTTTTTCACAATTTGACGTGAACTACTAATAACGAGAACTGACAACAATGAGATCCGAAGACTAGCTAAATGAAGTGTGGTCCGAACTTTTGTGAAAGGGGTTCACTTAAAAAAAGTAAGTCCTCTATTTCATTTGGTTCTTTGTGCCTTACAACTCGATCATTGCTTACAATTTTTACACTTTCTTGTATGGGTAAAATTTTAATAAAAAGATTATCTATGATGTGAAATTAGAGTATTTAAGGAGCGTAACTTTTAAATATTTTTGGAATATAATTTTGGAGAACAAACTTGTAAGAAAAGGATATGGATTAACCCAAGATCACATAGGAACAAGAGTTAAAACTTGTTTTTAAAGTCGAGACCACTAAGGAACAAGAGTTGTTTACACTCAATACCATAAGGAACAAAAGATTTAAACGGGTAAACCTTATACAAGGTCCAAGTTCAACAACAAAGAAACTAACAAGATTAATTTCATCGAAGTTGGATGTCCCTTACAACCTAAATTCAGCCCCTTATATAGGCTCTTAAGGAAAGATGAAAAGAGTCACTTTAAAACTAATCTTTAAAGCATGCATAAATGTATAATTAAAAAAACTATGGGTAGTTAATTTTTTGTATATGAGATGTTTAAAAAAAGACGAAGGGAGTAATCCCTTTTGTTAGTTCAAGTGGTAAACCAAATGGGGAAAAAACTATGGGTAGGGATTTAGAAGCAAAACTTTATACTATTACAAATTCATTCAAATACTTGTTGGTCGCAAGGCACCAACTTTCCCCTCTTTTCACACAACCCTTGCTCAATAACCGAATTAACTACCTCCCCATAATTATATCTTAGTGACATCCTCCCTAAAATCTTATGAAATTCCTTTATACAACCCCCTCTCCTCTTTCGATGTTCACCAAGACCTCTTTTAACCCCACTTAACCCAGCATCTACTTCTTTCACCCTTTTAACTTCCGCCACTTCATTCCTTGCATCGCCCCAGTCCCTAACTCGCTTTGCACCAACAAGAATCGGGCCACGCCCAATTACGTCCGCAACCACAAAATTCATCAATATGTCCTCACAATTATGCATTTCATCAACCACCCCTCTCAACTTCCTAATTTCTTTCTCCAAGCCCTCACTCCCACAACTATACATATACAAGTACTCCACATTGACCATCATAAACTTGGTCAACACAATCGAATACCGATCCGGATGGACCGTGTAGATCCAATCTTTCGATCTCAAATCCAAGCCGTGCGATCTCGCGAATAACCCAATCAAACGATCCTCATTTACTTGCCACACCCCAAACGCAAACTCCACAGACTTTGCATCCACCTCAACATCATCATCACATATTAATACGCCACGTGTCTTAATCCAACGGCCAGGAATAAATCTCGAATTCAAACTCTTCGATCTCTGTGAGATCACTTTAACCGGTGCACCCGAGCTGTATAGGAGCGACAAATTCCTGGAGAGAGAAGCTAGCGTTTCCGCCGGCGTCGCCGGGTTTCCCCAATTCACGACGACGGCGGCGATCACCGGTGACGCAGCGTAGGCGCCGGCAATTTCGCTTAGGAGAGGAATCCGGAGCTCCGAATAGCCGTTGATTATAACCGTCAATTGATCGGAGCGAAGAAATCGAGCTTCTATTGAAGTTCTGTTGCCGCATATGTTTGATTTTGTGGAGAGAGAACGAAGAGAGAGAGTTGATTGCTGAAAAGTAAAGAAGAAGACACAGAGGAGAGAGAACGTGGCGGCAAACTTTTGAGTTTCCATTGGAGGGAAAGTGAGTGAGAGAGTGTTTGTTTCGGAGGAGAGAGAAAATCAGGGTGAAATTAGCCCCAAATGATGTGAAATTAAGGGTTTAATTTGTGGTTTTAATGAAAATTTGGGGCTCTTGACTTATACTCGCTCTATTCTTTACGTTCTATTTGAATTAGTCGTACATATTTAAATTAAACGTTGTACATATTTAAATTAAACGTTAGCGACTTAAATGAAAGGAGGAAGCATCATCCATTTCTAATTTTCTATTGTGATGGAATGGCAGTGTTGTGATTTCAGTGGATATTGAGGGTGATAAATTGAAGGTTTTGTAGGTTTGTTATATGTGGCTTGTTTTGACTTATAGTGCTACTGCTAAGTTGCTAACTGATAACTGACAATGGCTGCTCTTGTGCCAACAGTGAAGTTGAGCTTCTTGCAGAAGACTCCAATTTCTTTGAATACTGTCAAGAGGAGAGTGTTGAAGCCTAGTTTTTGCTCTTCTGTCCAACAAGTGGAGCAACAGGTATGCCGTTTTTGCCTTGTGGTCTCTGTTCACGTAAAGATCATTTGTGGTCGATGTTAGCTAGATTAGCTGGTAAAATTTCGTAATGGTATGGATCATCTTTTGCGTTTGGCCTGTGTGACCGAATTAATCTGTGTTTTTGGCGTTGATATGTGTATCATTCTTTTTGTGGTAGAATGTTTGGTATACAGGTGAAGTTTGTGCCGGTGTGATTTTCCTGCAGAATTCTAAAAAAGCAATGTTCAACTGTAAATCAATTCAATTCTCTTCTTGATTTGGTTGAGAGAGCTGTTCAGATGTGATATATGATCACTTGATTTGGGACTATCAATATATGGTGCTGGTTTTATTGTGGGATTATTGTAGTGGTGCTTTATGCTTCATCAAGGTGAAGACTGAAGAGTAGACTATCGTAACCAAGGTTTGTGTTTGAGGATACAAGGACGTGAATTACGTGATTGCTTTGGTTACGAATATTTAGTGGTTGCTCTCGAGTTGGAGAGGCAAGATAAGGCACATTTTTAGGGGCTTGTGCCAAGAGTCATTATTTTTTGCTTCATCTTTCTCTAGGGAATTGGATTATATGGTATGTAGTTTCCTTAAAAGAACTTCACTGCCAAAGTTTTCATCTCCTAGTTGATAGAGTACCTGAGCCTGGAATTACGGACATATTAAAATTTTACCTGGGGGTTGTTGTAATAGACCAATTGAGTGGGGAAACCAATCGCTGGAGATGAATGGAGGGGAAAACAATTTCCTAGCATATCAAATGATTCTTTTGCAATGGTAGACTAAGCATGACAATTGATAAGGTTTGTAAGTTTTTGGCGTAAGTAATTGACTTATTGAGTCTGGATTTTTCGACATATATGGACTACAAAGTACGTGGAGGTTGTCGGATAGAGTAATTGAGTGGACAAACAAATTGCAAAAGATCCAAGGAGGGTAAACAATTCTCTAAGTTATCAAGTAAATTCTTTTGCTATGGTGGACAAGCAAGATGGTTGATTATTGTATGAGTTTGTGCCTTTACTAACCAGTGATGGTCATCAGTTCCTATACTCTCTCTGATCATAATAGCTCACTTTTAGTCTTTCAGTTACCTTATCTGCTTCTTACCTTCCTTTTAGTATTATGTGATGTGATTGGCTCAACCTTCCTTTTATCATTATGTGATCATATTTTTTTTGTTTTGTTTTTGGGTACATTGGAGCAGCTAATGCTGCGGGGATGGTATATGTCATATGAAGATTTGAAACGTGAAATCTCTATCACTAGGCCAATGTTAACCCTCTTATTCTTTTCCTCTTTAACAGTTATTTCTTCAATATCATCATTGCAAAGTGAGAATGTTAAACCTTCCTCAAGAAGAACTAGCAACTCAATCTTCCCAGTAGTCGATCTGTATAGAATAGATGTCATTTCAAGTTCTTTTTAGCAATAAAAACCTAACAGTGGGTTATATGTGTTTCCTTTAGAAACTTCTTCCTTGTGACACAGTGACATGCAAGTTTGAAAGGCGAACTCCTTGAAGAGTTTTCTCTGTTGAACTTTTTCTATGACACTGAGGATGTGGTTACCTCTCCATTGAAGCCTGTTATGACTACAAATTGGAAGTCAAATTCCTCTCAATCTGCGATCTTTTTGCTGGACTATGGCTTTGAGAAAGATATATACCTGTGATAAATTGCACCTGTTATATTCCAATATTTGGTTCATATGCTGGAAAACAGTGAATGTAATAAGCATCTCTTCCTTCATTTATAGCTTTCTCTTACACTTTGGCTTTGGTTGACTGCTGTGCTCGAGGAGCAAGGGGTCTGTCCCGCCTCTGAACTTGATTTTTTCTAGATGAAGTTTCTAGGTTTAGGGCTAAATAAATAGAAGTTTCTTTGGAATTTGGTTGTGTTTGCTATATTCTAGTGCATTTTTGAATGAGCAGAAGTCACGACTTTGTTTTGAGGAGGTTGTTTCCCTTGCTTGTGTTTGGGCTAAGGTTGCAAATGTCTTAATAGAAACCCTTTAATTCTTGTGCAAAATAGTTGTGCAATTTTGTAAGTATTTTAGAGCATTGAGGAAACCGTTTCTGATTTGCTTCGCTATTTCTATTAATGAAAATAATTTTCTTATCAAAAGAAGGAAAAAGAAAACCTAAAGGTGCGTAACTATCGGTGAAAGTGGTGTTATAGATTTCACATTCTCTCCTACGGAAAAGAAGTATGAAAAAGGATTCATGAATATTATAGGACCAAGATGGGAAAAGAATAAAAACAATCTTTACTGAAGCTGAGGTAGTTCTAGCCTCACATTGGTGGATTAACTAGGCCTGTGGGATAGGTTATGTAGCTCTGCGGTTGTTGTTTTATTGTGCTACAGTGCTAACTTAAAGGTTTATATCAACTTTCTGTTTTGCTTTCATTAACGAGCTTTGCTTATTATTTCATCTAAAACGATTGTGATATAGGAGGAGAAGCTTGGTATTCTGTGTAAACCCTGCAATGGGGCAGGATGGCTGCTTTGTGATTTCTGCAATGGACAGAGAATTAACGTGAAGTCCCCAACTAACAGAATCTACCGTCGATGCCCATCATGTAAAGCGGTAAGTAAGAAAGTGTATTGTAATACTCTAAAGCCTAAACACCTCAAGTTTGAATTTTGAGCTTGCTTTCAGCACACATAATTTGGTAATATCAAGGTATACAATTGGTCTTCCATTCTTGCTGTGATTTCGTTTCTGGATAGTGATGCCTATCATCACATTATGAAAGTAACAATCTAACTCTGAAACACAGAATTTGGAAAATGGTGTATATCTAGGGACTGCTAAAATGGCTCTCTTTCTCTGTCTGGCTTAATAAGCTAAAGTACTCTCGCTAATAGGACTCTGTTTATCTCTATTCTTTGAGTGTTGAAATTCTTTTGTAGGTGGTGGTGGCGCCCCCTTGAACTCTTGTATCTTCTTTTTGTTATCTAGGCTAAACTTTTCGACCAAAAACAATAGGGCTTCCTTTCATGCCAATCCTTCTTTCTTGTATCTGTTTACTTGTCATTTATGGATCATAATATTTTCTGTAAACTAAAGTTGTATCTGATTTTCTACTACTAGTTTCACCCCTTGAAATATGCCTTGAGAGTCTTCTTTTTCTTGCCATAAACTTTCACTAAAACTCTTGCTGAGGGACCTGGAGAGGGTGAGAGACAAATTGGCGCAACTATTTAGAATCCCAGTCATTATTTGTTTAGCATTGTGGGAAGTTCAGAGTTCATATACATTTTGGTGATGAAGTCCCGATGAATATTGCATCAATCATATGTTCTTCAGAAAATTAGCCTGTAACCTCCGGGGTTTTTTTTTTTTTTTTTTCTGTCCGTCAAATGAAAAATTATGGACTCTATTATTCTGCAGAAAGTAAATAAATTATGAATGAATACCTTTCAGCGAGCAGCATGCAATTAACTCCACCTGGTCATGATGTCTAGCAGTTTACTTGTATTAGTACATATATCATAATCTATGCAAAGTGTATGCTTTTTGTCTCATCGATTATATCCAAATGAGTTTTGCATGTAATGTAGGAATTTAAACTTTTGCTTGCAGACTGGATACATCTTGTGCTCAAACTGTAAAGTTTTCAAATGTGTCACGTTTCCTGATGAGAGTGATGTTGACAAGCTTTGATTTTGAAGGTCTTCATCTTATGGTGAATAGTTTGTGCTTGACGAGGCAATCTTATATATTGCAGTAATGAGGCATGACAGATCCAAGGTTCGAAGATGAGCCCTCTTTAGTCTTCTCTACCTTGTTTTTGACAAGCACATATATGCAATATATTAACTTCACCTAAAAGGATCCCGTCCTAATTACAAATTAAATCTTCAAGTAGTTATTATTTTCTGTTTCCAGTTTCTCTCATGTTTGTACAGAGATACTGCACTGTTCAATATATACAGTACATTCTTGTGATTCTGTTGTCTAAAAATATGGCTTATGCAATTGTTTGTGACCTCTTTTTTCTGTTCTAAATGAACACTTCCATTCCCCGATCACTTTAGTGGTACTTGGTATGTTGTTGTGTCAGTTTCCCCCAATTTCTTAAAAGGTGACACTACCATCTTTATCGAATAATTTGACTCTCAATGATCACAACAGCATCAATTTTGGTATTACAACAATTACAACGAAGTTAAATAAAACTGCACCTCTACAGTATATGGCTCTTCAGTGGGTTGAATTGATTGTTAATTAGACTTCGGGATGATTGGCATATAACCATATACCAAGAACCTAATACCAGTGCATTTCTTTGTCTGACAGAGTTAATATTCTAGTCCTTTCACCTATTTTTCACTATCATCTTGCGTTGTAAAAAAGAACAAATGTTCGGCATGCGTCTTCCTTACCTGTTTGGTGGTTAGATTGCATTCTGTGGTCCCTGGTAACTGTAAGACCTATAAGTAGACTACCTTTAGAGAGGCTCAAATCTGGTGATCATCAACTGTCATGTTTGTGTTTGTTGTTGTAGGGATCGAACCACCCTGTTCTTATTCATTGTTAAGTCTGTCTAAGTTTCAAGGCACTTATGCATCAACTATTTGGCGGCATTTGCAGATAAACTGAGTATTCAAAGGAATTACAGACATCTTTTAGATCCTATGTTCTCACATTGGCAAGCATGATTGACAGTTTGCTACACTTTCATCTTATTTTAGGGTTTTTTTTTCCGATATTAAATTCAATCTCTGTTTTCTGGATATATCGATTCACGTAATGCAAGCCCACCCCGCTCCAAACTAGGCAAGCGCATGAGTAGTAAAACATTTAGTACAAGATTACTTTGATTGTCTCAGTTGACTAATGAGTTGCCTGAAAAGTGAATTGGTTTTGGCATATTGATTTTTGGTTGATTTAGCTTGCAGGAGCCTAGAGTATCCAGCTGAAATGCATAGCCATTTTTGGCCATGTTGTTACTACTACTTATTGGAGGCTTGTAAGGGCTCTGTATCAGTTTTTTATTTAGACAGCTTACAATGTTATTGATTGGTTTTGTTGGACATTCTTGCTCTTGAATGTCATTGTTCCATTTCTCTGTGCCAATGAATATATAAGTAGGTGCTTGCTACCCCAGGCCAGTCACTCAAATGTAGCTTTCTATGTGACACAGTACTATATTTCGATGGAGTAAGGAGGCAGATAATAGGCTCGGAACAAGATAAGAAATGCATCTTGTTTGGTTCTGAACTTCTGATAGCCTGGGCTAAATGCAGGTTCTTTAGAGAATGTTTTGTTTTCTGCCTTTATATCCTTCTTTGTTGGTTAATGGTAATTAGCCTCTTATATGTAATGTATATCCTAAACAAGATTTCAATTATAGCTTTAACCAGGAACTGCACACCTGGCCGAGACATTAGTGCAACTTAGACTCTGTCAGATGTGAAGCATCCTGATTTCTATAATTTAGCAGCATCTCTGAGCCGGGTAGGGCTTGATTGTTGATGTGTAGCAGCGCATCGGAGAAAGCAGATGTTATAAGATGCTTCAAGTTCTTATCTGAATCCTTTTAGGAAATTCATAGTGCCTGGACCCTTTTCTCAGTTTCACAAGGGCTGACAAGTTGTTTTAGGCCTTATGGAACCTCTGGTGTTTCTTGATGTGTAAAATGATCACTTCAGCTATTTGGTGTTTAAAGTTGACCTTTCTCGAGCTCCCAATTGTTTGCATGTCTGTGAGTGATTCTCAATAGGATGATGACATTAGCAGGTTGTGATTTAACTATGACCCTCTTGCTCCATATGACAGTATGTTTTAGCTGTTCTTTTCTGCTGGTTGATACTTTCCCTAAAAAGTTTTCAGCTGGTTGATACTATGACCGTTTTGCCCCATATAAAGTAAGCTATTTTTCAGTTGAAACTTTTATTTATGACCATCAGCAATGGGATCCTGGATCAGGTTACAATCACTATTGATCAGATCAATTATTTGAGCAGAACAAACTCCATTTTCCTGTTCAACCTTAAATTACTCATCCTTGAGAGTTTTTTTTTTTTTTTTTTTTTATTATTTTTTTTTTTTTACTGTCGTTCTGTCATGTGTTTTACCAACTATCACCAATTTCTTAAAGGCATCTGCTATGATTGGCTTCTGAAGTACATTCATCAGGAAAATGTCTTCTGAAGTCTGCAATAGAGTACTTGCTTCTGCCCGTCAGGTCAACTACAAATTCCACATGCGCCAAAGGTATATTTGCCATGTGCTCTATGGCTTAGACTTGATCGAAATTTATTATTTTTCACGAAAGCAGATGAACCTTTAAATCCTCTGATAGATCTGAAGTCAAACAGAATTTTATTTGTTTTATATCTTGAAATTTTTATGAGATCATGTGAATCAATAAATAGAACATGAAGTTGCTGATTTTGCACTGTACTCTGGCAGAACTCAAGGTAAATGGTTCACCACCTGCATTATTTGGTGCTTACATAATACTTGTCAGACCCACATTGGATACTTACTGCCTCATTATTGAAGGAAATAATTTTATGGAAACCTTGATGCTAGCGTCCTATTGTACGGTAATCTATGAGCCTAACAACTTACCAAGAGGGTCTTTTGTTGTTAGCTAAATATAGTTTGGCCAACTGTCACTCTCTTTTGTTTGCAAACTAAAAATAGTTGGTCAACTGTCACAAGTTCTAAATTTGATCTTTTAAAGATCCTATGTAGCTGACTGTGTTTGGATATCTGTTTTATATCACATAATCTGGTTAAGATATGTTAATTCTTGAAGGCACTAAAGACAAAATTTGATAATTCAGAAACCTGGGCTTGTTATTGGTGAATGAAGCTTTTGTTAAAACCTTGTTTTATGGTCTGTGATCCGGAATGTCTATTGTGAGTACTTGACTTCTGTATTTTGATGATTGATATCAGAAGCACAATGTAACGGTTTGTTTGATTAATTTATAAGACTGTCGTTTGATTAAGATTCCATCGATTGATGAATGATGATGAACAGATTTTAGGATGCTTATGATGAATGTTCTTCTGTCTCGTGTGATGCATGGTGTAGAGTCACTTTTCTTTCACCCTGTTAATGGAAAAGAGAGAAATAGAGACGTGAGGTGTTTTTGAATCAATCTCCTGTAGTTTATGATCAGCAACAGCTGACCTTTGGTACCTAATAATGCTAATTTTCATTTCCAGCTTGGTCAATTAGGCTCGTATTATGCGTAGTGTGCTTCTATGGGATTGCCAACCTACATTGAAATGCATAGCCCTTCTGAAAGGAAAAGTTGCTTATAGATGTGACGTCATGCCTCAGGTATAGCTTATTGTTGAGCTGTGTTTCTATGTAAGTATTGACTGTGAAGGACTCACTCATGATTTAAAACCAATGATGATGAAAATGCTTTATGTGGTGCATCACTTTGTATGAGATACTAAGCACAGCAGTTGTGGTCGTATGGATGTGGTATGTTGAAGTCCTTGACCTTGCCATTTCGTTTCATTTTAACAATCTGTTTGCTTTGGTGCATGTGAGATGCCTACCGTAGATCTAGTAATGCGTGATGATATATTCTTAACGTAAATGAAGGCATTTTACATTGCATGACTCAGGGAAGAATCTAGAGCTATGGCTCCGTTGTCTTTGTTCCTGCCTTTTTGGACTTTGTTCATCAGCTTATCTGTTTATACTAGTATTTGATATGCCTGTTTAAACTCATATCTCAGTAAACTGTGTTTACATTTAGGCTCCTGGCTTTTTGAATTCTCATGTCGAATTTTACTAAAGAAAAGTAATGCATGAGCCGGGAATTGAAAAGATACGGCTACTTGTACATCTGTACTCAGAAGTCGAGTAAATGCCTATTACATTTTGATACCTTAACTCGTCAAAATACTTGGGAGTTTTGGACTCTTTGGTTACAAAATTCATCTGCTGTCTCACGCTCGTTCGCCCTTTCCCCTCCTATTGAGATATAAAATGAAAGAGGTGAGCTACATATGATTGATTTATCTGCACATTGGGCTTGGAGGTTGGAGGGATTTAGAGAGACTCTGATTCTCTATTGAGCCACATACAATGCCGTCATTTCTGCTATATTTAAGTGATTGCTTGCCATATGGACTGTTCTTTGCCTCAACCCTCCTCAAGATGTTCTCAAACACCTCCACTTCGCAGGGGATCCTGAGAATGCCTTCCTGCTGGAACCCAAATTCTTCCTCGGCTTCTTTCAGCAACAAGCAAAATGCCTGATGCTTCAAGTAGTTTGTTGGGATGACAAATCGCTTCATCTCCTCTCCAACATGAACAGCCAGGAAGCCTTTTGGTACGGCACTGCTCGACACTGCGCTGGTGGACAGGTCAGTGAACGAGAGTGTTCTCTTCAGAAATTTAATACCTTTGATGCTGTTGCTCCTACTTAAAGAGCCTTTTTTTGCATTGTTGCTGCTGTTGTTGTTATTGTCCTTGTTGAAGATGTTGTTGTTGCTGTTGCTCCTACTTAAAAAGCCCTTTTTCGCGTTGCTGTTTTTCTTATTGCTGCTGTTGCTGCTGCTGTTGTCGTCAGTGTTATTGTTGTTGTAGTTGATGAGGTTGTTATTGCTGTCGCTCCTACTCAACGGAATCTTCTTAGGGCCGTTGTTGCTCATGTTGTCCCCTCTGTAGTCATTGCCACTGCTGACAGTGGCATTAGCGCTGCTTGCTTGAATCCTCCATTTTTTGAGCATCCGCTTGAGTTTGACAATGTCACTAATTTTGTTGGACTGTTTAGAGGAGTCCATTTCTGGGTGTTTTA
The DNA here is from genome assembly GCA_963680865.1 of Spergularia marina. Lineage (NCBI taxonomy): Eukaryota > Viridiplantae > Streptophyta > Magnoliopsida > Caryophyllales > Caryophyllaceae > Spergularia > Spergularia marina. The sequence continues at coordinate 14,942,642 of OY804554.1, forward strand.
TGTGTTTATGAAAAAATAACCGTGCTAATTACAATGTTTGCTTTGGCTTGGTGATTTAGTTCTATTTGAACCCCCTACTTATAGCAGGATTCAGTCTTTGAGCATTTATGACCACTCTCAGTTGTTCAATGCTACATTATTGCATTCATGATTCATCTAGGGTGAAATTTAAGGATATTAAAATAATTAGTGTAGTAAACTAGTAGCAATATTAGAATATTGCAAGGGATCAACAGGCCCTCTCGGTGAAAATTTCATTAAGGGGTATCAATATTATATTATACCTTGTTTTTAAAGGCGAAACATATGATCCTAGTTTGGTGCGTTGAAATTCGTTCAATTGTATTTCCTCCGTTTCATTCATTTGTTTACGTTGGGTTTTTCTCCTTACAAAACCAGGCCCGACGTAAACAAATGAATGAAATGGAGGGAGTATTATTGTTCTTAGATGATGTATGACTAACTATCATTAATGAATTGTCCTCACTTGAAAAAAAAAAAAAAAGATTTGTTGAGGAGGTAAGAATTTCAAAAGCTGCACTTTTATTTTATTTTTTTCTCTCTGGGTTTTTGTAATCTTCATCTTTAATCACACTATATTTTACTCTAAACTTGTCATTCCTCCCTCATGATCACTCCCACATTCTCTTCCCGAATCTAAGCTTACAACTCACATGGTTAGACCTTAATGATGAAATGGAGAGATTCTAGGAGCTTAATTAAGAGCCTCTGCTTATATTTCTGAGATCGGTGTATTTTAATTTTATTTATTTCCTCCGATTTTAAAGAGATTTTCCTCTTTCTCTTTACAGTTTTTAGTTGTCATGTTAGGGACTACTTGTAGACTAAATGGGAGAATCATTTATCGTAAAATCAAATAAAGTTGGTAAACTGTATTGCAGAATAAAATATGTACTAACTTTTACAATAAGTGAATGATTTATTTGATATGAAAGTAGATCTCAACATGACACCTCAAAACTACAAATAGAAAGAGGAAAATCACTTTGAATCGGAGAAAATATTTATTAGAATTATTATTGTTATTTTTAAGAACTTTTGATGTTAAAAAGTCCAAATGGTAATTTTCTGATTTTCTTGCTCACAAATTTGAAACCAAGCTAAATATTCTGCTCACAGTTTTAGAAGGTTTTCATATAGATGTAAATTTTTTGAACTGGAAAATGCAATATTTGTCACTGATTGTTGAAAAAGAATGTCGAAACGCGGAGTTTCTACTACTACTCATGTTTGATATGAAGCGACTCACTAAAGTAAGTTGTATTCGGCAAATTTTGTACTCCGATTATATATTACATACGATGATCACTGTAATTTGAAAGCTTTACTTACGTAGCTAATGACTATAAATGAGTTTTAACTACGATCTATAAATATCAACATGTACGACTCTCTTATAACTTCCATTGGCATATTGACTACAATGTCGAGCTCATAATTTATGAATTTTTGAGTTTTGATTTTTAAAATGTTTTATGAATTCTATATCTTTCTACTCACGGTATTCCTTTTTATAATTTTGTGAACAGATGCTTATTATAAAACAAATATTTTGCTGTGGTGAAATATTTCAATTAATTGACCATCTCATCTTTTACAGCATGCATGCTCACTGCTAACAGTTCTTCTAATTGAATAATAGTTACAGATCCTGAAGATTAACCGACTAAACTGTCAATACCCATGTGGATCTGGTACAATTCCGTTGTACGTCAATACTTTAATTGCATATGCTTTCTTCAAGTACAAATCTCTTCCAATTTCCATACCCACCTCAAAAGTTGTGTACGGACTCGAAATTTGCTGAGATAATCTGACTTGTGTGAGTAAGAAATTAACCAAATGGGTCAAGAAAGCTTAGTACTGGAAAATCTAATACTATATATTAAAACCCGAAACCGAGTCTTTCCTAAAACGATACTTGACATTTATTAATTGGATTGAACATAAAAATAACATTAAATATAATTATCGGTTAAAATATGGTAATAAATTATCATAGAGTAGTATAATATAGCTAATTTATGGAAAATAATTATTAAGGTAATTTATTTGAACAATGATAAGCCGTAGTATAGTATAACTAATTTATGGAATATACTAGTAATCATTATGGTAATTTATTAAAACAAAGATAAGCCAACATTTTTCTTATATAGTGAGTATAAACAATATAAATATATAGCCCGGACGTGGTACGGGCATGCAAACTAGTTATTCTATAGTCCCAGGAGTAGGTACTCCTGCTGATGTGGTGCTGAGGTGGTATTCCACTTAAAACCGGCCAACAAAATTAGAAGGAGAACCGACCAAGTCGAACTAACCCGGTTCTATTCAAATTACTCAATTCTCTCGCCTCCTCACTCCTACCCAAGCCACCGCCGACGTAACACCCACCACCGCCGATGTCATCGACGGCGACATCATGATGGGCGCTGGACCATCTCTCTCCGGCTTACCATAATCGAATGCTACGCAACTTCTTGCCGGCGACTACGTTCTCTGACGACGACAATGGCGGCAGTGGAATTGCTCGTCGTTTCCGAAATTAATGCATACGGTAATTAATGCTGGTAATTACATAGGAAAATGTAAATTGAAATTCACGATGAATTGATTTGGGTTGTAAACTTGGGTGAATGTGGCAAGTTTAGGATTGACTGAACTACTGAAGGAATTGAAGTCTGGTCTTTGGGTTGGACGAAGCTTATAATATTTTGATTTTTGGATTAGGCTTGACTTATTACGGAGACGATAATGTTGTTGCAATTTTAGGGATGCCTTTCATCCATTGCAATTTAAGGGATATATGATGTACTTCAAGGGTGTTAAAAATGTACTGAACGTACGTATGTATTGATTACGTAATTTAACCGACGTGTAATTATGCACACTAACATACTCCGTATTAGACTATATACTTTAATGTCTAAATTGTATGATTTAAGGTCAAAATTATATTACTTACAGTTACGTCAAAATCATGTACTTTAATGTTAAAATCATGTATTTTAGGGTATTGATTACGTAATTTAACGTGTAAATTATGTATATTAACGTATGAACTAATATATTTTAAAGTATCGGCTATGTACATCAACATCTAAATTATGTATTTTAGCATCTAGGTTATGTACTTTAGCGTTTAAACTATGTACTTTAGCATCTAAGTGATGTACTTTAACGTATCAATTATGTACTTTATTGTCTACCGAGTAAATTATATAATTAATCATATCGGTTATGTACTTTAGCATATCAATAATGTACTTTATCGTCTAAGATATGTACTTTAACATATCAATAATGTGCTTTAGCGTTACTTAAATCACTATATACAGAGTAAACTATATATAGTGTTAAAAACAAATAAACAATGTACTTTTGCATTAAAATTCAGTCCTTTAAAGTCAAAATTATGTACTTTAATTTAACATCAAAATCATACTTTACCGTTAAAATCATATACTTTAATGTCAATGTTATGCACTTTAACGTTAAAATTATATTAGCGGTTATGTATTTTAGAGTATCAATTACGTACTTTAGCATTTAAGTTATGTACTTTAAAAGTATTAACTTTGTCCTTTTTATACGGTTAATATCTAAATTATGTACTATCATTGACTCTGTATGTACATGTATTTTAGCTCATAATTGTTTAGGTCTAAATTATGTGACGTCAAAATTATGTGTTGTAACGTACAAAGTATCAATTTTTAACGTCTAAATTAAGTATTTTAACAAATTTAGCCTAAAGTTTGTATACTTTAATATACAAATTTATGTACTTTAGCGTAAAGTTTATGTACTTTAACGTATTTATTGAAAAATTTATGTACATTAGTATACAAATTTATGTACTTTACCGTAAAGTCGTTTATGTACTTTAATGTATCAGTTATATACTTTATTGTAAAATTTATGTACTTTACTATACAAATTTATGTACTTTACCGTAAACACTTCTAAATCCCATCAAACTTTAGACTTTAAGTTATGTACTTTAACGTAACTTAAAGTATAATTTATGTACTTTAACGTATAATTTATGTACTTTAACATAGTTATGCATTTCAAAGGTAAAAGTCATGTACTTTAACTTATCCATAATTTCATTTTACATACTGTATTAAGTATGTAATCTAACATATTGATTGTGTATTTTACCGTCAAAATGATGTACTTTAGCATTACGCAATTAGCATGTCACTTGTATAATGTACGTACAACTAAAGAAAAAGTAAAGTAATAATAATAACTAATATTATAATTGGTATAATAATAATAATAATAATAATAATAATAATAATAATAATAATAATAACAAAATCAAAACAACTCTTTGCTACATTTTTTACTGCCATCTATTTCTCATTTCTCTCTCCTCTAGTCCTCCCATGTTTTGACTTCCATTTCCATTCCCCTTATCTTCATCATTTCCTCCCTCTCCTCCTTCTCCTCCCCACTCTAACCCCCGATCCCAAACTCTTCACACCAAATTGACTTTCGTCAGACCACTGCAGGGGGAAAAAGTGATGGTCGGAGTGATGTTGCCGACCCTCAGAGCTATTGTATCGCCGGTTACGAACGTTGCTGGTTGGATGTGTCACGACCCCGGCGTCTGGGAGCGAGGGAGTGGTTGCGCGGGGCGGAGGTTAGAGGTAGGTAAATAGATCTGGGTTGTTTTTTCGAAATAAAGCGGTTTAGGTTGTTTTTTTTTTTTTTTAATTTTCGGGTTTTCTCAAAAAACCGTTACATGGCGAAAAACCATGACGTGGCAGTGCAGGACTACCTACTCTCGGGAGTAGGGTATACCAGCCGCTTAGTAATAAGTTTAATTTACTGTGTTTGACTAATCATTGTTCTAATCCCATCCCCATTACTACTACTTAACTCATCCATGCTGTGCATTAATTTTGTGTACTAGTACTTGTAGCTACTTTCATATGATTAGCACATGTGTTTCGAGTTTTCAAGACGGAATCTTTAGTGATCTCATTCAAATTATCTCGTCAGAATATGTTACTATCGCAAATTAGTAAGAACTTGGTAAAAGTGGTATACGCCTAACAAATGAGGCAATATAATCATATGGTAGGATCAAAATAACGTATATTGGTATATGCAACATAATCTTGAGTTCTGTTTTATAATAAGATCTTAATTAATAGCGATTAACGAATACCCTTTGAGTCCATATATACAACATAATCTTGAGTTCTCACAATGTTGATTATTTTTTGAGATCATACAATGTTGATTATATTGATGGCGCACCTAGTCTTGGTGTATAACTAATATTGTAATTAGTGTCTTATTCACTACCTGCAGTTAAAAAAAATATGGACTTAGATAAAGTGATCAGTTTGTGAAAAAGCCACAATTCTCTTTAGCTTGTTGCAGACCTAGAAATATATGTTAGGATGAAGTTGTTGGAGAAATGAATCTCCAAGCTTAGTTTGTGACAATAGGGAAAGGGGCGCCCCGCTGGTGATGCAGCGGAGCGCGGATGTAAGGGAAAGAAGGATGTGGTCAGAAGGTCCATGGCGGACTGCGGACGATGGAAGGCAGACCGCGGAACGGGACCGGCGGACCGCCGATCGCGTGTCGGCTGATTTCTGCGTTTATTCCTTATTTCTAATCCGTGTTGATCTCTTTCTTTACTATATAAACTAAGTTATATCATGCCCTAAAAGACACACAAGAATAAGAGGAACATAAAAATCGTGAAAAATAGAGGGTACGGAGATTGAGCATGAAAGGGTATTCGGGATCGGTTATATCAACCGGATTTCTTCAGTGCAGAAGAGGTTCGGTGTTGTGTAACCTGGAGGGCGACCGTTATGAGGAGTTTGCATCGTGGCTCGGCGAAATCGTCTTTAAGTACAGAGATACTAGTGGTCTCGGCACAGCAATTGCATTACTCCAATCGATCAGATAAGCCAGATTAATTCCATTATTTCCAACAGAAGTTTGATCGTCTAATTGAACGATTTAATTGGAGTGAGTTAGTGAAAAATTATGGTTATGTCGCCAGAGTCAAACTAGCTAGATAGCCTAGGATGCTTCATTTCAGATAGACACCATTCTTCATATCTGATTGGTTCGTTTTGCTACGTTTTATATGGGATTGAGAACTGTGAGAGACCCTAACCCGTTTGACATAGCTTACTCTAAATTATTATATGGCAGTTTATGTGACTCATTATTATTTTTGGATACTTTGTACGCTTTTATTGCTCTCAAGCAGTAATGATTTCATGAGCCGGTATTTGGATGCGGAAAATACAAGGGTGTGTTTAGAAGGATTGGATACTGTAGTATAATCCAGCTAAAAGCTTCTTCCCCACAAAGAAGTATTGTGAATGTTAAAATGTTATTAAAAGATTTAGTGAGAACTAGTTTATGTACCCGTGCAAAATTGCACAGGTTGTTATATAATATAGATAACGATTTATTTGTATACAACGTTTTATTAATTATTCAAATAATTAATGGGTGCACATTAAAAAAAAAAAAAATTGGGAGAACAACGTGAGACTTGTCAAAATCTGTTTATTAGTCACAAGTTCGCTTTTCAAGACCCGTAATCCGATAATTTTGAGAGAACGTGCTATTTTGGAGTCATGGACCCATATTTTATAAGTAGTGTAAGTCGAAGATAACGTGAGAGAAAGAAATTTAGGTAGTAAAAGGAAGTTATATGATATTAGTAATGACTCATTCTTGTATTATAATTTGTTGTGTTTTATACTCAGGCAATATGACAAAAAAAAAAAAAAAAAAAAACAGTTGGTGTACATGAAAAAAAGAAGAATATATAATGTTAGACATGTCAAAGTTATTTCTTTTTTAGTTGCGAACTCAATTTTATGACCATTGACCACTATTTTTGGGTCATCAACCCGTTTATATGACCTCTGAGGCAATGAGTCATATAAACCCAAACTTGTTTTAACACATATATTTAGTGTCAAATTTGATTCAACCCGTTGATTTGTAATTGAGTTAAGACGAAAATAATCCAAAACGGGTTAGAAGAATATACACAATTAGTGTAAAAATTCAAAAACTATATCTACGTTTAGTCTTCGTTTAAAGGACACTTGTTGGATGAACGTCTCCTTTTTGTTCCCTCTGATTGATACGCGATAATAAGAAAACAAATTGACTGCCCTTTAGCTTTGGTGGAATGGTAAGTAAGTGTTCAAATATCAATTCTAATTTCAATCACAAGTTTTAATCGGTTTAAAATCTGTTGTACTATTCTTAATATTTCAAATGCAGCTCTTTCTTTTCCCGTTTTTTTATTAGAATTGTTCATAAACTGTTTTTGTAGGCCATGAACCCGCTTCTTGTAGGCTATGATCTTGCTTTTCAAGACCCATGGTCCTTTCGACTTGAACCCGCGGCCGATTTTCGTACTAATTATACTACTACCTAGTTTATTGGCCCGTGCAAAATTGCACGGGTTGTTATATGAAATTGGTTATAATTTTATTTTATTACTCATAATTAACACAAAATATTAGGACTGTAAAAAATATAACCGACCAGATGTGACCCGTTGTTCAAGGTTAATACCCATTTTTTTCCTAATAAAGTTCTGGCCATAAATAACTCGAACCCGTTTTGACCAGTATTCTTTTGGGTTAAACATGAGATGACCCGTTGTCCTAGTTTTTCTAAAATTAAGACGAAAAGAAACGTGTTTAATTTGGTATCATCTTAGAGAAGTTATGTTTGATTCAATAAAAACAATTTAATAAGTATAGCGAATTTATTTCAATACTTTATATTTATGTACAGATTACAATTTATAACCCGTGACCCGCTATTTTTGGGTCCCGTTTTTGTGAACTGTAATTCATATTAACCCGACTACTTTTTAACACATTACTTTTTAATTCTGACCCCACCCGTTGAGTCGTATGTCAAGTTAAAATAAAACAAACCCAAGATGTGTTATTTCCTAATATATTGCGCCTATATATATTATTATTACTTCCTAAATTATCTCCAAAAATTAAATGATTTGATATGATTCATATTATCTCGTATAAAGTTGTTTCTGAAATTACCTCCCAAAATCTCAAATCCTTTATATATAACTTTGTTAATAAAAGTATCAAAAAAATTAGTTGTCTTGGTGGTTGAAGTGTTAAAATTCTAACTCTGATGTTAGAGGTTCAAACCTTCACAAGCTCATTTTTTATGTAGTTAAACACATGGGGTGACTATTGGTTAAATTAATATATTGTGGGTACACGTCAGCGATGACATCATCAGTGACATCATTTATGACGTGACTTTATGTGGTGGAGGTATTCGGTTGGCTATTAGTAGTATAAAACTAGTTTACTGACCCGTGCAAAATTGCACGGGCTTTATATGATATAAGTGAAAAAACTTTTTTTATAATGCAATTTTATGTTATAAAAGTGTTTTATTAGCAAGATTAACAGGTGTGTAGAAACATTTTAAAAAAATAGGAAGTCTTGATGTTACACTTGTTAAAAGCTTAAGTCATATATGGTAAGTCGTCAGGATCCAACCCATTTTAGGGTAACAAACATGTTTTTTATGACCCGTATCCCAAATTGACCTGAACCCGTTTCGGCCCACATAATTTGGGTTAAATTAAACTTGTCCCGAGTTGCATGCCCGATTTGACGCTTCGTCAATACAAAATGAGATATAGAAATATATAATATGATAAATCAAAAAGAAATTACAATTGTATGATTGTTTATATTTAAGATTAGAAAATCATTAATACGATTGAAACTTTGTTACAGCGAATAAAATGGCGGAATATCTATTTTTTTCACCCATGTTTGACCCAACTCATTTTAGCTATTTCTAAACCAACTCGTATCTTATCAGACCCACCCATTTTATAACTCTACACGACATGTACAGTTGTTCACTCGTGTAATAACTATAACTGTTCATTTGTATCATACCAACTATAGTTGTTCACTTTTGCAAAATCATACTGATTGTTATATGATTATTCATACTAACTTGGTTTTATGCCAGACACAATACACATACACTCGATATAATGTTTCATTTTATTAGGATTAATAAATCAACAGTAAACTAATATAATATGATTTTTTTCGAAATTCGAGTGTCGTAATATTAAGTAATTATAATGATTATTATTATTATTATTGAGTAACGTTTATTGAATAGAAGAGCGCGCCTACCGCACAAATACTATATATCGATTAGTAAATCCAATTATATTCATCTCAACTGTATTTGTCGTTAGATTACTATTAAGAGATGAATCAACGGTCAAAATATGATTACTATTAAGGAACGAACTTTGCTATATAGAGTAAAGTAAAGATTATTTCCAAAATAAAATAAAATAAAATAAATTAGTGAAAATTACAAAAAATGTCAAATTACAGGTGCCATTAGTTCTTAATTAAACTTTTACATGTGTTATATACCCACTTTTTGTGACACATGACCCGTATTGATCACTCTCATTTCATTTTGACCCCCATATGTTACGGCCTTTTATGTGTCATGAACCTGTTTTTCATGACACATAAGTCGTATTGACTCGCACCCGTTATGACCTTCATATATATAGTTTTCGTTTTATCTACGCTTTTGTGTGTCATAAACCCAATTTTTAATCCACATGACCCCATTGAATCACACCCGTTTTAAGTCTCTTACTATTTTTACTTTAGCTTACCCGAGTGGTATAATTATTAAGTGTGTAGGATTTTTTTTAGTTAACAAAATATCAACACATAATGTTAGACATATCAGAAGCTTGATAGCTTAACTGAGATAGTAATCCGACTTGATCTAACCCGTTTTAGGTTATAAACACGTTATTTTATTACCCCGTAACCCATATTGACCCAAACTTGTTTTGACCTCGATAATTTTTGCGTCAAACCTGACCGAGTGGTTGTCCCTATTTGCCCTGAACCAAGATAAAATTAAGACGGATTTTATAAAGACAAAAAATGCCTTTTGGTTAACAATTTTATTGCCTTTTTTTGTTGGACCAAACACCTCCTTGGTCTTGCAATCTTGCATGTCCTTATTATTGTTTGTTTTTCAATGATCAGTACTACTCCATGTTAATCGCCAATGAACAACACTATTCCATGTTAATAGGTTACTTGTTAATAAGTATCAGATTAAATATTTAATTGTAGTTGATTGGCTGCTTGCTGCACACCAACAAAAAGGAAAAAAGAAAGACCATTAATTATTAGATGCAAAACATAAATGGAAACAAAGTGCCAAATAATTGAAATAAGTAGTGTCATCACTAATGTTGTCATTAACATATTTCAACTGGCCAAGAAAACAGAAAAAAAAAGGAGACTTGACCGGTAATTATTAATAGATTTGACTTGACCATTCACCAAGACAAATTTAAGATGGTTTAACCCAAAAATGTATCTAAATATATCATAAAATAAATCAAAACTATTTAGAATCTTATGATTGTTTGATGGAATAACTATAATGTATTTGACATATGTGGGTTGATTTTCAATTTTGTTTTTCTATTTTACCCGTTTTGACCAACACATTTTTGGGTCAACTCCAACGTGACCCGTTAGCACATAAATAAATCAGATTAATGTAAATTTCGCATAATAACTTAAGAAACAAATGTATTATATGTTATCTAATATATATTATAAAAGCCGATTACAGCCCTGCATTGATGGACAGTTGACACAACCCTATTGGATGTAAATAAAAAATTAGTATTTGATTCGAATATAGACTATGTATATTAAAAGATAAGAATTTAAATTAGTATTGTAATAATCTTAAAACAATCGGAGACATGATCTAACATATGTAGCCATGTAGGTGACGTTGTATACGTCATGTCTAAAAGCAAACTTAAAGTTCGATATATATGAAACTCGTGCAAATGCACGAGCTGTTATAGGACACATGGTTATCAACCCGCTTTTTATAACACTATTGTACATATAGTGATACTAATAAATGCACAACAAAAAAAAATATTTAGGAGATACGACATTAGACTCCTCAAAAGCTTTTGCAACTTAATGTATCCACTTTTTATAACCCTTGACCCGCCTTTTAGGTGAAGTCCCCAATATTTTTTGGATCATGAACCCGCAAATTGTTGGATCATAAACCCACTATTTCTAGGTCATGACCCTTATAATTAATTGACCCAACTTGTAAAATACGCAAATCTTTTAGGCAAACGTAGCCTAATCAATCGACTGGATTTCACCCATAATTAAAACAAAAATGAAGTCCTAATAATGATTTAGAAGAACATGCGGTTAGTATAATATTTAATAATTAAATTATTAAGATGATTTCGTATTATACCCTTATGGTAATTCATCATTCAAGTACTGGCGCTACGCTTTATCTGAGATGTACAATTTTGGATCTTGTTCATCTCTCGTTAAGATCGAGTGGGGTAAATTAGTATTGGAAGATGTAAATTAGAAAGGAAAAAAAAATGCTTATCACAAATTTAGACATGAGTTTTGTAGTTCTAAGTCATGTGTTTGCTTTATATGACCCGTGACCGCTATTTTTTAGTCATACTCCTATTCTAGGTCTAGTGAGTGATTGACCCATATTTATTTTTGACACACATGGGTTAATTTTACCTTCACTTGTTGACATGTAATAATTGAGTTAAGAGCGATAAAACAACATACGGAGTATGATTCGAATTAGCTAAAAATTTGTCCTTTAGATCAGTGCGAAAAATGGTAGAGGACACGAATTAATTCACTTATATAATAATATTGCCTCATTAAAAGCTATTTACAGAAGAAAAAAAAATTGATCTATTTTGTTATTACCCGTGGACGGGCTATTATAAGATATTCTGAAAAACTGTATTTTGTTAGAACTGTTAAAACTTTAAAGCTTAACTAACCAAGTAACTCGATTAAATCTGATCAGTTTTTGCTAGGTAATAACAATACTTTATATGACCCGTGACCCCTAACGACCTGAATCTATCTTAGCCCGCATAAATATCGTTGTCTAATTTGACCTGGCACATTAATATTTTCGAAGTACGTGCTAGGCATATAAATGATGTATTTACCATATAAGTTTTCATTTTCAAATATTTCTTGCTATTTTGCTACTGAAATCGTGACCTTGATTGATTTTAATTTTGTAATCTTATTTATTCTGCAGCGTTAATTAATTGGCGAAAAATGACTGATGATGTCATCATTGACGTGGCTGTTAATGTGTACGACCTGAGAGGCCTTGAAATGCACCGGTACTCGTACATGAACAACACTCGTACAATTTTAGCTTTGTTCTAAGTTTGAATTCACAAATGTGAGAATGTCCTATAAAAGTGCTCAAGTGGTCATGGTGTCTTCTGATCCTCATTTTGGTATCTTCTTCTGGCGTGAATGATCATAGCTGTATGTGACAAAGGATAAGCAAACATCAACCAAATTGCCTGCAGAAAATTGTGCAAATAATTAAATCTAATGGCTTTGATGATATTTAAGATCATGGTTTGATAACATTAGACTCCCTGGCCTGCCTTTCAAGCTCTTCGTTCCGAAGATCCCATATCATGTATACACAATATTTGCCATTGCACCTTAAGATCAGGGAATGACTAATCATACGGAAACTAAGGCAAATGAAATAAAAAACTTAGAGATCATTGAACCCATTACTTTAATAGAGTAGCTAACCCATCATCAAATAAAAGTTTCAATTCTTTACCCTAAATGGCCTGCAAGATTCAAACTTTGAGCAAATGGACAGAAATAAAAGTATGTACATGATCATATGGGTCCTGAATTTTGATCTCACGTTGTTGATCAGGACGATGATCATTGGAGTGAATGTGCAGTTGAATCAGAATATGAGAACTTGTACATAGTGACCAAACGCAAGACACATAATCATCTCAAGAAATTGGATCAACGTCAAGTAGCATACCAAAGTATAAAGTGGAATAGCCAATTTAACTAAAATATGGAAATAAAAGAACGATAATACAGAGACAAAAGAAGAGATCGATGCAATCACCATGACATTTAAATTATAAATGAAAAATTCTAAAAATAACATATACCTTGTGGATCATGAAAGAAATCTGCGAAATTTTCAACTTCGAATCTTAGATGCTCCACAAACATCTTCGCCTGGAATAGAAAACGTCACAATTTAATACGTAAATGAAAGAAATTGTAAAGCATAAACAATAAAATTAAAACTAACAAAACTGTTGTATGGAGGCTCATTGATCAGTAATTCAAACTAACACACTAACAAAACTGTTACCCCGACAGATCAAGGGCTCAAGGCTTCCACTGCTCATGGTAGAATATATGATCGAGAATGAGTGCACCAAGATTTCATCATCGGAATCATCACAGTCCTGGCACCAGTAAATTACTCTACAATGCGGTTTAAATTAATCAAATTCAAAAATGAAATTCTAAAAGAGAAGTAAAATTACTTGATTCAGTGTGGAATTCGTCAAAACCATTCAGCGGATATGAAATACAAATCGCATTTTGTTGCGACGACGATCCTCCTTTGTTGTGTCGACATTTTACTTGAGCCTTGCATTGCTTCAGCGGCATTTCAGATTCTTATTAGGGGGCAGATTTTTTTTCTGATATTTCGTGCATTAAATTTGGGTATATATCAATATATAATTTCTAGCATTATGACTCGTGAATATTAATATTTTCAAAATTACAGGAATGTATAATATTCTATATTAGTAAAACATGCTATTACCCGTGTGAATACATTCAGTATTTTTCCAATATAGGAATGTGTGTAATATTCACACCTTTGAGTTTACGTCAATATGGCAACAATCATATGTGATGCTCAATATTATAATTCACCTTCCTATAATTTCGAATTTTGTTTCTATTTCTAGCTTTAATATATCCTATATTCCGTTTTATATATTCATTGTAAATAAACTTACATTATCTATGGTAATTGATGATTATTTTTTCCGTTGATTTTAAAGATTTGATATAATTTGTATCATTTTTGCCTTAAATTTTTGCCATTTTAGGTTTCAAATGAAATTTAATCACGGAAATTATGTTGATTGGTATATTACATATTAATTTAATTAAGGTAATGACCATTATTTTGATTGATCTTATTGCCGAAAATAGCCATTGATGACATCAGCTATGACATGTCGCTGATGTCAACGCTGATGTGGACGGCCTGAGAAGGCTGGAAATGCACCGCTAATTATATAATATATATATATAATAATATAATATAATATAATATAATATAATAAATATTGATCAATTTGGAAACTTAGAGTGAGCTCCTTGGACTCATAGAGTGAGTTTTTAAAATGTTATTAAAAGCCTCTTATTGTTGATTGAGTTTAAGACAGATGCTCCTTGGACTCATAGAGTGAGCTCTGCCTCCTTTTGTTGTTCTTGTTGGATCTGATTCAACTTTGTGGGCTTGATTTGAGCGTAGGGCTTGGGGGACTAGGAACGCGGGTGGACTCGTTTTCAATGTGATTGATCTATAATGACTATAAGTGACATCTTAACATTTTACACTAATTTATACGGATTTCGGAGTATGCATATTAATTTTGGGTACATTCATGGTTACGATTCGGGTTCAAATGTTTTTCAACTGGATCCGTTTTGCAGCTCGACTAAGTCTATGCAACCTAAGAGAGTCACAAGAGCCCTCGTTGGCTTCAAGCCAAGTCTGCGCAGTTTGGCTATGTATGACCAATTGAAGAGAGCCGGATGATCCATATAGACTCTATCTTAGCCCAGTCTCCTATTCATGGGACCTCACATGTGTAGAAGAGTGTCGAAATACTCATATAAGCTCCACAAGTGAGTTTCCCACGTTAGAGAAAGTGATAATGATTGTCCACTTTCTAAACTTAGGAGTTACTATTGTCAACTTAGTTCTTATAATGACATTCATTAAGAGGACGACCCCTCCCTATGACCTCGCGATAGAGTGTTTTCTTATTTTGACGAATTGTCACTCGAGGGGGAGGCCATGTCTTTGTCCTTGGTTTTAAGGAGGATTTGTTGGGGTGTCAACGCAAAACAATGAAAGGTAAGAGCCATTAGTTTATAAGTGCCCACCTTCAATCTTCATGCTAATATGAGACATTTTGGGAAAGCATGACTCATTTTGAAAAGAGTGCAGGCTCGGCCCAATCAGGACAATATCATACTAAATTACTAATGTTGGAGCTCGAAAGCGAGGCAGTCAAGAACAAAATTCACATTTGCCTCGTAATAACATTGTTAATATGTGAGTTTGGGCGAAATGTCATGATTCAATCCACTATATCAGGTCATGATTGACCCTAAGGGGGCATTTGGTTCATATTTCGGAATGGAAACGGATTGGAAACAAAAATGGAAAGGGAGTGGAATCAAGTTTCATTCTTTATAAATGTTGTTTGGTTAACTATATAAATGGAATGATTCTATTAGTAAGGGCAAAGTTGTAAATTTATTTTTAAATCAAAATACTCACCAAAACCTCAACTGTTCTCTTTCCTCCCTCGGCCGCCGCCGTTGACCACCACCACCCGCGACCAGTACGACAACCAATACCATCATTTCAACCCAAATTACATAACTAACATGTCTATATAATTACTTTTTCTCAATATTGCTCCAAATGATGTAGATCTAGGTATTTGTTTTCGTTTTTTTTATTTGATGGTGGAAAAAGTGGTGGGGGAAGGAGATGGACGGTCGGAGATGTGGGCGGAGGGGTCGACGGTGGGGCAGGGGGTTAGGGCTCGGTGGTGTGAGGAGGAAGAGAGGAGAAGTGAGGAAGAAGAGAGAAGAGAGAAAATGTAAAACGAACGTCGAGGTGGTGGCTAGGGCGGTCGACGAGGTGGTCGAGGAAGTCGCCGGAGCAAGGGCGACCTGAGGGTGGCGTCTCCGGAAGGAAAGGTGGCGGCTTGTGTTCTCCGGCGGTGGCCTGTGGTGGTCCGGTGAGAGGTTGGGGGTAGGGGGGTTGGTGTGTGGGAGGAGAGAGAGAGAGGAAAGGAGAAGAGAGAAAATGACGAGGGGGATTCAATTTCGTAACCTTAGGTTTTTGGTGGGATTCATTTTGAAGGATTGAAATTGGAGTGGGAAAGGATTAGAAAACAAAAAATATGAAAACAAACACAATGTAATGGATTGGTAATCGAATCCGTTTCCAATCCTGTTAAAGAGCCAATTCAACCAAAAGTTTAGACTGATGGTTGATGCCCAATAATTGGTTATATCTTAACACTCCCCCTCACGTGAAAGTCCTTTGGGCTTGAAACGTGGACTGAAACCACTTGAAAAGAAGGGGGCTCCCAGGATTTGAACTTGAGACCTCATGGTCACTGAGGCTCTGATACCATGTTAAACAACCAACTCAACCAAAAGTTTAGACTGATTGTTGAGGCCCAATAATTAGTTATATCTTAACAAATCCCCAAAAAATCATGAGCAAAACACACCCTAAGTTCGATGGCAAGACAATCCATATCGAAGTCCACATTTGTCTCGCGATAGTTAATAGTATGTCAGCTCGGATGAAATTTCATGATGATGAATTCAATCCAGTGTATCATGACATAACTCACCCATAATTATGCCATCTTTTTTTTAGCCGAACTCGAATTTGCACCTCTCTACAAAAGTTTAATCAAACTGGTCTACCTTGTCTATAGGAGTGTGGAGCAAAACTTATGAGAACAAATGATGACTAGGTAACCATCAAGGTCGAGCTGGGGTTACGTGCCTTATCACAAGTGTAAGCACCTTAAACTTTTAGGTGATTGAAGTCGGGATTTGTTAGGTCAGTATTCGAACAATATTTTTAAGTCATTTTCAAAGAAAGAATTATTTAATTTGTTTGTGAGAAAAGTCAATTATAGTTGGTCATATGTGGATGCCACCAATCAAAATTTATTGGGCCAAACACATAAAATGTAAAAACGGTTTGCCACTTTCTTCATTTTTCTCACACGTTTTTTTTTTTCTCAAGAAAAGAAAACTATGCTCTTACCAAATTTATATTTTATAATGTCTGTCATTTGGATGACTTCTAAAAGCATTTGAAATAAATTATTAGTAGTCAAAAGTTCAAAAGAATGCTTAGTTTTTGTGTGCTAAATTTATTATATATGTTTGGTAGTAGTACGCTAGTACTACATGTGTGTTAGTTTGTTTTTAATTTATTAATGTAAGAGCGAGCTATAGAAATTAGCCTCGAATATCTGGATCATTTAGTGTGTGGATGCTCTATATATGAATGTATAGGATTCGAAACATCTAAATCATAACAATATATAGTATTCTAGTTTATTATGTTTAACAAATTTGTTATCCTTGTGAACTTATACATACATTTGATTCTGATACGGTGTTTGTGCATGAGGAACCCAATGAAGAAAATGCATCATAGTATTTATTCCATGTTTCACTTTCTATATACGGAGTATGTAGTAGGATAGTGGCACGGTAAAAAGAATATAAATTTAGAATGGTAGCATGATAATTTTGTTTTCTTCTTCTCTCCATTAGTCCTTTTTAATAAAGAAAACGTTGCATGATGTTAGAAAATAAGTACAATTAACACTCCTAACTAAATTACAAATTGAAATTATAAGCAGCCCTAAGGATTACACACAACTACGAATAAAAATACTAAAGGAAACGACTTCAAGGCGTGCACGAAAGCACTTTCCTTTAGGCGTAATATGCACCCGCAATCGTGCACAGGTCCAGCAAATCGCCCCGTAGGATACAATGAAGCCTAAACATTAGATTATCTGCAATAATAATCTAACCCTCGATTCTCCTAACTTTAACCATGATCATAAAGACGTGAATACTTCTGCAGAATGTATTCCATTATGTTTTGAGTTTTTGATGAAAAGATATTGTGTTATCTACGTAAAAACAATTAAGGGAGGAAACAATGTTTATATAAGGAGAAGAGGCATCACTAGGATCAATAACTGCTTTCGGATAAGGCCAGAAAACTGCCTATAACTGCCTTTAATTTATCAGAGTTAATTACAGTTAATCCTAAAATAAACCGTCTTAATCAAAGACGTGCCCGTGCCTCGTGCCAAGTGCTAAGTCTATGATTAGTAAATATAATTATATAATTATATTCATAATCATATTAGCCAAATGCACTAATTAGACCCAAACCAAAGTTAGGGCCAAACCATGTACAAAACATACTTAATAGTCCATAAGAGACAACACCTTATAAACACATGAAAACTTCTTTCATTTTCCAATGTGGGACAAAATGAAATTACAAGTTTCATTCTTGAAAATACTCTAACATTCCCCTACCATTTTCAAAATGAAATTAAATTTGAAAACAGAAATACATAAAAAATTACATGATCATAGTTAAGGTATACATGCATCAACACTGGTGTCTCACGACTTGAACCAATATCTTGTGTAGTAGCTCAAAGTTAGCCAAGAAAAGATGGTTGACGTGTCATTGAACCAATTTCCCATATGACTAACCGGATACATCTACACGCACAAAGGAACCAAAGTCATTAGAGAATCTTTGTAATACCGACACGTGGATTGGCCTTGTGTCCATATCCTTTCGTGAAGGATCTAGAGCTAAGCCCATAGCTCATATAAGGCGGCACCACCTTAAACATTCATATAGGTGGATCCTTTTGTGCTTTCGTAGCAAAGCACTTTGAAATCCATTAAGAGCCCAATGCTCAACCTACCTTAACACTACGAAACAAGTACTACCTCCTTGGGATGATATAATATATATAATAACACTAGTACTACAATCACTCTAATAGTGTACTTGAAACTTTGAACTTGTACTCTTGATGTTTCAAGAGTCAAGTAGTTTTTCCACTATGAGTGATCATGAAACAGGCTTGAGACCCATCCCACTCGAGGTCTTGATAACCAAGTCCCTCGTCAGCCCCTTTGTGAACGGATCAGCCAAATTTTGAAATGACCGCACAAAGTTAATGGTGATGACACCATCTGTGATCAATTGCCTTACATAGCTATGTCTCAGTCCAATGTGTCTAGACTTGCCATTGTAAATGTTGCTATAGGCACGAGACAAAGTGGCCTCACTATCACAATGGATAGAAACTGGTGACATTGGCTTTGGCCACACGTGAATCTCCACCAATAGATTCCTCAACCATTCAGCTTCTTTTGCACTTGCAGCCAAGGCAACAAATTCCGAAGCCATGGTAGAATCCGATATACACGTCTGCTTCTTGGAAGCCCAAGAAATGGCACCCCCACCAAACATGAATATCCAACCACTCGTGGACGAGTGATCTTCGGTATCACTTATCCAACTCGCATCGGTAAAACCTTCCAATGCCCTTGGATAGCCACTATAGCACAAGCCATAACCCATGGTATGCTTCAAATACTTGAGTACTCGGTTCACACCATTCCAATGAATGTAACTTGGGCAACTAGTATACCGACTCAACTTACCCACAACAAATGCAATGTCCGGTCTAGTACATGTCATAATGTACATCAAAGACCCAATGACCCTAGCATATTCGAGCTGGTTGACAGCTCTTCCTTTATTCTTGTACAGCTTGATACTAGGATCATACGAAGTGCTCACAGGTTTAGAATCATATTGGTTAAACTTTCTCAAGACCTTCTCCACATAGTGGGATTGAGAAAGAACCAACTCTGACCCTACCTTCTTGATTCTAATTCCAAGAATCACATCAGCAGCACCCATATCTTTCATTTCAAATCGAGAAGAAAGAAATGACTTTACTTGGGCAATTGACTCCAAGTCAGTCCTAAAAACCAACATGTCATCAACATACAAACATATGATGACACCTTTGTTGCCACTGAATTTGTTGTAAACACACTTATCAGACTCATGGATTTAAAATCCATTGGACACAATTACTTGGTCAAACTTCTCATGCCACTATTTTGGAGCTTGCTTAAGTCCATACAAAGATCGTATGAGTTTACATACTTTCTTTTCTTGACCTGGCATGATAAAGCCTTCTGGTTGCTTCATGTAGATTTCTTCCTCCAATTCTCCATTGAGAAATGCAGTTTTCACATCCATCTGATGGATGACAAAACCATAAATAGAAGCTAAAGCAATAAGAACTCTAATCGTAGAGATTCTTGCAACAGAAGCATACGTATCAAAGTAATCGATACCTCCTTTTTGGGTAAACCCTTGGGCCACCAATCTTGCTTTAAATTTATCTATAGTTCCATCTACTTTCATCTTTTTCTTAAAGATCCATTTGCAACCAATAGGTTTACAACCTGGGGGTAAATCAGCTAACACCCAAGTATTGTTTCCCATGATTGAGTCCATCTCATCATGAATAGCTTCCTTCCAAAAGGAAACATCCTGTGATTTCATAGCCTCATCAAAAGTCTGGGGATCATAGTTTGGGTACATTGAGAATCTCTTGAACCTTCAATCAGATAGACCACAAAATCGGGCCCAAATGATTTTTCTATCCTTGTTCTTTTGCTCCTTCTAAGTTCAGGATCTTGAACTTCTCTTTGTCCAAGTCGTCTCTTTGAGACAACTATGTCATGCTGCTTTTGGGAGTCATTAGAACCATTAAACCTAGGAATAGTCTTGAAACTATTTTCATAGAAAATAGCATCTCTAGACTCTATGATAGAATTAACACCAATGGATTCATTTGGTTAAACAACAAGAAATCTATACCCTTTACTATGTTCTGGATATCCCACGAAAATGCACTCAACGGCTCTTGGTCCCAACTTTTTGATTTTAAGTTCAGGCAAGCGAACTATGGCTCTACAGCCCCATACCTTCAAGTAACTCAAATTTGGCTTTCGTTTCTTCCACAATTCATATGGAGTAACATGAGTTTGCTTGTGAGGTATTCTGTTTAAAATATGACATGTTGTCAACATCACTTCTCCCCAAAATCCACCACTCAAACCCAATTGGTATAGCAAAGAATTAACCATTTCTGTCAATGTTCTATTTTTCCGTTCTGCTACTCCATTTTGTTGTGGAGTATAAGCCATAGTCGTGTCATGGACTATCCCTACGGATTCAGAAAAGGAAGGGAAGTGAAATTCCCTACCTCTATCGGATCGTAGGCACTTAATAGAACAATTACAGAAATTCTCTACTTCATTTTTGTAGATTTTGAATTTGTCCAAAACTCCATCTTTGCTATGCAACAAGTATAAGTAACTATACTTAGAGTAGTCATCAATAAAGGACACGATATATGTCTTTTTGCCTATTGTTGGAGTGCTATGAAAATCACAAACATCACTATGAACTAAACTTAACAAAGAGGAAGAGTTTCATAACTTATTAGGGAATGCTTTTCTAGTGATTTTTGTGTGTGCACAGACCACACATTTATCAACCATGTCATCAGCATGCTTAGGAATTAAATCTAGTTTAGTCATGCCTTTCATACGTTAAGTGTTAACATGTCCTAATCTAGAATGCCATAAAGTACAAGAATCAACAATATACATAGAACAGTCCTTTATTTCATTAACATTGAGTTTAAACATGCCTTCATACATATAGCCCTTTTCTACAAAGGCTCCACCCTTAGACAACACAAACCTATCACCCTCAAATACAATTTTGAAACCATACTTGTTTAAGAGGGCTACAGAAACTAAGTTTTTCCTAACATCAGGAACATGATACACATTAGTTAAAGACAACATTTTTCCAGAAGTGAATTCTAGATCAACTTGTCCAACTCCTTTGATCACAACACTTGAAGAATTCCCCATGTACATGACGTTGCCATCATCACGGGCTTCATAAGACGAAAACATGCTTCTGTCCTTGTAATAACCCACTCTTTAATAATAATAATAATAATAATAATAATAATAATAATAATAATAATAATAATAATAATAATAATAAAAAGAGGACAACATAAGTACTTACGTGAGAATTGCATTTGGGACTTTCAATGGCATTGAATGCTTTGTCCTTGGCTTGTCCTTGGATTGACAAAGCCATCCCAATTCTTTAATTCAAATGGAGAGTATTGCAGTTACTCTAGGTGAAATATTTTTCCTCCGGGAAAAACTGCATTCGCACGCCTATAAATAGCATGCTTCACATTCGGCTTTCGACGCAAATCAACAAACAAGTGTTGTACTGAGTGAAATAAACTGAAGTGCTTCAGACCATAAGCACACCACATATAAAGTAAGTTCCGAGTATTAGAAGATTTCGCAAAAAATAATTTACGAAATAAGTAGTTGTTACGTACGTGCGAAAAGTGACATCTTCTTAGCGAGACTCTGTCGAAATAGTCATCGTCACTTAACATAGCCAAGGTATAACTTTTAAACTGTTATGAAATCATTATCGTTAGACAACGCCGTTAATATTTTCGTACACGTTTTCGATAATTGATTAACCTTGTGGCGAATAGTTATTACGGTGCAAGTAACTCGGTGGAATTACCCCATTTTGTGAACGTCACCGTATTAACAACTAACCCAAGAATAAAATGTGTTGGTGGTAAATAGTAGCTCCATGATTATAAAGTAACCCGGCGGAATTACCCCAGTGGTGAAAATAATCTTAAAGTGAATGATTTCCACTAAAGGACGATAAATACTAAATTAACAATTTGACTAGATAATCGCCACTTTTAGAATTCGAACGTCGTTGGACCCTTGGACAGTTAATTATCAAATAAATGACAACACGATTACTTTGCCAATATAACCTTGAATAAATAACTTACGCGACTTTATTTACTTAGAACGAGAGAACGCACGGAGTAGTATCGCGGTGGTTTGGAATTCAGGTAAGGGACTCTTTCTGATTTAGCTTATAATATTATTTTGGTATACTTTAATGCTTATTTTTAAAGAGGATCGAGTACTGCAAACTCTGATTATTTTCTGAACTACTTTGGTTTTATGGGTTAGTTTTATGTTCTGGTTAACTTTGAAACGAGGATATCCGTCTGGCCCTGCCAAGGGAGTAAACTGGCACTGACTGAGAACTTCTGAACTAACCGGAACTACACTACCCACTACCGGAATTATTTATACTTATACGAATTATTATTGTTTTACTCTTTTAGTAACTGCTTGATCCGGTTGAGTCGGAAACTGTCTTTTACTGGGCTGTGGAGCTCACCCTTTCAATACTAAATTCTTTTCAGGAAATCAGTACTAGCTGGAGGTGGGAATCTGAGTGAGCTACCCAAGTCGTCTTGTAACATAAATAATGGCTTTAGTAATCGTTTGTACTATACTATTCGTATGTGTAATATTGTGTAATATATGTTGTGTACCTTCAACTTTTGAGGAATAAGAATGGCTTAGCCTACTTTTCGTAGGTTGCCGTCTGTTATGTTCCAATAATGATTTTGGGGCGTGACAGTCCTTGCACACATGTTTGGTAGCACCGGAATCAATGAACCACGAAACATCATCCTCCACCATGTTGGCTTCGGTGATCATAGCAACAAACTTGTCTTTGCCCTTGTCATCACCCTTTCCGGAGTCGCCATTCTTCTTCTTATGGAACCGGCACTCTCGTTTGATATGACCTGGCTTGTTGCAGTACCAACACTTGACTTTCGCCTTCTTGTTGTCACCCTTGGATTCATTTTTATGCCCAGAACGTTTCTTGCTCTGCCCAGAATTCCCTTCCTCCATCACATGGACTTTAGAAGATTCTGGTTGATCTTTCTTCTCAAGCTTCCTTGTCTCCTCCTCAACACGAATGTGAGTACCAAGGTCTTGCAGAGACAAGTCCTCCTTCTTTCGTTTCAGACTTTTCTTAGTCTTTTCACGAAGTCGGCATCTTGTCTAAGATACATGAAACTGATATAGTCTCATCCATGTTTAAATTCAATTGTTTCATTTGTCCTAAGATGCACATCATCTCATCATATTGATTAGATATGGGACGACTATCAGTCATGACATAGTTCATAAAATGCGAAGTCAGAAATTTCTTACTTGTAACATCTTCAGTCAAGTATCGGTTGTTCGGGATCTCCCACAATTCCCTTGCAGTCGGAGTGTTTTGGTAGACATCGAACAAACTGTCGAAAAGTTTGTTCAGAATGTGACCCTTGCAGATTTCGTCATCATTCATCCACTTCGTCCTAGCCCTTATTTGTGTAGCATTCTCGTTCTCTCCTTCCCCTGGATCCGCTGGCTTTGGTGTGGTCAGGACGTACTCGACCTTCAAGTTGAACAACAGAAACTTCATCTTCTTCTGCCATCTCATGAAATTCCCACCATCGAACTTATCTAATTTTACAAAGTCTATTGCAGATTGCTGTAAGTCTGCCATCACTATTTTCTAACATATTACGCCTAAAGATTGTTAGAAAATAAGTACAATTAACACTCCTAATTAAATTACAAATCGAAATTACAACAAGCCCTAAGGATTACACACAACTACGAATAAAAATACTAAAGGAAACGACTTCAAGGCGTGCACGAAAGCACTTTCCTTTAGGCGTAATATGCACCCGCAATCGTGCACAGGTCCAGCAAATCGCCCCGTAGGATACAATGAAGCCTAAACATTAGATTATCTGCACTAATAATCTAACCCTCGATTCTCCTAACTTTAACCATGATCATAAAGACGTGAATACTTCTGCAGAATGTATTCCATTGTGTTTTGAGTTTTTGATGAAAAGATATTGTGTTATCTACGTAAAAACAATTAAGGGAGGAAACAGTGTTTATATAAGGAGAAGAGGCATCACTAGGATCAATAAATGCTTTCGGATAAGGCCAGAAAACTCCCTATAATTGCCTTTAATTTATCAGAGTTAATTACAGTTAATCCTAAAATAAACCGTCTTAATCAAAGACGTGCACGTGCCTCGTGCCAAGTGCTAAGTCTATTATTAAATATAATTATATAATTATATTCATAATCATATTAGCCAAATGCACTAATTAGACCCCAACCAAAGTTAGGCCCAAACCATGCACAAAACATACTTAATAGTCCATAAGAGACAACACCTTATAAACACATGGAAACTTCTTTCATTTTCCAATGTGGGACAAAATGAAATTACAATTCTTGAAAATAGTCCAACACATGATAATTAACTGATTTCAAACTTTATAGCAAAGGTTTATGCTGTGTTTGGTAAGATTAGAAAATTTGGGTTTATAGTGTACTCCACTCAGCATCATCTACTTCGAAGCTGCCCTGCCCCCATTAACCGTACCTCGCTTCATCAAACCAAGCAGCAGTGCAATGCCTTGTCATATCGTTACTGTCTCCTCCTATGACTTCTTGCTGTGTAGTTGGCCTTGCCTGCTTTGTGTGGAAGTGCGTAAAGTAGGCGCATCTTCCTTGGTAGTAGGTGCGATATTGGAGGAGTTCAGGGCTAAGGACCGGAGCTTTAATTATTCCCACTCCCAGAGTAGAGTAGTCTGTCTTCAGTATGTAGTTCACTTGGAAAGTTGTTTTTCGTAAGCAGAAGCGTAGCGCTTTGCGGGTGAAGGCGCAGGATTAGCTTCTTCCCTTATTTCTCTACTGCGTTTTCCAATCACAAGAATCGAATTAGAATCAGATTACGCAACAACTTTGTTTTTGGGTTACAATAGCCACAACTGACAACAATTAAAACTGTATGACGATTGAAATAGCTAGCTTAGCTATCAATTACCACATATATTGACATGCATGAATGCATCTTTTTTTAATATAAGTGATTTTTTTCATAAATCAATGAGTAACTCCCTCATCGTCATCTTATTGAATCATTAAGAATTATTTATTAGTAAGTCAAAAAAAGTTATAAGAGGAAAGGTAGCTTGTTTTTGGAACAACAAAAATCACCATTGATTTTAAAGCTTTATTTTCATGGCTAACGATAAGAAAAAACCACGAGGACGACCACGGAAAAATCCGGAAAAAGAATAAGAAGACGAAGACCAACACAATAATACTATTTGAGGAAAAATGGTGAAGATCCTTCTAAAACCCTCGGCGTGATGAAGAAGTTTCCAAACCAACAATCGGCGATCACATTGCATCGACGTTCAGGCGATTAGGAATCAGGGTGACTAATCTAGCTTAGAAATAATCCGAATCAGGTAATGATATTCCGGCAAACTCCTTTACAAATGTTGAAATTAATGGAGAATGTGCACCAAATCCTGAAACTAATGGAGAATGCGCACCAAACCTTGAAACTGAGAAAATAGGAGAAACGATGAAAAAAACCTGGAAATCACTGGCTTTTAAACCAAAAATTGGGATGTCAGTGTATAAGGTAGAGGTGATATACAACAATTTTGGCCCCTTTTTCTGTGTGATTTATGCATCCCGTCCCCTAATTTTGATGTTTGTATAGCCAATTTTCCGCCATTTTCATATATATGCTTATCTTGGCTCAATTCGATGCTATTTTGCATAATTTAGTACATTTCCTATTATGTACGAGAATCGGGTTCTGCGGTTTGCTTTTGGCTTTTGTAGGAACACCGACGGAGCACGTGATTTGAAGACTCTTCACGCAAAGGGGTAAATTCAAACGGTCATATCACAAGTTTTAGAGTAGATATTGGGATGATTCAAGTTGGATATTAAATTTCCTCCCGTTAGCTTTCTAATGATATATTATAAGCTCAATTTGACCACGAAACGAGTGAGATATGGCCTTCCAAAGTCAAGTGCTGCGCGCGTCAGTTTTTGACCGCTCGCCGAGAGGACGGCCGATCGCACAACCAACAGTGAACGGTGCGCCGAGCGCAGAAACGCTCGGCCGAGCATATGAGTCCGCTCGACGAGCGCATATATCCGCTCACCGAGCGACTCGCCGAGCGGATGCTCCGGATTGCTTTTTGACTCGTTTTTTCGTCCTTTCCTTTTGAACACTATAAATACCCACCTAACCTAGTTGGGTGGGGGGTGTAATATCCCAAAAATTTGGTATATATTATAATAATATATTAGTATTATTAATTAATTTATTCTAGTGGAAAAATGAATTTAATTATTGGGTTGTGAGTCGTTTTTCCTAAATGAGTTCGAGAATGAGTTTTAAAATCGGATTTCTATTTGGGTAGTTCTATTTTGAATTGGATCGTTCCTAACTACAATAAACTACACTAGCCCACACCAATTGGCCTAAACCCAAAGTCAAACCCAAAGGAGAAAAGGAAATCAGATTTTAAATAGGGAAAAAAAAAAAAGAAAAAAAAAAAAAACGAACGACCCCCCCTAACTCTGTATAAAACAGAGTTCCTCTTTTTTTTTTTTTTTTCTTCCTTCCTCGCTGCTCCTGCTTTCCTCTTCGTTCGCCGTTCTTCACGCCCACACGCGACGCACGGAAGCCTTCCCTGCCGATCGTCTTCTACCACTTCTGCTGCCAGTCCTCGACGCCCGACCACCTCGTTACCTCTCTTTCCTTCTCTCCTTGTCGCAGGTATCACCCCCTTCCTCTGTTTTCCCCTGTTTTCGTCCCTCTTTAAACCATCATTCAATAAGTCAATTTTTATGCTTTAAATTATTGTCAATCAATACTAATAGATGTTATACTTAGTGGGTAATTGATTTAAGTCACAAAGATTTGAGTTTGATGTTGGTTTTGGATTAATTTTCACTAATTACGAAATTTAGGTTAATTAGCTTAATATTCGTTTTGTATCAATGAACTTCGAAAATTATAGTTGTGAGGATGATTATAATCTGTTAATTAGGTTTTTTATTTTAATTAAAGAATTAAAGCTATAATTGTTCATCTTTTGTATAAATTGTTATTGGTCTTAAGATTGAAATTAAGGTTTTATTTTTATTAGCTCAATTATATCACTAATTAGGTTTTGAAATCTGGTTGTTTATGAACTTATTTTTCTGATTTTACTAATTTATTTTATTATTTTCGTATTTATTGTATTTTATGGAATAAAACATTAATTTTGATTAATAAAACATAGTTTAAGTGGTTAAAATAATTTCTAATTAAATTAGAATAATTAAAGGTTAATTTTTATAAGTTAGATTCTGTTTTAAAACTAATTTTAGGCCTTTGGGAAATTTTTATAATTAATTGAGTATTATTTGAGTTTTATTGAATAATTATTGAAATAGAATTATACTTATCGGGTAATTGGTAATTGTTGGTTTGAATTTGGTATTGTCATGTTCATACATTGCATATAGAATTATACTAACATATAGGTATATAGTTGGTTGGTTGGTTGAGAAAGATTGAGTGTTAATTTGAGAATGTCGTTTGTATAATTGTAGAGCCTGAGTTCGTAGACGAGGAGTACTAGTGATTGTTGTGCTATTGAGTTTTCGTTTGCTTGAAAAGGTAAGCTAGCATGCTCAAGCTTTCTTAAACTTGTAGAAACCTTTCAAACTTATGTGCTAGACGTGAATGGTGTGATTGAATGAGAACGTAGTATCATGATAGGTGGAGAACGATTCAATTTATATAATTTCATTATCATGATTGGTTGGAATTATTGTATTGATATTGGTACATGGTTTGGCTTGTGATATAAATGTGATTTTGAAAGGTAAGGTTGAATGTATATTGAATTGGTTGATTTGGTTTGGTTTGTGGGCGCATCGCCATTTATATTATGATGTTGGTTTGGTATTGTTGTATATGATTATGTGATCATCAACTCTCTCTCAATAAGATATTGGTTACTTAGACGGAGCAAAAGAACTCCTAATTATTTATTCGAGCCAAAAGAGCTCCTATTTATTTGCTGGAGTCAAAAGAACTCCTATTCAAATGTTTGAGTCGCATCGACTCCTATTAATTTCCCCACCGCATCGGTTTTTAAGAGGGTTAGGCTCTAGTCTACTCTACTTGGGTTAAAAACACCCAGTAGGGGGTGTGCACACTTAAGGTCTAGTTGTCTTGGATTATGGATTATGGATTATGGTTGATAGGATGTATTGGCAAAAGATTCAGTTCATTTCTAAATAATAAGGATTATGGATTATGGATTATGGATTATGGATTATGGATTGTGGACTATGAATTGTGACTTATAACTTCTTACTCATTATCAAATTAATGTTCAATGGATTGTGGATTGTTAACTAGGAATTGTGGATTATGGCTCGTGACTTATGAATTTCTTATTTATCGTTAATCTTTTATTTGTTGGATATGGATTATGGAATGTTTCTTATACTATGAGTGTATGACGAATTGAATGGTGGATTCTGATATATGACTCTTAACTACTGGTTGGGAATTATTATTGGATGATTATATGTTTATGTGCTAAGTGTGTTTTCGAAAATAAAACTAAAAACGTTTTCAAAATCAAGGTAAGAATTTTGGCTTTCTACACGTTGAGGTGTTAGCTTACTCAATTTCACTGACTTTTTCAACTGTGGTTTTTGTGCTTTAAATCCACCATAGGTTTGGAGTGATTGATGTATGCGGGAACGACGACTCACTAGAAATTAGTTGGATTCAATAATTAGACTCGTAGTTATTAAACATAGACTATTTCATATTTCATATTTTGGACTGTTGTAATTTTATTTAATGGGTTGTAATAGACTATTTTAGACCATTAGACAATTACACTGTGGCTTTTGAAATCTCCTTGCATTCGGGTCTTTGACTCGAGTGCGGAGTGACACCTCTGAATTTCCTTATTTGTGTTTTGATTCTCGATAAAATGTTTTTAAGAAGGAAAGGAAATTTGGGGGTGTTACAGTTGGTATCAGAGACAGGGTTAGGTCACACGCTAAAATGAACTAATGAGACTAGGAAAATGAAATAAACGAATCAACTAGCAAAATAAATAAATAAATAAGTAAATAAATAAATAAAATGAACCAAGCCGTATGGGGGATGGGTTTGTTTGTTTTTACCTGTTCAGTGCCTCTTTGTTTATTACTTGCTACTTGTTTACACATGTGAGACTTCTGTATGGTTGTTTTGCTTCAATTTATGATAAAAGATTAACGATGTACGCTAGAATTTGGATGTTTAGAATGGTTGAAATTTAAATGTTTGGAATGGTTGGAATATGGATGAGATTGTGGAATTTTGAAGGTCTAATGTACCTTATCAATTTTAAATGGTATGAGCTAAATGGAAAGTGTACATTACAATAAGCATGCTTTTATACAGTTTCTTTCATGTTTGGATAATGTGTTTTGGTTAGAGCATGAACTTTTAACCCTTTTCTATTGTAAGTCTGTAATTATGATTAGAAGGTGGTGATAACTTTGTTGGCATGAATTACAATGTTAATTCATTATTATTGAAATGTTGTTGCATTATTATTGAAATGTTAATTACGAGTCCTAAATAGTAAGGACAATTACTAATTAGTGTGTATGACTAATACGAATCATTACCCAACTACGGACGAGATTAGAATGTCTTATATAGAGGTGCCCTCCCGCCCTACCCTTAAAACTTGGGCTAGTGACTAGTGGCTAGGATACATAATAATAATAATAATAATAATAATAATAATAATAATAATAATAATAATAATAATAATAATAATAATAATAATAATAATAATAATAATAATAATAATAATAATAATAATAATAATAATAATAATAATAATAATAATAATAATAATAATAATAATAATAATAATAATAATAATAATAATAATAATAATAATAATAATAATAATAATAATAATAATAATAATAATAATAATAATAATAATAATAATAATAATAATAATAATAATAATAATAATAATAATAATAATAATAATAATAATAATAATAATAATAATAATAATAATAATAATAATAATAATAATAATAATAATAATAATAATAATAATAATAATAATAATAATAATGGTAGTTAAAATGCTCTATAGTTAGCATCTTAGACTATTGTTTGGACATCGTTGCGTCGATGATTTATACGTTTTATTACTTATGGATGCTTTAAACTTTATTATTGAGCTTGATATGACTCCTCTTATTGGTTACATGATGTGTTATTATATGCTAATTGCATTATAGCTTAAAGTTACCAATAGCGTGAATGTAATTATAAATAACTTGCTAGTGTAGGTTGTCCCCATTTACCATTACTATACAAGAAGAAACAACGCACACATGAATCACCAACAACAAAACAATGGATTTCACCAATTTGCTGCTGTTGTAGTCCAACTGCTTTAAAATAATAACCAACCACCTGTAATTGACTAGGCTAAGAAGATATCCCAAAGGAAACCTGAATTCTATTATGAGCGTGAGGACCCTACTGAACTTGAAAATTGGACAAGGGATATGGAGAAGATTTTTAACACCATTAACTGCCTAGCAAACCAAAAGGTAGATGGGGCTATCTTTTACTTTAAAGGAGAAGCTGATATTTGGTGGTCAGCTGCTGGGGCAGCCCTCCAAGCTCAACCAAACTTCAATTGGGATAGCCTTAAGGATGCCCTAAGACAGAGATTCTACCCTGAGCATGTTAGGCAACGAAAACTCTCTGAGTTCCTTGCATTGAAAAAAAACCGAGGAAGTGTGAGTGACTACTATGCCAAATTTCTTGAACTTTCTCGCTTTGCAACCACAATTTTGCCTGATGATGCCTCCAAGATCTCTAGATTTATTGAGGGACTTGACTATAGCCTCCAGGAAACCATGATCATGATGAACTTTGCTGATGTCCATGAGGCCTATGGGAAAGCTGCCAGTGGGTGGAGAATACATGAGCTAAAGGAGGAAACTCGAAACAAGAAAAGAAAGTTTGAACCTCAAAATTCCATGATGAATGAAACTGATTTGAACACCAACACTGAGAATGAAAAGAGGGGAAAACCAAACACTTTTGGGGGGAATCAAGGGTACAATAGAAATTTTGGTAGAAATAACTTTCAGAACCGTACCCATAATAAAAGGGCTGAGCGTCACTACTTCTGTAAGAAATGTAATGGAGATCATCCGGGAGCTGACTGTTTTGGACAACCTGTCAATTGTCTTAATTGTGGGAAACGGGGTCACAAGGCATATGAGCGTAGGCATAAAAATTCAGACCAAATGGGAAATGGTAATTACGTGGGAAACAATAGGGAGAATCAAAACTTCAATCAAAACACATACAACCCGAATGCTCGCCCCAATAACCAAAACTACAATCAAATTTCCTACAACAACAACCCTCGTCCAAATTACCAAGGCAACAATCCAAACCAAAATCAATTCCAGAATAACTACCAAGGGAGCAATGCTAGATTCCAAGGGAACAACAATGGTCAAGCTGCCAATGATAACAACAATGGAGTTGGTACTAGGAATGCCAACAATAATGCTCAAGGAGGGAATAGCCAGCGCAAAACGGGTCAAATTTATGTCATGAATAGAGCCCAAGCTGAAAATGATACCGATGTGGTAACTGTTACTTCCTAACCCATAATACTCTTACTTATGTCTTATTTTAGTCTAACTAGAGTTACGAGGACGTAACTCCTTTAAGGGGGGAAGAATGTGCTACAAACTTCGTTTATTTATCTTAAGTCATGCATTGCATTCATACATTTGCATCATATGAGTTTGGTTTGTGTTGTGTGGTTGTGTCATGAGTTCACCTAGTTACTTTGCGCTTCGGGGACGAAGCGTTTTCTTAAGGGGGGAAGGATGTAATATCCCAAAAATTTAGTATATATTATAATAATATATTAGTATTATTAATTAATTTATTCTAGTGGAACAATGAATTTAATTGTTGGGTTGTGAGTCGTTTTTCCTAAATGAGTTCGAGAATGAGTTTTAAAATCGGATTTCTATTTGGGTAGTTCTATTTTGAATTGGATCGTTCCTAACTACAATAAACTACACTAGCCCACACCAATTGGCCTAAACCCAAAGTCAAACCCAAAGGAGAAAAGGAAATCAGATTTTAAATAGGGAAAAAAAAAAAAAGAAAAAAAAAAAAAACGAACGACCCCCCTAACTCTGTATAAAACAGAGTTCCTCTTTTTTTTTTTTCTTCCTTCCTCGCTGCTCCTGCTTTCCTCTTCGTTCGCCGTTCTTCACGCCCACACGCGACGCACGGAAGCCTTCCCTGCCGATCGTCTTCTACCACTTCTGCTGCCAGTCCTCGACGCCCGACCACCTCGTTACCTCTCTTTCCTTCTCTCCTTGTCGCAGGTATCACCCCCTTCCTCTGTTTTCCCCTGTTTTCGTCCCTCTTTAAACCATCATTCAATAAGTCAATTTTTATGCTTTAAATTGTTGTCAATCAATACTAATAGATGTTATACTTAGTGGGTAATTGATTTAAGTCACAAAGATTTGAGTTTGATGTTGGTTTTGGATTAATTTTCACTAATTACGAAATTTAGGTTAATTAGCTTAATTATTCGTTTTGTATCAATGAACTTCGAAAATTATAGTTGTGAGGATGATTATAATCTGTTAATTAGGTTTTTAATTTTAATTAAAGAATTAAAGCTATAATTGTTCATCTTTTGTATAAATTGTTATTGGTCTTAAGATTGAAATTAAGGTTTTATTTTTATTAGCTCAATTATATCACTAATTAGGTTTTGAAATCTGGTTGTTTATGAACTTATTTTTCTGATTTTACTAATTTATTTTATTATTTTCGTATTTATTGTATTTTATGGAATAAAACATTAATTTTGATTAATAAAACATAGTTTAAGTGGTTAAAATAATTTATAATTAAATTAGAATAATTAAGGGTTAATTTTTAGAAGTTAGATTCTGTTTTAAAACTAATTTTAGGCCTTTGGGAAATTTTTATAATTAATTGAGTATTATTTGAGTTTTATTGAATAATTATTGAAATAGAATTATACTTATCGGGTAATTGGTAATTGTTGGTTTGAATTTGGTATTGTCATGTTCATACATTGCATATAGAATTATACTAACATATAGGTATATAGTTGGTTGGTTGGTTGAGAAAGATTGAGTGTTAATTTGAGAATGTCGTTTGTATAATTGTAGAGTCTGAGTTCGTAGACGAGGAGTACTAGTGATTGTTGTGCTATTGAGTTTTCGTTTGCTTGAAAAGGTAAGCTAGCATGCTCAACCTTTCTTAAACTTGTAGAAACCTTTCAAACTTATGTGCTAGATGTGAATGGTGTGATTGAATGAGAACGTAGTATCATGATAGGTGGAGAACGATTCAATTTATATAATTTCATTATCATGATTGGTTGGAATTATTGTATTGATTTTGGTACATGGTTTGGCTTGTGATATAAATGTGATTTTGAAAGGTAAGGTTGAATGTATATTGAATTGGTTGATTTGGTTTGGTTTGTGGGCGCATCGCCATTTATATTATGATGTTGGTTTGGTATTGTTGTATATGATTATGTGATCATCAACTCTCTCTCAATAAGATATTACTTAGACGGAGCAAAAGAACTCCTAATTATTTATTCGAGCCAAAAGAGCTCCTATTTATTTGCTGGAGTCAAAAGAACTCCTATTCAAATGTTTGAGTCGCATCGACTCCTATTAATTTCCCCACCGCATCGGTTTTTAAGAGGGTTAGGCTCTAGTCTACTCTACTTGGGTTAAAAACACCCAGTAGGGGGTGTGCACACTTAAGGTCTAGTTGTCTTGGATTATGGATTATGGATTATGGTTGATAGGATGAATTGGCAAAAGATTCAGTTCATTTCTAAATAATAAGGATTATGGATTATGGATTATGGATTGTGGACTATGAATTGTGACTTATAACTTTTTACTCATTATCAAATTAATGTTCAATGGATTGTGGATTGTTAACTAGGAATTGTGGATTATGGCTCGTGACTTATGAATTTCTTATTTATCGTTAATCTTTTATTTGTTGGATATGGATTATGGAATGTTTCTTATACTATGAGTGTGTGACGAATTGAATGGTGGATTCTGATATATGACTCTTAACTACTGGTTTGGAATTATTATTGGATGATTATATGTTTATGTGCTAAGTGTGTTTTCGAAAATAAAACTAAAAACGTTTTCAAAATCAAGGTAAGAATTTTGGCTTTCTACACGTTGAGGTGTTAGCTTACTCAATTTCACTGACTTTTTCAACTGTGGTTTTTGTGCTTTAAATCCACCACAGGTTTGGAGTGATTGATGTATGCGGGAACGACGACTCACTAGAAATTAGTTGGATTCAATAATTAGACTCGTAGTTATTAAACATAGACTATTTCATATTTCATATTTTGGACTGTTGTAATTTTATTTAATGGGTTGTAATAGACTATTTTAGACCATTAGACAATTACACTGTGGCTTTTGAAATCTCCTTGCATTCGGGTCTTTGACTCGACTGCGGAGTGACACCTCTGAATTTCCTTATTTGTGTTTTGATTCTCGATAAAATGTTTTTAAGACGGAAAAGAAATTTGGGGGTGTTACAGGGGGACTTATTCACCTTTTCATTTCCTTAGATATTTTTTAGACTAATTCAAATGGGGATCCAAAAACTCTCTCTCTCTCCTAACTTGAGCTTTGGTTTCTCCACCCTTATTTTTTTTCATCTTTTCATCTTTCACTTTGTTCAAGATTATTGCAACAATTGTTAAGGTTTATTATTAATATAATTCAAGTCTTTATTCATCCATCTCCTCTTTATTTCCTTTGTTTGGGTAACAATTTTTCTCCCTTTTATTTATTGTCATTCATCTTGTTTTAATTATTGTTAATTCATGTTTAGTAGTTGATTAATTAGTCTAGCCATTCAAGTTTGAATCTTTATGAATTTGTCATGTCTAGTATCATGTTTAGGACTCTAATGATTGAGATTGGTGTTGATTTAGTGATGTGTGAGTAGTTTTATTGTAAGGGGGTGTGAGAAATGTGACAAAGGTGGTGTCTTTATGTGGGGAATTAACTTATTGTTTTGTATTTCATATGATTTGTGCCTAATTGCTACCCTTATGATTTTAATTGCATGATTGTATAGGATGTACACTTGGGTAGTTGTATTTTTCACTAATTAGGCCAACATAAGAGATTTGAGGCCCAATTAAGCATAAGTAGGTAGGATTAATTGGGTAATTGCATGAGAATGATTTAATCGATTAATTGGGGATTAGATTATGTACTTGAGAGAGTTTTAATCATTTGTTTTCCCTCATTTGGCATGAATCAATCTCAATGAGTGTTGTTGTTAATTCCCCTAATCAAAGAATTCATCTTTGTTGCATGAACTCCACTTATACCCCCC
The DNA here is from genome assembly GCA_963680865.1 of Spergularia marina. Lineage (NCBI taxonomy): Eukaryota > Viridiplantae > Streptophyta > Magnoliopsida > Caryophyllales > Caryophyllaceae > Spergularia > Spergularia marina. The sequence goes on from OY804554.1 coordinate 14,978,907, forward strand.
TAACTCCCTAATTAACAGTTTTAAATTCAAAGTTTTCGACTTTAATTGCTCAATAGTCAATTAGTGGTAGTAATTAGATATATTCTCTCATATCAATTGGATTAGACTAAAATTAGATTAAAATTAATAGACAATCACCCCCATCCTCGTGGATTCAACCCTAAGCTATGCTAGGATGATTAGACTCGCTTGAACCTAGATTTAGGCGTGTCAGATTTGGCGCCGTTGCCGGGGACGGTGGTGTTTTGTGATTGATATTGATTTTTGTTTGGTTTTAGGACTAATGTTTGTTACTTGTTATGTGTTTATTTTGGTTAAATTTTGGGAATAGCGCTACTTTCACATGTATTTCATTTTCATTTCAAGTGCACTAGCAATAGTGCTCTTGCATCTTATGCTTGTGGTTGTTTGATGGTGTGAAGGCCTTTGCCAACAATGAGGCTCGTTAATTATATGCTTCCCAATATTTCGGCTACCGATCCTCCAATTAATCATGGCAGTATCGAAGCAACTAATTTTCAAATTGACCCCGACCTTATACTCTTAATTCAACAAGATGCTTTTGGGGGTGCATTTCACGAATGTCCATATGGCCACCTCTCTACTTTTGGTCTATATTACAACACTTTCAAGTGTGAGGGGGTATCAAACGAAACAATTCAACTTATTCTATTCCCTTTCTCACTTAAAGACAAAGCCAAGAAATGGTTACACTCTCATCCTCCAAACACCTTCCACAAATTTCATGACCTATCAAAAGCATTTCTAGACAAATTTTTCCCTCCTTCAAAAACCGTTAAAATACGAAATGCTCTCCTCCAATTTGCACAAGAAGACCATGAGAGTTTTGCTAACGTATGGGAACTTCAAAGACCTCCAAAGGTCTTGCCCCCATCATGGCATTCCCAAGTGGTTATTGTTTAACCAATTTTATCAAGGGGTTCAAGCAAAATACGTTGATTTGGTTAATGCTAGTGCCGGAGGCTCATTTGTGGAGTTGGAAGTAGAAGAATGTGAGATGTTGTTGGAGAGAATTGCTAGAACGGACGCACATTATTCAATTTCACTTGATAGAGTAGGAGATAATGGTGAACATGGGGTTACTTTTTCTTCAATCCAACGACCTACATTTAAGGAGATGATCAACTCACTAAAAGAATATCATGAGGTAAATGATTTGAAGTGTATCTATAAGGAAGGTGATCGACCATCTCCCTAATGCTTTTGAAGATGATGATGATGATGATAATGATGAGAAGGATGAGGAGGAGGAGGAGGAGGAGCTAGTAGGTGAGGAAAGTGGTGACACTACTACAAAAAGGTACATAGACATCAGAGTTTTAAAGGCATAGACGTCAGATTCTGGGTAGACGTTAATGTGGCTCACGTCTATTAAAGAGGAATAGACATCGGATATAAGTCTGATGTCTATTAGTTTTATAGACATCAGACTTTTCAATAAAACTGACGTCTATTCGTATAATAGACATCAGATATTTTAAATAGTTAGACGTCTATTCCCAATTTAGACGTGAGCCTTCTCACAAAGGCCGACGTCTATTCTCTCCCAAAATATCAAAAAAAAAATAATAAATTAATACTCAACACCGTTACATACCCATGACGGCGTGAATACACGATTCATATAAGAGAAATTTTGTTACACCATAACTCTGCACTTCATTAATTGTTATATCACAAATGATGTGCAATTTGATACATATTACATGTACAAGATCCAAGAGATATACAAAAAAAAAAAAAAAAAAAAAAAGACTGAATTTAGATATGGAAATATACAACAAATATTACAAATATTGAGACTAAACCAAACTACAAATTAGTACAAAATTTAAAGTATGAAGACCGATCGAAAAAGCTTGAGTTCCAGATCTTGAGATGCTGCAAACTGCAAAGAGCCTCGAGAACGACTTCCCCCTTTGTTATTGTTACGCTTTCGGACCTGGAGAACGTGTGACGCTGGGTCACTTTCTCAGAGCTCCGCGGGAGAAGAAAGAAAGTCTATTGGACAGGGTCTTCCTTCTCGGAGAATCAAACAAAAATAAAAACCCCCCAGATCTATCAAACAAAAATAAAAACCCCCCAAGATCTAAATTTATATGAGACTGATTAAAAATAGAAAACTAAAAGCTACACACTTTGCCAAACAAATAAATAGAATCAGTATTACATTATACATTTACTCATGTGCATTAACTATTAAAAGATAATTCATTTCATACAAATCCCAAGTTTCAAATCTCGCCTGAGATTGTACTTTGATACCACCATAATCAAGCTCACCAAATTTCACATGCACTACTAATTTAAAAAAATAAAAATAAAAATACCAGCCGAACCTTTAAATCAGTTGGATTTCGGTCTTGTTATTTTTTATCTGGGTAGTTGTACTTCTAGATCTTGAAGTTTCGACCCCAAAAGAGAAAAATATAGAGATAAGGCCAATAAAGGAGATAATTAGAACATACTGAACTTTAATCAAGGGTTTTGAAAGTTGGTATAGGAAGAACTTCATGTTACAAGAGGTGAGAGGGATGGAAAAAACTTGTGATTTAAGATTGAGAGAGAGAGAGAGAGATAGAGAAAAAAATGACAAGATTTGGTGATGAATATAAGAAGCAAGTCGTAAAGAGGAAGGCATGGGTTTGACAAATAACAGGAGAGAGAACAGGAGGGTTTGGGTTTGGGAAGATAAGAAGTCACAAAATAATGAGCAACGAATATTTAGAAAAAAAAAGTAATATATCAAATAGACATCAGTTTTCCAAAACGTACGATGTCCATGTGCACATAAAAGACGTCATTTTTCTTAAAAAGGCTGATGTCTATTAATAGATATCAGTTTTGTTAATAAATATGATGTCTATTATTTGGTTATAATTGCAAAAATGTCACCGGTTCCTTATACACATCAGCGTATGATGTCTATTGACTGATGTCTATACTTGTTTTTGTAGTAGTGTGATTCTAGTATAGTGGAGACTATGGTTGATGTGGAACTTGATGATGAAAGCAAATTTGTTGTGGATGAACCTCAAGGCACATCATTAAATGAAAATCCCCTTTATGAAATTGATTGCCCGTTGCATGATAATCCGCTTTTTGAGATTGGTAGTGAGGATCTCGTATTTGATGAATCTATGAAGGAGCCTATAAATGAAGGCGGAAGGCAAGTCTCAAAAGGGAAACTTGAGGAGTTCTTGAGTGAAGAAGAAGCTTTTGAGATTACATCTTGTCCTAAAGACAAACTTGTTCTTTTGGGGAGTTCTAGAGAAAAGGGCTTGAGTGAGATTAGCGTTGATCCAAACCTTTTAAACTTCTCTATTCCCCACCGAAATTACAAGGATACTCATGAAGATGATCATGTTTTCGTTGAGTAGAAAGCATTGCACAAGAGATCTAAGTCATGCTTCACTTTTTTGGATCGAATACTACCGAAGATCATGTCATATTCATGACCTTGGGTCCAATCAAACAATTTCTCTTCCTCCTTTGACAAGTTGTTACGTGCTTTAATGGGCATGTTAATGATGGGATCGACATGACTTAAGCCACCTCTCACCACCACCACAAGCCACGAGAAGAACGTAAGATGGAGCATCCACCTCAAAAAATCATAGGTAATACACTTTGCTGACTCCTTTTTATTTAAACATTGAGGACAATGTCCGATTCAAGTGTGGGGGAGATTTAGTTTGGTGTTTCTTGTTGCTCTTGCCTAGAATTGTGATAGCTCGTGATTGTGCAATATGAATGGTATGTTAAGACTTAGATTTCATTGATCATGAATGCATCTTGTTTGATGATTTTAGTCCATGTGGTGGTAGAATTCTATGGCTTTTGACTATTTGTTTGTTATCCTTAATTGACTATTTGCATATTTAGATGCTTGTTGTTCTTGCCCCTTTGAATCCAAATTTCGAAATCCAATTTTTTTTAATCACTTGTATATATTTATTTCATTTGCTTTATTTTTCTTTTAATTTTATAAAAAAAAAACCCAAAAATAGTAAGTTGTTTTGTTCTCCCCCTAACCATTTAGAGATTTTTCTAGTTTTGAACTTCTTAGGAAACCATGCCACTTAGACAATCCTTCTTGCACCATTGCATTATGAATAAGTGTTTTTTCCGCCTAATATTTTGACTTTGAGGCTACTATTCCGATTAATTTGTTTTTGCCAATTTTGTGAGTTGAATGCTTAGTGTGACTACTCTCCCAAGGTGACATTATTGTGCTAAGACAACATTTTTCCACAAAACTTTAGAAGGAGGTGTGACCGTCCCCTACCTTGGCACACTTCCGCAACCAATGAAGATTTAACAAGCCGATTTGGAAATAAATCCTCTTTCATTACAAAACTTCAAGGAAAATCGGCAAGACCCAATGCGGGTGGAGCCACCAAAAACTTGCTTCAATTAAGAAAATTGGCAAGACTCTAAGAGTGGACCTACCAAAAATATACCCCCATCCCTCAATAAAGTTGGTATGACCCGGTAAGGGGTCAAACCAACACTTTCGATTCTCGAAAGTCCAAAAAACGCACACTTGAGGACTTTCTCACCTCCCTCCATGCCTCTTTGTCAACGCGTTAGAGGGGTTAACCCTTGTGAGCAATGTTTTAGTGGATTTGGTTGATTGTCTAGTATATATGGTTACCTTTTTAGTTGAATTTTAGGATAATTTCTTTTACGTTAGGGGAAGCCGAAAAACCTCCTAGACTCCCATTTGAGCTAGGACGGTAGTAATTTTTGAGGGAAGTGACTTGTTTTGATCGGATCAATCTACTTTTCGTTTATGTGCTTGCATGACATGATTGTATTCCAAATTTTCTCGCAAGACCCTCCTTGCCTCCCAAGGGGTGCCCATCCTCATGGATGCCCCGGAGTGGGAGTTGAAGGGGCACGGACCGCGCTAAAGCTCAATCGGCTATTATAGTGATATCTTGATTATTAGGCTAGTTGTGTAGATTTGTATTTGTTTATCATAATAAGGGCAGTGTGTATATATAATTGTGTCTCGATTTTGTGCTCATTTCCCCCATTTTTGCATTTGATTTGATTTGACATACTCGGGGACGAGTAAGAGTTTAGTGTGGGGGAGTTTGATATACAACAATTTTAGCCCTTTTTTCCGTGTGATTTATGCATCCCGTCCCGTAATTTTGATGTTTGCATAGTCAATTTTCCGCCATTTTCATATATATGCTTATCTTGGCTCAATTTGATGCTATTTTGCATAATTTAGTACATTTCCTATTATGTACGAGAATCGGGCTCTGCGGTTTGCTTTTGGCTTTTGTAGGAACACCTACGGAGCACGTTGGAGCGGAACCCGAAGCACGAATGAGGCAAGGAGCAGAAATAGAGCTTGGACCGGGACCCTAGGCACGGGAATTGAGAGTAAGGGACGATAATACAAGTTTGGAAGCAAAGAGAGGGCAAACACGTGATTTGAAGACTCTTCACGCAAAGGGGTAACTTCAAACGGTCATATCTCAAGTTTTAGAGCATATATTGGGATGATTCAAGTTGGATATTAAAGTTCATCCCGTTAGCTTTCTAATGATATATTATAAGTTCAATTTGACCAAGAAACGAGTGAGATATGGCCTTCCAAAGTCAAGTGTGCGCGTCAGTTTTTGACCGCTCGGCCATACGCTCGCCGAGCAGACGGCCGAGCGCACAACCAACAATGAGCGGTGCGCCGAGCGCATAAACGCTAGGCGGAGCGTATGAGTCCGCTCAGCGAGCGCATATATCCGCTCACCGAGTGACTCACCGAGCGGATGCTCTGGATTGCTTTTTGACTCGTTTTTTCGTCCTTTCCTTTTGTACACTATAAATACTCACCTAACCTAGTTGGGTGGGGGGACTTATTCACCTTTTCATTTTCTTAGATATTTTTTAGACTAATTCAAATGGGGATCCAAAAACTCTCTCTCTCCTAACTTGAGCTTTGGTTTGTCCACCCTTATTTTTCTTTCATCTTTTCATCTTTCACTTTGTTCAACATTATTGCAACAATTGTTAAGGTTTATTATTAATATAATTCAAGTCTTTATTCATCCATTTCCTCTTTATTTCCTTTGTTTGGGTAACAATTATTCTCCCTTTTATTTATTGTCATTTATCTTGTTTTAAGTTGAGTGGGGTAATATTAGGAAAAAGAAGAAGTGAGAATGTGGGGATTAATAAAAGTAGGAGAGGTAATGTGAGAGAGAATGTAATAATTTAATAAAAATAGGAGAGAGAAATATGTCCCAAAATAGATGGGGTGTTAGAGGTGGTACGTCCCAAAATGGAAAATGGGGCGTTTGAGGTGGGACGGAGGGAGTAGTTTGTTTCCATCTTAGAGTGGAAGAACTCACAATTAAGTTCTACCCGTATTAATGTAACACCCCATATTTTTGGGTTACTTGAATTGTACAAACTATTGGGAGAATCTCGTTTTAAGGGTATGAAAATATATTTTGGGAAATTAGGGTATATCTTCCGTTTAGAGGCGCTTTCCTAATTGGGCAATTATTTGCCGAAATTACCAAAATACCCTTACTAAACCCTTCCTACTTTCTACAAAAAAAAAACCCAAAACCCTCCCCTCACTCACGGCTGCAGCAAAGAAAAAAAAAAAAAAAAAAAAAAAAAAAAAAAAAAAAAGAAGAACGACGTGAGGAGAAGAGAAGAAAAGAAGGAGAAGAGGAGGAGGAGAGCCGCGCATCACCACCACCGCCGCTGCCACCCTAGTCGCCGCTGCCACCGGCCGCCGCCATCAACCCTAGCCGACTCTCTCTCTTGGTTTTACATCAAGAGTAGTATGTTTCTACACCCCCTTCATAATTTCTAATTAGGGCTTTCTTAATTTCATGTTGATTATGGTTTAAACATGATTGTGGTTGTGGGAATTGCTTTATTAGATTATAATCATGCTTAATTGTGGTTTTGATGCATGAATAATTGAATGCTAATTTAGGGCTTTTGAAATTAGGGTTCATATGATTTAATGATGATTTTATGATTGGAATTGTGTAGTATTTGGAGGGATTGATTATCATGGTTTAAATAATTCATGGTTTTAATTTGGGGATGAATTATGATGTTCTAATGGTGAAAAATATATCCTGTCCAGATCTGATCTTGCCCTAATTTGAGTGTTAATATGGTTGATTTGATGATTTAATAATGGAATTGTGTTGTTGGTATGATTGGGAAGGTGATGTGCGAATTTAGTATCGTTTGGAGATCGTTTGGGCATTGAAATCTAGTGGAATTCTTGTTAGTATGTGATAAGTATGTTGATCATGTTTTGGTCTATGTCGATTGGTGGTGTGGTTTGGACTACTAGCTATGTCGAGTTGATTAGTGGAAGTGGTTAGTGATTAGTGTGTTGTTGATTGATTTTAGGTTGTGTGTTCGAGGAAGTACCGTTCTAAAGTCTTAAGTTGATCTTGGCATTTCGCTAGTAAGGTAAGAACGTTGATCACAAATCTCTCACTAACCATTATCTTGTTTGATACACTTTGCTTGATCATCGCATGTTCTTGCTTTACACATTCATTCTTGTTACCCGTTTCGCTTGCGCCTAATTATAGCATTGAGCATATTTTCCTTCCATCTTATCAATGTTCGTTTGCGGTCTTTCGACCACAATACTCCCCACGGCCTTCGGCCTCTTGCCATCCTCGGCCGTTCGGCCTCTAGCAGAGACCACCACTCGGCCACTCGGTCGAGTGGTGTGTTTGCTTGTTGCTTGTGTTTTTGTTTCGCTTCAAGTATCTATCGATTATGATCTTCGTAATTTGTATCGTCAAATAATGCACGCGTGAACAATGTATATAAAACGGATGAAAGAAAATAAATGACTCCACCTAGAGTACGATGGATTCGGCTCGGCCGATCATCGTTTGATATACCTCTGATCAAGGTACGTAGGGTCGGATTAGCTACCGACTTCCTAATAGTCTTCCTCCTAGATGGGAACTCGTCCTACCGGCCTGTCTTGCGAGGGGTGTGCACACTCGGGATTATTAGGGCGATAATTACAACTCTAGCTCGAACAAAGTTCGTTAAGTGGGGCTATGGGGTAGGACCCTGGCCGAATAATTAAACAATATGTATAAATTGAGCGACGATGCTCTTTGATAATGCACTCTGTTGCTATTGTTAATCCCATGTTATATCGTCAATTCGTTCTTGTTAGCTACGCGCCTCAAGGCGCGTATCTTATTTGTTCTTTATGCTTGTTATTTCTTACTCAGCCTGTGCTGACGTTCTATTTTCTGTTCGTCCCTACCGTGTTCTGGGGCCTATGTCAATCTTCGATGGCATAGTTGACAGGTCTTGATGATATGGCTGCATGCTTACGAAGTTGATCATGTTGGGAATTTTCGAAAGACTTTGTTCTTGTCTAAGACTTCATTTCGTTCTGATTATGTAATTTGGATTTCGTTTTGAGAACTATAGCTCGACATTTAAAGACTTCCGCTGTTTTATTTTCCGTTGGTTAATTGTAGTTGAATTTCTAGCCTAGCAATTGACTTGATAGTCAATTGCGGCGTGACAATTCTAAATTTATTTCTATTTATAGTTGGTCAAAATTTAGGGTTGTTACAGTTGGTATCAGAGCCATAGGTTCTGATTCGTCGAGTCTATAAATGTTTTCAAAACTTGTTTTAAATGATTTACAAAACTGGGGATGGGATGGGTGCACACATTCGCATGCTATGTGCTAACTTCTATGTGATACTAGAGAAGGAGTTTACACCAATGGTTTTGACCTGCGAATTATGTGATGTGCGTATACGATTTGGGTACTAATGCATTTGGAGTTCTCTCTAGTATACTGACAGAATGGCAGGCCCAAGAACATATGTTTGGGAGTTCGGACCATCTGGTGTAAGGTCAATTGCTGGGCCATGGACAATACCGGATCATATAGCTTTTTCATCTGAGACCTTCCAGGACCGTATGAGAATTGGTGAGTCTGTGGAGGAGTTTGTCACCAGAATGAGGGCAAAACTGACTGAGGCAGCCAAAAGATTTCCATGGGCAATTAGACCTGAGGTCCAAGTCTTTGTGACTTTGGTTAATCTGAGGATACATCCCCGTTGGGAGGAAGTTCGAGCGAGACTAGAAAGGAATGCCTATTATGCATGTCTCATAGGGAGTTCACAATACTTGAGGGACAGATCAGGCAGAGTGATAGATCTTGACAGGTTGGAGGTAATTCTAAAGTGGGAGTATGAGATGTCCCTTAGCCCTGTGCAAATACCTGAGGATTACCCAATCCACATACCTCCAGTACACTCGAACACTGATAATGATAACTCTACCCCGGAGTCACATGAAGCTTATATGAAGAAAGAAAAGAAGGTTCAGCTACAAGGACATGAGATACCTAGCCAGTTGAATCGGAAGAAAGTTAAAGTTGAGAAATATCACAATTCTCCTAAACCCCCGTCCTCGCCTATTGGAGAGGATGCACCAGTGGACACGGAGGAGGAGCCTGAGGAAGCCCCTACGAGTGAAGAGGAGGATGATACTATCGGAACTAGTGACACAGAGGTAATAGTGAGTAGTTCGGATGAGGAGTTGAGCGACTCGGATCAAGATGATGGAGGGGAAGTTCCTAATGATGGGGATTATGACCCGAGTGACGATGCTTAAAGGATTAATATAGAGACTTATAAATAAAGGCATAAGGCCTAGTTATTAGTTAGATGTCGATTTTGTCTTCTTATTAAACTATAGCATTAAATGTTATGTTATACTTTTGTCAAGTTTTCATCGTTTAAGCACTTTAAATTTGGGACAATACCCCAATACTATTATGATATTTCGATTATTTCATAAAATTGCTGCAAATTAAATGCTATCTGACATTTTACCATGTGTTGATGTTGCTGTTCTCGAAAATTCGTACGTCTGATGTTTCTGATCCTGGCCCGACTCGTGCTACAGTAATACGAGTCGAGTTTCAAAAAAAAAAAAAAAAGAGCTCCGAAAAATTAAACTCGGGCGAGACGAATAGACGGATGTTGATTTCGATATATTTATACTTCTGAACTGAATTATTATCATGATTCGCTGACTATGCGGTTTATTGTTTATGTTTGGATTGAAATATATTGATTTATGCTTGTTAATATCTGAATCAGTATGCTATTGGATTGGTTACATCTGAATCCCGTTATTACCTTATAGAAAATGGTACGAAACAACAGTCCAGATTTGACAGCTATTCTAGCACAAATGGCCCAGCAGCAACAGGTGATGGTTGAGGCTATGCAGCAAATAGCACAGAATAACGCTGCTAATAATGCTGCTAATAACGCTGCAAATAATGTTGCAAACAACGGCAATGGGAATAATGTCGGTAATGGAGGTGGAGATGATGAGATGCTGTTAGCTAGGATGTCGGATGCCGTACTGAAGAAACGGCCTGACAATTTCACTGGGAGAGGAGAACTGAGCATCCTACTTGACTGGATAGAGGATATGGAGAGAATCTTCTCTGCTGTTGGCGTTCCGGACAATCTAAAGGTAAAAGTTGCTGCATTTTACCTTAAGGAGGTAGCTGGAAGATGGTGGATGAAAATTCAGGAGGAGTTTTACAAACCAGTGCTGGAGGAGAGAGCTGATGGGTCTGTTATCGAGAGGTTTAGAGATTGGAAAGTTTTCAAATACCTCTTAGAGAAAGAATTCTTCCCGGAGCACTTGAAGGAACAAAAGGTGGCTAAATTTGAGGCATTTCAGCAAACTGAGGGCATGTCTGTGAAGGAATTCCATGACAAGTTTGAGGACTTGAACAGGTTTGCTGAGAGTGTGACGCCAACTGAGTCCTCTAGAGCCGCCAGCTTTAGAAAGAAACTACTGTGGAGTATTAAGGGATGGTTTGCCTCTGAGCGATTCCATACTGTAAAGGATGTTTATGAGAGAGCCACCACAGCAGAGCAGAACATGGAGACAATGAGCATGGAACTCGGGGGGAAGAGAAAGGAGACGCCCTTCGATTTGGTGAACATACCCAATAAGAAAGGAAATTTTGGGGTTTCAAAGGAAAGGCGCAGTCTGCTGGGACTGGGAAGTCGAACTACAAGAATGTTTTCCACAACAGAGCTCATAGCCAGGGCTTTGAGATCGAGAGGCCTTGCACCAAGTGTGGCAATAAACATTTCGGGAAAATGTGTAATGGTGATAGGGTCACATGTTTCCATTGTGGTAAGCTTGGGCATAAGGCTAATGTGTGCTACTCCAAGATAGCTGGAAAACCACCTGTAGCTTCTGGGAGCAACTCGGTGGCGCCCAATCGATTCCAGAATTTCTGGGCCCAAAGTGGCTATGCGGGTTCGAATAACACTTACAAGAGTCCGGCACCAACTAGGGGAACAACCTATACAGCACCAGCTAAGCCAGCAGGATCAGCAAGTGTGGCCACTCCAGCTAAGAAAGACACTGGACAGCTGTATGTCATGAATCCAGAAGAGCATGAAAACGCTGATGTCGTATCGGGTAAATTTCCTGTTAACTCAGTAATTGCAAAGGTTCTATTTGATAGTGGTGCATCCCACTCGTTTATTGCTGATAAAATTGTTGAGAAATGTGGACTTAGTGATAGTTCACCGGTAAACTTTGAGTTTTCAATGCCTGATGGGTCTAGTATTGCATGTAAGAGTCAGTTTAAAGATGTGCCTGTGGTGATTTGTGGACATGAGTTCAAATCTGATTTGATAGTTTTCCCTTTAACCCATTTTGATGTAATATTGAGAATGGATTGGATGGGTAGATATAAAGCGAGAATAGATTGTTGGATAGGAAAGATTTCACTTCGGGGGCAGAAAAATACCCATGTGACTTATCGCATACTTCCCAAAAGACCAAGAATAAAGTTTGTGTCTGCCGTGAATCTGAGGAAGCAGATAGCTAAGGGAGAACCTCTATTCTTATGTCATGTGCGAGACACTAGGGTAGAATACCCAGAGTTGGGCGATGTCCCTATTGTGAGTGACTATCCTGATGTTTTCCCTGAGAAAATTCCGGGGATGCCACCCAAAAGAGAAGTGGAGTTTAAAATTGAGTTAGTACCTGGAACGGGTCCGATTGCTAAGTCACCTTACCGGATGGCACCGGTGGAAATGCAAGAGCTGAAGAAACAGCTAGATGAATTGGTCGAAAAGGGATATGTTAGACCAAGTGTGTCACCTTGGGGAGCACCGGTCTTATTTTTAAGGAAGAAGGATGGAACAATGAGGCTATGTATCGACTATCGAGAGCTGAATAGTGTCACCATCAAAAACAGATATCCCTTACCCAGGATCGATGACCTGTTTGACCAGCTTAAAGGCGCAAGTGTGTTCTCAAAGATCGACTTGAGGTCTGGGTATTATCAACTGAAAGTAGCTGAAGAAGACGTACCAAAGACCGCATTTTCAACTAGATATGGACACTACGAGTTCACAGTAATGCCATTTGGGTTGACAAACGCGCCTGCGGTGTTCATGGATCTCATGAATCGCACCTTCAGACCTTACTTGGATAAATTTGTGGTAGTGTTTATTGATGATATTCTAATTTACTCCAAGACTGCAGAGGAGCATGAGAACCACTTGAGGATCGTATTGGAGATTCTGAGGGAAAAGCAATTATACGGTAAGTTCTCGAAATGCGAGGTCTGGTTGAATAAGGTAGCCTTTTTGGGACACGTAATATCCAAGGACGGAGTTGCAGTAGATCCAGCTAAGGTTAAGGCGGTAAAAGATTGGCCGGCCCCAAAGAATGTAACAGAGGTTAGAAGCTTTTTGGGACTAGCAGGTTACTACAGGAGATTTGTGAAGGATTTCTCTAAGATTGCTAAACCAATGACGACTTTGATGAAGAAGACTACAAAGTATAAATGGGATGAGACTTGTGAGAAAGCCTTTCAGACTCTAAAGGAACGGTTAACCACGGCGCCAGTGTTAGCACTACCTGATGAGAACATACCTTACGAGGTGTATACCGATGCTTCAAAGAATGGTTTAGGATGTGTCCTAATGCAGAACATGAGAGTGATCGCCTATGCGTCTAGGCAACTCAAAAGTTATGAGGAAAACTATCCGACCCATGATTTGGAGCTAGCAGCTGTGATTTTTGCACTAAAACTGTGGAGACACTATCTGTTTGGGGTTACATTCAAGATTTTCTCTAACCATAAGAGTTTAAAGTACATTTTCACCCAGAAAGAGTTAAACATGCGTCAGAGGAGGTGGTTGGAGTTAATCAAAGACTACGACATGGAGATACAATATCATGAGGGGAAAGCAAATGTTGTAGCAGATGCATTGAGTAGGAAGTCTCTACATTCGGTCCAATTGGTTGTTCAAAGACAAAGACTAAGGAATGAGTTTCTCAATTTCGGAGTTCAGTTGACTGAACCAGGAGTAACCACGGGGACAACCGCGATTGAGAATGATGTCTTTGAGGAGATCAAGGAACTACAAGAGACTGACAAGCTGTTGATGGAGAAAGTAGCGAAAGAACCTGCATTGTTCAAAAGAGGTGAAGATGGGATAATTCGATTCCAGGATCGGGTCTGCTTGCCTAACAACGCCACATTGAGGGATATAATCTTAACTGAGGCTCATGCAAGCGAATACTCGGTACATCCAGGTGGAGACAAGATGTACCAGGATTTGAGGAAGGTGTTCTGGTGGTCAGGAATGAAAAAGGATGTGGCTGATTTTGTGTCTAGGTGTTTAGTTTGCCAAAAGGTTAAAAGCGAACACAAGAGACCTCAAGGTAAATTACAACCCTTACCAGTACCAAAGTGGAAATGGAGTTCCATATCCATGGATTTCATTGCTGGATTACCTAGGTCACCCAAGGGCAATAACATGATTTGGGTGATAGTGGACAGATTGACGAAATGTGCACATTTTATACCAATGAAGGACACGTGGAAAAAGAAACAGTTAGCCGACGCCTATATACATCATGTGTTGAGACTTCATGGTACTCCAAGGGAGATCGTCTCCGACCGCGATGCACGTTTTGTCTCTCGTTTCTGGAAAAAGTTACAAGAAGCCTTGGGAACAAAACTCTTAATGAGTACCGCTTTCCACCCCGCAACTGATGGTCAGACAGAGAGGATAAATCAGACCTTGGAAGATATGCTAAGAGCCTGCGCTTTACAGTACCAAGGTGGCTGGGAGGACAAGCTGGATTTGATAGAATTCTCCTACAACAACAGCTATCAAGCCTCAATCAAAATGGCCCCATACGAGGCACTATATGGTAGAAAGTGCAGGAGTCCAATTTGTTGGAATGACATTAGTGAAACGATGGTTTTGGGTCTAGATTACATCCAAGAGATGACCGACCAAGTCAAACTAATTCAGGAGAGACTAAAGCTGCGCAGGAAAGACAAAAGAGCTATGCAGACAAAACTCGCAGCCAAATTGAGTTTAATGAGGGCGACATGGTACTACTCCGAGTATCACCTACCAAGGGTGTAATGAGGTTAGGGAAGAAAGGGAAACTGAGTCTTAAGTTCATTGGACCCTACAAGGTGACCAAGCGAGTTGGTGAAGTCGCTTATCTGTTAAAGTTGCCAGCAGATCTCGAAAAGGTTCACAGCGTGTTTCACGTTTCCCAACTCAGACGATACGTTAGTGATCCGTCACATGTACTCAATCCAGAAACCAATGAGTTAGATGAAACCATGACTTATGAAGAGGCACCATTGAAAATTTTGGACACTAAGGTGCGCAAAACTCGACGAGCTGAGACACAAATGGTGAAAGTTCTGTGGTGTAATAACAACGTTGAGGAAGCAACCTGGGAAGTGGAGTCGGCTATGCGTGAGAAGAAGTACCCTCATCTGTTTACTTGAGGTATATTCGGTTCGGGTCGAACCTTTATTTTAAGGGGGATGAGAGCCTCGCGCACTTTGTTTCGAAATGCTTGTTTGATAGGATCTATGTGTGTTTTGATTCATATGTTTGCCGATTCTTCTTTTATGTGAATTGTTGCTTCGTACCTCGAGTACAATATTTCCAACTCATTTTAATTCTTGTTCAAATACCCTTTTATTGTTTTTCCTCGAGCATGTTCTTACGATCTTATACTACCTTTCCAAGTACTCATTTTACCCTGTGATCAATGTTATTAGTTAAGAGCGTGTCTTTTGAGAGATGGGTTTAAAGATTCGGGACGAATCTTTGTTTAAGGGGGGAAGATTGTAACACCCCATATTTTTGGGTTACTTGAATTGTACAAACTATTGGGAGAATCTCGTTTTAAAGGTATGAAAATATATTTTGGGAAATTAGGGTATATCTTCCGTTTAGAGGCGCTTTCCTAATTGGGCAATTATTTGCCGAAATTACCAAAATAGCCTTACTAAACCCTTCCTACTTTCTACAAAAAAAAAAAAAAAAAAAAAAAAAAAAAAAAAAACCCAAAACCCTCCCCTAACTCACGGCTGCAGCAAAGAAAAAAAAGAAAAAAAAAAAGAAAAAAGAGAAGAACGACGTGAGGAGAAGAGAAGAAAAGAAGAAGGAGAAGAGGAGGAGGAGAGCCGCGCATCACCACCACCGCCGCTGCCACCCTAGTCGCCGCTGCCACCGGCCGCCGCCATCAACCCTAGCCGACTCTCTCTCTTGGTTTTACATCAAGAGTAGTATGTTTCTACACCCCCTTCATAATTTCTAATTAGGGTTGTAACACTACGGAATATGGAAAGTGGTTTATGAAGTTGGTTTGTCCCACATTGGGAAAATAAGGCTCATATGATCAGTTTATAATAGATTCCTACCATCATACTACCAACAAGGCCTTCACCTTTTAGAGCCCAAGCGAGGATTTATGGGCTTATTGGTGACTTCCCATCTTATTGGGTTGTGTTGCGACGGACGGTGGTTCGGGCTGTTACAGATGGTATCAGAGCAACCCTGCGACCGCGTGCTGGGTGTTGGAGCGAGGCCCAGACCAGCCGTCTAGCGGGGGAGATCTTAGACCTGTGCTGATGTTGGTATGGTTTGGTTTAGGCGCAACGGGGACGTTGCGTTCTTTAAGTAGGGGAGTTTGTAACACTACGGAATATGGAAAGTGGTTTCCATCATACTACCAACAAGGCCTTCACCTTTTAGAGCCCGGAGAGGATATATGGGCTTAAGGGGTGACTACCCATCTTATTGGGTTGTGTTGTGACGTATGATGGATCGGGCTGTTACAAGGGCTTTCTTAATTTCATGTTGATTATGGTTTAAACATGATTGTGGTTGTGGGAATTGCTTTATTAGATTATAATCATGCTTAATTGTGGTTTTGATGCATGAATAATTGAATGCTAATTTAGGGCTTTTGAAATTAGGGTTCATATGATTTAATGATGATTTTATGATTGGAATTGTGTAGTATTTGGAGGGATTGATTATCATGGTTTAAATAATTCATGGTTTTAATTTGGGGATGAATTATGATGTTCTAATGGTGAAAAATATATCCTGTCCAGATCTGATCTTGCCCTAATTTGAGTGTTAATATGGTTGATTTGATGATTTAATAATGGAATTGTGTTGTTGGTATGATTGGGAAGGTGATGTGCGAATTTAGTATCTTTTGGAGATCGTTTGGGCATTGAAATCTAGTGGAAATCTTGTTAGTATGTGATAAGTATGTTGATCATGTTTTGGTCTATGTCGATTGGTGGTGTGGTTTGGACTACTAGCTATGTCGAGTTGATTAGTGGAAGTGGTTAGTGATTAGTGTGTTGTTGATTGATTTTAGGTTGTGTGTTCGAGGAAGTACCGTTCTAAAGTCTTAAATTGATCTTGTGATTTCGCTAGTAAGGTAAGAACGTTGATCACAAATCTCTCACTAACCATTATCTTGTTTGATACACTTTGCTTGATCATCGCATGTTCTTGCTTTACACATTCATTCTTGTTACCCGTTTCGCTTGCGCCTAATTATAGCATTGAGCATATTTTCCTTCCATCTTATCAATGTTCGTTTGCGGTCTTTCGACCACCATACTCCCCACGGCCTTCGGCCTCTTGCCTTCCTCGGCCCTTCGGCCTCTAGCCGAGACCACCACTCGGCCACTCGGTCGAGTGGTGTGTTTGCTTGTTGCTTGTATTTTTGTTTCGCTTCAAGTATCTATCGATTATGATCTTCGTAATTTGTATCGTCAAATAATGCACGCGTGAACAATGTATATAAAACGGATGAAAGAAAATAAATGACTCCACCTAGAGTACGATGGATTCGGCTCGGCCGATCATCGTTTGATATACCTCTGATCAAGGTACGTAGGGTCGGATTAGCTACCGACTTCCTAATAGTCTTCCTCCTAGATGGGAACTCGTCCTACCGGCCTGTCTTGCGAGGGGTGTGCACACTCGGGATTATTAGGGCGATAATTACAACTTTAGCTCGAATAAAGTTCGTTAAGTGGGGCTATGGAGTAGGACCCTGGCCGAATAATTAAACAATATGTATAAATTGAGCGACGATGCTCTTTGATAATGCACTCTGTTGCTATTGTTAATCCCATGTTATATCGTCAATTCGTTTTTGTTAGCTACGCGCCTCAAGGCGCGTATCTTATTTGTTCTTTATGCTTGTTATTTCTTACTCAGCCTGTGCTGACGTTCTGTTTTCTGGTTCGTCCCTACCGTGTTCTGGGGCCTATGTCAATCTTCGATGGCATAGTTGACAGGTCTTGATGATACGGCTGCATGCTTACGAAGTTGATCATGTTGGGAATTTTCGAAAGACTTTGTTTTTGTCTCAGACTTCATTTCGTTCTAATTATGTAATTTGGATTTCGTTTTGAGAACTATAGCTCGACATTTAAAGACTTCCGCTGTTTTATTTTCCGTTGGTTAATTGTAGTTGAATTTCTAGCCTAGCAATTGACTTGATAGTCAATTGTGGCGTGACAATTCTAAATTTATTTCTATTTATAGTTGGTCAAAATTTAGGGTTGTTACAATTACATTACCTCTTGACAATCTCAATGTACAATCTGAGCCACATATCCACTCAAAATTAATGGATGAGATTAAATCAATTTAACAAAACAAAAAACATAAAAAGAAAAATAGACCCACCCCCCTTCCATTCTCTCTGTCCTCCCCCAACCCCCTCCCCCACCCAACACCACCGCAGCCATGCCACCACTGTCCCCGACCACTACCAGCGTCGCCAACAACCCTGCCACCCTGAGCGCCATTCTGAGGTGACCCTCCCACCGCCCATCAGAGACACCGCCGGCCATTGTTTCACAATCATTTTCTCCTTCTTCCTCTTTTCATTTTCGAAAACGACGACTACGGTAAGAAGTGGCAGCGTTCGTGGGGTAGGCGGCGTAGGGCGAGGGCCTAGAGAGGATTTCTGGGCGACGGCGGTCGATTATAGTGGCTAGAGAAGGGAGTGGGAGAGAAGAGAGAAAATGAGAAAAAGAGGACGTGGAGGACGATGAAGGCTGTTTTGGGCGGAAAAGAGGGTGGAGTTGAGGTCGCGTGATGGTGGCGCGTCAGGCGGTAGAGGTCGTGGTGTCTCATATGGCGGCCGGTGCACGGGCCGCCGTGGGTCGTTGTGACAGGGAGGTGCGGGGTTGTGGTAGGGGCAGGGCCGTGTGGGAGCGATCCGGGGCCCTGGGCATCAATTTAGGATGGGGTCCTTATCGTAAGAAAATTTACGAGTATCTTTAGAAATAGGCACGTGTTTTACAACAAATTTTTTTATCGCTCCTGCTTGAGAATGAATAAAATCCTCATCTCTTTTCGTTTTTGTACGCTTTTCATTACCAGGATCATATGTTCTGGGAAACATAATATAAAATCGTGTTGTTGAGAAATCACCAAGATTAAATAACAAGACCAGAATGGATAATCAAGTATCAACTCTAACTCTTCAAAGACTGCAAAACAAACATAAATTGCACACAATAGCCAAACTAAAATCGACAATATATATCATATACTCCATAATCTTAGATCTTATATAATTCCTAAAATCATTTTTATTTTTTGAATTGATGCCTTTTAGGGCCCATTTGGTTCAATCGATGGAATCGGGTTGGTATCGGTTTGGGGTTATAAACCCAAAACCTGGAGTTTGTTTGTAAAAAAAAAATCATGCGAGGCCCACTGGTATGGGTTTTATAAACCCCATAGGAATCGGTTTCTGAATCCCCTCCCCCAAACCCTGACTAATTGAAACCTGGTAAAGAAAAATAAAAAATAAAAAACATTGAAACATAATTCTCATTGCCGTCGATCAATCCACTCCATAACCATGGTGGTACCTTTTCTTGTACCACCGGTCGATCGACCCACCGACCACCATAACCTTCATCGCCTGCGGCGTAACCTTTAACACCTCTGCCGATCGAAATTCACCAACTTGTATCAACTACCAGTTTACCACCATAGGATAGCTTCATCGGTCTATTGCAGCCGAAGCAGCCGACGACAGTCCGGCCACCTTAGGAAGACAACCAGAACAACTAATCTCCAAACTTATTTTAAGCATTCACCAAATCTAAAATTTCAAGAGATTAAAGAGGCAAATTGATAAAAAAAAAAAAAAAAAGCGGGATGATCTATACTGTACATTTTTCGGTCTTCACCATTGATGATGTAGCAATGGACCAATGAGATGATGATGAGATTGATGACTATGGTGGCCAATTTCTGAAAAACGAAAGCACCCTTGGTCACTTTGTTTTATTTTTGTTTTTTAATTTTCTTGATTTGTGTTGGTGAGAGGTGCTTGGGTGGAGTACACTATTAACCAAACAAGTTTTAATATGAATTGGGTTGTAGGATCATCAAATCCATACCGGATGGTTTCAAAATAAAACCCATTTCTGATTCCAAAACTGAACCAAACGAGGCCTTAGATACTTGAGGAAAATCTTTAGGCCAAAACCCCTTGATTTATTTGTTAATCTTTTTAAAGTGAGCCGTCCCACTTCCACACACAACTTCTCTTAGACAATTTTTTTTATCATTAGTTGTCAATAAATAATACCGTTCTTCCAGATTCACATAAAAAAATTCACCAAATCAAATGTATAAAATTACTTTGTGGTGATTGTTGCTCTAGTAATTAATGGGTATGTAATGGGGGTATATAAGATAGGATAATGTAAGAGTTTTTAAATGCATAGTACAAGTATGTCTGTGGTTCCCAAACTATCTAAATTACTTGTTTTGCATATTCGGCCTATATATCTATATTATTATACTCATTTTATGAAATTGTCGATTTATCTTTATTCTGATGTTATTAACAACCGATGATTCTATTATAATTGTCAATTTTTGACAATTAGGATAAGATTTAACTATGGTTAATAATTAAATAATAATATAAAATATTACATAATCTTTTAAAAATATTCATTTAGATTTATTAAAATATATATCAACAATTACAAATGTCTTTACACAAAAAAATAAAATACACAAATATCTCATCTCAATTTTTCAACCAATGGCGGATCTACACCTAGAGATAGGGTCTAATAGAAAATTGAGAAAATACAAATAAACCCAACACCCAGCCACCCGACATAGTCCCTCTCCTCTACCCTCCTCCCCGCCTACCCAGTATCCACACACACGTACAACCTCAACCATCCCCACAACCACCTCAACCAATTCCCACCTTACCAGCCGCCTCTATCACCACCAACTCACCGTCGCCGTGTTAGGCAGGCCGTCCATTTCGTTCTTCCGCCCCCATCCGCCTTTAGCCTTCTCCTCTCATTTTGGGTCAATAAAGAGGCCGCCATCATCGAAGCCTCCACGTTCGTCGTCCTTGGTCCTCTTTTTCGGACTTTCCGCCCTCTAATGTCGTCGTGCACCGTCGTTATGAAGATAAACGATTCAGAATAAATAGGAAAGAGGTGATACAAGAGCGGTCACGGGGGATGCGGGGCAGGGCCGGCGGCATCTGCCGTTCATGTGGGTTGGGGAGGCGCCAATGATGGTGAAGCACATGGGGCTCGCAGTGGGGGTGCAAGAGTAGGCTGGGTCAAGCCGTGGATGAGGAAGGGGGAGGAGAGAGAAAGTGATAGGGATTAGTGGATGACTAAGATGAGGATGTAGTTTTTTTAAAACTCTACTTAAAAAATCAAGTATTTGGGAATTGGGAGTAACTATTGATAAACATAATCAAATTAATAAAGGGAAAAATATTTTATTTTGTAATTTTGTGTGGTAAGGTGTATTGTAGGAATTTTTTTTAACCATAGTTAAGAAAAACCAAATGGCTGAAATTTATCTTATCATAATTTTTTTTTATCCTAATTGTCAAATATTGACAACTATAATAGAAATTTTGTATTAACAACACTATTATTTTTCATAAATTAGTTTACCACCATAATCACCATAAATAGCTAATTTCCATTTTATGCAATTACTTAGTGCTATCCAATTAATGAACGCAAAGTGTCATTCCAGGAAAGACTTAGGGCTCGTTCGGTATCACTGTCGTTTTCAGTTTTTGTTTTTGTTTTTTTTTTTTTTTGCGTAAAAAATTTAGCTAAATAAGTTACTAAATTAACTTCAAATTATTTGGTTGTATAATAGTCATATAGAAAATGAAAAATGACAGCTGAAAACTGAAAACCATTTTTTCTGGTTTTCAAAAAAACAAAAAATTGAAAACAGAAAACGATACCAAACAGACCCTTAGTTTCAGGTTTTAATATATAGCATTAGATTGACTAGTATAGGTATCAAATATAGAAAGAAGTTTTAGATATGCTCTTCTTGAATTAGTGAAACTTAACTTGAGAAATATTTCTCTAATCACAACTCTCCTAGTAATTGAATGAGGGAGTTACTTTTTTTTTTTTTTTTTTTTTTTTTTCAGCTAGGATTTTATTCATCCACCTCGGAGAGAAAAATCTAGAAAATTCTTAAAAAAAAAAAAATCCACTAATTTAGCTATTCAGCACTCTATTCTATCATTATAAAACATGCTATTTGCCCAAGCTAATTTCCTCACACTAACCACAAATTTGAGTTTTCTAGCAATCACTTGACTGTAATAATCCCTCTCAGCAAACAGTCAATTGTTCCTCACTTGCCAAATGGCATAAATTGTAGCAATTAAGCTACATATTTGCCATTTAGTTTTCCAATTAAGCTCCAACTCTGCCTTCCCACGTTCATCTAATTCAGCATTTCCCTCCAGACAGCTTTTGAATTTTGCATTCAAAGAACAGAAGCGCACTAGACTCCGCTACATTCTTGCAAAAACAGCACATGTTCACCATTACGATCCCTCTTTTGCAGATGTTATCCACTGTAGGGAGTCTCCTTTGTATAGCCAGAATGGTTATAAAGGAATGCTTAGGCACAAGTTGATGGTGTTCCAGATGATTTTTGCACCTTTATACCTTGGATTTTTTTTGTCTGGAAAAATCATAAACATGTTTAACCACGAAGTTGTCTCCAATGCCCCATGATTTGATCAGGCTTTTTGCTTCAGTGATTGATCGAGCTTGCTTTAGTCAGGACTTCATCCCTAACCTTGAGAATGCTCGACAGGGTTCCTGCATTCTGTTGTCTGCTTTCTGCTTCCCAGATACTCCTTTTCCTGCAGATAAAGTGCATAATCCATTCAGTCCAAACATTACTCCTTCCTGTCTCCATAGCCATTTCGAAATAAAAGCGTTATTCCAGGCTAGGATTTCTTTGATGTCAAAACCACCTTCCTTCCGAGGTGCACATGAGCTAGCCCAACTCTTGTAGACCATTTTCCTTTGACCCCCCGGAGGGTTCCATAAGAATCCTCTGCATAACTCATTCAAGTGCTTGACAACTCCTTTAGGAAGGAGAATGACATTGCACCAATAATTTTGGATACCAAAGAGGATTGAGTTTATAAGCTGTACCTTCCCAGCATAAGATAAGAACTTTTTGGACCAGTGCTACAGATGAACTTGGATTTTAGATATCCGCTGGGCATACATTTGGTTCTTGGTTCTTGCTGAGTTAAGATGAATCCCCAAATATCTAATGGGAATTTACCTTCCGAAGTGAGTTATATTAAGAATGTCCTCTTTAAGCCCTGAAGTAATGCCAGTAAAATAGGATTCAGTTTTTTGAGGATTGCTTGCAGACCTGAAATTGCTGAGAAATTGTCCAATACCTTGGCGATTGACATCACTGAAGGACTGTCTCCCCTCGAGAATATCATTAAATTATCAGCAAACACCAAATGAGTGAATCCTATTCTGGAGCATTTGGGATGAATAGAGTAGCTCGACTCCTGTATCATAGCTCTCAGTCGTTTGGATAGCATTTTCATGCTCAAGACAAAGAGATAAAGTGAGATTGGATCTCCTTGCCTTACTCTGCACTCTCCTTTGAAGAAGCCTTTGCTTGTGCCATTGATTTTCAAAGAATACCACGGGCTTCTAACACAAGCCTTGGCCAGTCAATGAAATCCTTTGGGAAATTGCTGATAATGAGTGAGTTCTCAGTGAATTCCCAACTTAGAGAGTCAAAGACCTTTCGAATATCGATTTTCATAAGGCGTCTAGGAGATATATTCTTTTGACCATAACCCTTGACCGATGCTTGAGAAAGGGCTATGTTGTCAAATATATGTCTTCCCTTAGTAAAAGCTGCTTCTTCAAAACCAATCTGAGAGGATAGCACTTTTTGAAGTCTTTTTGCAATGATTTTGCTTACAGTTTTGTATACTGTGGTGGAGCACGATATAGGTCTGTTTTCCAACATAGAGCTTGCATTTTTTTTTTCTTTGGGATCAAGATAATGATGGCTGAGTTCCATTGCTTTAACCATTTTTTTTATTTAAAGAAGCTCCTCATTGCTATACAAAAATCTTTTTCAACAATTTGCCATGCACTTTTGAAGAAACCAGAAGAAAAACCATCTAGACCCGGGCTATTATTCGAGTCAATGCTAAAAAGGGCATTTCTAATTTCCCTATTAGTAATCTCAGTGGAGAGCTCTCTACCTTGTTCCTCCGTTATCTTATCACCATGGAAAAGTGATTCATCAAGATCAATCACAACTTTTTTTGTGCCCAATAAACCCTTATAATATCCAATGAAAGCAGTGGCAATTCACTCCTGAGTGGTATGAAGATCACCATTAGCATCTAGTATACTCCCAATCACTCCCATATGATTTCACTGTGCTATTTTGGAGTAGAAATATGTTGAGCTACAGTTTGCTTCATTGATATGTGATTTTGGCACGCTGTTTCAACATGCTCAACATCTGCTTTTTTCAATGTGCATAAATTTTGCTTCAAAATTTCCTCCTGATGTTGCAGGTCATCCTTTGTTACATCCAGCAGGTAGACTTGTTGGAAAATTTCCAAGTCCTCTTTGCATTTGTTGGCTCGTTCAGACAGATTAGAATATAACTCTTTATTGAGCTTTTTCAGCTCTGCCTTCACATTTTGTAACTTTTTTAGTCTGAACGTCGGAGCTCCATGAACAGATATCCCAAGCATTCTTTACTAGGTTTAAGAGTTTTGGGTGATCAGCTTTTTGGCCGTGGAACCCTCAGTCCTACTTCCTTGGAAGTAACTAGAGCCAGCACTACCTTGATTCCACTTCTTCCTGACCCTCCGTCCCCGCTCGAGCAGAACTTGTTGTATCCGGTGGAGTTGGACCCTGAGTGGGATCCGCTCGAGTTGGATTTGTTTCCACTACTCGGCCCAAACGAGCTCTTCTTTTGGGCCGGCTCTCACTCGACATGGTAGCCGGCGAGTCTTTCGGCCGCAGCCATAGTAGCGGAAAGAGACTCAAGGCGCAGTCTCATCACTTCCCGTTGAGCCCAATCCTTTAAACCGTCAACAAATTGGAAAATGCGGTCCTTCTCGCTCATATCCTTAATATCGAGCATGCAAGCAGAGAAGCCTTCACGTAGTCCCGGATAGACGTCGTGTGCTTCACATTCCTATGTTTCTTTCGGGCCAAGAACTCCGTGTTCTCCTAATAAAACTGTTCTTTCAGGATCTTCTTAAAGTCGTCCCACGACTCAATGGTGATGAATTTAGCTTCCATCTCAACGTATTTCGAGCGCCACCACATCTTGACGTTATCCACCAAGTACATGCTCGTAGTATCGACTTTCAAGTCATCACCCAACTGGCCGACTCGAAAGTACTGCTCGAGGTCAAAGATGAAGTTATCAACTTCCTTCGAAACCCTCGCTCCTCCGTAGGAACGGGTGGGGGTGGTTTCACCTTCCGAGCCCACATTACACCTCCATGTCCAACCACCGCCTTCATCAATGTGGCGCAGGTGTTCTGGAGTTCCTCACACTTTCGATGTAGGAAGTGAAGTTCCTCTTGGACAGTGTACTCATTGGGTATTGAGTTCTCCAACCTATCAATCCTCGCATCTGGAGCCACAATGAGATTCTCAAGCTATGGGATCTTCCCCGACAGTATGTTTTCGAGCTCGGTCACCCTATCCTTCGTTTTGATCGCAGCCATCGTTCCTCGTATCGGTCACCGAGAGACTAATGGATCAAGCAACAACGGAACAGTATGCGTAGTACCAACCTAGGCTCTGAGGCCAAGTGTCACGGTCCTAATTTTGGAGTGACCGTGATGCGCCCCCTCGTCGATTCTCCTGACAAGGAAGCAATCAACTATCGATTACGGACAAGCACTTGTGGGGGAGCGCCCATTTGTGAAAGCCTAAACTCGGGAATGCGGGTTGAGTGACTCTCGGGACCGCTAGTTTCGGACCGAGCACAACCCACATGTTCGATATTAACGAAGATCAAAGATCACAACCCCGACATTAATATCAAGCATCAACAAGGGTAAAGTTGGAAATATGAGAAAATTGATTTCATTGACTAGCTTCCCATAAAGAGGAAAATTTACTTTTACACATCTCTTGCCATTACACATTAAGTGTCCCGCAGAGCGCATATGTCTTTTCCTCGGAAAAGATACTTACAAGATTCCTAAAGACATAAGATGAAATACGAAAAGACATATGAAAAGACATTACAAGAAATAACTAAGTTTCATGATAATAAACTAAGTTACAAGACTTAGATCGTCACACTCTCCCCCGCTTGAAGTTGTCACCGTCCACGGTGACATTGTAGATGAAGCTTCACTCTTTAGGTGAGGTTGGTGGCAGACCCTTGGAACAGATTTTACCCCGCTTGTTCTTGTTGCGGAGGGGATCTTCTGTGTCGGGGTGATATGGCTTCAAGCAGCTCACCTGAAAGACCGGGTGACAATTCATCCATGGTGGCCTTTCTAACTTGTATGCGCCTCTCCCAATCTCTTTGCTAATGCGAATCGGACCCTCGTACTTGCGCACCAGGCGTTTGTCGTCTCTGCCCCTGAGGAATCCCATCTGTTCGGCAGTGATCTTCACCATGACCATGTCGCCGACGTTGAATTCCCTAGGCTGTCGGTTTTGATCTGCCCACTTCTTCATGCGCCTAGAGGTGTTGTCAGGCCCGTTTGCGTTTCACAATAATCGTTATGATTAGCTGCTATGTTTTAGTTTTTCAGACTTGTTGCCTTTGTTGGTTTTCTAATTGCTGAAACCTTGCTTGGCTTGGTTTGTATGAACTTGGTTTAAGTTAATTTAAGTTCCCCTTTCTCCGAAAAAAAAAAAAGTAAAAATTACATTATAAAAGTCAATTAAATTATGTTGGCAATAAAATTTTGTTTGAAGATGGGAAGTTAAACAATTTTAAATTCATATACCATTAGACCTCTCATATATATATGGCTAATTTTTCATTCAGTTATATCAACAGCATAACAATATGAGTAAATAAAAAATTGACGCAAATCTAACACAATCGTCCTTAACAAGAAATGACCAATAATTTCGTGGATATGCACACTGAAACTTATGGTGGACCTTAGAAAGCAAGAAGAAGACAAGAAACTCCTACATAATTAATCTATCTTGTTGTTAAGTTAGTAGTAAAAGGAAAAGCCAAAGCTCAGCTCCTTTATTTTCCTGTCTTTTGGTCATGCATACGCAAATTGCACATCGCATTCAAACAAGTCTGCATACATTCTATTCCCTGTGTATATATATTGAATCCCCCTTAAACTCCTAACACATCCAAACCCAACAAAGTTGGTCAAGTTCCCTCGAAAAAATAAAAACCAAAGTTGGTCAAGGAAAAAAAACGAACTTTTGAGTAAACCCGTCTCATATATATATAAATATATGCACCGGTACAACTAGCTAAGGATACACACACAAAAGAAGTTTGACGCACGCGATACAAATTGAGAGAACAATTAAGAGAGATTAAGAAATGGAGTGGAGAAATTGTTATCTAGATTTGATGTTGGTACCTTCTGGTTTGTTGATCATGATGGCGTATCATGTATGGCTATGGAACAAGACTAGGACTGATCCACTGTCAACTGTCATTGGTACTAACTCTAATGCTCGAACTTATTGGGTTGCTGCTATTATGAAGGTACGTACATAAGCAATATTTTTTTTCCATTCCTATATGCTTATGGTTGAGGTGGTGCTTATGGTTGAGGTGGTAGCTAGCTTTTTACAAATTTCTTGTATTATAGTATGTGAATAATATGAAGTGTCCAATACAGGTTCACTGCCGATATACTCTCTATCAAATAATTGTTAATAAACATTGGGTTTGAATTGTTAATCGCATATATTCAAACTAAATGTTAACAATCTAAAAGAACGGAGATAGTACATGTCATAAATATTGAAGGGCATAAATAAAAAGAAATAGCTAGTGAGAATAATGTTATCGTTGCTTTCCTTTTATCTTTAGTCACTTTGAAGTTCAGACACTAATTTTATGCATTACTAACAATACATACACCTTAGAGTAATACACACATGATCGCTCATTTATTATGTTTAATGTACAAAGAGATGAGCACTGGTTTAGTCGTGTTTCACGCGTACTCCTATAGTCACACATATCGTGTTATCTCGCCATGCTCAAATCCCAAAAAGAAATAAAAAATGAGCTTTACGGCTTAAATCGTGGAGAAATATATACTAATCAAAACTAACCCGCTAACTAGCTAGAAAAATGCATGACAATATGCATAATCATATTTATAATGCATATGCAGGTGTTAGGTACTATATCAGTCTCATTCAATTGCTTTAATTTTTTTCTTTTGTAAATGTCTCAATGAATCATCTGTTCATAGGTACGTTTATTATTCGTCGATTCTGTGTTAGCTCTACTTACAAATTGCATTAAACCACGAGCTACTAGACACTGCACAATAACATAACACACGATCTATTCGTTTAATTTAATTCCTTAATCTTTGTTCAAAACTAGGTAGACGTCATCGAACTATATCCACCTTCCCTAACATGATACTCAAACAAATTTAGCAAATAAGGTTATGAAATACGGAGTATATGATATGCTGAACTTTTTAGAGAATGAGAATTATCGCGATCGAATTTAAATCCTCATATCCCCAAAACCACAAGTGATAGCTGCTCCTAAAAAACATATATACCATATTTCTGCACTTTCGGGCGGCACACACCATTAATGTGAAAAATTACCTATGATTGTAAAGCCACGCCATGCATATGATTCATGTGGCAAATACAATGAGATCTTGAGTTTGTGGTGTCCTACACGTCAAACGGTGATGGAGATCTTTCATAACGGCCTAGTCTTATTTTTGGCGCGCAATTCCTGGAGTACCCGGGAAGTAAGGGTGATGCACCTTATAATTAAGAATGGCCTATTGTGGGGAAATTCTGTAATCCCTGCAACAGAACACATTAATTAATCCATATTCTTGGTAATTAGGCAACAACTTCCGGTTCAAGTATCATTACTAGCTTTTACGTATATCTAACTGCATGTTACTATCTACAGCATGGTTGCCCACCTTGGCAAATTATTACAACTTTCTTCTATAGTTCTAGTAATGTAGGGTGCTCGTACAATAAATCATTTTTAAATAATTAAATTAAATTTAATAAAAGTAAATTATTATCAAATTGTATTAGATATAGTTTGTACCATGTATACTACATAAGCACACTAATTTAAATAAATGCAATCAACCATTTTTTTTTTCTATTTTTGTAGTTATTTACAATATAATTTATAAAATATACCTAACTAAAAATAATGGATGGTATAAATTGATTTTCAACATTATGAACGGTTGAGATAAAGCATATTATGGTATTTTGCGGTACTTGTCAAGAACCTTGGAATTACTCTTCCTACATATAGTTTGATGATTATTGTTTGATTCTCAATGATGGCGCAATACTAATATACATGATCGACTGATCTCTTCTTGATTTACTGTATAGATTAATACTTGCACCCAGTCAAATAACGTGTGAGTAGTAGCTAGTAAAGT
Organism: Spergularia marina; assembly: GCA_963680865.1. Taxonomy (NCBI): domain Eukaryota; kingdom Viridiplantae; phylum Streptophyta; class Magnoliopsida; order Caryophyllales; family Caryophyllaceae; genus Spergularia; species Spergularia marina. The sequence continues at coordinate 15,008,310 of OY804554.1, forward strand.
TAAATAATATCGAAAATATATTTGAGACTCGGCAACACATATTATTATGTGTTTATGTATCAGACCTTAATCTAGCATTTAACATTTAATTTGATACGGCATACATCCATGTCTATTGCACCTAATTTATTTGAATCTGTTTCTATTTTTCATAAACAGTTTCTTATAAAAGCTATTTTTTTTAAAACTTAATGAGTGTTTGGTTCAAGATATTATAAAAGCACTTCATTTGTTATTCTAATTTTTTTTGCCAAATTAAAAATATCTCACAAATTTGATTAGTTTTGGAAAAACAAAAACGGAAAATAGATTAGTTTTAGAGAAATAGAAACAGATGCAAAATAGATTAGTTTTATCCAAACACACATGAGTACTTAATTTCTAGTTATATATGGCTACTATGGCAATTGAAAAACCATAATAATGTCGATATCAAGACCAAACAAATTAATATGCTTTATCAAATAATGGGCCATGGCTCAGCCAGATGAGGAAAAGAGTAAAGTATGTCTCTTTAAGTTTTCCTTCATCTTTGGAAAATAAAAGCTCTTAGAGGCACTACTGATGATCTTGAAGTATATGGCTGGAAGAATGTGTATTATTGTATCACCAATTTTCCAATTCACCGTGTAATTGCATTTGCATATCGTTTTCGACTTCTTTAATAAATTTCCACTCTCATATGTACATAATAATGCATGTTATCGGATTTATTTTAATAAGAAGATGATGAAAGTTTGAGTGGCGCGTGGTCGATCTATATATGGACTATGGTGACTTGGTTGAAATAAATGGCCATTCGTGCAACTCTTTCAGAGCAAAAGCAAGCCAACCCCACTCAACATTTAGTAGATTAAATCATACATTTCAGACAAAAATTTAAAGCTAATTATCCATGTCAAACTTACAAAAGAAATTCAATAAAGCTCAACATATATAAACATATGTAAGAGTTGTCTCAATCTTTTTTTTTTGTTACATCTTAATAACGTTTTCACCCCTTCCCTTTCGAAGATGTCTACCTAGATAATTGCTAAATCATTGTTCTCTTTGGGTTGATAATACTATAAAAAAAAAGTCCGTATTTTATAGGCATAGAAACATAGAAGTATAGGAATATACCATTAATTGTTGTTTACGTATTGTTTTTTACTACAATGCATTATAAGTTCGGGTTCGATTTATTCGTTAAGTTTACACCCTATGGTTGACAAGTGTACCATAACTTTTAATGAGTAGATATCGCTACCCAATTTTTGTCATTACATTTTTTTTAGATCATTTTTTGCTATCACTTTATTTCATACAATTTGGTTACATGTTGGCCATTTTGTGTGAAGCACTAGTGAAACCGTATGAATTGCTCATCATGTCAAAGTGTCAAATCATAGAAAAATAACAAGATCTCTTATTTATGGTATTACTTTATATCTGATGAAATCATTCGAATCATGATATAATAATGATGGTGTACACGTTTGAAATGCAGGATAATGACAAGAAGAACATCTTAGCCGTTCAAACCCTAAGGAACACAATAATGGGATCAACCCTAATGGCCACAACTTCAATCCTCCTATGCTCAGGCTTAGCAGCCATCTTAAGCAGCACATACAGCATCAAGAAGCCTTTAAACGACACTGTCTACGGTGCACACGGCGAGTTCATGGTTGCCCTCAAATATGTGACCTTGCTGCTCATATTCTTGTTCTCATTCTTATGTCACTCCATCTCAATTAGGTTTATAAACCAAGTCAATTTCCTAATAAACACCCCACATCAAGACCATGTAGCTTGTAGGGTAAGCCCAAGTTATGTGTGTGAGTTATTGGAGAAGGGCTTTATCTTGAACACAGTGGGAAACAGGCTATTTTATGCAGCCCTACCACTCTTGCTTTGGATTTTTGGGCCTGTCCTAGTTTTTCTTTGCTGTGTGGCAATTGTGCCTGTCCTTTATAATCTTGATATAGTGCTTGTTGGGCCAAGTAGTAGTATGGAGAAAGGGCATAATCATGAGATGGCTTGAATATGAATTGATGTTCAAGTTATTAATCAATTATTTACTTCTCTTATAGATGGATTGGACTCCATGTTTGTGGGCTTTTCTTTCTATGGATGTAATTCTTGAATTTTATTATTAGTATTATTACAATCGAAATTACCTATTTATAATTATTTCAAACGTCGGTTGAATAATTGCAAAATAAACTTTTCTTTTTAGAGTCAAACAATATTTTATTACTTGAACAAAATGGTTGCACTGAAGTCCGTTCCTAATATATCAGTCGACCACACGGACCGAACTTCCACTCTTCGTCAGTTCTACTCGTTACCACCCATTTGGCTTGTCCTTGAGGTCCTTCATTTGCTTCCCCATAACAAAACTTTACGCAAGTAAAAGAAGTAACCAAATAATAGCGATCGTCTAAAATTGTTGTTAAGAGTCCAGCCAGTTTCTTCTAGACTTGAGAGCATTGATGACATTCAAACAATCACTCTCAAGATCGGATGTCAGCTACATGGATGGCATACGATTTACCGATTACGGATCAATGGACTTTTAAATGGATCTGAAATCTTGATGTCACTCCAAAACTCCTGCTCTTCCTTTGGCAATTACTCAGCTTGAGAATTCCTTCCCAGCAGCGTTTAGATCATCACATTCAACACATTCACACGACTTGCCCCTTATGAAACTGGTGATCATCTTTTCTAACAATGTCTAGTGGTCAAATTAATCTGGGATCACCCCACGATTCGTTCTTGGTTAGATTAGATCTTCGCCTAACCAACGCTACTATACCCTCCCTTTTCTGCAACCGTACCAATTTCTCTAAGACTCAGTTTGAGCGTCTGACCTATATCCTCTGGTTCATCTGGAAAGGTCGGAATGATACCATTTTTTGCTCATTACCCTTTGTGAGAAACCGTACATGCTTGGCGATGGACCGATTGAGTCTCACTATTTTTTAATGGAGTCGCCAACAAATTTTTTTCTACGAACCAAGAATGGGTCCTTTGCAAGATACAATTTGGGAAGGTGTTAGACACCAAAATCGCCCGTTCTAAGACGGCCTCTACTAATTAATACAGGACAAATATAAAGTTCATAATCGGCTACGGAATCATATAGCACTTAGCATGCGGGCCATGCGGCATAGGATAATGATTAGAATAATATACATGCAAATTAGTTACGTACGTAAGAAAGCATGCAATAACAAAACTTATATAATTAAAGTTGACCAATTGCAATGTGAGAAAGTAGGAACACCGAAAACTATTCTGCATGAGACAAAGTCATAAACTATTATAAACTAAGAAAACCAAATGCCCAACAACAGGTCACGACTAAAAACAAAATTCACCGAAGAACAAAACATAATGATCAAATACACATGCATGCATAATAAGTCAAAATATAAATTAGCAAAAATGGGCATTTAGGTGGACATACTTGTGTCGTCGTGTTGATATCGATTTTGTATAACAACGCGCCAAACTCTTGTCTTTGAGCCCAATGATCCAAATTCGACCTTCGCCGCGGTTACCTCGCTATCGTGATTGACTCATCGGATGAGTGATGCGTGTGTGTATATATGAATGGTTGTACCCTTGTTCTCGAGACTATGAGAACAAGGAAAATGAAAGGTGGGCTGAGCTTTTGTAGCTTATTATTGCGTGTCCCTTCTTTCAGAAATGAAGGTCTCTTTATATAGAAAATGACATAGGTTTTTTGGTGAGCCAAGGCAGCCGATTAATCTTGCAGGACAAGCAATAAAAGAGTTTATGATAACTCAAAAAATCTTCTTTTACCTTTACCTTATCAAATCATCACTCCCCTCTACTCCCGAAGGACGTCCACATGTGAGTCCATAGATATGCAAGTCATTCATCTTGTTGCCAATAAGTTGCCAACCTTAGTCTATCCTATCCTCTACTTCAGTATTATCTTTTGGTTATCAAAATTTATTAATTAATGACTAATTAACAAAGATAATGATAGAAAAAGATAGGATAACAAGAGATATAAGTTTCACAAGATATTTATTGGAGTTGCCATTCAATTGCCGAAATGGGCCTGGAATTGGTCTTGAATGAGGAAGCACGTCACGTGGACCTAGGGTGATAATAAAATTGGACTAAGATAATTAATGGACAAAATGGTGGGGGTTTAAATAATTAATGGGCAGAAAGGCCAACCATTAAACAAGCACAAAAAATGGGCCATTAAGATCTATCGAACTAATCATTAGTCCGATGCATACTTAGGTCCAAACTATGGAATCGAATGTGTTGGTAACCGAAACCTTCATCGATGTCCACTATCCATCTCATCATCGGGCGTTATAAAATTAGGAAGCCCCCGAGTAGGGTGTCTACGGAAGCCCCCGCTTTGGCCGATCCTTTGTAAAAGACGAAGGTCAAAGGTGTTTGCAATCACAAATATATATGTAAAAGCAACACCACAGAGATGACAAAGAACATATATAGATCTAAGTCGCATATAGGAATGTAGCATCTCGAGCGAGCGTAGTAGTCGTTCGAAAAGAATATAAATTCTTCAAAGGATTAAAATCGCATATAATCTTCGCAGATGTGATCAAGAACATCTTTCTTGGTCACTTATGAAACGCAACATATCAAACGGACGTAGTTGTCGCTCAAAATGAATATAAATGTTCGAATGATTGCAGTCATAATGCAATCATCAGAAGTGTGATCAAGAACATGACCTCGTTCACATAATTGCAAAACTTCTTTGTATGTCAAATAAGAGAACGCGGTATCTCGAACGGTCGTTGTAGTCGCTCGAAATGGATTTACGTCTTCAAAATATTGAAGTTGCAGGAGGTCAATGCAGGCGTGATCAAGAACATATTTCTTCATCTCATGTAGAAAAGCAGCATCTCGAACGGGCACAATTATTGCTCAAGATGAATACAAGTCTTCAAAAGATCGTAATCGCCAGCGATCATCGGAGAACATTATTTTTTTGCAATAAAGAAACGCAACATCTCGAGCGGTCGCAGTAGTTGCTCGAAATGGATATTTGTATTCAAAAGATCCCAAATATGATGGAAAACATATATTTTAGTCACATAGATACGCATCATATCGAACGGGCGTAATAGTCGCTCGAAATGAATATAAGTCTTCGAAGGTCTTGAATGGGCGCAATAGTCATCCAAAACATATTCACATATCGATATATTGTCGCAAATTCTAAATGGGCACAAATGTCATCCAGAATGAATCGTTACGCCGAATTGTTATCTTGAATGAGCAAAGGAGTCAATCAAGACAGGCTTCACCACATTTTGGACAAAAGATCGCATGTATATTGCATCATGTTGACTCGCAGGATTGAAATCTTCAAATATAGCATATTGTTCATCGCAGTTCATCAAATGTTGAATATAATCTTAACACGGGCTACGGATGACGTGAGCCGATTGATTGATTAACTTGACAAACTCAAATAAGGAGGATTTGTGAAGGACAATATATTAGATCCTTACAAAACATGCCTTGTTGTTGAGTTTATTGTATAACTTTCTAGGACGCTAACATTGGTTTAACATGTGCTGATTTTGAGGGTCGCTTCAATCTTAGTTGATGTATTGACTTGTGAAAATAATCATCCATGTCTCGCTGGTTCGGAGGCGTTGCTGGTTCGGACTTGTGAAAATAATCATCCATTATTTGCCCTTAACTCAATCAGGGCACGCAAGCCCCTGAGTTTGGGACAAAGAGCTCTTGTTGTTTATATCTTCATGCATTTACCCTTGACTCGGTCAGGCCATGTGAGCCCCCGAATTTGGAGTAATGACTCTTCTAGCTTTCTCGAACATCAATCACACCATTGTATTCTTTTTGATATGATCCACATGTATGATATTATAACATTCCTGGAAAGTCATGCGCATTACACACATAGACGGATCATGCATACTCAAATTTTACAGAAAACATAAACATATGCAAATCCTATGCGGCACTTAGAAGGCTAAATCCTATGACCTCAGGAATTTCAAGTGGATTTTGACTCGATAGAAGTCCTTCCTCCCAACAAAAAAGAAGGAAAGAAAAAGACGCAAGGATAGATGGCAATGAAAAAGTGACTCTAGTCCTAAGAGACTAAGAAATGGCGCAAGGATAAGTGACTCTTTACTCTGATGATGAACTAGCGTCTTTGCCTTGAGTGAGAAGATGAGCACTGTCATGGGTGTGCCAAGAATGTGTCTGATGTTGCTCTAGACGTGTCGCCTGGGTCTTATTATTGCCAATTGAATGAATGAAGAATGTCCGAATATGAATCTAGTAATATAATATGAGCAAGGAAATGGAATTGTGCAACTTGATCCATCAAATTTTCTTCGAAGTGGATTTAGGCGTGATATACGCTTAGGTGTAGATATATAAATTGTTGGATTAACATCTTTGAGTCTTTGTACGTGTGATCATTATGCGTACAATTTGAAGTTTGAAATGGCAATCTGGGAATGAAGTCTATGAGTGTGAATAATACCAGCTGCATCTAAGTCATGTGAATCTTATGCAGTTTTATCTTGGTTTTATTGAATGGGACTGCCACGACCTCTCTTGAGGATCAACCCTTAATTATCAGGGTTGGGGTGCGCTGTGATCTTGAAAATATGCATAAGTGATTGTGCAAATGCTTTGATGAGCGTCGTGTCGATCATCGCCAATTGCAAAGCAGAATTTGGCTTGGACATCTTTGATGGGCATCAACAGTCTAATCTCTTAAAAGTGTACTCTAAATTTGTTGTAGAGTATGACATAGATGAAACTTGAATCCACAAGGGTTTGAGCATGATTATGAAATAAACACTAAGCATGTGCCTCGTTTAGTGACAAGAACCCTATGGAGGAGAGTACTGGTAGCATATATGGGCCATGTGAATTTGAAATGAGATGATAGGCCTTTGGTGATGGGTGTTTGTAAGCTTATAAGGATATGAAATGTAGAATGAAAAGTTCAAGGCATCGGTTTTGAGGAAATTATTTCAATCACAGATAATAGATTAATAGGTAAGTAAGAACTATAGTCCTAAGATATTCTCTCTATTATTATTATTACTATTATTAAAAGAGTGATGTTATATTATTAGTATTATTATTATTAGAGGCTATTAGCCTAATGGTATACCTATGTGCAATTTTCGCACGAAATGTGTGGGTTTGAATCCCACGTAGCCTAAATATTATTATTATTATTATTATTATTATTATTATTATTATTATTATTATTATTATTATTATTATTATTATTATTATTATTATTATTATTATTATTATTATTATTATTATTATCATTATTATTATTATTATTATTAGCAATATATATACGTATGCATACGTAACGAATTACATGTAGCGTTGCAATAGACAATTAAGCATTGTATTTGAAGTTTAAAACTGTTGCATTAGAAGGGGATCTAACGCAACACCTTGTAGCCCCAAATGCAATGCCGCAAGGTTCAAGATATAATGTTGCATTAGATACACAAAAGCATTGCAATAGGCCTAAGGCTAGGGTAGCAAGTGCAACGACACAAAAGCGTTGCATTAGGTCTATTGCAACAATTTTACGGCCTAATGTAACGCTTTTTGGGGCGTTGCAATATGTCTTTTATGTAGTAGTGACTAGTGACCAAACACTCTTACCACTTTCAATCCAAGACCAATGACGGATCGATGGACCCTCACCTTGGGGGAATGATCATGCTAAGCATATGAGCGACACTACGTCAAATTTGGCCTTCCAGAACGGGTGCTCTAAAGCTAAAGAGAACGGGTGATGAACCGTTCTCTAGATCGCTGTTCTCATAGGGTAAGAGAACGGTTCCGGTCACAACTGTTCTCTTAGATATATGAAAACGGTTTAAATAAAAATCGTTCTCGTATGTGGTTGGATAAGAAAACGGTTTTCATTAAAACCGTTCTTATAGGTACCAAATTTTAATTTTTTTTTTTCAAAATATTAACCGTTACTGACCCCCACCCCACGATCCTCAATCCACAAACCCAAACATCCATCAAGAAACAACAATAACGAACAACAACAACAACAACAACAACAACAACAACAACAACAACATTAAATTAAACTTCAAGATCAAACTGGGCACAAAACTCCCATAAAAAATTCCTCAAAAAGGGATGTAGATTTACACCAATAAAATTCTGACATCTAAAGATCAAATTGGGCACATAGAGCCCGATTCGAAAACACATTCACACACAAAAAAAAAAAAAAAAAAAAACCTAACCAAATATACAATTTAACACTATTTCTCTTGTGAATCTTGTCGCCATTGTCTTATTTGCTCATCTTCTCCGTACTTTAGATCTAACCACAAATAAACAAATCGCATTAGAACTAGTGAATTATAACAAAAAGAGAAATCTACATAGAAAAAACAAATCACGAAGATCATTAGATCTAAAAACGAAATCTTAAAATGAGATCTAGTTTTATACAAAAAGATCATGGGTGCAATTTTTACAAAAACGAGATCTGAAATTATATCGAAAAAAACCCAGAAATTATCACAACAATTTTACCAGTAGTTTTCTTCCTTTCCCATTGAAGAGGTCGCTGGAGGATCCGATTGAAGTCGGGTTGAGTCGGCGGGGGCTGGTGGGTCGACATTGTTGTTGAGCTTGAATACAAGTAAAACGAATGCCAAAATCAACGACTGTTAGATCTGATACCCAAATCGAAATCAAACTCGTAATTCAATATATAGAGAAAACTAAAATGAATATAATTCGTGAATTAAATTGTGAGAGGAGAGAAAGCTAAGTTTTTTTGAAGGAAGAAGAGAGAAGTACGAGTCTTATGACTCTCATGAAAAGAGAAAGAGTTATTATCTAGAGACTGGGGCGGAAATAACGAGAGGATTTTTTTTTTCCAATGAGACTATTAGAACGGTTATTAGCAATAACACACTACTACAAAAACCGCAATAGACATCACTATATAGACATCGGATTATAGGAAATTCGATGTCTATTAGGAACCGGTGGCATTTTTGCAATTTTGACCAATTAATAGACATGGGTTGTTACACGAAAAACCCATGTGTATTAATAGACATGGGATTTTTTGTAAAATCCGACGTGCATTGCATCTATATAGACGTTATACTTTTATTAAAATCCCATGTCTATTCATTTTCGACGTTTTGCTTAAAATATCATAAATTAATAACAAAAAAAGGCCGACTTCTTTTGCAAGCTGTAATTTGTGGGTACATCAACCCTAAGAGCCGCTTACCTAACTTCACAAAAATAAAAATCAGTTTTTCCTCTATCATTTGTCCCCTCTCTCTCCATATTTCAGATCTCCATTACCACACTTCTTCTCTGTCCATCTCTCTTTCCCCTTCATATGATTCATCTTTATTTTTCAATCAAAATCAACCATTCATTTCAACAATGTTAACCTTCAATAATCGGAAAGTGTTGATTAATTTGAAGAAATTTTGGGCATCTTAAAGGGCGGTGGTGCAGTGGTGATTCAATTCGAATATTTGACTCAAGTTTTTTAGATCAAAATCTGGTTGTATGTTTGATCTAGAGAAGACCAGTTTGTTTAAGGTATTGACATATTTTTATTTTACTTTATTCTTTTTTTTTTTTTTTCTAATTTCTTGCAAGAAACAAATATCTCAATTTCTCCTTCTTTATAATTTGAGGCCGCTTAGGATTCGAAATTGGGTTTTGGTTATAATTGCTCGAACTTAGAGTCCCTATTAGAAATTGGTTTTTTTTGTTTAAATTATATGTCAAAAATCTGTATCAATTTTTTCTTTTTTTGACGTGAATCGGTATCAAAATTAAGTTAGTTATTTTTTTCTTTGTTCTTTGATTTGTGTTTGATGAGCTTACATGCTAAAATTAAGTCATTGTTTGTGTTTCTCCTTTCTCAGATGTAACGTGTTCTTGGTACCGCAGCAAGAAGATTGGACTTTGAAGAGAGAAATTTTTTGTTTCCAGATCTAGTCCCTCTTTTTTTTTTTTTTTGTGTGTGTGTGTGTGTGTATTAGTGTTCTAGATCTGGATTTAGATATCTGGATTTTCTGTTTATCAATACTTATGGTCTTATGTAAACTTGTACATTTTGATTGATTATTTGATTGCTGTCAAAAGTCGATTACCTCATTTTCTCTCCAATGCCGATAACGTTTGCCTAACGACGTTTACCTAACGTGTATGTTGGGTCCAAATTTTTTTTTTTTCTAAAATTTAGTTGAAGAATAGACATGGGATTAATTATAAAGCTGATGTCTAAAGTACCATGGAGACATGGGTTTTCCCAGGAAGTCCGACATCTTTATACCATATAGACATGGGTTTTTCGAAAAACTCTCATGTGTATAAAAGTGAAGCACGTGAGATTTAAAACCGACGTCTATCTCATTGTAATAGATGTCATTCAACTTAACGTCGAAACGAAAACCGACGTCTATGCATTAAAAAGACCCATGTCTATATGGCATTTTGTAGTACTGACATTTCTCTTAGATTGATCAAAGAGAACGTTTTCTCTAAGAACCGTTCTAAAACCTTTAGGTTTTCTTTTAACCCACCCTTTCAGAACGATTTTTAACAGAACCGTTCTCGTAGGTATGCATTTTTTTTTTTCTTCTGAAAATGATCTTTTAGAACTGTTATTAGCGCAACCGTTCTCTCATATATAAGAGATCGATTTTTCAAAATTCCATTCTCTTACGCTGGTTCTGGAATCCCAAATTTGACGTAGTGCGAGCATGCGGATGTGAAAATTTGGAACCACTCAACTCTCTTGTGTCTTGTAATGTTGGACACGGGTCACACAAATATCCTAAACTACACTCAAACTCACCATTTAATGTAGCTTTTTGTCCGTGGTCGCTATGTGTCATATGTAGGTCTTGGCCACCATCTTTGTAACAACCCGAACCACCGTCCATCACAACACAACCCAATAAGATGGGTAGTCACCCTTAGGCCCATATATCCTCACGTGGGCTCTAAAAGGTGAAGGCCTTGTTGGTAGTACGATGGTAGGAATCTATTATAAACTGATCATATGAGCCTTATTTTCCCAATGTGGGACAAACCAACTCCATAATCCACTTTCCATATTCCGTAGTGTTACAAACTCCCCCAATTAGAGAACGCAACGTCCTCGTTGCGCCTTGCCCAAACCATACCAACATCAACACAGGTCTAAGATCTCCCCCGCTAGACGGCTGGTTTGGGCCTCGGCCCAGCACCCAGTACGCTGTCGCAGGGTTACTCTGATACCATCTGTAACAGCCCGAACCACCGTCCGTCACAACACAACCCAATAAGATGGGTAGTCACCTTTAGGCCCATATATCCTCACGTGGGATCTAAAAGGTGAAGGCCTTGTTGGTAGTATGATGGTAAGAATCTATTATAAACTGATCATATGAGCCTTATTTTCCCAATGTGGGACAAACCAACTCTATAATCCACTTTCCATATTCCGTAGTGTTACAATCTTACCATTCCCGTGTCATAAGGTACATAGAACAATCATGCCATGGGATTCTCAAAACGAAAATGTCTCCCAAACTATACAATGTAATCAAAATATTAATTTTGTTTAGTAAATGGGATTGTAGGGATGTGTTTGATTAAATTATGCTCATGTATGTGTCTCAAAAGAAATGGATATTGTTTGGACAAATATATTGACATTTTAAGATCATTTGTGGATTCAAAAGGTATAAAAAACTACATGTCATTAAATGTTTACTACCCTAGTCTCGAAATCGGTATAGAAGCAAAGAAATACAATCATATCATCGCCACAAAATTTGATTGTCACTCAAATTAAACTTGAACAGATACACTTTCTTCGTTGGATGATGATTGTAGTTGAAACCAAGCCTTCTTTTGATATGAGTCTTCTGCTTAGAATGGAGTCATACGGATGCAAATTGTCCTCTTTGTTGAGCTTGAGAGGTAGAAGTTGTCTTCAAATTCAAGTGTATAATCCCCCTTGATTGATGAACAAATACATGGCCTTTGGACGATTATCCCTTTGCACATATTCGAATTCGCGTTAATGATATTTTATTCTTTGCTATGCGTGGAGGGATAATCGTCTAAAAAAAATATACTTTGGCGTGATTGGATGATAAATATATGTTACGAATAATTGAATTGCAATAAAAATGTATCTATCAACTTAACGCACAAAGATAGAGTAATTTTCATTCCAATACATCGTCGATTTATATGCACTATGCTAGTTGCAAGTGAATATTTTCTTTAGCTGAAAATAAGGTAGGTAAAATATACCAGTTGCTAGCAAGCGTTGTTTATGTGTTAAATCCATCGACGTGTAGGCACTTACTAAACATAAGCGAATACAATAGATGCCATAAGGTCGCCAAAACCGACGCACTAGTTCGAAGGTAATCCTAGACAAATTACTAGATGCCGAATTGTTGCCAAATTAAATACGCATGATGATGCAGCTGATGATATAGGAAATGAGGCGTAGGAGGAATATGTGTGCGGCGACATTTGAGACTCCTAACTGATACACAATATGTACTATGACAAGGACTGTATATGGATACGCCAATAAGTGTCCTAGTGGCAAAGAACTATACTAGTGATGACACAAGGAAGGAGTCCGTACGGAGGAAAACAGTTAACTAGGAGCACTAGCTAAGAGTCTTAGATGCCAACATGTTGCCAAAGACGCACGTAAGGCAAAATAATTGACGTAGAGGATGATATACCCACTCAGAGACTCCTAATTGTTACATGATTGGTAATGTGATCGAATGAGATTCTAGACTGAACAAAATGACTGCATGGCAACACAGGATACATGTCTCGTGAAAAGAAACAGCGTGGATATATACAACAATAACCTAGAGATGACCCTAAGATGTCACTGAGTTGCCCAAGTGTATTGGTTTGCCATAAGAAATGGACTTATGATCCTAGGAACATTCCTAATTCCTGATTTGGTCTTGAATTGGTAACTTGATAAGGATTCCAGCTAGATAAAAATTAATTGATTTACTCTCCTAGTGACATTAAACCAAACCTACTGGCAACACAAAAGGATAAAAGAGAACAAGTCAATACGCTGGAGATGAAATACGAAAATCCTACGGATATCTAAGATGGCAATGAGTTGCCAACTGTTCTAAAACAAATGACACAAGCTGAATCTAGGGGAGGACGTGCTGAAGAGTGGTCCTAAATTTAGCTAAATCAATGCGCAACAAATCATATAATCACGGAGCATGCAATAAACGAATATGAAAAAAGCACATTAAGACCACATTATGATGGTACCGTCATAGTTTTTAGGTACAGATGTTAAGTAGGTATATGGTGGTCAATTGGAACCCACATAGAGCATGGTTTAATTGATTTTCGGTCGAAGCCGTGGCAATAGAAGGTCTTCCTTTACTCACCGAATAGATGAGTACGGTTTGGGGCGGACGTCGACCATACAACACGTCATGAAAGGCGAATGGACCCAATGCGTATATGCATCATGGGATAAAAAATTGGGTTTAGTCCTTATGCGCCTCCGTTGCTACCTATCGGAGCATGAAATCTAAAATGCTATACGAAAAATAAAAATGCAATGCCTATTACGAACTAAAATTTTTAATGGATCAATTTTCGAGTCAGCGAAGTCCCCAACGGAGTCGCCACTGTGAGATACCGTACCGGCTTGGGGGTGGACCGATTGGGTCTCGCTATTTTTTAATGGAGTCGCCAACATGATTTTTTTTATAGGATCCTACGAACCAAGAATGAGTCATTTGCAACGTACGATTCGGGAAGGTGTTAGATACTCAAATCGCCCGTCCTAAGGCGGCCTCTACTAATTGATCCAGGATAATATAAAGTGATAATTGGCGACATAATCATATAGCAAGTAGCATGCAACTTACGTATTGTAATATGAATCAATCAAGCAGACGTGCAAATGGGTACGTAGAAAACAAGCAATTACATGCAAATACAGATAATGTGGCCAATTAATTAGACAAGAAAGAGCATGTGCATGTGCTGGCTAATGGCCATGCATATTACAATAAACTAATTACTAAGGGCCCGTTCGGTATCACTGTCGTTTTCATTTTTTGTTTGTTTTTTTTTTTTTTTTTTTTTTTTGCGTTAAATTTTTTATTAAATAAGTTACAAAATTGACTTTAAATTGTTTGGTTCTATAATAGTCATATAAAAAATGAAAACTGACAACTGAAAAATGAAAACCAATTTTTCCTGTTTCAAAAACTGAACTTTGGTTTTCAAAAAAACTGAAAATTGAAAACAGAAAACGATACCAAACAGACCCTAAATCAGCAAATATCAGCTATCTCGTATCACTGAAAGCAAACAAGCTAGAGTACATGCGACATGTTAACAAAAGTACGTACGTGGGATAAAACATGAACTAAACATAACAAACAAAAATGAATTAAGACTAATTTTTGAAACACTTTAGACAAAAAAATTAAAGAGGCCCTCAGGTGGACATAATTGTGTCGTCGTACGGTTGTTGATTTTGTATATCAACGCACCCAACCCTTGTCTTCGAGCCTGTAACAACCCTAAATTTTGACCAACTATAAATAGAAATAAATTTAGAATTGTCACGCCGCAATTGACCACCAAGTCAATTGCTAGGCTAGAAATTCAACTGCAATTAACCAACGAAAAATAAAATAGCGGAAGTCTTTAAATGTCGAGCTATGGTTCTCAAAACGAAATCCAAATTACAAAATCAGAACGAAATGAAGTCTGAGATAAAACAAAGTCTTTCGAAAACCCCAACATGATCAGCTTCGTAAGCATGCAGCCATATCATCAAGACCTGTCAACTATGCCATCGAAGATTGACATAGGCCCCAGAACACGGTAGGGACGAACCAGAAAACAGAACGTCAGCACAGGCTGAGTAAGAAATAACAAGCATAAAGAACAAATAAGATACGCGCCTTGAGGCGCGTAGCTAACAAGAATGAATTGACGTTATAACATAGGATTAACAATAGCAACAGAGTGCATTATCAAAAGAGCATCGTCGCTCAGTATATATATATTGTTTAATTATTCGGCCAGGGTCCTACCCCATAGCCCCACTTAACGAACTTTGTTCGAGCTAGAGTTGTAATTATCGCCCTAATAATCCCGAGTGTGCACACCCCTCACAAGACAGGCCGGTAGGACGAGCTCCCATCTAGGAGGAAGACTATTAGGAAGTCGGTAGCTAATCCGACCCTACGTACCTTGATTAGAGGTATATCAAACGATGATCGGCCGAGCCGAATACATCGTACTCTAGGTGGAGTCATTTATATTCTTTCATCCGTTTTATATACGTTATTCAAAGATGCATTATTTGACGATACAAGTTATGATGATCATAATCGATAGCTATTTGAAGCGAAACAAAACACAAGCAACAAGTAAACACACCACTCGACCGAGTGGCCGAGTGGTGGTCTCGGCTAGAGGCCGAAGGGCCGTGGGGAGTATGGTGGTCGAAAGACCGCAAACGAACATTGATAAGATGGAAAGAAAATATGCTCAATGATATAATTAGGCACAAGCGAAACGGGTAACAAGAATGAATGTGTAAAGCAAGAACATGCGATGATCAAGCAAAGTGTATCAAACAAGATAATGGTTAGTGAGAGATTTGTGATCAACGTTCTTACCTCCAACGATTAAACTTTCCTTAGTTACAATTCCCAAAGTCGACAATTGAACTTCTTTTAACCCGTAAGCTATTCATTAAATCAAACGATAACCAAATTAATGATACGGTTTACAAGACCAAAACTTAATCAATTAATTACAGAGAAAGTTCCCAAATTAACACTTACTTCACCAATCCAACGTACCATACACATAAATGCTAAAAATGCCAATTAAACTTCACTGACTCACTAAAATGGCTTTACTAGCCACGATATCCATGGCCAACCACGCCAAGGTCGACAATAGCACGATACTAGCCACAAGAATGCCACAACAATTCCACAACGATGCTATTCCAATGCCAATAGCAATGCTACGCCCAAACACCACGACATCGGCACAACAACGCCACACGCAACCGCCCTCATAATTACACAACTCCAAAAGCCCCATAGTCGAATTATATACCCATAAGAACAATGGTAATCAATCATACAACAATTAATATGATGAAATTCTTCAAAATCAAGGGTTATAACGTATCGTAACATATATCGCTAACGGTAAGACCTTAACCATATGAAATAAAACTTGTACCTTTAAGTCGAGGAGAAAGAGGGAAGTCCGATGGTATGAATTTTGTCACAAACGGGCTGGAAAACCGAGCGTGGTAAGAGAATGAAGGTGGCGGCTATGGTGAGGCATCGCGGCGTCAAAGATGGAGATGACTGATACGTGATGATGATGATGATTATGGGTTTAGGGAAAAGAAAGGGTTTATTATATGGTTTAATACTTATTTAGGTTTATGGAAACTTAGGGGCAAAATGGTAATTTCATAAAACCAATAATAATAAAAAATATAATAATCATCCCAAAAATATCATTATAAACCTCCAAATAAGTTATTAGGACCCTTTTTAATTTACGACAATCAACTTAATTGAGTAATACCCTTAATATAATTACTCAAAAATGTGGGGTGTTACAGTTTTCCCCCCTTAAGACAAAGATTCGTCCCGAATCTTTCACTCATCCTCCAAAGTGTCCTCAATTACCTTCCTTCCTTATTTATTGTTCTCCAAACATTCGCTTAGACAACAACTCCCTTTACAAATTACAACTACTTTAGCATTCGGGCAAAGAGAGGGAGATGAAAATAAATAAGCTTAATATGTATATATGATGAGAATAAGTAGTTGATTCAACGATATTTTTTTTTTTCTTTTTCTTTTTCATGAATGAAAAAGAAAGAAGTGAGAAATGCATCCTCAATACAGGGACAGCGCTCGCAATTAGAAGTAATTTAAGTATTGGCACAAAATGATACCAAATAGTATTACGTATGCAACGTCAGTGCACAAAACGAGTACGTGTGCATCTTTAGTGCACAAAATAGGTATACATGCATCGGCAGTGCATGAGGTAAGCATCTCGGTTCATTAGATCAATTTGATAAGGTGCAACAAGGTTCATATAATAACAAAATAAAACATGTAATTCACATAATGGAAGGCGGAGGAGGAACACGTGACGGTCTCATCCCCCTAAAAAAAACAGTTCGTCCTCGAACTAAAAGTACTTTATGTAACCACATGAATTTTTCTGGTCATCAGCCGATGCCACTTTTCACTTGCATTTTCACCTTGGTATTGCATCTCAAGGTTTGTATAAGTTTTCCTTGTTTTCTTTCCAATCCGTAGGTCGATCATACTTTGTGGCATTTCCTCATGAACTGTAATCCCAGTATTATCGGACTATTTAGTGCATTTCCAAAATGATTGTCGTTAACAGGCATGGAACACATTAATAAAATAGAACATTTCCAGAAGTTGGCCGGCAACTCAAACTTGTAACCATATACCGACAAAGTTGTTACTGAAATTCCCTGACCTTTGAAATCTCATTGTTACCATTTTCCGTCTCAAACCTTTGTTAGGCCGTTCTCATCTATTTAAGGTATAGCCACTTATACTCAGTATCTCAATTAGTATCAAGGCCGCCCTAGAACTTGCATCCGAGTTCTCACCTTACGAATAATTGGGATTTTGCATAGTCTTACTACTCCATACATCATATAGTGGACTAACTCATAGTTTCTTATTTCATGCATGTATCCTCCATGCTATGATCCTATGTTTCATTGGTCCTTGCTTCCACAAATTGAAGTGCCTTTGCTTACCTATCAGCGAACCACCCAATTCGTCATCTTGTTAATGTCATAGCAAGCTCACAACATATCTCATAAACTTTTGGCCTCCATTTTCACAATAGCTTTCGTCATTCATGGAGGTTCACAACATCAAATGTCGCCATAAATCCCAACCGAAGTCGATGCTAACCACTTATGATTTTCACATCTTTATACATTAATAACTTGTCGTTTCATAATTCACAACTTGCACAATTGGTTCGTGATGACTTCCGATCAGTCTAATTGCAAAGTTATTTCCTCTAACTAACTCAATAATCTCTAAATATGAGGTATGCTTTTCTTCGCATTCCTATAAGGCAGCCCTAAAATGTACATTGTATCTTTTGTATTACCACTCGTTTATAACTCATACAACACTTCTTTGCTTGTCGGAGTTGAGTCGACTTCGTGATGAGAGTACCTTTACGTGTCAGGAGCATCGATCTCTACCTACGTGCTTTCTTCCCAACTACCAATCTCATTCGATTCTTAAATATATACTGAAGACGTAGGAGTCGCCCCCTTTTTTTTTTTTTTTTTTTTTTCTTGCAATTATTAGAGTCTCCGGGTTTCCACATCTTACAGGTGTAGACCTTAGAGCCATCTCATGAGCCTTTTGTAACCGAAAGGAAATCCTTGGGAATTTGGTCAAAACACATAGTCGTAATTAGAAATCTCAAGTTTTGACCGCACTCTTTGGCCTTAGCCATTACGTGACACCTTCACACCCTATTTGATTCAAAGAAACTTTATCCTTTCCAATACCTACCCTCATATCTCCGCCTCGTCGACCAAAATTAATCTTATCTTTTGTTAAGGTTGGTTCTCTCGAATGTCTGCGACGTCACTTTGGTTTTCCTGTGGGGTCTTTGTTTTATCCTAAAACACCAAGGGTGTATCTTCCAATGTTATCGAAGTCCTTCCACACAATTTTCGACCTACATGTCCTCCTCTTTGAATTTTCATCCACCTCATACACGTGTCAGTCAAAATATTCAAATGGGCATGCAGTTCCCTAAATTGATAGTAAAAATCAAAGTCTCCAACAACTACAGACTCAGGATATTGCGTTTAAAGTGTCACGATCTTTCAGGGAGGCAACATATCTACTGTCACGATTCGCTCACAATCAACCAATTCATTCCCCAACGCATACATTAACAATCGAAATTGTTTACGGTATCATAGTCCTTTAATGAATTCCTTTTTAGTCTACAACCATAATAGACACATACAAATGCTAAATCCATAGTCCAACTTACTACCATCCTAAAGTTGAGATTGAAAAACATATAAGGTAGTTCGTGTCCACGACTTTTCCCATACCTTAACCTTATAGCTGATAAGTGACTCTACTCGGAATTGAGTTTTATCCTCATAAATCGAATAGTATTCATGCGTTTAAATCCAATTAATTCGTCCATAATATATGTATAGCCTTATCGTAAATCGTTACCTCAATTTATATCGTACTCTATAACTTTCCTTTGTTTGAACTTATACCCAATCAATTTAAAGTACACTGGTGGCAAAACGAGTGTATAGCTACTTCGTTCAAATAGCTTTTCCATAAACGGTATTGTAGTCTTTCAACCCTAAAATCCAAATATTGTGCCTTTTACTTTTATACTATTGTTGGAAGTCCCAAAACAGCTTATAACTTGTCTTCCTAAATCCAAGTTATATCCAAAAATTCATCGTGTAAGTACCGATCTAGGGTGGGAGCACCTGACATAACAGCTTAACTCCATGGTTGATGCCCAAATTTTAATTATATATCATACCTCAAGTTATATTTGTGAGTATTTTGTTAATAACCACTTTTGATTTTCGCACAGTTCTTGACCCCATAATCTTCCCTTTTCTTTCACCTTATGTTTTACACCATGTCTGAACCCAGGTGCGGCTGGTCTTTTATGGTCGGGTCTTCATTCACTCATCTTTACCTTCTAATTTAAATCTCCAATACAGAGCAACTAAGTTAACCTTGAAATGCACTTGACCATGTACCATTCTCAAATATATATCGAGCATATAAAACACTTCGATCATGGGATCGCCCAGAGGGTATCTCAGGCATGAAATCCCATTCGAGAACACCTGTAAGCATCCCCTAGCTTCACCATGTCCCAAGTTGGTATAGTAGCGACCGTCTATATCCATCACTACTATAAAACCACACATATAGAGTAATTACAACCATTGATCGCCGTCATAGTTCTCACCACATAGGCCCAAGTCAATATTGATCATTCACTTAAAATCATAGGCACGAGTTTCTCCAAAATTTGTTTCCATATGAAACATTCTAATAGGGGTTCTCGAAACAAATGAATATACCTTCTAAACATGATGTTCAGACAAACCCCGTCTGCAATCTCACGCGATTCTTTAAGTAAACAAATTATAGGAATGTCCTATTTGATTTCGAACAGTCTTCGTATTCAGGGTAGTTCCTTACTGTTCGATTCGTGGTCATATAATTTTTCAAGTAGTGATCCGATTCAAGTTCTGCGAGGAGAGAGATGAAAGGTAGTGCGGCTCGCGCCTTGGCGGGGACGGCGGGCACACTATCTGGTGCCACTGTGAGCCCTCGGCCACGCTGAGTCCGACCGTTTCGAGTGCATATAGAGCATTAAAATACACACACGCAAGCTTGCTTTAAAGTAGCATATAATAACAATCAAATGACTTTAATTTAAAATAAATTCATAGGGGCATTGTCCCCTTTCTAAAATGTTAGCAAGACGGAAAAGTCTAATTACCAGGAATGAAGCAATTAAAGACATTGGGATCCTCAAAACCTAACACTTGAATCCATGCTTGAGGTCAGGTTAACTTGCCGTCGATCAAATCTCATCACCCTCGGGAAATTTTGTTGACTCTCACGCCATTAGGTCAGTTTGGTTCCTTAGGAACATTCCTAGAATTACGAGTGTCTCAAATAAACAAATTGCAAGAGAATCCTCATAACTAACCCCAAGATACAACTAGATTAGTAGACATGACCTTCTCAATGAATTTCGATTAGTCTACCCTCCAAAATCCCAAATTTTTTTTTTTTTTTTCGAGTCGGATCAATTAGAATTTATATCGTTCTTCTTTATCAAAGCAACTCAAAAATCAAAAAGGTATATCACAGGGTCACTGCTCATATGCTCCCTCTAATCTCACCGTTACTAGTCTCTTCTTCCACAACCTTCACCCTACCTTTAAGATAATTAAAGACTCTTACCCATTAGGTGTGACAAAGTCAGACAGAGTAGTATGGGTCGATCCTATAGGGCTAGGCATATGTTTGTCAATGATTTCTCCGAATCTTCTCTTTTGACTCAATACCATGAATAGGGTACTATGGTTAGGAAAAGAAATGAGGATCGTCTCGAACTTTGAGGATTACAATCAACTCATTCACAAATTTGTCAGCAATAATCATCCACTTTTACTAGCAATATATTCACAATTATCTCTAACTCAAGGATTCAACGCTGGTAACCCATAAGTACATATTATAATTGTCACCCTTCTGTACTTTCTTAAAGGACCTCAAGATTCTCGGGTACTCACAATTAGTTTACATAGGTATTAAACTTCTCCGAATCATCTACCAAATTACTTTGAACATCGAGAACACCCATCAAACGACATGTTCTTTCTCATGTAACATCGATTGAGCTACTTTCTTCATCAGGTTTGAGGTTTTCAAGAATCGAGTGCTAACTTCAGGTGCAGGTGCTAACTTCAAGTGCACCCAAGGGAATGTCAAACAAACCCCAAAGTAAGAACATTAGATACCAATAATCTTCCCACGTAGTAGCACAATGCATATCATAAACTCTGTAGTAAGTCTCTAAAAGGTCAAGTAGTATAGTATCATTAACATATAGCACTTAACATGTAGCATGCGAATGAATGCACCCGACTCGCCCCATTTTAGAAAATTTTCGAAATTCGTTGTGAAAATTTTTGTAGACTCGACGAATCAAAACCTAACGCTCTGATACCAACTGTAACAACCCTAAATTTTGACCAACTATAAATAGAAATAAATTTAGAATTGTCACGCCGCAATTGACCACCAAGTCAATTGCTAGGCTAGAAATTCAACTGCAATTAACCAACGAAAAATAAAATAGCGGAAGTCTTTAAATGTCGAGCTATGGTTCTCAAAACGAAATCCAAATTACAAAATCAGAACGAAATGAAGTCTGAGATAAAACAAAATCTTTCGAAAACCCCAACATGATCAGCTTCGTAAGCATGCGGCCATATCATCAAGACCTGTCAACTATGCCATCGAAGATTGACATAGGCCCCAGAACACGGTAGGGACGAACCAGAAAACAGAACGTCAGCACAGGCTGAGTAAGAAATAACAAGCATAAAGAACAAATAAGATACGCGCCTTGAGGCGCGTAGCTAACAAGAATGAATTGACGTTATAACATAGGATTAACAATAGCAACAGAGTGCATTATCAAAAGAGCATCGTCGCTTAGTATATATATATTGTTTAATTATTCGGCCAGGGTCCTACCCCATAGCCCCACTTAACGAACTTTGTTCGAGCTAGAGTTGTAATTATCGCCCTAATAATCCCGAGTGTGCACACCCCTCACAAGACAGGCCGGTAGGACGAGCTCCCATCTAGGAGGAAGACTATTAGGAAGTCGGTAGCTAATCCGACCCTACGTACCTTGATCAGAGGTATATCAAACGATGATCGGCCGAGCCGAATACATCGTACTCTAGGTGGAGTCATTTATATTCTTTCATCCGTTTTATATACGTTATTCAAAGATGCATTATTTGACGATATAAGTTATGATGATCATAATCGATAGCTATT
Organism: Spergularia marina; assembly: GCA_963680865.1. Classification (NCBI taxonomy): domain Eukaryota; kingdom Viridiplantae; phylum Streptophyta; class Magnoliopsida; order Caryophyllales; family Caryophyllaceae; genus Spergularia; species Spergularia marina. Next base: position 15,031,085 of record OY804554.1, read on the forward strand.
TGAAGCGAAACAAAACACAAGCAACAAGTAAACACACCACTCGACCGAGTGGCTGAGTGGTGGTCTCGGCTAGAGGCCGAAGGGCCGTGGGGAGTATGGTGGTCGAAAGACCGCAAACGAACATTGATAAGATGGAAAGAAAATATGCTCAATGATATAATTAGGCACAAGCGAAACGGGTAACAAGAATGAATGTGTAAAGCAAGAACATGCGATGATCAAGCAAAGTGTATCAAACAAGATAATGGTTAGTGAGAGATTTGTGATCAACGTTCTTACCTCCAACGATTAAACTTTCCTTAGTTACAATTCCCAAAGTCGACAATTGAACTTCTTTTAACCCGTAAGCTATTCATTAAATCAAACGATAACCAAATTAATGATACGGTTTACAAGACCAAAACTTAATCAATTAATTACAGAGAAAGTTCCCAAATTAACACTTACTTCACCAATCCAACGTACCATACACATAAATGCTAAAAATGCCAATTAAACTTCACTGACTCACTAAAATGGCTTTACTAGCCACGATATCCATGGCCAACCACGCCAAGGTCGACAATAGCACGATACTAGCCACAAGAATGCCACAACAATTCCACAACGATGCTATTCCAATGCCAATAGCAATGCTACGCCCAAACACCACGACATCGGCACAACAACGCCACACGCAATCGCCCTCATAATTACACAACTCCAAAAGCCCCATAGTCGAATTATATACCCATAAGAACAATGGTAATCAATCATACAACAATTAATATGATGAAATTCTTCAAAATCAAGGGTTATAACGTATCGTAACATATATCGCTAACGGTAAGACCTTAACCATATGAAATAAAACTTGTACCTTTAAGTCGAGGAGAAAGAGGGAAGTCCGATGGTATGAATTTTGTCACAAACGGGCTGGAAAACCGAGCGTGGTAAGAGAATGAAGGTGGCGGCTATGGTGAGGCATCGCGGCGTCAAAGATGGAGATGACTGATACGTGATGATGATGATGATTATGGGTTTAGGGAAAAGAAAGGGTTTATTATATGGTTTAATACTTATTTAGGTTTATGGAAACTTAGGGGCAAAATGGTAATTTCATAAAACCAATAATAATAAAAAATATAATAATCATCCCAAAAATATCATTATAAACCTCCAAATAAGTTATTAGGACCCTTTTTAATTTACGACAATCAACTTAATTGAGTAATACCCTTAATATAATTACTCAAAAATGTGGGGTGTTACAGAGCCTCTTACGTAACTTCACCCAACCATCTAAGTTCATCCTTCGCCGCGGTGATCTGGGCGCAGTGAATGGGTATATGAATATGTGATGTATGTGTTGTATGTAAAGAGAAGATTTTTATGCCGTGATTATGAGAACATGAGAAAAGTTAATTAGGCTGAATTTTTTAGGTGATCCTTGTTGCCTCCTCCTTTTGGAGAAATAAGGATTATCTTTATGTAGGAAATGGCCAAGGGTTTGTGAACCCCTCCACATCAGTCGTTTGTTCTTGGAAGACAAGCCACCGAACTAAACTCCCACTAATCTAGAACTCTTCTCTCAGCTCCATCTGATCCCTCGGCTAACAACATTATCAAAGTGGTTATTACTCACTTCTTTCTCGTAAACGTCAAGATGAGAGTCCTTAAACGCGTTGCTAAACAATTGCCAATCGATTCTATCCTATCTTCCAATTACTGTATTATCCTCTAATTATCAGATATTGTTAGTTCATAAAGATAATGATAAAAAATGTCGAGGATAAACCGAAATTAAGAATTCCAAAAGATAATTAACCGGAATTGCCAAAGATTTGCTGAAATGGGCCTAGAAATGGTATCCAAATAAACTACGTAGAGCTTGAATCAATTTACTGGAAGTTGGGCTGAATTATTTAATTGGCAAAGTAGGTGGAATTTAATACTCAACGGGCCATCAAAGCCAAACGATAGTAAACATTAAGCCTATGTGTATTTAGGTCGAGACGATGGAATTGAATGCGTTGTTAACCGAAACCTTTCACAGGTGTCCACTATCAATCTCATCATCGGGCGTTTAAAATAGAAAGCCCCTGAGTTGGGTATCTACACCCTTTAATATTCTAACGGTTATGTTCAAAAGTAGGTCTGCCTATGAAGAATGACAAAGTAGAGTGGTGCTCGATCAACAACAATCGTCGCAGCCACAACCTGAGCCTCATCCTTCATCCTCTGGAGCGGGACGACATCAACCTAACGACTGCCAAAGACCATGGCAACACCCCCCCCACAGGCCTTCAAGTTCAATTCCGACGGTTCGCTCGTCTCCGGCAATGCGGCTGCTGGATTCGTCATTCGAGATAGCACCAGTGAACTCGTTCATATGTCCTCCACGAAACTTGGAATCTGCTCTATTCTGATAGCCGAAGCAACGATGTTGCGTAATGGTCTTCTTGCTTCCCAACGGCTCAATATTCAAGAAGTATACATTGAAGGAGATAATTTAATTGTCATTAACCGTCTCCGGGGTACATTCCATTGTCCATGTCTCATTGACACTCTTATCTGGGATGCAACTCAGATGCTACATCGGTTTCGACACTTCACAATTTCGGCTAACCTAAAACTCATTTTATAATACAAAATGCGGCAAAATTCGGGAATATTACAAGCTAATATACAAAGCCAAAGATACAGCTGTACAAAAATCTCTTATAACAATAAAATTACAAATGCGAAAGCGATAAAAACTAAACTTAACTTTTCAACCGTACTTTTGACTCAAACCTGCAAGCAAAACTCAAAACAAAGGATCTACCCTCATGACAAGGTAGCCCGAAGGAAACACGTCAGCATTTCGTTGAGCAACACTACTGTACCGAATAATATAAACAGAATAATAATACTAGTCATGGTTTTATAATAAGTGAATAATACGGGGGCATATAATAAAACACATAGAAAGTGTAAAACATTCCCCCAGGACTAACCTGCTAATTCTCATAACTTACTCCACTCTAATCTCCTGGATATAAAAATCACAACCTTATAATAAAAGTAACCCCTGTTCTCATAATTCTCGTTAACATACCTGTCAGAACTGTAATGCGAACTTTGCATTAAACTTAGAATTATACATTGCATTTATACACTCATAATTAACATTACATCTTATGAGTTGTTTACGACTTGGTACGTGTTGTATGGATGTCTGATGGGTTGATCTATTTAGTTTGCGCTTCGGGGACGAAGCGTTCTCTTAAGGGGGCAAAGATGTAATATCCCGAAATTTCAAAGTATTATATAGAAATATAAATTAAAAAGATTTTTAAAATTAGTTTGTGAGTCGTTTTCAAAAATGAGTTCAGGGATGATTTTTAAAAATCGGATTTGTTATTCAGGTTTCTATTTTCTGATTTGGGTATTTCTTCATCAGTACAATAATCATACATAAACCTATACATGTTGGCCCAAACATAAGACCCAAATACCCAACCCAAACCCAAAGAAGGGAATCAGAAAAAGGAAAAAGAAAAGAAAAAGGAAAGAAAAAGAAGAGAAAAAAAAAAGAAAACCGACACGCACCCCCCCTCCTATAAAAAACAGAGTTCCCTCTGTTTTCTTTTCTTCTCTCGCCTTCGGTTCGCCATCTTCTTCACGCCGCTTGTCCTTCTTCGCCGCACGCCATTGCCCACGCACGAACGCCGCCCCTATTCATCTGCCCAGATCGCCGGTCGACCACCTCGTTTCCCTCACTTCTTCTTCTGCCGTGGTAACGCCTCTACCACCCCTTTCTTCCCCTGTTTTCGGCTTCCTCTTTAAAAAGTGATTATCAAGTATTTTTCTAGCTTTAATTTGTATTTAATTGATCCTAATAGATGTTATAGTTAGTGGGTAATCAATTTGGATTAGTTTTATACACAAAGAATTTGTTTGGATGCTTGTTTTGAGTTGATTTTCACTAATTACAAAATTGGGGTTAATTAACTTAATTACTCATTTTGTCTCAATTAATTTCGAAAATTATAGCTTGAGGATGATTACAGTCTTTTGTTAATGTCTTTAATTTAATTGGGGAATTTAAGCTAAAATTGTTCATCTTTTGTATAAATTTTTATTACTCTTAATATTGAAATTTAAGTTTTGATTTGTTTTAAGTAGCCCAATTATATCACAAATTAGGTTTTTGAAATCTGGTTGTTTATAAATTGTTTGCTGATTTTTCTTAATTTATTTTATTAATTTCGAATTTCTGGGTTTTTATGTAATAAAACATTAATTTTGATAATTAAACCATAATATAAATTGTATTAATAAATCCTAAATAAATTATAAGAATTAAGAATTTACTTTTATGAATTGGATTCTGTTTTAAAATTAATTTTAAGTCGTTGGAAATTTTTAAATTAGATTAGGTGCTATTTGAGTGTTAGTGTTTAATTATTGAATTAGAATTATAATTGTTGGTTAAACTGATAATTGTTGGTTTGGAAATTTCATTATTATGGGCATTTCATATAGAATAGAATTAACATAAGTATTAGATGAATGATTGGGTGAGATGAGTATTAATTTGGGATTATTGATTGTAATATTGTAGCCCTGAGTTCGTAGACGAAGAATACTAGTGACCGTTGTGCTGTCGTGTTCTTGTGTGCATTGAAAAGGTAAGCTAGCATGCTCAACCTTTCTTAAACTTGTAGAAACCTTTCAAATTTATGTGCTAGATGTAAATGGTGTGGTTGGATGAGAACATAGTACCATGATAAGTGGAGAACGATTCAATTTATACAATTATAGTATTATGATTGGTTGGATCTGATGTATTGATATTGGTATGGCTTGTGACAAATATGTTATTTTGAAAGGTAAGATTGAATGTAATTGAATTCATTGATTTGGTTTGGTTTGTGGGCGCATAGCCAATTTATATTATGATGTTGGTTTGGTATCGTTTTATATGATTTGTGATCATCAACTCTCCCTCAATAAGATATTGGTTACTTAGACGGAGCAAAAGAACTCCTATTTATTTGTTCGAGTCAAAAGAACTATTTATTCGTTTGAGCCAAAAGAGCTCCTATTTATTTGCTTGAGTCAAAAGAACTTCTATTTATATGTTTGAGTCGCATCGATTCCTATTAATTTCCCCACCGCATCGGTTTTTAGGAGGGTTAGGCTCTAGTCTACTCTACTTGGGTTAAAAACACCCAGTAGGGGGTGTGCACACTTAAGGTCTAGTAGTCAAGGATTATGGATTTTGGATTATGGTTGCTAGGATGGATGGGCAAAAGATTCAGTTCATTTATAAATAATAAGGATTATGGATTATGGATTATGGATTGTGGATTATGGATTATGGATTATGACTTATAACTTCTTACTCGTGATCAAATTAATGTTAGATGGATTGTGGATTGTGGATTATGGCTCATGACTTGTGACTTGTGACTTATGAATTTCTTATTTTAATCTTTGATTTGTTTGATATGGATTATGGAATGTTTTTTTTATGTGATTAGTAAATGATGAATTGGATGGTGAATTGTGGAATATGCCTTTAATTGTTGTATTGGAATTATTATTGGATGATTTATATGTTTATGTGCTAAGTGTGTTTTTAAAAATAAAACTAAAACATTTTCAAAATCCAGGTAAGGGTTTTGGTTTTCTACGAGTTGAGGTGTTAGCTTACTCAATTTTCTGACTTTTTCAACTGTGGTTTTTGTGTTTTAAATCCACCACAGGTTTGGAGTAATTGATGCATGCGGGAACGACGACTCATTAAATAATAGTTGGCTTAAACAAATTTAGACTTTAAGCTATAGACCATTAATAATACTTAGACTATTTCAGATTTCATATTTCAAATTGTTGTAATTTAATTATTGGATTGTAATAGACCATTTTAGTCCATTAGACATTTGTAGTTCGACTTCTGAAATCTCCTTGCATTCGGGTCTTTGACTCGAGTGCGGAGTGACACCTCTGAATTTCCTTAATTTGTGTTTTGGTTCGAAATAAAAATGTTTTAAAAAGGAAAGGAAATTTGGGGGTGTTACAGTTGGTATCAGAGCACAGGTTAGGTCCCACGCTAAAATTGAACTAATAGGACTAGGGGAAAAAATGAACTAAGTAACAAAAAGAAATAAAATGAACCAAGCCGTATGGGGGTATAGGGGTATTGCTTTTTTCGTTTATGTGCGTGTACCTTTTTATTTATGAATTGGTAATTGTTTTTACATGTGAGTTATATATATACTTGTTATTGTTATTGAATTGTTATTGAATGATTTAATTGTTACGATTCATTGAAATATGAAGGTAGATGTAATTTGGTAATGGAATTATAAAGTACAAAGTTTATGGACATGTATGAAAATTGTTGGTCTTGTAAAGTCAAACGTACCTTATTATTTGGAATGATATTCACTGAATTAGAATGAGAAAATGATATCTCTATTTTAAGTATTCTCGATATGTATACGATGTTAGCTTCATGGAATGTGTCTCAATTGAGACATAAATTATTTTGGTATTTATTAGTGTTGGAATTGTTACTAAGTGCTTGATAGCTAATTACCGCATCATTCTTAAAGGGTTGAAATTACTATAGAGGAAATATACTAAAACATATATAGTGCCCTCCCACCCTACCCTTAGTAGTGGAACTAGTGGCTAATGTGTAGATTATTATGCCCTATATTTAGCATTTTAAACCTTTGTTTTGACATCGCTACGTCGATGATTAATATGAGATTTTGGTCAAAAATGAGATACATGATGGTGGTTATATGGTGAATTTTCAATAATAAGGCGATCTAGTGATGACTATACTAATTATGAACTTTAAATTATGTGGAAGTCTGTTTCAGAATTTAGTTGTATTGTTTGAAGGTGATTCCCATGAGATTTGTAAGGAAAATTATGAAGGGATGTGAATATGAAATTTGAGTGTGACATACGACATTGAGTTTGGAGTTTGGAGTTTGGTCGGTTTCTAGAGATTAAAAGTGTTCTTGTGTGGTAAAATTTGGAATGTTGAACTTGAAACTTATTGACTTGGCTATTTTGAGATACATGACTTGATTGCTTAATGGATTTGAGTTGTTATAAGTAATACTGACATGGAAGGTTACAATTATTTCGGACTACTATGATTTTTAGATCCATGATCTTAAATATTTTCTTTGTATGGGCTTATCTTCAGAAATAGTGTGGTGTCTTAAATTGAGTCTTTGGGGTTTATATATAATGTAAGGAGGTTGTATTTCGACAAGAATTGGATTAGATAATTGGAGATTTCCTAGGCTCATAAATATTTATCTTTGGGGTTTAGAATCTCTATCATTGTTATCATGATATAATTATTGCATTATGATTTGAAGAGTTGATTTTATTGACAAAGGGACTAGTGAATTCGAATACTTCAAATTTCATTTTGGGTTACTAGAATTTGAGCAATAATTTTTAAAGGTGATTTTAATGAGTTTTGTATTATATGGAGATTATGGTCTTTATTAAATGATTGAGGGCGAAAAGATTTATTTTAGATATAATGGTTTTGTTTGGTTTGATTTGATATATGAGAATTGTGGTACTCGAGGAAATTGAATCTCTAAGGGTAATAGTGGATCTTGTTTATCTTTTGGATTTTAATGTATATTTTGATTGACTAATATTGAGAAACGATTCTGGTAAGTTGAGGTGTGACAATGACTACTCAAATTGTTCAGAGGGGTTGAGAATTTTGGGATACGTATTAGTGACTAGTGAATTGAGGCGTTATGATTATTTACTTACATATAGGATTGTTTAACACGTGAGTTCGAGGACGAACTCTTCTTTTAAGGAGGGTGGATTGTAATGCCAACTTTGCATTAAACTTAGAATTATACATTGCATTTATACACTCATAACTTTACATCTTATGAGTTGTTTACGACTTGGTACGTGTTGTATGGATGTCTGATGGGTTGATCTATTTACTTTGCGCTTCGGGGACGAAGCGTTCTCTTAAGGGGGGAAAGATGTAATATCCCGAAATTTCAAAGTATTATATAGAATTATAAATTAAAAAGATTTTTAAAATTAGTTTGTGCGTCGTTTTCAAAAATGAGTTCGTAGATGATTTTTAAAAATCGGATTTGTTATTCGGGTTTCTATTTTCTGATTTGGGTAATCCTTCATTAGTACAATAATCATACATAAACCAATACATGTTGGCCCAAACATAAGACCCAAATACCCAACCCAAACCCAAATAAGGGAATCAGAAAAAGGAAAAAGAAAAGAAAAAGGAAAGAAAAAGAAGAAAAAAAAAAAGAAAACCGACATGCACCCCCCTCCTATAAAAAATAGAGTTCCCTCTATTTTCTTTTCTTCTCTCGCCTTTGGTTCGCCATCTTCTTCACGTCGCCTGTCCTTCTTCGCCGCACGCCACTGCCCACGCACGAACGTCGCCCCTATTCATTTGCCCAGATCGCCGGTCGACCACCTCGCTTCCCTCACTTCTTCTTCTGCCGTGGTAACGCCTCTACCACCCCTTTCATCCCCTGTTTTCGGCTTCCTCTTTAAAACGTGATTATCAAGTATTTTTCTAGCTTTAATTTGTGTTTAATTGATCCTAATAGATGTTATAGTTAGTAGGTAATCAATTTGGGTTAGTTTTATACACAAAGAATTTGTTTTATATCACTAATTAGGTTTTTGAAATCTAGTTGTTTATAAATTATTTTGCTGATTTTTCTTAATTTATTTTATTAATTTCGAATTTCTGGGTTTTTATGTAATAAAACATTAATTTTGATAATTAAAACATAATATAAATTGTATTAATAAATCCTAAATAAATTATAATAATTAAGAATTTACTTTTATGAATTGGATTCTGTTTAAAAATTAATTTTAAGTCTTTGGAAAATTTTAAATTAGATTAGATGTTATTTGAGTGTTAGTATTTAATTATTGATTTAGAATTATAATTGTTGGTGAAATTGATAATTGTTGGTTTGGAAATTTCATTATTATGGGCATTTCATATAGAATAGAATTAACATAAGTATTAGATGAATGATTGGGTGAGATTAGTATTAATTTGGGATTATTGATTGTAATATTGTAGCCCTGAGTTCGTAGACGAAGAATACTAATGACCGTTGTGCTGTCGTGTTCTTGTGTGCATTGAAAAGCTAAGCTAGCATGCTGCTCAACCTTTCTTAAACTTGTAGAAACCTTTCAAACTTATGTGCTAGATGTAAATGGTGTGGTTGGATGAGAACATAGTATCATGAAAAGTGGAGAACGATTCAATTTATACAATTATAGTATTATGATTGGTTGGATTTGATGTATTGATATTGGTATGGCTTGTGACAAATATGTTATTTTGAGAGGTAAGATTGAATGTAATTGAATTCATTGATTTGGTTTGGTTTGTGGGCGCATAGCCAATTTATATTATGATGTTGGTTTGGTATCGTTTTATATGATTTGTGATCATCAACTCTCCCTCAATAAGATATTGGTTACTTAGACGGAGCAAAAGAACTCCTATTTATTTGTTCGAGTCAAAAGAACTATTTATTCGTTTGAGCCAAAAGAGCTCCTATTTATTTGCTTGAGTCAAAAGAACTCCTATTTATATGTTTGAGTCGCATCGACTCCTATTAATTTCCCGACCGCATCGGTTTTTAAGAGGGTTAGGCTCTAGTCTACTCTACTTGGGTTAAAAACACCCAGTAGGGGGTGTGCACACTTAAGGTCTAGTAGTCAAGGATTATGGATTATTGATTATGGTTGCTATGATGGATTGGCAAAAGATTCAGTTCATTTCTAAATAATAAGGATTATGGATTATGGATTATGGATTATGAATTGTGGATTATGGATTATGGTTATGACTTATAACTTCTTACTCATGATCAAATTAATGTTTGATGGATTGTGGATTGTGGATTATGGCTCATGACTTGTGACTTATGAATTTCTTATTTTAATCTTTGATTTGTTTGATATGGATTATGGAATGTTTTTTTTATGCTATAAGTGAATGATGAATTGGATGGTGAATTGTGGAATATGCCTTTAATTGTTATATTGGAATTATTATTGGATGATTTATATGTTTATGTGCTAAGTGTGTTTTTAAAAATAAAACTAAAAACGTTTTCAAAATCCAGGTAAGGGTTTTGGTTTTCTACGAGTTGAGGTGTTAGCTTACTCAATTTTCTGACTTTTTCAACTATGGTTTTTGTGTTTTAAATCCACCACAGGTTTGGAGTAATTGATGGATGCGGGAACGACGACTCATTAAATAATAGTTGGATTAAACAAATTTAGACTTTAAACTATATATAGACCATTAATAATACTTAGACTATTTCATATTTCATATTTCAAATTGTTGTAATTTAATTATTGGATTGTAATAGACCATTTTAGTCCATTAGACATTTGTAGTTCGGCTTCTAAAATCTCCTTGCATTCGGGTCTTTGACTCGAGTGCGGACTGACACCTCTGAATTTCCTTAATTTGTGTTTTGGTTCGAAATAAAAATGTTTTAAAAAGGAATGAAAATTTGGGGGTGTTACAAGAACTCTTTAACTCATATAACTCAACACCACACAATTATCACCCATCCTAAGTCTCAGTAATGGGGCACGTGAACTGTTGCATCATATCACAGCTTACACCTCCTTGTACACCACAATTAAATGGTGAAGCAGAAAGAAGAAACCGTACCCTATTAGATTTGATAAGATCAATGATAAGTCAGACTGAGCTTACTGATTCATTCCTGGGGTTTGCTCTCCAAACTAGCATTTTCACACTCAATAGACGATGCCCAACTAAATCCGGTTCGAAAACTCCATAGAAGTTATGGAAAGGAAAAGTTTGTAACCTCTCATTTATCAAGATCAGGGGGTGTAAAGCATATGTCAAAAACAAAGACTAATTATAAGCTTGCACAAAGATCTGGATTTAGATATCTGGATTTTCTGTTTATCAATACTTATGGTATTATGTAAACTTGTACATTTTGATTGATTATTTGATTGCAGTCAAAAGTCGATTACCTCATTTTCTCTCCAATGCCGATAACGTTTGCCTAACGACGTTTACCTAACGTGTATGCTGGGTCCAAAATTTTTTTTTTCTAAAATTTAGTTGAAGAATAGACATCGGATTAATTATAAAGCAGATGTCTAAAGTACCATATAGACATGGGTTTTCCCAGGAAGTCCGACATCTTTATACCATATAGACATGGGTTTTTCGAAAAAATCCCATGTGTATAAAAGTGAAGCACGTGAGATTTAAAACCGACGTCTATCTCATTGTAATAGATGTCATTCAACTTAATGTCGAAACGAAAACCGACGTCTATGCATTAAAAAGACCCATGTCTATATGGCGTTTTGTAGTACTGACATTTCTCTTAGATTGATCAAAGAGAATGGTTTCTCTAAGAACCGTTCTAAAAGCTTTAGGTTTTCTTTTAACCCACCCTTTCAGAACGATTTTTAACAGAACTGTTCTCGTAGGTATGCATTTTTTTTTTCTTCTGAAAATGATCTTTTAGAACTGTTATTAGCGCAACCGTTCTCTCATATATAAGAGATCGATTTTTCAAAATTCCGTTCTCTTACGCTGGTTCTGGAATCCCAAATTTGACGTAGTGCGAGCATGCGGATGTGAAAATTTGGAACCACTCAACTCTCTTGTGTCCTGTAATGTTGGACACGGGTCACACAAATATCCTAAACTACACTCGAACTCACCATTTAATGTAGCTTTTTGTCCGTGGTCGCTATGTGTCATATGTAGGTCTTGACCACCATCTTTGTAACAACCCGAACCACCGTCTGTCACAACACAACCCAATAAGATGGGTAGTCAGCCTTAGGCCCATATATCCTCAAGTGGGCTCTAAAAGGTGATGGCCTTGTTGGTAGTATGATGGTAGGAATCTATTATAAACTGATCATATGAGCCTTATTTTCCCAATGTGGGACAAACCAACTCCATAATCCACTTTCTATATTCCGTAGTGTTACAAACTCCCCCAATTTGAGAACGCAACGTCCTCGTTGCGCCTCGCCCAAACCATACCAACATCAACACAGGTCTAAGATCTCCCCCGCTAGACGGCTGGTTTGGGCCTCGGCCCAGCACCCAGCACGCGGTCGCAAGGGTGCTCTGATACCATCTGTAACAGACCGAACCACCGTCCGTCACAACACAACCCAATAAGATGGGTAGTCACCTTTAGGCCCATATATTCTCACGTGGGCTCTAAAAGGTGAAGACCTTGTTGGTAGTATGATGGTAGGAATCTATTTGAACTGATCATATGACCCTTATTTTCCCAATGTGGGACAAACCAACTGAAAGGAAAGGAGATGGGCGGCGGTCACGTAATCATCCGATGACGAGTTCGAGATCCCAACACTCGATGGACCAACCAAAGGGCAAGATACCGAAGGGTTGAGGCAGGAGAGGCGTACCAATCAAGATGGCTCCCTGCCTCCCGCTGCCAACCTCGAAAAACGTACCTTTGTTCCCCAAAATCGGGCACGCAAAAAGGCCTTACCTAAGTTCCTAATTCCTATTCTTGACCCTCATTTCCAAGCCGTCGGAGTTGGTTTGACATGCAACCCGGGATCGTCACTGGAAAGAGGAAAAAGTGACAAAAAGCAAAAAGGTCCTACCAAAAACAAAGACAACCTAGAGAAAGCCTTAAGAAATAAAGGAGAGGAGTTTGAAACATGTACCATAGAAAGAGAAAGCCGGAGTAGCGAAGTCAGGTTGATTCAAAGTGATCGGAGAAAGCTAGGGCACGCCAAAGAAAAAAGGGTGAGCCACACGACAAGAGCGGGGAAGAAAAGGGCGGTAAATGAAGTTTTCTAAAGAGAGGAGATAGAGTGAAAGAATGAAGATGAGAAAAAATGATGATGAGAGAAAACCCTCCCCTTTTTCTAGGGTACAAAAAAACGAGGGGTGAAATGGTAACAGCACAAATTTTTACACAACTTCCCGTAACCGTCGGTCATAATTATGGCGCAGGAGTCGAAAAGTTTTGCATGTTCCCGAGGTTACTTTTTGCGAGATTCCAGAACACAGTTGGTGTATGAAACCATGGAAACTCTCCCCAAACCATGGAAACATGTACCATAGAAAGAGAAAGCCGGAGTAGCGAAGTCAGGTTGACTCAAAGTGATCGGAGAAAGCTAGGGCACGCCAGAGAAAAAAGGGTGAGCCACACGACAAGAGCGGGGAAGAAAAGGGCGGTAAATGAAGTTTTCTAAAGAGAGGAGATAGAGTGAAAGAATGAAGATGAGAAAAAATGATGATGAGAGAAAACCCTCCCCTTTTTCTAGGGTATAAAAAAACGAGGGGTGAAATGGTAAAAGCACAAATTTTTACACAACTTCCCGTAACCGTCGGTCATAATTATGGCGTAGGAGTCGAAAAGTTTCACACGTTCCCGAGGTTACTTTTTGCGAGATTCCAGGACACAATTGGTGTGTGAAACCATGGAAACTCTCCCCAAATCCAAGAAAAACAACGCCAGGCATTTTAAAAATTCCTTCTGAGTCGAAGGATTGATCGGCTAGGGTTCGACCCGAGTGAGGTGCGAGCCCACCACCATTCAAACTATCCATAGTTCAAGTCCTCACTCCCATTCGAGGGGGTGAAAGTTTTGTGCTCTCCCAAGTCATGGGATCCAGGACTTGAAAGGGGTCAAATTTTCAAACACATCCATACTTCGAGCCCTCACTTCCATTTGAGGGGTGAAATTTTTTAGCTCTCCCAAGTCATGGGATCGAGGACTCAAAAGGGTTGAAATTTTCGAACCATCCATACTTCAAGCCCTCACTCCTATTCGAAGGGGTGAAATTTTCGAGCTCTCCCAAGTCGTGAGATCGAGGACTCGAAATGGGTGAAATTTTCGAACCACACATAGTTTGAGCCCTCATTCGTTCTGAGGGGTGAAATTTATGAGCTCTCCTAAGTCATGGGATCGAGGACTCAAACCAGATGAAATTTTTGAACCATCCATAGTTCAAGCCCTCGCCCTATTCCAGGGGGGTAAGATTATTTTCGAGCTTTTCCAAGTCGTGAAATTGAGGATTCGAAGGGGAGGAAATTTTCAAACATGTAGTTTCAGCCGGACAGAAGAATACGGAAGCCTCGAAAGTGTACGTTACATCACATTGCTTTACCAATGTCCACAAAGTATAACTCGGCAAAGGGCGGCCAGGGGTCATACCCTAGTCTTCTAACTATAGTCCGCCCTCGTCGATAAGAAAGGGCGCGACTAGGCTTCAAGGGGCTCTATTGGTGCCACTTTGGTATTGAGTCATACCCTTAGGTCAGTGTACCTTAATAAAAGGCCAAGTGATGTAATAACACCCAATAAAGGGCAACCATTAGATTATATCAAAGTAAAGGGTCAGGTTTAATGGGAAAATCTACGTTGATTCCTAGTTAGCTATTACCCCCATCATTTCCTATATCCCCCTTTACGAGTTATCAAATTCAGGTTCTTACACAAATTATGTTGTTCAATCATTTCTCTAATTATTCCACTTGATTTACGTGCTAAGGGCACTATCTGTCTTAATTGCCACCCCACCTTGAGCCATTTATAGAGTTGAGCGTCGGAGGGGTGACGCCTAGTGCAAACCGGGCTCCTTTTTTGCAGTATTTCGGCGAGGGCTCCTAGCTCTTATGTCCTTCGAAGAATCCTCCCCCAACACACTCACATAGATTATTTTTGGTATTTACGTCATAAGCACAATTAACCACTAAAAATTATTAATGATAACATAGAATAAAGCTGATACGCAGCCGCACGCTGCGCGATCATTTTCCACGAGACGGGAGACACCTATATATGCGCCAAGGCTTACTCATGAGTGGTGACACTCCTTCACAATTCGTTAATCAAATTACATAAAAATGGATAACAAGGATGGAATGTTGAGCTCGCAATCCTTATTAACAAACACATTTTTATGTAATTTTATACTCCCTCTTATATTAGCCAATTTTGCCAAACACTCATATTTTTATTAGCTATTATTTAAGTTTAAAGCTACCATTTCAGCATTTATCTACTATTTCAGAGTCCAACTACTATTTCAACTAGTTTTACCTTTAAGCCTAAAGTAACAATATCATCACTTGTAGCTTTATCTTTGCTTTGAAATGCATACTTTACCTTTTAGAGGATGTATGTGCATCTGTGGGGTCAGGATTGTAAAACCAATCACAGTGATGAGAATAGCCATTCTAATCCTGAATATACCCATATTTAGCATAGTCCTGACGGAAGTAAAACCTTAAGGCCCGCTTTAAATTATTTAGTAGATGAAATAATTTCAATAAAAAATGTTCTAATAGAAACTGTTAAACTCCAAGCGGCTCTTGGGGAATATATAGTTGAAATACAACATCTCATAAGAGCAAATCATCTCGTTTTGATAAACGAAATTAGACATTCAACTAACTCAGAAGCCAAAGGAGGAACTTCTAAGAAAAATGAATCTTTTAAGTATAAGTATCCATTTCAAAATCAAAACGAAAATAAAAAGTTTATAGTTGCCACACCACGTAATAATCCCAAAAATCCTATTAAAATAGATGAGCATTATGACAACAAATCTTAAAGATTGCTCTCAGGCAAACTTACAAGAACTATTCGAAAAGGAAAAAGACCCAGAAAGACTTAATGAAATCATGAGCATGATATCAGAAAAAAAAAAAAAAAACACATAATAAACGATGATAATCATGAAGATTATAATTATGCACAAATAGAAGAAGATCTATATCATAAAATGGGATTACTCAAAATGGATGATTTAGAAACTATTCCTATTAAAGAAATTAAGAGGCGTCTCGATAAGAAATTTGGAACGCTGTTTATCAACAATAATGAAGTAGGAGAAGAGATCATTCAAGATGAACTACCTATAGAAAATAATTTCTTCAACAATAATATCACTCATCAAAGAGGTTCAACAAGTTGTATGAGACCCAGAACAGTTTTTGGTAGATCGACACGTTTTAATGCTAAGATTATGCCTAATCCAATGCATAAACCCGAAAAAGTCGAACTCGAGAGTATTAGTCATACAAGTTATAAACTGAATCTACATGGAATATGAAATGGAGAGGACGTCTTAACCCAATAGAAGAAAAGCATGACTACTGTTTTAAACTTAAATTCAAATTGGGAAGCCGATCAATTTCTAAACTACATCAAACATTGTCTTTATGGTTCCATTGTTGATTGGTACGATGATCTATTAGCTACAAAGAAAGCTGAATTAAGAGAATTGGCTTCTCCAGATATAATGTTCAGACAATTATGTGGCTATATCGAAGATGAATTTATTGGCATAATAACTGAACCTAGAGGAAGAATTAATGAACGGCAAAGAATAATCAACAACCTCACAATGGATAACATGAAATA
Organism: Spergularia marina; assembly: GCA_963680865.1. Lineage (NCBI taxonomy): Eukaryota > Viridiplantae > Streptophyta > Magnoliopsida > Caryophyllales > Caryophyllaceae > Spergularia > Spergularia marina. The sequence goes on from OY804554.1 coordinate 15,047,563, forward strand.
CTTGGACATTTATATAGCCGAATTCGAGCAATATTATTATAAAATTGAATTCGAGCAATATTATTATAAAATTGACGAGACCACTACAAATTTAGGAATCTTTTACGATAAACTTCCAGGAGCTATAAAGGAGGAAATTAGCGAACAATTTGAAGAATGGAAATCAAAATACAACGCCAAGGAAACATTAGGAAGTAAAGTGTCTTTCCTAAGAAGATAGGTTGAGAAAAAATGTGGAGAAGTCGTAGGAACTCAACACATGAAAAAACAATTCCTTACTTGTTGGGATATGCCCAATAATTATGGAACAAAAAATTATGCCATGAAAAAGAAAAAATATTACAGAAAGAAAAGCTTTAATAAACAACGAGGTGAAAAATATAAGAAAAAATATTTCAAAAAATCTGGTTTCAAAAATAGAAGATTTTTAAGAAAAACTTCGTATTGTCCTGAAAAGAAAAATAATTGCAAGTGTTGGACATGTGGCGAAATTGGTCACTATGCTAAAGACTGCAAGAAAAAGAATAATAACAAATTAATAGAGGCTACAGGAAGTCTTGATTATTTCGAAATTTCTGAAGAAGAAGTTAACCTGGCTTTAAGAAATAATAAGAGAATAATTGAAGTCATTGAGGATGAAGAAGAGTTAGAAGAAATAGAATACGAAGAACTGAACGAAATGAATGAAGATTTCGACGATCAAGAAGAGGAAATCACTACGCCAAAAACTGGATAAGATACCGGAACATATAACACCGGAATGGTAATAACCGGTGTTACAAAAAGGTAAGACATCGGTTACGGATGAACTGATGTTAAAAGCAACATAAGACACCGGGTCTCCAGAAAACCGGTGTCTTATGTGCTCCCAAAAATAAATAAAAAGTAAACAGAATCTCATTTAAAACATAAGACACCGGTTTTTACAATAACCGGTGTCTTATGTGCTCCCAAAAATAATTAAAAAATAAACAAAATCTCATTTAACACATAAGACACCGATTATTGTGAAAACCGGTGTCTTATGTTTAAAAAAAAAAAAAAAAAAAAAAAAAAAAAAAAAAAAAAAAAACCTAACTTATCCAACTCTTGGATTCTCCGCCCCATTTTCCATGTTAACCCTCATTATCAGCTTCAACAAAATAACCTTCATCCTCCTGCTAACCTTCATTGTCCCTCATGCCAACATTTATCATCTCTCTTCCCAAAACAAAGAAAAACCTTCATTCTCCCTCCTTTCAAACTTTGATATTTCCTCCCTCAATTAACATCTCATATCTCAAAACCATCTCACCTTCAACAAAAAAATTATCATTTCATCTCTCTCCTCCCAATATTACCATACAAGTAATTGAAGAATCTGGGGATGGAATGTCGAAGGAATGCAACGAAATTATTGAAGAAGTTGGGTCTGGGCTGAAGATTTTGATGGGTTTGGAAAAGGAATCGCAATCAGAAGTGGAATACGGTTTTAATGAGTGGGGAGATTAGGTAAGGGTAAGGGAGTACGTTGAGACAGACCCTGAGTAGGGAGTTAAGCATGATGGTAAGGGTGAGGATGATGGTGTGGTTGAGGATAACTTTGATTACAACTCGTGGTTGTACGATATAGGGACCCCAAATTACAAAGCTTGGCTTGAAGAGATAAGCTCTAAGGCATCCTTAATTTGCATTTTCTTTTGATTTTTTTTATGGAATTTGTGTATAAGCATTTTAATTTTGATTGGGCATGTATTGAGTTATTTTGTGAATAGTGAGCATGTTAGGACTGTTTTTGTGAATGGTGAGATAAATCAAACTTTTGCCCTTACATTGTTGATGTTGTCTTTACGGTTACGATGTTGTCTTAGTTGATTGATGCGTTGTTTTGTTGCTACAATTTCGTTGGGGGTTTGTTGTTTGCTTGGATTGTTATTGGGGAGAAATGTATGATTTGATGAGTAACGAAAATAGTTTTTTTCGGATTGTTTTTGACTAAAATGAGCATGTTACGAGTTGATTGGACTGTTTTGGTGAATTTTGGGTTTCATTTGGTCACTTTGAACATGGTTATCCGTTTTCGGCTTGTTTTTTTACTAAAGTGAGCATGTTACGAGTTGCTTGGACTGTTTTGGTAAATTTTGGCTTTCATTTGGTCACTGGGAACATGGTAATCAATTTTCGGATTGTTTTTGACTAAAATGAGCAAGTTACGAGTTGCTTGGACTGTTTTGGTGAATTTTGGCTTTCATTTGGTCACTTTGAACATGGTTATCTATTTTAGGATTGTTTTTTACTAAGTTGAGCATGATACGAGTTGTTTGGACTGTTTTGGTGAATTTTCACTTTCATTTGGTCAATTTGAACATGGTTATTTGTTTTCGGATCGTTTTACTATGGTGAGCATGTTACGAGTTGCTTGGACTGTTTTGGTGAATTTTGGGTTTCATTTGGTCACTTGAACAAGGTTAACTATTTTCAGATTGTTTTTGACTAAAATGAGCGTGTTACGAGTTGCTTGGACTGTTTTGGTGAATTTTGGCTTTCATTTGGTCACTTTGAACATGGTTATCTATTTTCGGATTATTTTTTACTAAGCTGAGCATGTTACGAGTTGGTTGGACTGTTTTGGTGAATTTTGGGTTTTATTTGGTCACTTTGATCATGGTTATCTATTTTCGGATTATTTTTTACAAAGTTGAGCGTGTTACGAGTTGCTTGGACTGTTTTAGTGAATTTTGGCTTTCATTTTGTCACTTTGAACATGGTTATCTATTTTCGGATTGTTTTTTACTAAGTTCAGCATGTTACGTGTTGCTTGGACTGTTTTGGTGAATTTTGGCTTTCATTTGGTCACTTTGAACATGGTTATCTATTTTTGGATTGTTTTTTACTAAGCTGAGCATGTTACAAGTTGCTTGGAGTGTTTTGATGAATTTTGGGTTTCATTTGGTCACTTTGAACATGGTTATCTATTTTCAGATTGTTTTTTACTAAGTTGAGCGTGTTACGAGTTGCTTGGACTTTTTTTGTGAATTTTTGCTTTCATTTGGTCACTTGGAGCATGGTTATCTATTTTCGGATTGTGTTTTTACTAAGGTGAGCATGTTTACGAGTTGCTTGTACTGTATTGGTGAATTTTGGGTTTCATTTGGTCACTTTGAACATGGTTATCTGTTTCGGATTGTTTTTTTATCATGGTGAGCATGTTACGAGTTGTTTGAACTGTTTTGGTGTTTTGGTGAATTTTGGCTTTCATTTGGTCACTTTGAACATATTTTATGAATTAGGTATTGTCACCTAATTGTGTCTGAATTGGAGGCTCATTGATGTTTCAGAGTTGTCCTTAACATTTTAATGAATGTCACCTCTAACCAATCATTGGCAGCTACTTGATGTAACAGCCCGATCCATCATACGTCGCAACACAACCCAATAAGATGGGTAGTCACCCCTTAGGCCCATATATCCTCTCCGGACTCTAAAAGGTGAAGGCCTTGTTGTTAGTATGATGGTAGGAATCTATTATAAACTGATCATATGAGCTTTAGTTTCCCAATGTGGGACAAACTAACTCCATAATCCACTTTTCATATTCAGTAGTGTTACAAACTCCCCCACTTAAAGAACGCAACGTCCCCGTTGCGCCTAAACCAAATCATACAAACATCGGCACAGGTCCAAGATCTTCCCCGCTAGACGGCTGGTCTGGGCCTCGCCCCAGCACCCAGCACGCGGTCGCAGGGTTGCTCTAATACCATCTGTAACAGCCCGATCCATCATACGTCGCAACACAACCCAATAAGATGGGTAGTCACCCCTTAGGCCCATATATCCTCTCCGGGCTCTAAAAGGTGAAGGCCTTGTTGTTAGTATGATGGTAGGAATCTATTATAAACTGATCATATGAGCTTTAGTTTCCCAATGTAGGACAAACTAACTCCATAATCCACTTTTCATATTCAGTAGTGTTACACTTGAACTCCAACACTCGATGATGAAATTTTTTTGAGAGGCACATTTTTTTTTTAATTTATCCAAAATACAAGTTCGTACATTAAATTTGTGCGTTTACAGCATAAACATACCTACGTACACAATTTAAATGAAAGTCAATGTTTACACTTTAAACACTCCAAAATGTCGCTACCTACATTCATATTGTTGCCTCTAAGTTCTAGATATGCTATTTTTGATTTGCACATGTGCTTGATGCTTCTACATGCTTCAATGTGACCTAACTTTTGTGCATCAGTGATCCAAAATGCTGCTACCTACTTTTGTGCTTCAAAATGTTTAGTTCTGCCTTCAAAATGTGCATCCAAAATATGCATTTTTGCTTCCCCGACCCCTATGCATCACATGTAAGGATGCTCTTCAAGGTATTCAAGTTTATCATGATTTGAACTTTGAGTCCCATCCTCTTCTAGAAACGCTAAACATTCCTGAACTAAATCAGATGATCGACACTTCTAAATCAGTTAGGAGCAAAACTTCTTTAGCAAGCTAAGGGTATCTTTACCCATGCGTGGCGTAGCAAAATCATTGTGACCTTTCCTCCCCATAGTTTCAATCATAACATCCTGTAAAGTAAGGTAGTTGTAGTTTAATAATTTAAGATCATGCTCGTTGAATGTTATTTGAACTGCATCTAGTAATTGATCAATGTCGTATGCTGGATGGTCGTCTTGTAATGACATTATAGATCTGAAAAACCTCAAATCATTAATGTTAAAATCAGGTTACTTTGGTGGTTGGAACATAAGCTTGATGTTGAAACCATCAGAATTTGCTGCTTCCGTGAATTCCGCATCATAGCCATCAATGTGTGGGGGGGCATTATCCTGCTGAATTATGATTTCTTTGCTTGCACCCTCTGGCCACTTGGCTTTTATTGCTGGTACTCCCTTCGTTCGGCTTTAAACTTCATAGGGCGAACGGACACCCATTTTAAGGTGGGTGTACACGTTTTTTGGCTAATCTAAGTTCCAAAAAAATTGCATAGCGGGTTAGATCAATATTTTATCTAACTCGTCATGCAATTTTTTTAGAACTTCGATTAGCCAATTAACGTGTACACCCACCTTAAAAAGCGTGTCCGTTGGCCCTACGAAGTTTAAAGCCGAACGGAGGGAGTATGATGCAATTGATGAGCATTTCCCTTGTGGTTGTCTGTGTCACATTGATTGGTGTAGTTACAAGTGTTCCGGCTGGTGTGTTACGAGACTTCCTTTTTGTTGGCTCCTTTTTTGTGAATGGAAATATGCTTATGTGCCCATCAAACAATACTGAACCGTCCTCATTAAAACAAGGCTTGGCAATCACAGCCATAAACATAACCTTAGTTATGTACCTTTTCAATTTGGTTGATCTATAGAGGTGTTTTCCCTTGGGGTAAGGTAATAACTTTCGTTTTCATTGGTCAAGTTAAACCATTTCTCATCCATGTGCACAATGTTTTTCATGCTCTTGAACTTGATTGATTGCGTGGTTGTATCAACATAGAGTGAATCCAAGCAAAATTCCAGCCTTTGTATTTTGTTAATTTCCTCTAAGGCTGGTTTGATTGCATTGCTATGGTGATCGAGCAACTTTGATTTCATTCACCTTCCAATGGTGGACTTGGATGCACCATAATTGATAGCTAGCCTCCTGATTGTTCTCCTTTTACTATAGGCTAATGCTTCAATCTTATCATAATCAATCGTTAAATTTTGTGCACCTATCCTACCTTTCCTAAATGTGTCGACATTGAGTGCTTCTCTAGTCACCCTTTGTTGTTTAGCTCTTCACCAGATGATGCCAATAGTCTTGCGATCCTTGTTACAACGACGAGTTGCTTCCCTAATTATGCCGTCATACAGTTTGAGTTTCGTGTTGTTCTTAGTGTTGTTCTCAAGCAAGAACAAGACATTTTTCCTTCTCTCATCATTAGACAAGTTCTTCATTTTTTTCGTTAGTGATTTTGTAATTATTGTAATAACCCCGTAACCCCCCTAATATTCACTCTTATTTTCTCTCTCCCTGTTATGAGAATCTGAATATGGTAGCCTTCCCCCTTCCCTATGTTATCATGCTGTTATGTAACAGTTGGAGGGAAATTTAAAATCCCTCCAATAAACATATTTGGCGCAGATCATAACTTTTCAGATTTTGGACTTTCAAATTGTGGTGGGAAATGCCCCCACAGTTGATTTTCGTGGGGAATGCCCCACTTGTTAATAAAAAGTGCTCCCTTTAATTACCCTTAATTTATTTGCTTCATCTCTCCTCATTTTTACTAATTATCTTCCACTACCCATATTTTATTACCTTTCTCTGTCCTCCTTAATCCACTACAAAAACGCCTTGGGGCGTTTGAGTTGGGACGGAGGGAATAATAATTTTCGAGCTTGGTACTCGGAACTGGTAGGAGGAAACACTCTATACTATGTTTGGGAAGGATGGTGTAACACCCCATATTTCAGAAGAAGGTTAAAAGAAATTAAAGGCTCATATGAGGTGATTAAAATTATTGATAGTGCTACTTATACCAACAAAGTCGACTTTCCTTTTAGAAAGCCCATGTGATAAGAACTCCACAGTTAAGCGTGCTTGAGTGGGAGTGATTTCTAAATGGGTGACCTCCTGGGAAGTTTCACAGGGTGCACATGAGTGAGGTCAAAATGTGCCGAAAGGACCCGTGTTGATCAGTGGGGTCTGCACACAACCTAGCAAGCTGCCATATGTGACTACTTCCGACTCAGGCGATGAGTCGGGGTGTTACAAATGGTATCACAGCAACCCTGCGACCGCGTGTTGATCCTGTGGTCATGAGTGCCCCAGGTCAGCAGATTAGCGGGGGGAAGGATCCTAGAGTTGGACTATGGTTGGCTGCCAGATGCAAGAGGACGTTGTTGTCTTAAGAGGGGGTGAGTGTAACACCCCATATTTTAGAACAAGGTTATAAGAGATTAAAAGCTCATATGAGGTGCTTAAAAGGATTGATAGTGCTACTTATACCAACAAAGTCGACTTTCCTTTTAGGAAGGCCATGTGATAAGAACTCCACAGTTAAGCACGCTTGAGTGAAAGTAATTTCAGGATGGGTGACTTCCTAGAAAGTTTCCCATGGTGCGCATGAGTGAGGTCAAAATGCGCCGAAAGGACCCATGGTGGTCAGCACACAGCCTGGCAAGTTGCCATAGGTGACTACTTCCGACTCAGGCGATGAGTCGGGGGGTTACAAATGGTGCAGTTGGATTTACTATGGTGCTAACAACTCAAGAGTAGTAGCTTTGTCCATACCACCAAATTTCATTAGAGAAGGTGATGATGTCCTAAAGGCATGGAAGTTTGGTATGATAACCCATTTCAGAGAACCAGTAGATCCTAAGGAACAATTTTCAGGAAATGACAAAATTTCAAAAGTACATATTCCGTAGACTTCATAAAATGAAGAATTTGACTTGCGCAAATATCGAAATGGTAAACAAAAAAGTTTACCCAACGCATTACCTAATCATACTGGAGATTTGATGAAAGATCCTAATTGTATCAAGCCCAAAAGGATCGGAGAATAAGAAATCCAACAGATTCAAGGGCTATGGGATTTTTCTATATAATCTAAAAAATTGACTACTTTTTTATAAAGATGAAGGATAAATATCCAAACCATATAATACATTATGGTAATACAACTCTGATATTTTAGAAGGATATGGCATGCGCAAGTCTCTTTTCAGAAGCAATTGACAAGTCTGAATCGGTCGATGATTACATGTTTAACATGGAATCTGGAACATTTTAATTTGTCTGATGAGGGAAAGGACTTTTTGTTTGATACCCTAATGACATGGGATCAAGAATATGCTGCTAAAACAGATCAAGCTCTTTCTGTTGATCAAGACGATGATGCTATTTATCAACAATATGAAGAAACTGAAGGATGGGAAAATAATATGGGAGATGAAAGCATGTAAAATCTGCTAGTGGAATGATATCCCTACCATCACATGTAAAATAGTTCATTTTTACAGTTGTAAACTTTATGATGTGTGGTGTGAGTTTTAGCTTTTACTATTTACGCTTTTTAGTAAGTGCTCTCCTAACAGCAAGAGATAAGGAAGACCAAAGTTCCTCTATAAAAGGAGAGTTTGGCTTCAGCTGAAGGACACAGAAAATCAGAGCAACAAGCCTCAAGCAAGAAATAAATCTAAGAATTTAGAGAGATAAATTTTAGTTGAAACTTTCAGTTAGAGTATTCAAGAACTAAGACAACAATAATAGGGAACTCCCATATCTCTTAGATCAAGAATACTTTGTTGAGAATTTCATAGTTTGAGAGAACATCAAATGTATTTTAATTTTCAGTTTTTAATCTTTCAGTAATCAATAAAAGTTTCTTTTCAAGGGAAAACTATCTCTTCGAACCTTATGATGGTTAATCAAATATAGATTATCCATTCCGAAAACTGATATTATAAAAAGAGAGTACGATTCGAGGTAGGAAACGTAAGGTTAGTCGTGGTTGGGATTAGCCACCCCTTCAAAGCCGAAAGATATATAATATCGGAGGATTCAGTTAACTAAGTTTAGGTATTGGTCGAAACTCTCCAATTAATCTATCTTAAATCACGGAGCATGGTGGGGTTATAAGTTTATCATAAGTAGTAGATGCATGATAGTGAGTACCATAAAAGTTATATAAAGAAAAAATCGTTATTTCGCTAATCACTCCTTAATTACGTTTATTAAACTAAAATGCATTTAAGTTTTGTAATTTATTTGTAAAAGTATTGTGTTAATCTACTGTTTAATAAGTTGTATTATAACCTTAATTTTATTCTACAAGTGTTTAACAAACAAAAACAAACTGTAGGAAATTAGGACTAACCTTGATGCGGAAGCAGTTAGGATCTGTGCTTGCTCACTGCCCACGGTCCTCGTCGGTTCTCCTCCGGTGGCTACTAGAGTCCCGGAATACGTCCACGTCCTAAGACCCAAGTCACTATGTGATGGTTCGACTAACTTAGAGATATACGTGTATGAGTTTGTGTGTATGCCTAATTGTGTTAGACTATTAGTCTATCATCCGTCGGTACAATTCATATGGGTAATCTGATTCCCCATATACATTGGCTCACATAGAGCAATTAGTATAGGGAGTTAATCTCACTTAATGGCTGATTAATTGGAGATTAATGTCATATTGATTTGGGCAATTGAATAGTCATGTAACAGCCATCTATGTGGCCGTTCAACTTTCAATACTCCCACTCGGCCACACAGCCATGTTCACTCGGTCACACAACCAAGTCAATACTCCCACTTGGGTACACAACCAAGTACGTACAATATTCCATAACTCAAAACACCATCAACAATCTCTAAAGTCTTATACGGGAAATGGGGTGTGCGACCAAAAGATACAAGTAGCGTTATATTAAGTTACCATCAAAACTAACATAACACTTTCACGATAACAATACCCCAAATCATTCGAAAATCACCGCTACCATACAAGGTCCCTATATGCTATCAACATATTATAGTTATATACCAAATATAACCGCCGGCCGGCATAATATGGTGAAGTCGAACTGATTATTCTTTAGACACTAATGATAATCCATCTTAACTTGACTGCTTTCCTAGTGTGGTCCGCTAAACCGCATTCATCATGGCCCTTGGATGACACACTAAAGTAGCAACATCAAACCTTGACTTCATAACACAGCTCTATGTCAAAGGGCACCGTTCTAATTGGACATCGAAAGTCCATAGGGCTCACACAGTGACAAAGTAGGGAACCATTTGTCACTCCTATAACGGTCGACATAAACACACATAGTATGATATATGTGTCACAACATAGCTCCCACTACGATGGGCATGTCACTACTACGTCTTGCGAATCATAGACATCACTCAATTGTCTAACCTGAGCCACAAGATTGATATACTCAACATCCAATCTGACACTCAAGATTCGGTTTTGAGGCTCTAGTATGAATCAGGAATTTTGTCATACTCGACTCTTTCGAGTCTCATCTTAGACTTTCTAAGGCGACTATGTAGCGAGTCAATATTTTATCCATACAACACAAGAGCTAAGATATCTCACAATGAACACCTTGGTGTTAACATGACTGAGTCTCATCTTGCTCGCTACTCAAGCGCCAAGGCGACTACCTGTGTGACTAGGTGTCATAAAGCCTGGTGACATTCCTACATGCCTAACTAGCAACATATGCTTATGAACATTTCAAAAAGGGAACACACCTTTATACTACAAATGTTCATATAAGTCCAGAAATCAACAAGATTATAAACTTACATTAAGCTCTTAGCAAAATAGCTCTACACATGAGCTTAAAACACATCCTTTTGCAAGATGCTTAATTAAGTATCAACAACTATCTTGTCAGTCAGCACATACGTCCACAAAGGACTAAGCTACTTGCACCACAAAGGTAAAGTAAGACACTCTCAATTGCTTGTAAGCAAAGTGGATTCATTTGGTAATGACTTACTTACCAATCTATCCCCAAGATTAATGTCTAACCAAGTACACAGCAAGACATACATTAAATCATCGACTGCACAATTCAACAAGCAATGAATGGTTTGTTTCTTACTCCCATTTGTTCTAGACATAGGACAAGACATAGGGGTATCTAATTTGGAGAAAATACGAGTATAAACTCAAACACTCATAATTTAGAGAACTAGGACCTACCTAGCATCACTCGTGTAGTTAATCTCCATGTTTCTTCTAACAAATATGTCATAAAACTTACCAATTATTTACTTGACATATACACAAAGAATCTTCAACCTTCACTAAGAAGAAATCATGAAAGGCTTTCATGGAATTTGAAGAGACACAACTGGGAGACCACTCTACACATAGATGTTACGAGATACTAACTTGTCGTTTTAACTATTGAGACGAACCCAATAGACTTATCGATGTATAGAGAAATAGTCTTTACGTCCATTTGCAAAACACAAAGTACAAATGGACAACCAAAGTTGGAAGAAATCGAACAAAGTCAAAATCTCAACAAATGAGAAAAAATATATCCTCGTAGTCTACAACCTATTTTCACGATGCCTACTTGAGTCAATCCATTCTTTATTATTTGGTAAGTCCTCCCCCTCAGCAAAAGAGGTATATGAGGAAACACCACCACTAAAGAAATCTCTCCCACTATTCTAAATAGGAGTGAGATATAAAAACTTAAGGACTAACCTCATGTTCTTCTTTAGTACACAAATTTCCACCACTTTGGATCGTGAAACTACTCCCACTATCCATTAGCGCTCTAGTGTGGACAACTTATTCTATCCTTGGTGACATGAAAAGTTCATAATTCCTCCCCCTCACCAAGAGATAGATCTTGTAACCAATACAAGTAAGTGTCTAATTGACCACGCAAGTCAAGAATGAGTCTACAATTGTGGGTCCAGTTACGCACATAGGCATATAGCTAACCAATCTGAAAGACCGTCGAAAAGTCCAAAAATAAACCGTAAATTATCCCATAACTTATAAAGGATGACAAAACGTTTACATAAATCGTGATTAAGAAAAATGATTGCCGTAAGCAACGCATCTCCCCCATAGGGGAAGATTTCTCCAATCCATACTTCATACTCCAAAGTATAAGTAGTGATAAAATCTTCATACTTAATCGTCATAGATTCATTGAACATATCAAAGGAATCATCGGAATTAGGAGTCTAACCTCTAATTTTCAAATTCTACTTCGATCATTAAACATTTTGAACGTATCAAGTGCTTATAATGACTAGATAATAGATACAAAATCCATATCACAAAGAAGTAGATATGACGAAGAAGAACACATTGGACATATATTTCACGCTTTTTCATGCATTAAGACCACAATTATTTAGAATGAATTTAACTCTAAAAGATCCTAGGCAATCCACAAATGTAAGGTAACAACAAAACATAACGTAGATAGCCAAATGGCAAATTACAACATTAAAAGTCGGGATGGAGTACAAAATCTCAAGAATTATGGTATAACATATTGCCAATTACGTTTGAGATCGAAAAATACTACATTATGAGTTAAATGAGAGTTCAACGTTTCAACAAAACCAACTTATTGAAAAAAAAAAAAGGAAACGACATCGTACCACACACAAAGTGAGTAGAGAATAGAATATAGAACAAAATATTGTTTTACGCTGATTAGCGAGTTAAGAGAATATAAAGAACGTGTTTCTCTATATATATCATCGCCTAGGAAGGCAAACAATGGATCTATCAACAAGATGAAAGCCCATAATACTCGCGATTTGGAATTAAACTCGTGCTCGTCCTTATCTCTACAATTCAAATGGGAAGAGATTAGCAACTTATGCTGATGGACAAACAAATAGTTCATAGATTGAATCGAGAAGGATACTGTAACACTACGAAATTTGGAAAGTGGATTATGGAGTTGGTTTGTCCCACATTGGGAAAATAAGGCTCATATGATCAGTTTATAATAGATTCCTACCATCATACTACCAACAAGGTCTTCACCTTTTAGAGCCCGGAGAGGATATATGGGCCTAATAGGTGACTACCCATCTTATTGGGTTGTGTTGCGACGGACGGTGGATCGGGCTATTACAGATGGTATCAGAGCAACCCTGCGACTGCGTGCTGGGTGCTGGGGCGAGGCCCAGACCAGCCGTCTAGCGGGGGAGATCTTGGACCTGTGTTAATGTTGGTATGGTTTGGTCGAGGCGCAACGGGGACGTTGCGGTCTTTAAGTGGGGGAGTTTGTAGCACTACGAAATTTGGAAAGTGGATTATGGAGTTGGTTTGTCCCACATTGGGAAAATAAGGCTCATATGATCAGTTTATAATAGATTCCTACCATCATACTACCAACAAGGCCTTCACCTTTTAGAGCCCGGAGAGGATATATGGGCCTAATAGGTGACTACCCATCTTATTGGGTTGTGTTGCGACGGACGGTGGATCGGGCTCTTACAGATACCTTCTTCGACTCGTGACAAACACGAGTGAAGTGACCCTTTCTGGCGCATCTATCTATGACACCTCTCGCGTGCTATAGTCTTCTCTCCATGGCACTTAGCCTTGTGTCGTTTAACAATATCATTCCTTGATCCCAGCATCATCGAACTAGAAGGCCTTAGCGCCTTTTGGCGTGCTACTTCTATCCCAATGAGTCGCAAGACTTCCTCAAACGTGGGGATGTGTGCACTATTACACATGACGTGGTGTTTAAAGGTATCCCAATCGCCAGAATGAGATGGAAGTGAACGAATCACATTCATAATCACCTCCTCGTCAGTCACATCACGTCCACTAGCTTTCAAGTCACGTATCATGTCACTCATGACATGCAAGTGTTCGGTAATATCCTCGTGTTATTCAATACGAATATTCAACCACTTTAAGTTTAGAGCACGAAACCCCAACCAAGATTTTGAACCGAATGTGACTTGTAGCTTATCCCTCATCTCCTTAGCTGTAGGGCAAGTATCGAAATCAGCATGCAGGTCATTATGCATACAAAATAACATAATTGACCGCGCCTCATGATCTTTCATTTGGAACAAGTTTTGATACGAAATCTCATTACACTGCCCTTTAGCAGCCTCAGTCATAGTAGTAGACAAGGTTTCTAAAACCCCGTTCTTACTGAGAAGATACTGAATCTTCTCTCCCCAGACCTCGAAATTCATGCCATCTAACTTGCCAGTAGTGAACAAATCACTAAAGTCAATATTTGCCATCTACAAGTATACATATAACTGGACGTTAGGCACCACAATTAAATTACACAAAATTTCCTCATCTATGTTGCTTGATCGAAAATTTCGCTAAGCTCATAATCATCACAATAGACATAAATTTGGAAAAAAAATTTGTAATTTAATCAACATAATAAAATGAAACAAAGTCATCGGACCTGTAAACATTGCTAAACTGATTAGCAAAAACACGGGAATATGACTTACATATTCAATTTGTTCTATGTAAAACAAATTTACACAAATCGGTAGGAAATTAAAAGAAATATAATCGTAACTTATACAATATTTCCATTAATTTGCTTGTACAAAAAAAAGTTGTACCGACCACTAATCACAAAGATACTAAGGTCTGAAAAGAATAATGAATTTGCACGTACAAAACTAAGTTGTACCAACCACTAATCACAAAGAAACTAAGGTCTGAAAAGAATAAATTTGCACGACTTAAAACACTATCACCAAGATATTTAAGTCTTTTATGTAAAAAAAAAAAAAAAAAAAAATTTACATAAAAATATCGAGTCGATAAATTATGAAGACAAACTCCCATGAACCTTTATCACTAAGATACGACCGATATGTAAAACAAATTTATACTAGCATGATTAAATTATTTTGAAACAAATTCATAAAATTCTAATCATTGCTCGTACGCAAATTCTTCTCTATACACTAACATGGGTAAGATGCACAAAATTAGTATTAACACTTTAACACTAAAAAATAATCAATACCCATAACTGGCTAAACTAATTAGCTTCTAATTATCACTAAGATATTGGCAATTTTATATGAAATAAAATTCCACAATTACGACAAAATGTCACGAAGACTACATGTCACAAAGACATCGTACTTGTGTATGCAGAACACATGTACATACTAATAATTTATGAAACTAATTCATAAAATTGAACAATATAGTTAAAATCACTAAGAATGTTAACTACTCATATAAAACGTATTTATAATAGTCTTATGAAACATATTCATAAAGTCATATATTTTGCCAAACAAATTAGCAAAAAAATAACTCATATCACTAAGACATACGAATTTTGACATGTAAAACAAAATTACAAGGTCTAATTCAAATTAGATGAAACGAATTCATAGATTGGTCTATAACACATCAAACTTGTTTTGCACTTGCTCATATGCATTTGCTAAACTAATTAGTGCAATACCCAATATTACTAACACAGAGTAATACACAAAAAATTTAATGATACATAATCAAATTTAGATGAAACACCCAGTCACAAAAATGGGTAACGTACAACATATGAAGTAGCTATATGAGCAATGTTAATCTTACACATAATTGGGTACGATACTAAATCATACGAGTACTAATCAAGATTAATGCAAAACAAATTCGTAGAGTAGACATACATTACAAATTTATAAGGATACCGTACATTACGGGTACTAAACTAGCCCAAAATATGAAACTTATATATACACAGAAATTAACACACCAAGTGTTAGTGCAATACAAGTGGCTTAGTGAAACAAATTCTTTACATAAGCCACAAAAAAAACGACCCATCAGGCCACCATAAGGAAATGGAAACACATTCAACATCATCCCTGCCTTTCTTCTGTATCCTTCCTACTTCATTCCTTCACACAGAAGAACAATGAAATAAGATGATTAGATCAAATCAACACACAATCAATTCGATCAAGTGAGTACAAAAAACATCATTACCCTCAAAATCACTCCAATTACACAAAAACGTTGATCTAGGAACCCATAAAGTTGATTGATCAATCCAACACCAAGTTGGGTCGATCGCTGATCGAATGGGGGCATGATACCAGCGCACAGCTAGAGCACATGCACCACCCAAGATTTCTATCGCAGGCGAGACTACGGCGGATCGAGTGACACACAAACGCCGCCGTGGAGGGCCCACTGTGAAGCGGAGATCCGGCCACCAAGGCTCGAAGTCATACGAGTGAAAATCGGCCGCGAATGCTAATTGGGTTGTGCGTGACTTACACGCGCACGGTGAGAGTTAATTTTCGTTTTTTTTTTTTTGTTCGGGTTCGTCAATAGGTTTAGGGAGCAGCCACATAGGCCGTGGGTTGCTGGGTCTAGTTTGGGCGAAAAAACATTGTCTACTAAACACTACGTACCACACTATAAGCTGTGAGAGACCGACGGGTTAGTGGACAACTAGTCCGCAACAAAATTCCTCGACCAAGATCCCCTTTCAAATATCGAACCACCCGAAGAGCGGCCTCCCAATGCTCCGTACGAGGAACTTTCATAAATTGAGCCAATAGATTCACCACATAGGATATATCCGGACGGGTATGCATGAGATAAACAAGGCGACCAACCAAACGTCGATAAGGTAGTGGATCTGATAACTCGTTCCCGGTAGCTGTGGCCAGCTGATGATTTGGTTCCACTGGAGTAGTAACTGGACGAGCCCCGAGAAGACCGGTGTCACTTAAAATGTCCAGTACATACTTTCGTTGTGAAAGTGAAATTCCAGAGGCATGACGAGCAACTTCTATCCCAAGAAAATATTTCAAAACACCCAAGTCTTTCATATAGAAACATTTACGCAAGTACTGTTTAAAAAGAAGAATCGCCGAATGATCGTCGCCTGTAATAACTAAGTCATCCACATACACGAGCACATGTAAACGAACACCGTTACGAAGAAAAGTGAACAACGAATGATCAGTAACACACTGAGTGAACCCATATTGGACAAGAGCAGCGGCAAGCTTGGCATACCAACACCTTGGAGCCTGTTTTAGCCTGTACAGAGACTTGCGCAATCGACAAACCTTACCCGGTACCTTATGCTGAAATCCAGGAGGAAACCGCATATAAACTTCTTCAGTAAGATCACCATGCAGGAAAGCATTATGCACGTCCATCTGATGTAGTTCCCAACCCCGTACTGCCGCCACAGCTAACAGAGCACGTACAGTAACCATCTTGACTGTAGGAGCAAAAGTGTCGGTGTAATCTATACCTTCAATCTGCCGATCTCCCCGAATAACCAAGCGCGCCTTATAACGCTCTACAGTCCCATTGGAATTATACTTGATACGATAAACCCACATGCAATCAATAGCTTTCTTACCCGGTGGTAGAGTCTCAACAGTCCAGGTACCGTTCTTTTCCAAAGCCGAGATCTCCTCTGCCATAGCCTGTTGCCAACGAGGATCATTCATGGCCTCACGAAAAGTGTTGGGTTCGCTACCACGACTAATTGCTGCAAGGAAACAACGATGGTTCTCCGAAAATCGATCATAAGTAACAAATTGTGCAATAGGATACGGCGTACCTGAGGTGGTGATTGAGTGAGCAGAGCCGGGACTACACTTGTCTTTAAGAGTAACAAAATCTTTCAGACGAACGTTTTCAAATTTTGTACGATGACCACGACCCAACAAAGGTTCCTGAGTCAAGGATGACCCCAAACCGTCTCCATTAGAATCAACTCCAGCCGTGACCCTCCCATCAATATCTTCCGCCAAGCTATCTGTCGTGATCTCATCGGACACAGCACCCGAACCACCCCCTGGGTCAGCAACCGAGACCTCCCCTGACTCAGTAACTGAAACCCCCCCGACGCAGCATCAGCCTGCCCCGAGCCTGCAGCCGTAGCGTCCTCTGTACCTGCTGCCGGCTCCTCTGCCATACCACCCCCCTCCCCCGAATCGTGCCCCCGCGGGTGCGAACCAAGAGAAGGTGGCCCCGGAATGTGTGGTGAAGAAACCCAATGCCCGGAAGAAGAGTCACCCAAAGCAGCCCCAAAAGGATGTTCGGTAGTGGTCGAAGGAGTAGAAGATTTATTTTGGAGAAAAGGATACACATTTTCATCAAAAACAACATCTCGACTAGCAAAATAATCCCCCGAATCAAAATCATATAAAGACCAACCTTTCTTACCATGAGGATACCCAACCAAAACACACCTACGACTTCGACTAGCAAATTTATCACGGGAACGATTTAAGGTTTTGGCATAGCATAAGCACCCAAACACACGCAAGAGACTAAAATCCGGAACATGACGAAATAAAACTTCATAGGGAGTTTTCCAACCAAGAACCTTAGAAGGAGTACGATTAATTAAATGAGCTGCAGTGGACACGCATTCCCCCCAAAAATCAATGGGCAACCCGGATTGGAAAAGTAAAGCACGGGCAACATTTAGAATATGACGGTGTTTACGTTCTACCCTAGCATTTTGTTGTGGTGTATCAACCATGGAAGTATCAAAGAAGACCCCATTATCCTCAAAAAAAGACAATAAACACTTGAATTCACTACCATTATCACTCCTCACACGCTTAACATGTGTACGAAATTGACGTTCAACCAAAGCAAAGAAATTTCGCATAGAACGAGAAACAAGACTTTTGTCACGCAATAGATAAACCCACACACTTTGAGTAAAATCATCAACAATGGTCAAAAAGAATCGCGATCCACAACTTGCATTAACGGGATAAGGTCCCCATAAATCACAATGAATCAAATCAAAAGGAGCCGAAGCCTTATTAGTACTAATGGGAAAAGTGGAACGAGTTTGTTTGGCGAGAAAACAAATGTCACAAAGATGATTATTCAACAAATCACAACTCTTTGGAGAAATAAACGGAATATGCCTAACTACGGTAGATGACGGGTGACCCAACCGACGATGCCACAGATCAGCGGACTCACCGATTTCGACTTTGTTAATGCGAATTGGCTTTGTTACTCTTAAATAGTATAGTCCGTCCAGCTTTTCACCCAGTCCAATCACCGTCCTCGAGATACGGTCCTGAAAAATGCACAAATTATTAGTGAACTCCAACGTAAGACTAGAATCAACAACCACATTCGAAACAGAAATGAGATTGCAATTTAATTGGGGCGCATATAAAACGCCACGCAACACCAAATTAGCACCAAGATTTGCCTCGCCCACTTTGCTCGCCATAGCTACATCTCCATTGGGAAGAGTGATGGAAACAGGATCAATGACGACCAAATTGCGCAAATTGTCGATATTACAAGTCATATGATGAGTGGCTCCTGAGTCTATGATCCAAGAGTCAAGAAAGGACGTACCAGTTAGGCGATCGGCGTAAGTCTTACGGTCATTCCATAAGGTCAGAAGCTCTGACCATTCCTGATCAGAAAGATGGCGAAGCTCATTACGGGAAGGAGCAGGAGAAGACGTCTCTTCACCTGCGCGAACAATCCCCGAGAACACCCCACTGCCTCTGCCACCAGTACCACCACTACCCTGCACTCCACGGCCGCCACTATACTCGCCACGACCACCAGACGCACGACCTCCACGGCTCCTGCCACCAGCACCAGCATTAAACCCATATCCACGAGACTGATCGGACCAACAGTAGCGTGCAATATGGCCCGTGCGACCGCAACGAAAGTATTCAATGGAGGAACGAGCGCCCCCCTGTCGCCAGTACCGCTGCCCTTCTCACCTGACATTCGACCACCTCCCTTGGTCCCACCTGAACCAGAAGACGAGCCCTGAACCGCAAACGCAACAGGGGCTGCCGGAGCCTCTGTTTTAGAGGTAGCAACCGTGACTCCCTCATCAAGAACCAGTTTTGAATAGACCTCTCGTGGAGAAGGCAATGACTCCATACCCAGAATGTTAGAACGCACAGTACCAAAATTCACATCCACACCCATAAGCAAATCAAAAACACATTCGTCATCCCTAATTTTCTTCAATTTTCCAGCAATATCACAAGAACAACCCTTACAAGTACAAGTGGGATATTGAAAAACAGAATGTAAATCATCCCATAACTTCTTCAAACGACCATAAAATTGCATAATTGATTCATTAGGTTTTTGACAACACTTCACAATATCCGACTTGATTTGGTAAAGACGAGAACCATTTTTAATAGAATACTGAGATTTAATGTCATCCCACAATACCTGAGCATGATCACGATAGGTAATGAAACTCCGCAAGTCCTCTTTGATTGTAGCAAAAATCCAGGAAACAACCAAGGCATTGACTTGATTCCAACGCTGCAAATCCTCCGAATCGGCTGCGGGTTCGGGAATAGAACCATCAACAAACCCGAACTTGTTCTTTGCGATCAAAGAACCGCGCATGGCCGTGGCCCACTCGTTGTAGTTATCACCCCGAAAATCGACTGGACAAATCTTCACTCCCAAATTATCACCACCCATGATAGTATATGGGGTGATCTTCTGCACAACCTCCGGCATAGTGACGAAAGAGAGAACAAATGACAATATCTCGTCAAACAAGAGCTTCTGTAAAGCCTTGTCGGAAACAAAATCGCGCATCCACTCACCCACCCAACCTAGAGCTCTGATACCATATTAGATTTAGGCACAGAAGAAGAACATTGCACACGTTTGTGGAATTATTCTGTGTTGTCATTCCTCATAGAAGCCTTGCGGCTATATACAGACTGCGTCCTTGATGGTCAAGGAACGTATAACTGAATTCCCTAAAATACAGTGGGAACAAATCATTTACAATGGAAATAATCAAATAAGTATAATACATAATATATTTACCAAATACATATCCTAATATCTATCATCCGTCGGTACAATTCATATGGGTAATCTGATTCCCCATATATATTGGCTCACATAGAGCAATTAGTATAGGGAGTTAATCTCACTTAATGGCTGATTAATTGGAGATTAATGTCATATTGATTTGGGCAATTGAATAGTCATGTAACAGCCATCTATGTGGCCGTTCAACTTTCAATACAAACAATAAAAACACCACGAACTAAACTGCAAATATTGAATCGGTGATTAGGCACTATTCACCTAATCACGGTGATTGGCCTAGACAACCTGCTGTGGGTGATGCAGGCGCAATTAGCATAGAAACCAAAATGGAGAGTTCATACAAGTGTATGAACTTCAGGTTTACGCAGTCAGGCTTGAGAGCCTTTTAGGAGGATCAAATGAAGCTTATTTTTGGCGTGCCATATCACTTTGGAAAGCCAAGACATAGAAATAAACCATGGAATTGGATTTACAATTAAATATCTAATGGTTTAGCTGCAGTTTATTATTTACTACAGGTCACAGCAAGCACGAGTTCAGGAACTGCAGTTTTTATGGCTTGGGTTTGACGAGGCATATCTCATAGCTCAGAGATCTATTTTGGACAAAGTTTATGTTCAGATTAAAGTTCGGAAAGCTAGCTTTCCAATGGTATAAGTTAGAGCTTTTTACGATAAGGTTTGATATGTCTGCAATCCATTTCTGCACTGTCACAATTCGGAAATGCTCTGTTTCAGTAATTGTTGATGTCTGAAGATTGTGTTGCAAGTATGGTTCGCAGAATGTGAGCTAGCACGATGAATTGGAGAAAAATAAGCTCTCAATTATGGCAAAACTAAAGGCTGAGAAACCAATCAAGTATCAGATGAAATTGGAAGACTTTGAGGATACTTCAACACTAAAAAAGCCTCTCATTGGCTCCTTGTTCAAGCAACAGCAGCAGCAGCAGTCATGCTTTATTTCTTTATTTTCATAGGCTTTTTCCCTAGCTTTTCTTTTATGTAAAATAATGTAATAGCTTTACAATTTCGTGGTTTATACGAGTATATAGCAGCTTATTTCCACTGTCACAAAGGCAGAAAATGATGAATGTAAAAATTGAGAGTGTTTCTCTTACAAAAAATCTGGAATTGCATATCATTAGAATTAAGGAGTCTAATGTGTGGAGCATCTAGTAGTCTAAGTTCTATGTGTGTGTCATATCCTTAGAGTGAGGGCTATCCTTTTAGTTGCTTAATTTGGTGAGTAATATCTAAATTAGGGAGCTAATTTTAGTTCTTAATTTGCTGAATGTGTAAACACAAGGCTATTAAGTCCATATCCCTTGTTTTACAGTTTTACAACAATCGAAAATCAAACAAAAAGTCATCGGTTTTCATTTGAGTTTTAATGGTGTTTAGGTGTCCATCAAGTTGCTGTGACCTGTAGTAAATAATAAACTGCAGCTAAACCATTAGATATTTAATTGTAAATCCAATTCCATGGTTTATTTCTATGTCTTGGCTTTCCAAAGTGATATGGCACGCCAAAAATAAGCTTCATTTGATCCTCCTAAAAGGCTCTCAAGCCTAACTGCGTAAACCTGAAGTTCATACACTTGTATGAACTCTCCATTTTGGTTTCTATGCTAATTGCGCCTGCATCAGTGGGGTTGTATGATATATTGCAAACTATGAGAGCATCAGATTACGTACGTTCTACAATCCACTTAGGGTATGTTTGGTAGACAAATAGAAGGTAGCGTTTAGCGTTTTGACCAAATCAGAATGCTACGGATGTACATTTGTTACTAGCGTTTAAAGTAGCATTTAGCGTTTTAAGGAGCATTTGGCAAATGCTATTATAAGTAGCATTTCCCATAGAAGTAGCATTTCTGATTTTCTGATTTTCTGATATATATCATTTTAATAACTCAACAGCTACTGATTGTGCCAAACACGTCATTAAAAACCCAGGTCATCTTACGTTTTACACTCAATTTACTCAAATCATATCATAAAAGTTGGGGAGGCAGTCTTATTATATAATTTATGCAAGGGAGGAGACCGGGTTTGGTGGTATATGGTGATGATTGAATTATTGAACGTAATGACTTCTTGATTAAGAAATTACACAAAAGAAAATAAATATGGTCTATGTTCCACTTATGTTTGTAAGCAAATTGTACAGGTGGCCAATATTTTTCGCATCGCAAAAATGAATTATACTCGTATTAAATTATTAATCCTTTTATTTCTTTTAATTGTTTGTATTTTGTTTGATATGCGAGAGAATTACGATCAAAACACGAACGAACAATCAATAGATTCAGAAGCTAATAATAATGAAAAAAATAACTTGCATTGTAGGAAGAATACTTTCTAGTAGTATAGATTAGAAAAAATAACTTACAACTTACAACAGTTACAAGTATGAGTGAGCTAATATCGATTTGAGTCATCTTTTTTAAAGTTTGGTCATCACTTCATATCCATTAGGAATGTCTTTTTGGATCCTAGCTAAATTCAAACCTCATCACCTAGTTAGATTGGTTAATTGGTGTTCCAAATCTATATGGGTGTCCCAATTAAATCTCGATCGGTTCAAATTGTCAATATTTAATGTTCGGACTAAGACATCATGATCAAGGTTTCGTACATGTCATAAGACTGTATCTGTGAAAACGCAAACAGGTCTGTACACACCCAAACGAGAAGAGAGAAAGTTCATTTTATAATCAAGACTAGCTTATGAACCCGTGCCATGCACGGGGTTCTTAAATGTTTATGTGAAGTAGTTCTAATAGTGCTATGTATATACTCCTTCATTTTAGAATATGTGACATTTTTTTTTTCTTTTGAGGTGAGTTTTATTTTTTATTTAACAAAAAACTAATTGGATTCATAGGGGCAAAATAAAGTTATTAGATTGGTAAATGTTCGCATTTAAGAAATATAGAAAGGAAGTTATAAGTGATAAGGAATGAAAATCATAAAATAGGTAGTCTTACATTAGGCTTATGAACCAGTGTCATCTGAAATCTCTAGGGCCTCCTCGCCGTCATTAGGCTGTGCCACCTCGCCGTTACCCATCTTGAGTATCCGGAATTAAATTTATTTAGGGTATGTATACAGTGTAGATGCCATTTTCTTTTTTTTATAGTTTCCGAATAATAAAAAATGTCAGTTTTTCATAAGAAAGAAGTAGAAGATTTTATTTTGTTTTTAAAAATTCAGCCATATATTATGCCAAAATTTCGGCTAGCTTTCTTTTACCTTATTTATTACGATCATGAGATTATTTGATATATTATCTAGAATAAAAAAGATTTGATGATTTATATTAGGAACTAATATAAATTCGGCAATATCTCTTGCCAAAATTTTCGACCATAATTTTCCGTAATTATACTAGATGACGGATTATTTAATTGTTAAATGTAGGTTATGACGTCATCATTGATATTCATTTGGACTGGTTATTTCCTTTTTATAGTATGAGTTGTAAAAATATGCATGAAGTAATGGTTAGCACACTGGTTATGTGATGAATAGGTAAGTGAGAGGTCAATGGTTCAAATCCTGATAGACACATTTTTTGTTGATCTACCAATGAGTATACTGACGTGTTAAATGATTGATGACATGGTGCTGACATATCGATTGTTTATCAAGCTCATGCCACATCAGCTTTATGGCACGGCTTTATTAAAAGATATAGAAGGTTCCTTCCTAAAATCAATTGGCAATAGGTGGAGTAACTCCTTGATTTATAAACTAGAGAATTTCTCTCCACATTTCCAATGTCGGACACTCACATGTATGTGGAGTGTAAATGGGCACTTCAACAGTATCTTTCTCACCTCAACTGATTTTATTTGAATTAGTTTGATCCGATCTGATTTTGTCTAGATTTTAATTTTTCTTAAACAAATGAATGCGATTAAATCAATCGAATTCATTTATTATTAATAATATTTAAATATAGTAGTAGTTTTGATCTATGTTATCGAGTCTAATTTAAATGAGTCTAGTGACTTTGATCGTAACGCGGGTAATCTGACTTTAATTCACTACTAGGATGAAAGCCCGTGCGTTGCACGGGTTTCTTAATAATGATTTCTATTAGACTTGTTAAAACTAAAATTTGTAATTTATGTTTGGATATAGATATTGTGTGGTAAAATCTCTATATAATAAAAAAAAAATTCATATTAATCTGTGTAGTTTTTTATACATTGTATAACGTATTTGTTTTTCGAGTTAGGGGTTTGATGGTCAGTCTGACGACAAAAATATTTCAAAACAAAAATAGTTCCAAAAGTGTACAATATCATAATCCAACCATTGTATTTTGAGAGATATTAACGTTAAAGGGGTGTCACGAAAGTTGAGTGACATAAAAAAAAAATATATACAAAGTGACTATAAGGCTATAAATTACAGCCGGGTAAAATCTGATAAGTTACGTTTTCATAGTAATGATTAAGATGTCTGGGAAAAAAATCCCTTTTTTTATTCTCATAATTTCTCTTCATTTGCGTTATTTTCTTCAAATTTGTATTCAATTCCCTTCAAAATTTCTTTCCACATTCCTTGCGTCCATTAATCTCAAATATCGCAATAATTCTCATTTGTTGTTTCTTATTTATAAACTGTAACAAAAATTTAGACTTGGAGCAACTTTTTCCAAAAATAATTGTTGGTTTGTCAAGGTTTAGGAAGAACTATGAGTATGATAGTTTAAGCTTTTTTTGTTTGTTTTTTTATATGAATGATAGTTTGAGTTTAGACATGCACTACAGGTTATAGTAGACAATTAGATTAAATTTATACAACCAATAGGTTGTTAGTGGCTAGCTATACTTTTGTAAGTCTCTTCGAAATGTTCTTTCGAATGATAAATATATCAACTAATTCTTTTGAAAAAAACAAACAAAGAAAAGCTCATGCACAAAGTACGTAGAATTATAACATATTTCGTTTAGTTCTCGTATGCTGAGTTATATATGTACTAATGCACGTAGCTAGGATAAGAACTTAGTCATGTATGTCTTGCGTTTAGTACCGTAATTGTGATTGGAAACACCTTCTACACTAACGCATAACGTACGCTAATCCTAACAAATGAAGAAGGCTAATTACAATCTAACTCGAGATGAAAAATCATATTGGAACCATTTATTATCAAGAGACATGAAAATTGACGAATTCAAGATCATCACAAAGTTTCCAGATGAAAACCCACCAATCACATTTAGCAACCTTCACTTGGTTTTAGATGAATATAGTTAACATTAACTCCTAATTAGAATGTGTATTATCGTACTATAGCAATTCTATGACATAGGACTTGGAAAACTACGTATTAGTAGGATTATTAGTAGGATTGTCTAATATAAATATTATTATTATAATATTATTATTAATAGAAGATTGTTTAATTAAAAGAGTTTCACATAAACTTGATAACTAAATAATATTATAAAATTGTCAAAACTCTCTAATAACCTCCGGTCAATGTGAGAGCTCTAAAAAAGTCTCCTTTAATAGTATAGAAGGATTCTCGAGTTCAAATCATTCAAAGCCTAATTATATAACTTAACCAATTAAATACTTTTTATCAAAAAAAAATTCTAAATCACAACGTTGAAACACTATCAAATTTGACTATGCCACCACCTTCAACAAAGAACACAAACACAGGAAGTTTGCTGCGATCATGTGAGGCCCACAGTTTCTTTTGCAAAACACTTGCGTGTAAACTTTTGTTTGTTCCTCGTCTTTCTCTCTCTAAAACTTTTTTTCCACTCACCACTTTTTTTTTCTCTCTCTCTCCTCCCTCAGCACCTCTATATCAATGCCACAACCAACTCACCTCTTTCCCCTTTTCCCTCTTTCTCCTCTCGCACCCCCCTTCAAAACTCTCTCTCTCATCCCCCCTCTTTCTCTCTCCTCCATTTTACTTAGCTCCTAAGTAACGATGAACCCCTCACGAGGAAATGATCACATGAAACGCAGCCCATCTGATGAGCTTGCCCTGGAACTCGCTGCCCTCATCAACAACGACTCCAGATCAACGCCCGGGATTAAACCATCACCTGTCGATAACAACTTCTTCAATTATCATCATCATCATCATGCTGGTTTTGCTGATCCAACGGCTGCTGTTGATCTCCCCTTTGAATTTAAGAACCAAGTAAAACCTCACTCTCTCTCTCTCTCTCTCAATAATTTTTTTAAAATCTTCTGACGTACTTTTGGTTTGTTGGTTTTTTATATTATATATGATGTTTTTTTTTTCTAAATATTTGTTGTGGGTGTGTATTTATATGTGTGGCCTATGATGGCGTATGCTTACAGTAATAGGTCGACGGTGTACCCAATCATTTGCTACTGATTTACTGATATTACACTGATTGTACTACGACTAGACTAAGTACTTATTTGCACGTGCTATTCACGTGTTGTTTTATATTGAAATGCCTTGTTTTGTCTCTTTGTGTTACATCCACCTACTTGTTACAGCGATTGTCCACCTGCTCTAATTTGTGATGAAACTTCTAGTAAAGTGGTGAAATAATTTTTTTTTTTTTTTTAGAACCACTATTTTTTTTAATGATAGGCTAACTATTACACTGTGTATATAAACATGTTACTCCGTACTAAATAAGCGTTATAAGTTTAATTATTATACTATACCTTTTTTAAAGAATTTTCGATCCATACGTGGGATGAGTGTGATATATAACACTCTTCTCTTGATTTTAATGTAAGCAAATGTGTAAATTAAGCCTGGTCTTTTACTGATCTAAAATGAATTACATACATCGTAAGTTCTTTTTGTGGCTATATCTAGGCTAAAAGAGTAACATTAAATTTTAGGAAAACCGCTCTAATGAACACTCAGATTTTAGGACATCCCATCCATTCGTACAAGGTTTTTTAGTGCATAGAAAGAAAAAAATTAATATTAGGAATTGTAGAAAAGTACAGAGTATCATAGATTTTATATAAACTTTGTGATTCAAGAAATATGTGTTTTATGTACAGTCCAAATTATTGTTTTCTTTGTTGGCATGTTCATATGTAGTTCATTAATAGGGTGACTGTATTTTCACTTGTTGAGTGGTATCAAAGTGTAATACTTTAAAACTTGTACGCTCATACTTAACTACTTAACGTGTATTATTTGCAGGGTAAACTTTTTATAAGTGAGGTAAAGCTAAAGCATGAGACACTCTCATGAAGACTTGACAGCAATAATTATTCTTGCTTTTGAGTTCTTAATTGAAAAAAAAAAAAAAAAAAAAAAAAAAAAAAAAAAAGATGACGGAAAGTTTTAGGTCTAAATTTATTATTGTTTAACCTTTTGAGTTCTACGTGCGATTAGCATTTCTTCTATATAGGTTATGTTTTACGCAAATAGTTTAATGAAACCGAAAAACTGTTATGTTTGTGTGATTGTACGTATATGATAGTACTACCGTTTTGGGGAATTACATCATGTACGAGCAATTCTTGAAGGTAACAACATAGAAAATAAAAGATGGTTTTCTGGTGGGGAATTATATAATTTGCTAAGTTTCACCTTCTTTATCAACTGCTTGCATTTTAATTTAATTTTCTTTTACTAAAGTTTCCTAGGGCCTTGACTAAAGACACTTGATTAATTTCGATTAGAAATTAGACATCGTACATGAAGGAATGAACCTTTTTTGATACTCCATACTCCGTATGTGATAAGAAATACACGCTATCAAATGATAATGAAATTGACATACATCTCCTATATAAACGATGCGGTGGTTAATTGCAAAACAAAAGTTTTTAAGACGATCTTGATCACGGAAACAGAACACTCTACAACCAACACACATCATTCACTTTCCTTGATCAATGATCATACACAATTTACAATTACAGTGCTTACTTATGAACAGATCTTCATACATAATTTACCTAGTTCCTTAGCTAAAGTTAATATAAAATTAGTTAGTGGAATTCTCCATGTGATTAAGAAATAGATCTTCTTTAAGCAATAATGTACGTCTTTATCTTCTTTTTCTCTTTTTTAGGCCACATTTATGTTAAAGTAGTGGTGGTACCAAAAAGACATGAAAGATAAAAGAGTACTATTCCATGAGTTGTGGACTCATGCATGCATGTGTTAAGTAATGTCTCTTTTCTTAGCCTAGCAGAAACATATATCGATCAGTACGTAAAAGTAAAGGCTCAATAATTTACGTACACGATACATCCAAAGTCTATTTATAGAGCATTTTTCCCTTAAGTGTTTGGATAATAAGTGAGTTAGTGGGAAGAAGTTTTTGATCTTTATCTACCTCTCTTATCTTCTCCTTCTCCGATCCACGCCTTTTCTACTTTCATTGTTTTCTGTTTCTTTCTCCTTTCTTATATCATCCACTTCTGTACACTTTCACTGTGTCTCTAGGTATGTAGTATGTACCATAATGTATACTTGTTTTTAATTTTCGCCAGAGTCTTTGCCCCATAAAGATTGTGGTCGAGTATGTGGACTATTGATCATGTTATTATTGTGAAGGAAAGAAAAAGACTTTAATTAGTATGAAATAACACTTAAAGAGTAGTTGCGTGTAGGTGAAGTTCGTCAGAATTCAGAATACACTAATTCCAAACAATGTTAAAGTATATACGATGATTGATCCTCAGCTCGCTATTAACATTTATAAACACACAACCTTATGCTATAATTAGTTGTTATTTGTAGCTTCACTTGTATAATTATGATGTTTTGTGGTCGAAAGAGTTACAAGCAAGTAGTTCCAATTGGCAGGATTTGTGTTCATCAGACACTTGCCCTTTTTTTTTATAAACTTTGGCACATTAATAATCTTTTATTCGTAAAGTAGAAATCAGTCGATATATATAGTTAGTTATTAATGCAACATAGGGGCAAGGTTGCATACTTCCACTCCCCACCCCCATTTCCATGCCTAGCTAGCTAGGTAGGGACCTCTGAGATATTGGAGTAATGTTATTGTCGTATACAACATACGTGTAGTACCAATATTGCTAGTTACCGTATCAACTGACAGTTACTTAAAAATCTTTGCATTTTGAATGAAGCAGGACTTAGTCAATGGGATTCCAAGTTGTGGAGGATTTGATCAGAACCCTTCATGGTACCAGAATTTTCCGGCGCAACAGCCTTGCGTTTCAGCCATTGATTCTCAATCCTCTATTTGTGGTATGCTGAAATTAATAAACTCTTGTGACCTTGAATTTTAGCTTGGACCACATTAACTTACATTTTAATAGAACGACATTTGAATGAAACATGGATTTTTGGTGATACTGTTGTGCTTGTGCAGCTGGTAGTCCAACCTCAACTCTTAAGCCAAAAGCGGGGGATAATCAGGGAAGCGGGTCCTCGGAGGATGATGGAGAGACGGAAGCAGGCCAGTGTGAGCAGAGTGATGATGATGGGTCTGATGTAAAACGTCTTCGCAGGTGTGTACATGTCACTCATATAGAGTGATGATTAGTCCGAAAAGTTTACTAGAGCAGGCTAAGGTGTACCAGGAACTAATGTAAATACTGTGAAAATGTTTCAGGATGGTTTCGAATAGGGAGTCTGCTCGGCGTTCCAGAAGGAGAAAGCAGGCACATCTGCAAGAGTTGGAACAGCAGGTAATTGATACTGATCAGTAATAATCAGATCATGTACTGAGTAAAAGACTGAAACTCGTCTGTCTGTCCATCTATATGCATAACTGTATATTCTGTCAGAATTTCTGAACTGGTATTCTGTGGGTTTTCAGGTTGAACAGCTTGGTGGAGAGAATGTTACTCTCTATAAGCAGCTGACTGATGCTACTCAGCAGCTAAAAGACGCGTCAACAAACAACCGGGTGCTTAAGTCAGATGTCGAAGCTCTGAGAGCCAAGGTAGTGATTTCCAAATTGCTCATAGTCGAGATTATGTACATTTAAGTGGTCCTTTGCATAACTCCTCAAGTAGACTCAAATATCAACTTAAATTACCAAGTGTGAATGACACTTGTTATAATCCAGGTAAAATTGGCTGAAGACATGGTTACTCGAGGATCGTTATCATGTAGTCTGAACCATTTGATACAGACTCAATTGAACTCACCACATATGCTGAACACTCAGAACCTGTCTCGGGTTGGCAACAATGTTTCGCCAACAATCATGGTCCGGGGGCAGGACATGGCCTTTTCTGGGCAGAACTCCGGCATTGGAAACGACAGAGTGAATCATGTCCTGAACGCGAATGGCAGGAATAATGGATTAGGGAGTGACAATATTAGCTGTGTGTCTGCAATGTGGCCTTGAGAATATCAGTCTCAAACTTTCATCTGTATCTAAGTAGATGATTGTCTGTTTTAGGTGTAAGACAGACTACTTACTTTAAGTGAAAGAAAATGAGTGAGCGATTGAATAAAGTTTGTAAGTGATGTGTAAGTTTTTGCTGCTTTTGTTGCTGTAAAATATCATGGGGTTATGTAATTTTGGAACACATTGGTGCAGCTATTACTAGCTTTACTAGAAAAAAGATATTGCCATTACTACTAAGAAGCCATCCATCATTACCTTTCTGACCTCAGAAAAAAAAAAAAAAAAATATTGCCATTACCTCTGAATTATATTGGTAGAAATATTTCCTTAATTATGGGCATTGATCGAACAATATATCAAAATGTCATAGTGTGAATGTAATTAATTAAGCGATATTATAGTTAAAAACTGGCCAAAGCCACAAATTACAAGCCACTAGCTCAAATTGTTCATCCATATGCTATCAGCACTTCAGCAGCTCTCTTAATCTTCTTACAAGTTCTAATTGCTCTCGTTTTGATGGCATACATAGCTCCTGAACTATTGGATCCTATTACGCATTAACCTCTCCTAGCCTAGATCTACTAAAAATTTTAAATTCATCTATATTTATTATCATAATTTTATCCATTCAAACATGTGACACTTCACTAACGTGTGTACTAGATGTTATATCATTTTATGTGGATGAATATACATCAAACGTTACACTCTCGAGCGCCCATTGAATAGGCAAACTAAACAAACATATGAAAAGAAAGGTATAGAGAAGAGTGGCTGGGTTGGTTTCATTTCATAATATTTAAAGTTGTTCCTTGCAATAACAACATTCCATAAAAATTCAATTATTTCTTGCCAGCCCCGTACTTGTCAGAACTCATAAGTGTTGCGATTTATACGGTTAAGACAGTCATCAGACAATCTTAGCGTGTACAGGTCGAAACTAGGCACCATTATCACTAATTAATGTCTTAAACATGTCTTAGCTGTGTTTCTTTTTCTATTTCTTTTCCTGTTTTCCTTTGGTTTATCATGCAAAGTATGTGGTACTATAATTGGTATTTACACCGACTAATTTCATTCCACATTACATATATGTGCAATGACGAATTGAGGAAATTTAATTTGAGGTTGCGAAATTATAACATAAACGTCAATTTTAAAAATGTATAAATACACAATTTTATTATTTCCTAATGTGGTGGGATTTCTTTGTTTCCCCAGTTTGGAACATTGTACATTGTGACCAAATTGTACAAGTGGTCATATGAAGGGACAACAAGGTCACTGATCATCGAACAAGAGCGGTAAGGAAAAGCATGCACAAGCTAGATGCGGATGAAACTTTAAATCCCATGGAGATTAACACATTAATAATGTATAATGATACTACTTAAGTGTATAATTCCTATAGGCACTACGTCAAACCGTTCTCTTACCCTTTAAGTACGAATAAACGGACCTGTTCTTAAAGGCCAAATGTGACCTAGTGTGGATTATCTAAAAAGTTTATAGGTGACATTATTATTTAGTACTTTGCAATCCCGCCTTTCTACCAACAACAAATAAAGTCAAGTTTAGTTACCAATGGTATAGCAGCAATACTGGACTCTAACTTAAATTAGAACTTACCGAATGTATGTGGCAATTACATACGTAATCATCTTGTTAACACCTACCGATTGTGCAAATTAAGATGTCATGTTTTATTAATTAACGCGTACATAATTGTGTTAAATCTTGCGAAGTTCAATTTATTCGTGGGAATTTGAGGTGTACATTTCTTCATGTATACCAATTTCAATAACAAATTAAACAATTACACAAGTAATTAATATCAATCGATTGACAAATGAATAGAATTAACGAATATTTTGGCATGAGATATGAATCACATGTATGTGTGTACGTTTACTACTATCACAGGAGTATTATTGTTCTAATAATTCACCCCATCATCAACTCAAACTCATGGAAATCAACCTTTCCATCGAGATTAAGATCAACCACCTTAATCATCTTCTCAATTTCACTCATATTCCACCCATTGTCTAATCCTAAACATACAAATATCCTCTTTATCTCCTTTGCATCGATGTAACCATCTCCATCTACATCAAACACCATGAAAGCTTGTCTAAGAAGTTGCTCCTTTTCTTTCTTTTCTTCCTCCTCAAGCGCATTAAGTACCTCCTTAGCCTCAAGCTCCTCCTCAAGGATGTCGAACCGCGATTCGCCCTCGTCTTCCTTGACTAACCCTAGTTGTTTTACAACATTGCACGCCTTCTCTTTTGCTATTCTTCCATCCTTGTCCATGCCAAACACCGCTATTAGTGCCTTCGCCATGGCGTCATGGGCCTGAGGTACGTCCATTTTGCATGGAGTTGAAAGGGTAGGATTCGAAATCGAGTTTACATGAGGAACTACACCTAAGGGCTGAATTGCATTGCCCATAACTAGCTTGTAAAGGTTACGAATGCCCAACATGTTGATAAGGAAAAAGAAAATTAAGGAAACTAAGAAAAAGTTGAACAAGAGAAGAGTGTGAGAGTTTGGATGCAGTATGATGAGTATGTTGAGTTTTTTTTAACTTAAGAGTTTAGATTTATATAGTGATGAAGAAGATGGTAGCTAGGTAGCTAGAGCTAGCTAAACTTAGGTGTTTCCTGACAATTTCAAGGTTGCATGCCCAAATTATTGGGGATATCATTCTGAATAATATTACTATATAGTACTAGTGTATGTACTCGTACTACTTTGTATTCAATGTTGTCTAGCTAGCTAGCGTAAGTACTAGTTGACATTCAATAAAAGTATCTAATCAGTTGAAAAGGTCCTTGATGTTGCTGAGATCTCATTCAAAGCCTTAGTTCATTTGCATTTACTAAGCACCTCAAAACAAAACCAAATTAGAGAAAATAATTGTATCCATCCAACTAGTGATTAACTAATTACTTTGATTACCATCTAAATCGACGTACTCCCTCCGCCAACCAAGATGTCCCCTTTAAACACCACATTTATAATCTTTTTAAAATGGGTTAAGTTTAATTTTCACGATCCATCAACACTCCAATATATATAATAAAAAAGTAAAAAATCACCCACTATCTCAATATATAAATAATAAACAAATTACCCATTATCTCCAAAAATGTATATAAAACCACTCGTCAAAATTCCAACTATGAAACTAGAGTCGGATGATGATCATGGGATACAACTATACAAGTCATACAACCGTCGACAACCTCCACTGAGTCACCCACAATCTGAGGGAAAGAAACATTGAGCTGAGGGAGTTACAACTACAGGAGGAGGTGTTTCATATATATCAAGAATCGGACTCAAGCTATACTTTAGGGATAGTATATAGGATTTACATGACATCAAGTAAGAATAGTTCTTAAAGTCAGGAATAAAAAGCAATATAATTCCGATAGTGTATCCATCTTGACATTCCACTAAACTGTCATAACTTCAGTTTGTCTATAACTCCAGTAACTATAACAAACATCTAACTCTAATGACTTTCGTAACTTCAATCTAACAAAATAAACTAAAATACGTAACTCCTATAACTTTAACAACTAAAATACGTATTTTAATATAACTTCATCAACTAAAACACGTAATTATGATAACTCCACTAATTAAAACACGTAACTATGATAACTCCAATAACTATAATTCATAACTCCAAAAAAAAAAAAAAAAAAAAAAAAAAAAAAAAAAAAAACCAAAAAAGAAAAATAACCCCCGTTTTTTTTTCTCTCCTCCCCCACCCACCCACCACTACCGCGTACCTCCTTCCCACCATCGGCCACCTGCACTAACCACCACCCGGATCCAGCCGACCACCTGCCTTACTCGTCGTCCTGCTGCCGGCCCACCGGTGGTGTTTCTTCCCCCCAACCACTTCACAGCCCTAATCGACCCATTTTCTCTCCTCAAACTGCTCTCTAACGACCACGAATTTCGCCCTCCCCGATGCCTCTGCCGCCCCTCAAAGATGTCTTCGCCTATCCCCTGACTTTTGGCGCCCCTCCCCCGATGTGGGCCGCCCCTCCTGGCCTTGTTGCCGCCTCTCCCCCAATTTTCCACGTGGATTAAAGAGGAAATGGGGGAGAAGGAAGCGGCGGCGGAGGGTAGGTCAAGGTAGTCCACCGCTCATGGTGGCAGGTCGGGGCCGGCGATGCTGGTGATCGAGGACGGAGGACGACGGGACTGGGGTGGTGTCAGGTGGGGTAAAGGGGGTGTTACGGGAGGAGAGAGAAAAGGGAAAGGGTGGGTCTTTAATTATTTTGTTTTTTATTTTTGTTTTTATTTATTTAATCTCATCCATTGATTTTGGGTGGATGTGTGGCTCAGATTGTTTCTTATTTCTGACAATAAATTAACTTCTTACCAGATGCAGCCCTATATTATATATATATATATATATATATATATATATATATATATATATATATATATATATATATATATATGGGGACGTTCCGGTAGGAAGTTATATATTGGTAGGAAGGTAAGAAGTACTTATATAGTATTATCAATATCTGAGATTGAAACCAACAAAACTAATAACACATCTAAACAAAATGCATTTATTCGTATAAAATGGAATTTTTTTTCGAAATAGGGCTCAAAAAATAAATATTAAACAAAATGGGTTGGATTGAAAAATGTTCAATCTTATGGGGTGCACGTCACCCCATTTCAGGTCCGGGACAAAACCGCCAGTGCCCCTGGCGGTTTTAAGTGAAGAGAAATCGCCACCCTCCATGGCGGTTTTTTCACAAAAATGAGTATACAAATCGAGTGGGTGATATTTTGGCCGAGGGTGAAACCGCCATGGAGGGTGGCGGTTTCACTTAAGTGAAACCGCCACCCCCCATGGAGGTTTCACCCATATTTTGGCCGAGCGTGAAACCTCCATGGGGGGTGGCGGTTTCACTTAAGTGAAACCGCCACCCCCCATGGCGGTTTCACCCTTGGCCAAAATATCACCCCGATATAACGTCAATCCAAAAAAAAAAAAAAAAAAAAATTGAAACCGCCATGGGGGGTGGCGGTTTCACTTAAGTGAAACCGCCACCCCCCATGGCGGTTTTACCCTAGGCAAAGTATCACTTACAACCTCATAGCTACTGTTCAAGACACTTAAAACCGCCAGGGGCACTGGCGGTTTTGCCCGAACTTGAAATGGGGTGACGTGCACCCCATAAGATTGAACATTTTTCAATCCAACCCATTTTGTTCAATATTTATTTTTTGAGCCCTATTTCGAAAAAAAATTCTATAAAATGTGCTTTTAATTTAACCAAAAAACACTTTTATTCTTATAAAATGTTATTATTACAAAATGCACTTCTAATTTAACAAAATACACTTATTCTTAGAAAATCCATTTCTAATTCAACAAAATGCACTTTTCTTATCAAATGCACTTCAAAATTTAACAAAATACACTTTTCTTATAAAACGCACTTCAAATTTAATAAAATGCACTTTTCTTATAAAACGCATTTCAAATTTAATAAAATGCACTTTAATTCAACAAAATGCACTTATTCTTATAAAATGCACTTATAATTTAACAAAATGCACTTATTCTTATAAAATGCACTTCTAATTTAACAAAATGCAATTATTCTTATAAAATGAACTTTAATTTAACAAAATGCACTTATTCTTATAAAATGCATTTCAAATTTAATAAAATACACTGATTCTTATAAAATGCACTTCTAATTTCACAAAATGCAAGTATTCTTATAAAATGAACTTCTAATTTACAAAATGCACTTTGTCATTTTAGTATTATAAAATGCACTTTTAATCAAACAAAATGCATTTGGACTTATAAAATGCATTTCTAATTCAACAAAAAAACACTTATTGCTATAAACGCACTTCCAATTTTACAAAATGCACTTCTAATTTAACAAAATAGATTTCTAATTTAACAAGATGCACTTATTCCTATAAAATGTACTTTTAATTTAACAAAATGCACTTCAATTTAACAAGATACACTTATTCTTATAAAATGCACTTCTAATTTAACAAAATGCACTTTTTCGTTTTGGTTTTATAAAATGCATTTTTAATTTAACGAAAAACACTTCTAATTAAACAAAATGCACTTTGTTTTTTAATTTTATACAATGCACTTCTAATCAAACAAAATGCACTTCTAATTTAACAAGATACACTTATTCTTAAATAAAATGCACTTTAATAAAAAAAAATAAAAAAAATAAAAAAAGAAAAATGAACCACATTTTTTTTCTCTCCTCCCATACCCATCCACCACCACCACCACGAATTACCTAACCACCGCCGGCCACCAGCACCGACCACCACCTCACGCTACGCCGACACCACCATTCGACGCGCGCCGCCTCGGCGACCCCACGGCGGCATCCCAGAGATCGCGCCACCTCCTCTATCCTCCTTTACGTCCCTTTTTTCTCATTTTCTCTCTCCTCTCTCACTGCCTTCCCCAGCCCTTATCGTCAGCCGTCGCCGCCCAAAAACCGTCCCCCACCCCTCACCCTACGCCGCCGATCACACGCACCACCACCATCGCCGCAAATAGGAGGGTTTTGAGGAGATCGAAAAGTAAGTGAAGGGGATAATGGGGGAGAAGGAAGGGGCTATGGTGGCGCGGAGGGGCGACGGGATGGTTGCGGGAGAAAGCCGATCATGGTAGCTGGGTCGGGGCCAGTGTTGGTGGTGGTCAGCGACGGCCATCGGCGGGGCTGGAGTGGTCTCGGGTTGGGGGGGTTGGGGAGGAGAGAGAAAAAGGAAGGGAGTGGATTTTTCTTTTTTGTTTTTGTTTGTTTGATTTAATCTTGACCATTAGATTTAAGTTGGGTGGATGGATGATATAACTTCTTACTTCTCACCATAAGAACACTTCTTATGGGAACAACATCCTATATATATGTGAGGTCCTCCTTAGGTGAGGTGTAAGGTCCATTCTGAGCCGTCAGATCATCGGATCCAATGGCTAAAAATTGGACTATGTCAATAAAAAGGATATAACAAAAAAAAACCCACAAGATCCTTTCTCTCTCCTCCCCTCCCATCTCCCACGCACAACCTCCTTCCACCACCGCCTTCCACCACCGCCTTGTCACACCCACCACCACCAAGTCTAGGCCGGCCACCACCAGCAGTAGCGCCGCCACCTTCGGTGTGACCGGAAAACTCCGGCGAGCCCTTCCCCTCACCCCTGCGACACCACACACGTCCCTTTCTTCTCCATTTTACCTTTCACTACTCCTTCTCTCTCCTCGAATTTCTCCCCTTTCCCCACGAATCCGCCTAGAAACGCCGCCCTCGTCACCTATTCGCCGGCGTCTCACATGCGTTGCCACCTCTATCTTTGAGCAAAAAGACGAGGTGATTGAAAGAGGCAAAAGGGAGAAAATGGAGGAGGGAGGAGAGATAGTGTAGCGACGGCTTGGGGTTATGGTCG
The DNA here is from genome assembly GCA_963680865.1 of Spergularia marina. NCBI lineage: Eukaryota > Viridiplantae > Streptophyta > Magnoliopsida > Caryophyllales > Caryophyllaceae > Spergularia > Spergularia marina. The sequence goes on from OY804554.1 coordinate 15,085,723, forward strand.
TCCGCGACCACATGTCAGATCCTTGGTGTTGGCGCGGCTTCTGTGGTGGCGGCAATGGGCGACGGAGGGTGAGGCGGCGGGACAGTGGTGGTCGGGGGGTTGGGGGAGGAGAGAGAAAATGGGGGGTTTGGGGATCGAGTTTTTTTTTTTTTTTTTTCTAGTTTATTTTAATTTTAAATTTAACAACTTTTAAATACAATCACACGTCACGTCATATAGAATCATACGGATTAACAAATAAAATCATATTCGATGAAATACAATCACATTGATATTAGAATCATATAAATATTTAAATCATACAACATATGAATAAAATTATTATGATGAATAAAATCACACAAAATTATGCATAGAATCACAAAAAATACTATAATTACACAAAAATATGCATAAAATCACAAAATATACGACATAGAATCATACTGGTACATAAAATTACACTGACGCATAGAATCACACAGAATATGCAATAAAATCACCTCACGCCTCACGGGAGCAGAGGATCATAAGAGTACCCCTCTTTAGGTGAGTATTGCGCACCAAATAATAGCCGTCCGATCCACGGGTTTCGACGCGCCAGATTAAGCCACGTCTTTCCAATAATAACGAAAAAAATTGCATTTCTTTTGTTTTTCTCTCTTCCATTATCTTACTCCCCGACCTTTTTGTCCTCCTCCCTCACTCTCTCTCTAAATCTCTTTGGCGCCGCTGCCATCTTGCCGCCGCTGCCGTCAACGCCTCCATCGCGTCCTCTATTCCTTCCTCGCCGTCGTTTTTATATTAGTGTCTTTTATGATATTCGCTGCCGCGTTCTCTCTCCTCCTCGCCGTCGATCTCCGACGACAACCAAGAAGACGATGATAATCCGCCTAAATCCTCCGCTTTGTCGAAAATAACCTCTGATGCTGCTCCATATTTTAATTTCCAGCGACGACACGGTGGCGAAATTCGACACATCTTCCTCGCCGTTTTGAAGAAGCTTTTTCGGCAAGTCTCGACAACTTGATCGACATTGACGATGTCTCAGGTTTAATTCAATTTAATTAGCTTAAAGTTTGAGGTTTGCAGACTCCGTCTTCCAAATCGCCGGCGATGGCGAGGTATGAGATGCTTTGTTTTGTTTAATTTTAATTTTAGCTTAATTAAAGTTTCATTTGTTTTGTTTTTGGATCTGTTTGAAAACTGTAGACCTGATTTTGTAGAGTTAATCATACGTTTTATGTTTTAATTGAATCGCATTTTTGTTAATTTTGGTACAGATTTAGTTGTTAATTTTGGTACAAATTTTTTAAATTTTTGTTTGATGTTGAATCGGTAATTTTATTCATCGCAAATTTTCGTGTTGTTTTTGGATTCGATTGTATTTTTTAGGATTTTTATTTGTAAATCTTATGATTTTGATTGATTTGATTTTTCGGTGGAGGTGGTGGTGGTTGGTTGCGGTTGCGGTGGTGGCGGTGGTTGTGGATGTTCCGATGGGTGTTTGTTATTGTATGGATAATCGGTGTCATTGTATGGATAATTGGTGTCATTGTATCGACACTAGGTGTCGTTGTATGTATAGTCAGTGTCATTGTATGGACACTCTAGTGTCATTGTATGGACACTCTCGTGTCATTGTATGATGGTGTCACTGTATGGACAATCTTGTGTCATTGTATGGGTAGTCGGTTTCATTGGATGGACAATCTTGTGTGATTGTGGTTGCCGGTGTGGGTGCTGGTGTCATAGAATGACACGAGTTTGTCAATAGAATGACACGAGTTTGTCAATAGAATGACACTATGGCACTTCGGTGTTATTGGTGGTTTGTCCATAGAATGACACAAGTTTGTCAATAGAATGACACAGGTTTGTCCATAGAGTGACACTATGGACACGCGGTGTTATTGTTCGGTGTCATTGTATGAATTGTGGTTTTGATAGCTCATTTGGTAAAGCATTTGTGTACATACACGAATGTCGTAGGTTCGATTCCTACATGAGTTCTAAATTTTCATGTCATTGTATAGACCTTTCTCTGTCATTGTATGTAGGTGTCATTCTATAGAGATTTTGTGTCATTGTACGCGAGTGTCACTCTATGGCGGTGCGCAGTTCTCACGCGAGCGGGAGTTCGCACCTGATCTCGCTTGTATATATATATATATATATATATATATATATATATATATATATATATATATATATATTTATATTAACTTTTATCACCTTTTCTTTCATTTATTTTCCTTTATGAATTAACAGTGTGGTTTAATTTATAAGTCTTGCCCCGCACCGCAAACAATCATGGAGGTAATTGTCCTAATACTCTTAACCCTTCATAACACTTCATTATGCTTCATTAGACATTACATACACATTATCGATCAACCTGCAACTTTAAATTAGGCAATTTCCATCTTGCTGCCATTTTTGCCTCATAAGACATTACAGGCAAAATGTTATGAAATGCTGCAAGTAATGAAGTGTCAAAGTAAAACTTTTATCCCCTTTTCTTTTTTTCTTTTTTCTTTTTTTAAGTCACTTTTATCCCCTTTTCTTTCATTTCTTTTCCTTTACTTTAGGAACAGTGTGGTTTAATTTCGAAGTCCTGCCCCGAACCGCAAGCAATCATGTAGGTAATTCTCCTAATACTCTCAACCCTTCATAACACTTCATTATGCCTCATTAGACATTACATACACCGTATCGATCAACCTGCAACTTTAATCCAGGTCATTTTCATTCCTGGATTTTTGCCTCATAAGACATTACATGCACAATGTCATGAAATGTTGTAAGTAATGAAGTGTCAATAGTCAAGACCCAACAAAATTATAATCTATTAATAATCAATAATATTGTCCTCGCAATTTCAACCACAAGTCTTAAGTCAAACAATCACCAATAAGTACTAGTCACACTCAATAGAAAGCTACTTTACCCTAATTGTCTTCATTGACCTAACTACTAGGTGGAAATCTGAATATGCTTGTTGTCTTTACTCCCAAGTGCAAAAGCCACTAGCCCACTACCCTAATGGTTTGGCTTAGTACGTAGTACAAACAAACTATTATGCGGTTATTTAGATTATGGAAATAAGTTATAGGACTAGTTTACTACTCGGGCTATGCCTTAAATAAATATATTATTTCTTTGTGAACAAATAACTTTATCAATAAAATTTATTATTTATAGAACTTTTACTTTCAATATAGATGACGTGGTTCCAATTCAAATAAGTTATAAGGAAGGTACAAAATAATAAGGTAAAGATGGAATTAATTAATAGTAAATATTGATTTTTTATAATAAAAAAAATATTGTGATTTTTTTTATATGGAAAACGTTTTACCATAAGAGACATTTCAAATGAATTTTTTATATGAAAATTAAAGAGACATGCCACGTGGCATGGCAGATGGCCTACCTGAAGCCGGTAAACTTGGTCGTTGTCTCTAACACAACTTTTAATATATAGTATAAGATATGGAGGTGGGATGGGATAATTTTTTCCAACACCAACTTCTCTTGTTTTGTAAATGGGAATAGGAGGTTGGATAAGGACTAGAAAATTTTCCTATTCCTCCAATCTAATACCTAGAGGGGGGCATGTATTAGACTTTTTTATTTTAAAATCAAGGAAATTTGCATTAAAAACTAGGTTACCACGGATATGAAGTCCTCGGCCACCAAATCAAGTACATACATTTGAAGGTCATGAATTGACCCTGGTAGAATACTCAATAGAATATAAATGAGCTACATAGAGGGTCACACTTTTTCCTGTCCTACGAATATGACTAAATACACATGACTCAACTTACACGAAAATTGAAAAACATCAAAAGCAACTAAACCAAAGTAACGGAAGCATACGAACTAGATCGTAAAGCACTGATTCGCTGTAGCGAATTCGACTCCAGCACAATCCTCCACGCTCCTTGATTCCATGCTTGTTGGAGTCCAAGCAAGCCCGCTTTGGCCTCCGCCACATTTAGGTCCCAACGTTCTCATACTTCTCAGCAAGCCACCCGCAACACCTCACCTTCTCTTCCCCTTATAACCACACCGAGCCCCGATCCCTTCTCCCCCAAGGTTGCACCGTCCACATATAAATTTTACTATACCCCCTGAGGCGGCAATTGCCAATCCTAGCCACCACACTCTTTTGTTTCCTCCCCTTTCGCCTCCACCCCTGACTCCCTTGCATTGCTTCCCGATATAGCCCCGAAAAAGCTTGACGCTCATTGGGCAACCAACCCCAGTTCCCCCGCTGCACTCCCATGGACCACTTCATTGCGATCGTTCCAAATTCCCTAACCTAACACAACTAATTCCTTCACCCTCCTCTCCTCGTCTAGGCACCATCTCTCAATTAAATTGAGGGGAACATGTATTAGACTTGAGAATTCATTAATAAAGGAAAAAACTAATTTGCCCCATTATATATATAAAATGAGAAGGGTTGTGTTGGGTGGTGTGGGAGGAGATTGAGAATGGTTGGCCTCCCATCAACTATGAGCCGTAGCAGCCACCCGAGTGCGATCAAAAACAAAATTTTCAATTCTTCTTATTTTTTCTAAAATTGGAATTAAGCAAGTTCATTTCCTTAAAAAAAAAATTATTTTAAGATAAAATTAGATAGACAAAATCAATTCAATTAAGGAAAAAATATTTTGAGTACATAAAAATATAATATAGTTTGTGATCCGGTGTGGTAAGGTGTATAATAGGAACTTTTTTAACCATGGTTAACAAACGGCTGAAATTTATCTTATCCTAATTTAACGGTAGCGATTTTATTCTTTATCCTAATTGTCAAATACTGACAACTATAATAGAAATTTTGGTACACACTAAGGAATTTTTCGGGTTCCATCGATAAGTATTGTTTCACTATACAGTAAATTGAGCCTTAATAATAACATTCATCGTATTTGGATTTTGGATCCTTTAGAGTTGTAAATAAACTCTACTTGAATTGATAGAGTTTACCTGGAAAGATAAGAATAAATTGTGTAAAATTTTATTTGTGATTTTTCGAAATTCTTTTTATTTTGTCTTCTTACAATATAATAGTTTGTCTTTTAATTTTGTCTTCTTACTAGATTTCGTTTCGTAAACTCTACCCATTCTACCAAAATTAAACTCTAACTATTGTTACCCATTTTCACCCAATATGCCTAAATGTATTTGTTTCAATTGTCTACATCGCTGATTGAAGAACATATTTGTTTTTGGTAAGTCTTCACTTTCAGTGTGAGTGTTTATTGATGACAATTGAGCACCCATAACGCCATCAATTAATTTAATCTCTGAATGTCTTCCAATCAATTTTCTTGAATGCGGTAGTGTTCACGCAATAATTTATTACTTTGCAGTTTCCTTTTTAAATTCTCGACAGTCAACACCGACCGTTTCAGTTAGTGCTAATATTTTCATCCTACCAAATATGTAAGATTTATAGTCATCTACCAATACGCGTTTTCTAGCTCACCTTGTTTCCTAAAAAAAATCATTTATTCTTTAGGGAAAAAAAAAAATCATTTTTCCCTCAAAAGAAAAAAAAAAAAATGGTAATGATTTTGTCAAGGCATTTTAATATCTTTTAAGACAAATAGGTCCACTATATTTACCAAAATCTTCAAAATATGTCGATTATATTTACCAGATTCAATTAATTAGTGCCTTGTCAAAATTATCGCCCAAAAAATAAAGTAATCATGTCTCCTTTTATGACAATTGGCTGATATGATATAATATAATATAATATAATTTATTTGAGTTGAACGAATTTCTTAAGATTCAAATCTACATTGACTTGACTTTTCCTCTTACACGTGACATTTTCAATTGATTTTTGTTTACACTCTCCTTCGGGGTGGTGATTTTATAATCTCCGAGATTTTATGTATTCTATCTAAGAGAAGCATTGAGAATTATGTGACTCACGTGGATGAATTTAAAACCAATTATTTGAGTATAGAAATCACTATTTTTTTCATAACTCTCGTGTTTCTTTCATACGTCGACAATTGAAAGCATCGAAAAGTCGAAAACACACTTGTAAATCTCCTAAAATTTGATTTAGTCCAACTTACATACACTTCATGGTTTTCACCATAACTAATGTGATTTTTAAATACACTGCATTTTTTGTACGAGGAACAATTTACTTCTAAACAAGCTAAGAAAGAGAATTCACATAAATATGTCGTCCTTTTTTTGGCGATTCAAACGTTCATTTAGTCTTTTAGAACTCGGTTATGCTAGCCCCAGTCCAGTACTGTGTTGGGGCACAGTATTAGAGAGGAAAACTAAGTCTACAGATCCACGGTATGATTCTAGAGCAACTATCTGCAAAGTTTTCCAAAGAACGTATTGCAATGAAGATTTATCGTCAATAGTCTTCATGCAAACAATAATCCGTGATTTTACGGGATTAGAAGTATGAAGGTGCTACCTCAGTACTCCTACGGACGATAAACTTGGCTTCGCAACCTTCAAGACCTTGTAATATGTATTGCTTTTATTTCACTGAATTCTCCGTCAACACAATTTTTAATTTTAATAAGATAAGATGACCAAACAAAAAAATCAAACACAATGAGGTTCCCGTAATCTTGGGAGTACCTGATCGATAATTCAGTCCCCTTACAATATCTACAAGGCTTAAGTAGACGTAGCTATAATGATTCATCCTTAAAATTATGATCTTGATAAATATAAAATTTTTGCCGTTTGTTATTCACATTTGTATACACTTGAGGCCTCTGATCAAAATGACATTACATACATGTATAACCTACAGAAAGCCACAGCAAAATTTGACTATAGTTGATGCTTGAGAAATCAGACGCAATACACAGGTAATAATATACCCTAGCCAGTTAATTAATCAGAGGCCTTTCGGAATTTTGCTCCGAATTTCCGAGTCCTTTTAGCTCCTTCGGCAAAGGAATGTTCAACTCTGAACACACGAGCTGGATAATCTGTCCAGTTACAGCCCCAAACGACATTTTGTTTAGGGTAATAGCGATTGAAAACCGGTTTTTTGTATCACAGAAGCCGGTTGATCCACCCATTCCAGAGTGACCGAAACCAATAACAGACCCATCAGCCGAAGTTATCCGCTTGAACCCCAAGCCAAAGTCGCCATTAGGCAAAGCAAAGTTCTCGAATTCTCCTAAACCCATGAAGGCATCATGAATTCTAGGGTTACTGAAGAGTTCAATGGTCTTTCCTTGATGTTCATCACCATCTATACCGTTACCGATTGTGTTTTGTTCAACATCCACGCTGCTGCTAGTACCCTCATCAGTTGGAACGCTGTCATAACTTGGACCTTTAGCATGCTTTGTACCCTTTTCGTAATTGAATTTCTCTGACATCATGGTTCTGCACAGAGAAATTACATTGAGGCGGTTCTTTTTGCTGCCATTTTCTTTCTTAGGAGGTTTCATAGAAGGAAACTTGGGGATATGAGTATGGCTGCCGAGAGGTGGTGAGGAAGAGGCATGCCGTGGAGGGACAGTTCCACTGTCAGCCAGACAAGCATAGTAGCGTGCAAGAGCACGTGCAGAGCAGTGTCCATTAGCAGCAGGTATGATGGCACGGCGAATAGGAAGGGAGTTAAACAACGCTGGGAGGGCGGTAGCGACTTGAGCGATTTCATTAGGCTGGAAGGTTGAAGGAAGGTCAGACCGAGTGTTTAGAGCAGAAAGTTTCCCAAGATCATCAGTGTCCAGCGTAAGTGCAGCTAGTCGAGCTTCCACGCCTGCATGGGAGCAGTAGGCCAAGGTACTGCCATGTAAATAAAGTGATGGAAATACTACTACGACCATGCAGTAATTTCAGTTTCTTTCGCCTCCAACTTTCCATTAAAAGTATTTCATTTTTGCCAATGTCTAACATTCTTGTAGATGTCGTAATTTAGACGTTCATCACAAGCAAAGTTTTCAGTAAAATATATACGCCGACACATGATAATGAAAGACTTGCCTGGGGGAATGCCGATGTACATTTCACCCTCAACATGAAGTGGATGAATCAATACTTCTTCAAGGATCTCTTGAATTGTTTTTCCAGATGCATGCTGTCAAGCAATGACAAACACATTAAGTCGGCGAAAATTCTCAGCTTTTCACCAAGGTGTGAGCAAAAGCCAAGTACTACACTTTTGATTACACGGACAAAATTGGCACACAATCCTTATCACTTGGAGGACTTTAATTCTGAACAAGCATGAAATCTTCGGTTGGGATGCCAGGGCTTAAAAACCGAACATAGATTCAAAAGTTAAAAGTGAGGTTATTTTCAGTCAAGGAGAACAAGAATGTGAATTGCCAAACAAGCAGAAACATAAGCTTATTGACCAACATCAAAGTTCTTATGATGTTATTTGAGCTCTTTAATTTTCAGCAGGGGAATCTGCAGGAGGAGCTGTAAGGACCAATTATATTTAGCTTTATTTAACGATGTGGAGACCTGACAACATAACTTAAAGAGACTGATTCTTGAATACAGAAACAAAATGGGGTGGGAACATTAAGATAGATCAATTACTTGAAACTAAAAGCACCAAGGATACCTCTCAAAAAACAAAACAAACAACAACATCAACATCATTACCTCAGCGCCTTAAAGGCTCCCGCCATACAAACAACAACAACAACCAAGCATTATTCCCAAAATGATTGGGGTCAGCTAACATGAATAGTCATCTGGTAACCGTCTTGTGTCAAAACAAAACAAAACAAAAAAAGGAAGAAGAAAGAAAATAGCAGCAGCAAGGATAGCTGATGGCAGAAAATCATTAATTTGATAGAGAAAAGTAAGTGTTCTAGACCTCAATTATTCCACCACATAGCCAGCCAAACGAAAGATAATGATACAACTGCTGTTGACCCGGTTCAGTTTCAGGAGAAAACTGGGATATTTGTCGCAGGCACTCATTCCAGTCAGATACTAAGAAAGGGCTATCTTTCATGATGTTGGCCATTGCATTGTGAAGACCAGAACTGTGGTTAAGAACATGATGAACCTGCAAAAGGAGAGGGGTAATAGTGATATGAATATATTGACATGCACTCGAGATGGTTAAATAAGTTATATCAAAGTAAAGATGTGGACAATGTCAGAACGGATTATCATACCCTAATGTTCTCCTTATTGTTCGAAGAGAATTCAGGCCAAATATTGGCTAAGTTTTCATCGTACTTTAGTTTTCTGCAAGTCATAAGCAAAGAAGTTTCGATCAACTAACAAGCAAAATTATTAGTAAAAGCAAAAAGCTATATGGATGCAAACATATAATTGTACATATTCACTGTAAAAGGCAACATTTACTTTGGTTTGGTGGACTTCACTTCCATGAAATTGAAGTGAGAAACTCAGATATAACAGATGAAATACAGAGAGCCGATTAAAAACTTTGGAACTCCACTCTTCTAGATAAAAAGAACAGAAAATTCACGTGGAACCCCTATACTTTGGGGCTTCGCACATGGTACCCCTACCGGCCTACCCCTTGACATTCTGCACAAGGTACCCCTGAACTTTGGGGATCACACATGTACACCTGAAAATGGTGTCCGTTATGATACTGTCATGTGTCGACGTGTCTTTCATGAGTTGAGTTAGTGTTCATTAAGAAATTTTTAAAAAAAAAGGAAATAGTTTTTTTTTTTAGAACTTAGAAATTTGATAAATAACACCATTAAATGTTTATGTTTATGAAACACCACCGTATCTACAAAGTCCTGCAAAAGACATCCTTTTATCATTCCTTTTATTGGGAAACACCATCAAAATGCGATTTCCAGCCAATAAGTCAACAGTTCAGCATTGACCCCTGGAAACAGCGCTCACCCATGCCGACCACCTCAAACTATGTCAAACCTTCTCTCTCCTCCCCCATCCCCACCTTCACTTTCTTCCTTCTCCCCTTTCACTAACTTCAGCTTGTGTCTTGTAGCTAATTTTCCGGGTCGACCTTTTCTGCTCAATATCGGTACTAGGGGCTTATTTTTCTGCTCCACATCTATTTATGGCTTGGTTTAGTGCACTAAATAGGAAAAAGGAAGTCTACATCATCGATTTCAAGGCTTGGTGGTGCCTTATGGGTGGATAGGAGTTCAGTTGGCAGTTGTTTGAGGTGGCTTTAGGGTGGTCAACAACCAAAATATTGGCTTACTGGCCGGGAATCAGATTTTCGTGGTTTACCTTTACCAAAGTAAAATGTTTGATAAAAGATGATTTATCATCAATCTTCCCTAAAGGGAAACAAATATCCATAGACTTTCATCAAACACTGGCCCTAATTGAGTGGGGTCCGGGGGGAGTTCACATAGCAAATCTATGTTACTTCGACACTCCATTCATCTACTATGTCGCGTTTCGGACATGACTCGCGTCTGACACGACATGACACCTAAACACTCCTTTAGGCGAAAAAAATCAAGTTTTTACATAAAATATCCATGTCAGACTCCCCGACTATATGTCCCAAGCTACACTTGACGATTATATGAAAAAGAATAGTAAATTTTAGAATTTTGACCACTTTAGTTCAAGAAGAACATTTACCATGGAAAAGTATACTTTAGACGCGAATAATAGCAACATCTATCTATGGCTCGAATTAGGGCACTAAATAGGAAAAAGTAGGACGAGATCTTTGGTTTCAAGGCTCGGTGGTGCTTTATTGGTGGATAAGAGTTGACTTGGCGGTTGTTTGAGGTGTATTAGGGTGGTCAACAACCAAAATATTGGCTTACTGGCCGGGGATCAGATTTTCCTGTTTTACCAAAGCAAAATGTGTGATAAAAGATGATATATTATCAATCCTTCTAAAGAGAAACAAATATCCATAGACTTTTATCGAACACTGGCTCGGGACGGGGGACGTCACATAGCAAATCATTAAAGAATCATTATACTAGATGAATGCTAGTACCCCCCCCCCCCCCCCCCCCCCGGGGTTACTTCTCTATGGCATTTGTTGCTTGTGCTGTTTAATCTTATTAAGTTCCAGTTATAGCTTTACAACTTCAAATCGTCGTATATAGAAATGATAAGAAAAGGCAATGACTAACGAAATCACACCTGTTGTCAACCAACCAATGTACCAACCCAGCTACAATGCCCTTGGTCACTGAAAAGACAGGAAACAACGAATCTGGCTGCACTGGGCGGGGATCATACTTTCCAAGCACTCCAACAGCAGTGTCAATGATCACTTCTCCGTCTTTGTAAGCACATACCTATTGACAATGGAACATTGCAGAGAATTAAGATCTATTCTGAGAGGAACTGCTGAAGAGTGTTGATTTGAAGTCGACGAAATGCAATAATTTGGTTGATTAAGGTTAAAAAAAATCAACTAAAAGAGTAACATTGCAATATCACCAACATAATTCCTTCGAAATGTAAAGGCGGAACTTTAAGACTTACTGAGTCAAGCTCAATAAAATTTAATTTTGCTCAGCAAATAAATGATATTTTCACACTGCTTGCTGCAATGTTGCTATATTATGAACCAGCCAATGACTAAGCAGTTTCTTAAGTCTCAAACACCATGCATCACTCGTAAATATAACATGCAGTAGGGGGAAAAATCCATCATTCTGTCTCCTAAACACTGCTGATTCTACTGTTGACGATCTTCCAGTTGCTAAACTCATTACAAGTTTGTTTAGTTAGCATAAGAGGTAGAGAGACTCACACAGAGAGAACCGATTGAACAGATTTCCTACCTTTCTTTCCAATTCTCTCTATTCAACAATGTAAATGTAGATAATTGTGGGTTCTCGATTAGATGACGATAGACAATTAAAGTTTCCCAACAAAATGCTCGAGGTCATGAGACAAAGGAGCTCTCTTTTCCTTTTCAAGACATGTTTGAGAGAGACACTAATGTATGCCATGTCTCTTTCCTTTTTTTCCATGTTATATTAACATTGGAGCAAAATAAGAATAGAATAATGTACAGAAGCTCTGCTCAATCTAAGTAGAATACTGTTTCCTTGACTCCTTGTCTAAGGAATAAATATAAAGGTTACTGAAATATCTTCATTCTTGAAACAAATCCTTATCTTATTCTTGGCAATCATTCATAGGCAAAACTCATTCAGATCATGTTGATGGAAGTAACATTTAGAAATTAGAGACTACCTGCATTCCAAGTATTTTTCCAGCATTTCCTAAATCAACTAAGAGCCTTCGCAACTTTTCTTCGACGTTGGAGTGTACAGGAGTGTCAAAGATCCACTGGCTATTAAGGTTTGGTCCCTTGTTAATGATTCTGACAGACATGAAATTCACGTTAACTAAGAATTGATGATAAATTTAGACATAACCATTAGGTTGAAGAAAAGCACACCCGCCCAAAACAGACTCTGCAAATGGCCTCATGATATCAAAGTAGATGATCCGGACATCCATGGTGGCAGAAAGACCTAGTGCAATCGCAACCCTTGGTTAAAATGGAAGAATAGATTGATCACGAGAATAATTTGAGGAGCGAAGTAAAGTAATCTAATTTCATGGAATTACAATCATACCTCTTAAAAGATTTAGCACCCGTGAAAAAATCACTATATCTCCGGGAAATGCATCAACCTAGAACCAGACACAATAAGTAAATAATTCTAGAATTATTGTTCATACGTCAATCAAGAATTTTCAAATAAAATAGACGACTTACTGGATTGAAACGTTTAGCTTCTTTTTCATCAAGGTTCATCTTCTCCTGCAATGTCTTCAATTTTTTGGCCCTTTCTTCCGCAAACTTTTTTAATGTTTCCTAGACAAAGAAAAGAATTCAATACAAGACAATATATGCCATAACAATCTGGCCATCAGAATAAGAGTGACACTCACTGGAGCTTCACTTGCAGGTGTTGAGCTACGAAAGAATATGGTAGTGACCTCCATGGCCTGTTCAGGCAAGTCCATGCGCAGCTTCAGTCCCATTTCTGAAAATGCAGACAAAAGTGCCACTTGGTCCCCCTGCCATTAGGATAGCATAACATTTTTCATGGTCTCCCAGATTAACGCGATTAAAATGTTCATATTCAACAGGCAACTTGCATGTGAAAGGGAAAGAAAAGAGAAACTATGAAATCATTCAAATTTACTAGTATCCCTACGAGGATAGGGGATTGCAGGCACAAATTTGATTTCATTCAAGACTTAATAATAATCTGAGCAAGTATTTCCATGGCTAGAACAAATCAGTCAGGTCATTTCAAACTAAACATCTTATATTGTCTCTTTTGAGCATATTATTACATAGTTCAGCTAGCTTTTCTAAGCATATCACAAAGTAAGTGATACTCAAAGCACCATACACTTTGTTCAAGCTCTTTCTGGAAAACCAATATAACATCACAACCCAAATTCTAATCAACAAAAAGCATCAATCCTCTGGAGTCTGGAGGATCCCTTCTATGCCTGGACCATTCTCCCCATCACCCAGACAAAAAAAATAGATGCATTGGGAAATGGGAAGTCTGGTGTTTTCACATAGTAAAGTTATAGAGAGCGTTAATTGCAATACATTCACCAAAGTTTGTTGAAACTTGTAAATAAATCCAATTTAGATTTCAAGTAGTATAGCACTATCCTTGGATCTTATAATCATTGTAGTCTGACTGAGTGTAACTTTTATGACCATTGTGAATTTTGGGTAATTAGGGTTCAAATCGACGATGATGATAATGAGGAGGAAGACGACGATGATGAGAGAATGCACATAACAAGCGAATCTGGGTTCAAAGTAGGGTCACTGGTGGGTAGCAATCATGGTGGTGATGACAGAGCAGGGTGAGGTAGAGGTATGGGGACTGGTGACTGGTGAGTGAAGGGAGAGAGCATGGTGTGGGGGATATTAAAAAGGATATAGGTACGTCAACAGCAAATAGGTTACCAACAAGTGGGAACATAGACGTGAACAGATCCAAAAAGGAAATGACAAGATAATCCATAATGGGGGGGGGGGGGGGGTTACTACATTTTTTTCTGTCAAATTTATTCTACTCTAAAATAGTGCTCCCTACTTTCTACATATTTTTACTTACACTTTGACAATTATGTGAACTCCATATTAGTAAAATATAGTTGTCCTTGTCAAAAACGGAAAAAAAAAAAAAAAAAAAAAAAAAAAAAAAAAAAATTGTTCTTTAAAATACACACAGTTTTCACTAACCTCCGAAGATGCTAAAAGCATTTTCGCCAAAGCTTGTTTTGTTGTTGCTGGAAGTGACTTCGTGAGACCAAAATCCAGTAAAATTGGGCGATGTGGAAATTCCTTGCTAACAAGGAAGTTTCCTAGACATGGAGAAAAATCAATCATTAGTCCGATTATCGTGAATGAAAATGTAAACAAGAGTACCAACTATTAGCATGACAAGGGCAACATATCCTCAAGATAACGGAATGTAAGAGGATGGACAGGAGTACCAGGGTGAGGATCGCCATTGAAAAATCCATCAACATATATTTGGTGGGCATATGCACGTGTAATCTCTTCCACAAGTTTTTTCCTATCAACACCTAATGCTTGCAAAGAATCAGAATCATTTAACCGGACCCCGTCCATGTACTCCAGAACAATCACCTTTTCAGCTGACTGCCGAAAAAACCAACAGAGGAAGTTATACATATATTGCAGTCACGAACGAAAAACAAATAACAATAGAAGTTTAACTAAAAGGTTATTCGAGAACCATTTTTATCTTCACACCGTAAACAATTTATGAAAAATAAAAAAGTACATTAAAAATCTGAGATGCCAGGCACAGAGGCTGATATGATGGCTATAAAATGCCTCAACACTATGACTCCAGGCATCTGATTGCATTAGTAGGTCCTAGAGTTTCTATTGAAAGAGATACAAAAGTTATTCATATTGTCACTTCTAATTTCAGGCACTTTACACTCTACTACGTCTACATCAATTACTAGTTCTAAAGTAAAAATATGTGAGCAAGAACCATGCTTTGCAAGTTATGTCTACCACAAAACTCCTAGCGTTTCGGTGCACTTCATGCTGGTTAAGCCCATTAGCAAGATAAAACACTTTTCAATACATAACAAAACCTTCTTCCCAAAATGAATCAAACACTTTCTAATGGACAGTACAAATTCTCAGAAATGGACTTGCCGATCTCCCTTAGGTCTTCAAAGGAACACAAATAAAAGGCTACAAAAAAAAAAAAGCTTTCAAGTCCAATTAGATTAAGACAATTAGCAGGATCCTGGTTTGTACGAGACCCTAGAAATGAAACATTCATGGTAAGACGATGTTTCTAATTACTAGTTACTACCTACACATGCCTGGACAACCGCACTATCGACTGACGATTTAATAGACTGTGGTACCTGAATAACTTCTGGAATTAGAACATCCACGTGATTAGATCCTGCATTATGATTGTTTATCTTGTTACAGCCAAGATTGATGGCCACCTTTCTGGTATTCTCTACAATATCGAGCAGATTGTAGTTAACAATAAAGCACATGACTACTAGGAAGCAAACACCATATAACCAAAAAAATACATCAATTATCCTATTGTAACTAAAATGAGGCAATGCTGACAATTGCAGATCACATATGATCAGATAAGAAATCAATTACCAGCTTCAATGTTGAAATCAAGTTCTTTCGGTGCTTCCTTGCACCATTCATCTATCATGGGATTAAAATTATAAACAGGTTCTGCCCATGCTATCCACTCAACAATCGACTTCGCATTCTTCAGATCCTGTGAGAGAATTAGTGTTATACTGAAAGAACATACTGGTACTGCAGGCTATACTTCTCTTCAATCTAAAATGTATAAAAGACAATATAAACCACTAAAACCTCTAGAATGACATCCTTAATGCCCTCATGCTGAACTTTGACAACCACTTCCTGTCCATTTTTTAGAGTAGCACGATGAACCTGAGCTATCTGCATCAAAAGCATTAGCACAGTTCACAAAATGAGGCTTTGCAGATACATAATTTCAAAATATGACATGAAGGTTGAATTTTGTATACAGCATAATTGCTGACAATACTGTTCATGGAAAGAAAGAAAGGAGGAAAAAAAAAAAGAATCCACATTACAGCAGAGAAAACATTAACAGTCAATTAAGGTAAAAGTCTGACATTATTTTAGAAGGAAAAAAACAATAAAAAAAACTTAGACAAACAGAAAACATGAAAGAGAAATCAAGTTCCAATGATACAAGACATACAGATCATCACTTAGATGCACTAAGTTCTCCAAGCTCAGACAATCTACAAGGCATATATTCCCCATTCCCACAACAAAAAGAGAAGGAAGGAAACAGAAAACGATCATTCCCTCATGGATGAGAGCTTCACAAAAAATTAAGAAAACATACATGAAATAGAAAGTGTACAAGGATGAAGCAAATTCTATACCTAGAGTGTTAGATCATTGACGGACAAAAAAGAAAGTCACCCAGCTAATAAAAGTAGGAATCTTACTGACGCTGTTGCCAACGGTGATTTTACAAATTCTGAAAAGAGCTCCTCCACAGATTTTCCCAACTCTTTCTCAATGGTATGGCAGACCTACAACAAACAGAGAATGGTTCTACCTATTATATACAGAAAGATAAATCTATTTCGTGAAGTAAAGCCCCAAAACATTAAATGCTACATATGATTATCAATATACAAGTCACAAATGAAACCCGTAATCTAAGGGCTAGTGTCATACAGATTTTTCAGTGGCACAAAGTCAAAGAAAGAATTCGAACATGATGAACTAAACATCCTGGTCATAGTGAATTTCTTATAAGCAAACAAAAACAATACCTATGGCCTATGGGCTACCTCAAAAAATGGGAACAACTTAGTACAAATAAGGTACAAAACTAGGGTGGCTAAAAGGGAAACTCTAGGTGATTACATGAAATGGTGCAATGGTATTTGAAAGTATTTAAGTGGAAACATGGCCATTACATCATCCTAATGGAGATGTCAAAACACTGTAACAGGGTTTTTCTACTATTAAACATGCCATCAGGTTCAAATCTCCGAAAGAGATGGAAAACAGAAGAAAGCAAATCAAATATGATCATCTCTGACTCTTTCCTACTTATTCTCACATCTATTTGGCATGATGCTTCAGTAAAGATAGGTTGTCAGGGATGGCACACAAGTGGCTGCATATCAGCTATAAAAACACGAGTAACAAGTTTAGACCTATGCCCTATACTCAACCGAAGCTACGTTGCTCAGATTGGCTGTAGATGTCGGACTCATATGTGTGTCTAATTGTCAAACACAGCTATTCTGAAACATTTTTAGCTTCAAATGAACTGTCCAAGTGTCATGTCGAGTTGGCGGGTCCGGGTGAGGATAAGTAAGGAGAAGGAGAGTTGCAGCAACAAATACAAATGACCTATCAAGTGGATGCAAATATACCAGACACATTTCATTCTATCAGAAATTCTATGATGCCTACATGACATATCATCTTAAACATGAACTGGTGTAAACTGTGCTTTATAATGCATTTCACGACATAGGGTAAAAATTTGCTTTTGTAGGATATCGAAAGTTAACATTTAAAAAAAAAAAAAAAAGAAACATGTAGAGCAGCCAATTTTCTCTAGTTACTTCAGACTATCGATGGTATCCAGACAAGAGCCCAGATAATCAAAGTTTCCTCAAGTCCCAATTCGACATAATGAACCTCCCACCAAAAACTGATCTATGAAACAATGAGAAATGAAAATGCAACAATTACAGAATATCTACTCACTTTATTTGCATCCTCTAGCGACAAAGAAGTTAATAATAAATAAACGTATTCTTCTGTAGTAAATCTAGAAAGCTCTAAGAGGAGATAGAAATAACCTCCTCTACAGGTCGAGGAGGAAGTGAATCCTGAAGCTGTTGAAGCAGGTGTATATAGGCCTCCGGAAGAACATCAGCACGAGTAGAAAGGTATTGCCCCAATTTCACCCACAACCCCTCCATTTCTAACATGAAGTTAAGTATACGCCTAGCATTGCGCTCGTGAGCCTTTTTCCACAAGGAAGCTTTTTTCGTTTTGCTTTTCACCCATTTACCTCTCTGCTGCAAAGTCTGGAGAACAGAGAACAAAAAAACAGAACCTTTAGGCTCTAACACCTTAAAAAGCAGTGTTTTTTCACGAATATATCATTTGTACCTTATAATCCAAGTAGATCATCAATGCCAAGGCAAAAACCTTGATACGCCTCTTGTATATGTTTCCCCACCCCATCAGGCGAGAAAAATACCAATTAACCTTCATTAGAAAACACTTGGAGTGAGGCAGGAAATATAAATATCAAAATAGATTAAAAATAATAACTCATGTCAAACCCTCAGCCAAAAGAGGACACAACATCTATAATGAGGTCTACAAGATTGTGGGATGACTTTCTATGTGATTCTCACAACAGTAGCAAACAACAATAGCCTAAGTCCCAAAATGATCAGGGGTCGGCTAACATGAATCGTCATATGACATTGTCATATGTGAGCAATAAGAAAATGAAAGCAGTGAGATTCCCATATTTATTAAGAGTTCCAAACAAGTTCAAAGGATAATCAAGAAAGAAAAATAGAACAATATGATGAGAAAAATATAAACTCAGGGGTCAAAACTAGGGGAAATAAAATTAAGATGTTCGAAAACCAAACAAGTGAAAACGGAAAGCAAACAGAAAATGAAGTCAAACTTCATCCTCCAAATAGATTGTATCTCTACATGACGCCCTCCCCAACGCCATATTCTCCAGTAGACTCGATCACTTTCGATCACTCTCATCCAAGTCATCTTAATTATACACCTACCCCTTACAATTGTATCACTTCCCCACTCTTCAGGCTTCCTAACCTACGTATAATTGGTCTCGTTCTCACATGACCATACCACCTTAGGAGATTGTCCCTCGTTTATCTTTAGTAGATGCAACAAATACTTTCTCACTAATCACCTCATTTTTAGCCAATGATTCCTTATATGTCCACACAATTTTTGGCACTCAAAGATCTCTCTCTCTCTCTCTCACGTCGACAAAAAATTGATAGCCAATTACAAACTGTCTACTATAATCCGCTTGCTATTACTCCGCATGATTAGCTTTCAAGTGACAGTTGATGATGTGAATAGACACCCCTTCCCATCATTAAAACCAAAAAAGTAACAAAGATCATGCCCAAAACTCTAGTTCTCCTCAATGTAGGTAATAGATAGTTATTGAAATTTGGGGTGAGTCTGGCCACACTGCCATAATTATGTCCTACTCGGTCATCTTCATTGTCAATGATACACACAAAGTCATAGATACGGACTTTTTAAACCATCGCTTATCTTCAAACAATCATTGCTCACAAACTAAAAATTGAGTAAATAGCAGTCACTACCTAGGAGAGAAGAAAAAAAGGCTCCTGCCAGACAAAGCTTAAACTTGTTAACATCCTTTACGCGGGCACAACCATGTACTGGAAATTGGTTTCATAACTTGATACAAAGCATTTAATGGTACACGACAGCTCTAACGACTAGACACCTTTTGACAGACCAAATTACCGTATGGTATTCTGAATGTTCAAAAACTCATCCTTAAATAACTCGTCTTACTGACAGTCTCTTGGTAGACATGCACCCACATACTCAGATTGTCCAATTTCTCAATGCAATACATTTCATCAAGAAAGACAAAACATCAAACTACAGCTCGATTAATGCAACACCCAATCACCCGGGACAACAATTAAGAACAATGTCATAACAAAAATTCTCGACATAGCAACAACAGACCGTCCAAATACGGAAACACAGGATACATAAAACGTTGAACACTGGAAACTGTCATGCTTCTTACTCCACCAAACACTTTATAGAAGTTGCAATTTCAGCTAAAAGTTCAATTTTTCTTTTTTACCTAACATCAAAAAAGTATTTATCTTTGTTACTCCTTACTCAAGTAACACTAAAATTAGTCCCAAATTGTGCACAATTCAACAATAAAGTACCATGTTACTAATTACTTTCATCATCCTTAATCACTAACAAACAATTCAAAGTTCTCAAGCTTTACCATTTAAAATTAAATCTAAATTTCATTAAACCCTGAAATTCAGCAAAATCATAAAGTACCAAATTCACATCAACATCACAAATTA
This sequence comes from Spergularia marina, assembly GCA_963680865.1. NCBI lineage: Eukaryota > Viridiplantae > Streptophyta > Magnoliopsida > Caryophyllales > Caryophyllaceae > Spergularia > Spergularia marina. Next base: position 15,105,898 of record OY804554.1, read on the forward strand.
AAAATCATACCAATGTACCAAATTACTACTATCAACTACAAAATTCTATCGATCAAAAATTAAATGAGGATGTAGAGTGATCACCGCATCAAAGAAAGACATCAGATGAGAATTTGAGTGATAAAAATACTGGAGATTAAAAGAGAAAAACTAACCGAAATTAAATTGGTACGGCAGAAAATGAAGGATTACGTGCGAATTAAGGAGAGAGAGAAAGGTGAGAAATTTGTGGGTAAAGAGAAGAAAAAACCGTCTTCCTCCTTACTCTTCCTCTCCTCTTTGCTATTACTAGTGGTCCGACGTGGAGTAGTGGTTAGAACAAAATCAACAAAAAAAAAGACCAATCGAAAAGAAAAAGGAAGAGAAATGTTGGAACAAAAAAAGTGTTGGTCAGCTAATTTAATCAGACATGCGACATTAATGGAAGTTTCAAGTTTGATTAGTAGTTATATTAGGACGTGGAGTCTTTAACTCCGGTTCCTTTTGTTTGATTTTTATTTTGGTGGACGGGATAAGTCTCGCACAACTTGGAAGACTACCAAGAAATAATATGGCTAAGTGGAGTAGTGGACTCCTAAACGGGTAGTATGTATTGCATACTAGGAAGCACGGAAAAGGAAACGGACATAGACACGGACACGAAATGAACACGAAAAACGGCAGTGATAAGGCACGAACACGTCTAATTTAAATTATATTAAATACATATATTATGTTTGAAAAATATATTACTAATTTAAATATTAATTTAATACTATATTAATAATGATTATAAGATGAACTTAGATTAAGAATGATATATATTACGATATTTAAATAAACATCGATAGCATAATTCCTTTTTGATGATAATCACTCCTCAACTCACACCTTTATTACCAATCTTCTGCAGTATTAATTTTAGATTCTTGAAACGTCTAGAAATGCCTTAGCGATATCCTAGAGAATCCCAACAAGTAAAATATCAATATAATAATAGACACCGATTTAAAAGTTTTTAACACGTATTGTTAGATGTCGTGTCGTTGTCGGTGTCCGAAAGGGCGTTGGACACGGACACACTAGATTATGAAAGTGTCCGTGCTACCTAGCATCCTGGTACGTGATAAGTCTTCTATCTCTTTGAATGTGACGAGTTTCGGATCATTGATATTAGAGAGAACTAGTTCTTTAGTCCGTGCAAAATTGCACGGGATGTTATACAAAAAATTTAAGACTACCCGATTTTAACACATATAGGTAAGAAAATCGATTTTTCAACGATTATGATGATTATAGTTTATAAGAAGTTTAATCCACCGAAGTATACGTGTGGTAAAGAACCTCCAAACAACATATTTTGGTCTGACCAATATTTGAACAACTTACCAGCCATATTGACCAGACTAAAAACAAACAATTTCGACAATCAAAACTAATTATTCATTCATATTAATAACTCCCTCCATTTCAGTGAGATGTTGGATTGTTCCATTTTGGAGTGTTTCAGTGAGATGTTGGTCTTATCTTATATGGGGGGTTTTGTGTTTGTGATATTACTATATTGCCCTCACTTCTAGTCTTCTACCCCACCTTTTATTGGTTTTGTGAGGATTTTGTTTTCTCTTTCCTCTCCCCCAACTCTACCCGACATTTTTATTGGTTTTTGGTCCCAAACCAAAGTCCAACATCCAGCTGGAACGGAGGGGGTAAACTGCTGAAAAGATAAGAAAATATACTAAATTAACAACAAATGGAAAATGAACCTCAAATTTTCCTTATATATATACCAATAAAAAAAAGACAAAGGTCTTTTCCCACTCATACGTTTTCCTCAGTCCTCACCATTGTTCCTTCTTCATTCTTCTCCAAAGTTCTCCCCTTTACAATTTCATCAGAGAGTAACGACAATTGTAGATGCATCTCGGCAGTTCTTTTCCCGTGCAAAATTGCACGACATGTTATGTAAAGTGATAATAACTCTATTTTGAATCTTAGGCCTATGTATGGTGATACAATTTTTTTTTACTTTTGCGTGCCAAACTAATAGATGCACATTAAAATTAAAATAAAATCAAAATAAGGCCCGTAAAGTTAAACCTCACAAAAGTTTATCCCATTTGACATCGCTTGCTTTTGTTTAATTTGTCATGAACCCGGTTTTTTTTTTTTTACTTGTGACTCGTGTTAACTCACATATTATTTAACCTCAAACTATGTCCGACCCGTTGATTAAATTTGACTCCTAATCAACACAAACCATTCTAAATTTAAAGCAAACCATTTTGTTCGTACTTGACATGACTCGTTTACAGGTCTAGACAGTACAACTTAGTTTTCGTATACCATTTCAAAATCTCAGTTTTAGTATGGTAAACCTACAATTATATATTATAAAAATAGAGATTACTTGTAATTAAGGCAACTCAATTATGTGAAACTCGAATTTCAAAATCAAAACTCTATTCGAGATAGATGTTTATTTCAATTATTAATAACTTTAATAACTTTGAAAAAAAAAAAAAACATCTTCAAGCTTGTATTTAACTTTGTTTTATATAATTTATTCTTAACACTTTTATATTTTTGAGACAAATCTGACCCGAGTGTTGATAGGAATTGACCCGTAATTTGGAAAACATTAAGAAGAAATCAAGAAGAAAAATACATTAGAGAATTATAAAATCACTATTAAAAATTCAAAACAAATTTTAGTCTCGTAAGTTGTAAGATTTAAAATCTAAGAATGTGTTATGATTTATTTTAATACTACAATGTCTTGACGTAAAAAGATGTTATGATTTATTTATACCTGTATTATGATCTTATCGGACATGATCCTGTATTGACCCAATCCATTTTTACTTGGCCCATATTTTACATGTATGATGCATTTATTAGAAGAATTACTTGTTTGATATATGAGTTATAAACCAGTTCGATAATTGTGTTATTAACCTGTTCGATAATTGTGTTATTAACCTGTTCTGTTCGATAATTGGGTTAGTGCCATGGGTTTTTTACATGTTTGATAATTGGGTTACTGTCACGAGTTATTAACTTGTTTAATGTCGGGTTAGTGCCAAATATTCTATGATAAATAAAATTATCTAAACAACCTTTGGTGCAATCACCCATTTAGCATTAGTAGAATACAAATAAGACAATAGTAATTCAATAAACCCATGCTACAGAAAAGTTCTTAACTTATAGGACATTACTATTGCTGAAAAAAAGCTCAATTGAGAAATCCCATCTTGATAGTCAGAAGTTAGCAGCCTACTTATGAGATTATAATTTCCGACAGAAACTAATAGAAATAAATGGATACAAAAACACAAAAAGAATATGGATTAGTCATGGAGATATTGTTGTCCTTTTATATTGGTAGGGGGTGTCTAAAATTGCCACAACCCTAGGAAATACTATATACTCATAAAGAAATAAATATTTTCGGATATTGTTATAAACACTTTTGTTCAATTATGGCATGCTTTATAAAGATTGAATTTTTTAAATGATTGTTTTTTTCCGTTTTTAATAATCATCCAATTTTCCATATTTGAATTTCGGTCAAATTTGACAACTAATTTAATCCTTTAAATTTGTAAACAATTCCACCCATAATGTATAGCATATTTTCGATCAATATCTTTATATTGGAAAATTAGGATTTTTTAAATTTTATTTTATTCTTAAAAAAACTAATTAAGGAAAATACCATTTTTGCTCTAGATTATATTGCCTAGATTTCGAATACTGGGTTTATGTGGGGCTCTAATTGTTTTTAATAAATGCAGTTTTAAAAAAAATTTCGTGTATAATTCGGCCCTAAAGATATTTTTTTATGATTTTCGTTTATATTGCAGTTAATATTTCTTAGTTGTATTTCTTAGTTGTAATTTTAGAAAAAAATTCAGTTATATAATTATGCAGCTAATCTAATATATATATATAAAAGAGAGATTTTTGAAGAGCCGAGAGAGAGTCCAACAAAAGATAAATACTGAGAGAGTTTAAAAAATGAGAAACACCCCCCATTTTATTATTAACAACTCAAATGGAAATCCACATAGAGAATCCTTATTTTCGTGAGACTCTTTAATAAATGTATTGCGACATAATCACTTATAACATTACTTATGTGTATCGGAAAATTTCAAAACATATATCATTAGATTTGTTTCGAAATGTATCTCAATTTGAGATCCTTTTACACATTTTTACGATATGCAAAACAATTAAGTTACTCCGTATACATTTAGTAGAGATTTGTTTTTTGAAAAAAATAAAAAAGCTTAAAGAGAGTCCAAAATAAGAGAAATGGTGAGAGTGTCCAAAGAATGAAAGATTCTCCCAACATTTATTAGCCAGACTCCATACTTTCATAAAATTGCAATTTGAAAGATATTTAAATGTGACGTGACATAATTAGTCGTAACTTTCATTTTATATATAAAAAAAATTAATACATATAACTCATTAAACCTGTTTTGAAATTTAATCTAAAATGAGTTTCATTATACATATGTTTGATAGAAATGCATTAATCAGCAGTCATGTAGCGAAAATTGCAAAAATGACTATTCCTAAACTAAACTCAACAAACAAAATATAAACACTACATCTGACTATCGAGGAAACATGTTCAACGTGGAACTTTTGTATAATAAGAATTATCATACACAATATAATATGTGTAGCGTGCAACGCACTCATGAAAGATTAAAATGGAATTTAAACATCTGTTCTTTTTTTGTATAAAAGAGGGATTTTTGAAGAGCATAGAGAGAGTCCATCATTTGAGAAATACTCAAAGAGTTTAGTGTATGGTGAAAGAGCGCAAAAGAAGAGTCAATCATTTAAGAACTAATCAAAGAGTTTAGTGTACGGTGAAAGAGCAAAATGAAGAGTCCATCATTTAAGAATTACTCAAAGAGTTTAGTGTATGGTGAAGGAGCAAAACATGAGAGGATAGATTACACAGTTAATTATTAATCATTTACACTATATTATAGAAATACGGTATGATTGATCATACAATTGGTTAGTGTATCAGAAACTTTTGAAACATATATCATTTTATTTGATTTGAAATAAATTTCAATTTGAGATCCATTTATACATTTTCCGATAAGCAATGCATAATGATTACAATCGACTTTATATACTATATCTATTAAATAAAGGTGTTTTTCAAGAGTATAGATAAAAAATGTTGTTTGTATAATTTAAACATGAACAATCTAGACAACTTTGTATTTTTTTTTTAATTGATCAAGATTTTAAAATACATGTAAGCAGCATCACAACAATTGTTATGAATTATTTTTATTGAAATGATAGCATAATTTGTTATAAACAAAAAAATTATTAAGAATGATATAATATTTGAACCGTGCAACGCACGGGCTTAAAACTAGTTTATAATGTATTAAGCATTATTTTAGGACCGAAATCAAATTTGATTTTATTCTTTCCTAAAATTTGGTTAAAATAAGGTAGCCAAGGCGTGAGGAGAAAGCTTCCCTCTGAGTCTGTACACCATCTTCACCATCGAAAAAGCTCTTAACCATCGCCAAAAGAGGGCGACCACCGAAACCAAAGATAACGCCAGATCCCCCGCAATCAGACGTAGACTCTAGTACAAGTTTGGAAGGAAAAGGTGCAGAATCGGCGATGAAAACACAAACCCAGCTGTAAGAGGAACCTCGATCACCGTTCTTTCTTCATGATGTCATCGACGATGCTCTCTGCAAATCAGGTCATCATACTTTATCTAAAAATCTGAACAATAGCTCAGATGCTCTTGGGCCTGAATTTGTCAATGCTGATAACACTGATGAGATTGATTCAACAACTTTGAATGATAGGCCTGATCCTGAGAATCGTGAGAAGGCCAAAACATGGAGTAGTGTAGTGAGTAGTAAGCCAAAAATTGGGATGAGTTTGCATTTGCACAAAGATGGGAACAATGAGGATGAGATTGTTATAGAGGAGGATGATATAAGAGATAAAATTGATAGGTGGAAATGCTCATTAAGTAGTAGGTAATGTTTTGGGAGCGAAGCCGCAGTTGAAGGAGATGAAAGGATTTGTGAGTAAGCATTGGATTAACATTGCATCTCCAGATGTGCAGTATTTCAAATGAGGGTGGTTTATCTTTAGATTCCACACACAGGGTGAAATGAATGCTACCTTGAAGGCTGGGCCATGGAAAGTGGGAAATAACTCACTAATTCTCAAGCCATGCTCTCCCACCTTTACCCAGGAAATTGATTCTGTCTCTCACATACCAGTCCGGCTTCTCTTCCCAGAACTGGACCCCTGGTATTAGACAGAGAAAGTCCTTGGCAAGATCTTTAACAAGATTGGGAAGCCCATGTTCGCGGATTATACGACCACGCATAAGGATAAACTTTCCTTTGCTAGAGTTCTAATTGAAGTGGATATGTCTCAAAAATTGCCTGAGCATATTATCCTACACACTCCCTTCTTGGGTCTTATGGAGCATAGGGTGGAGTACGAGTGGGTACTATATTACTCTCAAGGATGCAAAAAACTGGGTCATGAGATTCAGTCCTGCAAGTTACACAAGTCGAAAACTCAGGAAAAGGATGTAAAAAAAGTCTATAGGCATGTAGCAAAGACTGTGGAAAAAGTTGTTGTTCAGGCACAGACTACTCAGAAGGAAGCAGTTCAGGAACAAGTGATAGTGGAGGAACATGAACATGATAGTCCAGCCTAACCTGAGATTGTTGATGAGTTGGGGTTTCATAAAATAAGAGAGCCTAATCCTAGGAAATCTAGATCAGTTCAGCTTATTGTCCCCACACTACTGAAAAACAGATTTGATGCAATGCTAAGTGTTGGATTAACAAATGCAATATGGGCAGGTAGTGAGCAGGTAGGAGCTGTGGAGGGGAATGATAATTGCACCATGGAATGTGAGGGGAATGAATAGCCCCCTTAAACAGTGTGAGGTAAATGACCTCATGCTGAAACATAGGTTGAATATTATGGGAATTTTAGAAATTAGGGTAAAGGAAATGAAATCTAAAGAAATAATGAAGAGGAGATTTCCTAATTATAATATTGTAGCTAATTACTCTACTCACTATAATGGTAGGATTTGGGTTGTCTGGAATACCCAACAAGTGGAGGTGGATATAATTGAGATTCATGCTCAGTTTGTCCACTGTAAAGTTTGGCATAGAATGTCAAATAAGAGAATAATGGTTACATTTACATATGGAAGTAATAATTCTTAGGAAAGGTAGGAGTTGTGGAAGAAATTGGTTGGGAACAGGATAAACAATCAACCTTGGATAGTTTTAGGTGATTTTAATGTCATCAGATATGCCTCGGAAAAGGTTGGTTGTTTTGATCCAGTTCAAAGGAACATGGATGATTTCAATACTTGCATTTTTGCCTGTGATTTGAGAGATATGCATAGTCAGGGACATGTTTTCACTTGGACAAACAATCAGGATGGGACAGAAGAACATGGACCAAGCTTGATAGAGCTTTGATTAACAATGACTGGTTAATCAAGTTTCCTGATTCAATGGCAGAGTTTCAACCTTCAGGGCTCTTTGACCATTCCCCTTGTGTGGTAATTATCCTTCCCCCTCCAAAAATCAGGAAGAATTTTAGGAATCTAAATTGCTGGGCAATGCACCCTACTTTCACTGACATATTAAAGCAAGCCTGGTTGCAAGATACTCACCAGGGGACTAATATGGCCAAACTTTTTCAGAAACTCAAGCACACCAAGCTAGCCTTATCCAAGATGCACAAAAACTCTTATTCGAACCTAACTCAAAGGGTGATATATAGCAGGAAGGAGTTACAAGATAGGCAGGATGAACTTAGTAAGTGTATGAATGACATGGAAAAGGTGAAAGCTGTGAGGAAGCAAAGGAGAAGTTCTGTAAGCTCAAAATGGCTGAATTAAGCATGTTGGGGCAAAGGGCAAATGTTACACACATCAATAATTCAGACTGCAGCACTAGCTACTTTTTCTCAAGTAGAATAAAAGAAAGACAACACCAGAATATGATTGGGAAGATTGCATATATGAATGGAGTGATTCATGAAACTTCAGACACTATTTCAAGAGCATTTATAAATTATTATGTGGATTTGATTGGCAAGGAAAAGCCTGTCAAGGCTTTGGATTTTGAATTTGTAAGAAAAGGTGCATGCCTTAGCCACCAACAATCAGAAACTCTCATCCAAAGAATTTCAAGGAAGGAAATTAAAGATGCTCTCTTTAGTATGGATTCCAATAAATCCCCTGGGCAAGATGGATTTGTGTGAGATACCGTACCCGGCCTGGGGGTGGACCGATTGGGTCTCGCTATTTTTTATATGGAATTGGAGTCGCCAGCAGGATTTTTTATAGGATCCTACGAACCTAGAATGGGTCCTTTGCAAGGTACGATTCGGGAAGGTGTTAGGCACCCAAATCGCCCATCCGAAGACGGCCTCTACTAATTAATCCAGGATAAATATAAAGTTCATAATCGACTACAGAATCATATAGCAATTAGCATGCGAGTGCGTACGAGAATGATAATCATACGATAGTAAAAACTAATCATACGTACGTAAACTAATAACATAATTTATTGTATGATTTACAAACCATATGCAACATTATCATATGCTTATTAGTACGGACAATGGCATGCACGTAAATCATTTAGCGAAGATAGCAACACATTGACAACTATACTATCATGCAAAGACGTACGAACAAATCCTAGGATTAAATAAAAAAAAATAGATATGTAACTCAAAACCTGTAAAATAAAGTTCATGGGAATAAAAGACTTTTGAAGACCAGCTTTAGAAAGATTTAAGGCCCTCAGGTGGACATACTTGTGTTGTCGTATGGATCTCGGTTTCGTATACCAACGCGCCCAACCCTTGTCTTCGAGCCTCTTGTGATACTTCGCCCAACGATCTAAGTTCAACCTTCACCGCGGTGACCTCGCTATCGTGGGTGTCTCTACGAATATGTGATGTACGTGTATTGTATAAAGGAAGTTTTTTATGCTCTTGCTCTTAAGATTGTGAGAACAAGGACTAGGAAAGGGTAAGCTGATAAGTTCTTTTGTAGCTAGTATTGTCGTCCCCTTTTCTAAAGAAATGATGGCCATATATATAGGAAATTGTATAGGGTTTTGGAGAGTATAAGCAGCCGACTCATGCTTGGAGGGGAAGCAAAATGGGATCAATCTTATCTTTTAATCAAAGAGTCCATGGAAAACACAATCAAGGTCTCCAGTTGCCAATCAGTTGCCAACTGAATGCTATCTTATCTTTTATCTCACGTATTATCCTTTGATCATCATATTTTATGGGTAAATTATCTATTGATAATGATAATGATAAAAAGATTAGGATAACCAAAATGAAAAGCACAAAAAGATAATTCACCTGGGTTGCCAAGTAGTTGCCGAGATGGGCTTAGAAATGTGTTACGCATGACATAGTGCGCGGGTTAATCATTAGGAGATTGGGTTAAGATGATTAAACGACAAAGCATGTGGAGTTAATGGTCAACGGGCTGAAATGCCAACTAATAACCCAAGCGATCGAAAATGGGCCATTTAAAGCCAAACGGGATAAACATTAAACCTTTACGTACTTAGGTCAAGACCAATGGAATCGAATGCGTTGGTAATCGAAACCTTCTCCGGTGTCCACAATCCATCTCATCATCGGGCTTTATAAAAAAATGGGAAGCCCCCAAGTCGGGTGTCTACAGGAGCCCCCGCTTTGACCTAGTCTTTGAAAAAGACGAAGGTCAAAGGTTTTGCAATCACACATATACATGCAAAAGCAAATATCGCAGACATGACAAAGAACATGTATAGAACTATGTCACATAGAAGAACGCAGCTTCTCGAGCGGTCGCAGTAGTCGCTCTAGACAGGTGTATAGAAAATCGCCAAAGAAATCATCGCAGATTGGCCAAGAATATATATATCTTGGACCATATAAACGCAGCATCTCGAACGGGCGCAGTAGTCGCTCAAGACGAATATAATTATTGATAGGATTGCAATCGCAAGCAAAAATCTTCCCAGACGTGATCAAGAACATATTTCTCATTCACGTATGAAACGCAGCATCTCGAACGGGCGTAGTTGTCGCTCGTAATGAATATAAATGTTCAAATGATCGCAGTCATAATGCAACCATCAGAAGTGTGATCAGGAACATGGCCTCAGTCACATATAAAACGCAGCATATCGAACGGGCAAAGTTGTCGCTCGAAATGAATATAAATATTGAGATGATCGCAATCGCCAGCGATCATCGCAGAACATCTTTTTTATCGAAGGAGGGAACGCAGCATCTCGAACGGTCGCAGTAGTCGCTCGAAATGAATATAAGTATTCAAAATATTCTAGTCGCAGGAGGTCGTCGCAGGTGTGATCAAGAACATCTTTCCTAATCACATGTATAAACGCAGCATCTCGAACGGGCACAGTTGTCGCTCAAGATGAATATAAATCTTCAAAAGATCGCAATCGCCAGTGATCATCAGAGAACATAGTTTTTGCAAATAAAGAAACGCAGCATCTCGAACGGTCGCAGTAGTCGCTCGAAATGAATGTAAGTCTTCAAAAGGTTGCAATCATAATACAATCATTGTAGACTAGACCAAGAACGTCTTTCTTAGTCATATGAAAACGCAACATCTCGAATGGTCGCAGTAGTCGCTCGAAATGGATATTAATCTCTCAGTGTCTTGGATGGGCGTAGTAGTCAACCAAAACATGTTGTCACGTGTTGATACATTGTCACAGATTCTGGATGGGCACAGTTGTCATCCGAAATTAATCGTTACGCTGGATAATACCTTGAATGGGCAAATTAGTCATTCAAATCAAGACAGGCTTCACCACATTTGGATAAAAGATCACAGGTTGTTGCACCATGTTGACTCGCAGAATTAAAATCTTGAAATATAGCTGATTGGTCATCGCAGTTCATCAAATTATAATCTTCAGACAGGATACAGATGGCGTGAGCCGATTGATTGATTAATCTTGGCAGACTCAAATAAGGAGGATTTGTGAAGGACAATATATTAGACCCTTACAAAACATGCCTTGTTGTTGAGTTGATTGTTGAACTTTCTAAGACGCTCGATGTGTTGATGGATTATTTTGTGAGTATCTCCATTTATGTCTTCCTTGTTTAGAGGCGTTGGTATACAGTTGGGGCAATATCTTCATCATTTATTTGCCCTTGATTCAGTCAAGCCATGTGAGCCCCCGAGTTTGGAGCAAAGAACTCTTGTTGTTTATATCTTCATGCATTCACCCTTGATTCAGTCAAGCCGCGTGAGCCCCCGAATTTGGAGTAATGACTCTTGAAATTTTCCGAATACTAAGTGTGCCATTGTATTTCTTCGATATGATCCACAACTCAATTTGATATTTGGCAAGTCACACACATTACACATATAGAGGGACTATGCATACTCAAATTACATAGAGAAACATAAACATATGTAAATCCTATGCGGCACTTAGAAGGCTGAATCCTATGACCTCATGAATTTTAAGGGAGCTTCGACTCGATAGAAGTCCTTCCCCCCAACAAAAATATTTGAAATGACGCAAGGATAGATGACAATGAAAAAGATACGCTAGTCCTAAGAGACTAAGAAATGACTCGAGATGAGTGACTCTTTTCTATGAGTATAAACTCGCGTCGTTGTCTTGAGTAATAAGAAGATGAGCACTATCATGGGTGTGCCACGAATGTGTCACATGTTGCTCTAGACATGTCGCCCGGTCTTCTTATCGCCAATCGAATGAATGAAAAATTTCCGAATACGAATCCAATATATTTCAAGCAAGGAAATGGACTTATACAACTCGATTGACCAAATTTGCTTCTGTATCCCCTTGATTTTGCATTTTCTGGACATGTATGATCCACAGACGTGATATATGCTTGTGTGTAGACATCAATTCTTGGATTAGCATCTTTGACTTTCTGTACGTGTGATCAGTATGCATACAATTTGAAGTTTGAAATGCTAAACTGGGAATGACGTCTATGAGTTGTGAAAAATATCAACTGCATCTGAGTCAAGTGAATCTTATGATATTTTGTCTTGGTTTTGTCGGTTGGGACTAAAGCCACGATCTCTCTTGAGGGCCAAACTTGAATGTATCAATGAAGGGTGCGCGACGATCTTGAAAATATGCATAAGTGATTGCGCAAATACTTTGATGAGCGGCGGCGTCAATTATTGCAATTTGTAGACGGTATTTTGTTTGGACATTTTTGATGAGCATCAATGGTCTAGATCTCAATGAAATTGTACTCTAAATTATTGTTGTAGAGTATGACATGGATGAAACTTGAATCCATAAGGGTTTGATCATGAGCATGATTTTAAAATATTTACCAAACTCTAGCACCAAGCATGTGCCTCGTTTGATGACGAGAATCCCACGTAGGAGAGTAGTGGTAGGATGTAAGCGTCATCTGAATTTGAAATGAGTTGAAAGGGTTTTGGCAATGAGTGTTTAATCTTTGAACTTATAAGGACATGGAATGTAGGGCAAAAGACGCAAGGCATTGGGTTTGAGGAGATAACTTTGATCACAAAATGAGAATTATAGGCCTAACAAATTCCATAGCAACCCTTGTAATGTGACACAAGTGACCAAACAGTCTTACCACTTTCAATCCAAGACCAATGACGGACCAGTGGACCCTCACTTTAGGGGAATGACCATGCTATGGATATGAGCATGCGGATGTGAAAATTGGGAACCATTCAACACTCTTGTATCCTGTAATGTTGGACACGGGTCACACAAATATCCTAAACTACACTCGACCTCACCGTTTAATGTAGCTTTTTGTCCGTGGTCTCTATGTATCATATATAGGTCTTGGCCACCATCTTACCATACCCGTGTCACAAGGTACACAAAACAATCATGCTATGGTAGTCTCAAGGCACATATGTCCCACGAAGTATAAAATGTGATCAAAATATGAAATTTGTTTGATTAATGGCAATGTAGGGACGAGTTTGATAAAATTATGCTCATTGTGTTTCAGAAGAAATGAATATTGTTTGGACAAATATTTTGGCATTCGAGAGCATTTGTGGACTCACCAGGTAGAAAATTACATGTCATTAAATGTTTCTTACCCTAGTCTTGGAATAGGTATAGAAACAAGGACATACAATCAAATTATGGCCACTAAAATTCAGCATTACAAATATTGACATTACATATCCAATTGTCGAACAATTTAAGCTTGAACAGATGAAATTTCTTCCTCGGATAATGACCGTAGTTGAAACCAAACCTTCTTTTGATATGATTCTATCACTTCTTGAATGATCTAGGTCGAAATCAGCTATACAGACGCAAATTGTCATCTTTGTTGAGCTTGTAAGGTATAACACGTCTTCAAATATGAGTGTGAAACCCCCCTTGATTGATGATCAAATACATGTCCTTTGGACGATTATTCCTTTGCACATATTCGAATTCACGTTCATGATTTTTTATTCTTGGCTATGCGTGGAGGGATAATCGTCTAAAAATACTTTGGCGTAATTGGATGATAAATATATGTTACAAATTCATTTAATTGCAATAACAATGTATTTATCAACTTAACGCTCAAAGAATTGGATGAGTATTTTTTCATTTTTAAAATAGACCGTCGATTTACTTGCACTATGCTAGTTGCTAGTCGATATTTTGTTTAGCCGAAAGTGAGCTAGATAAAATATACTAGTTGCTAGCAAGTGTTGAATGTTCCTCGTAACTTTTGAGTGTGGTCTTGACATAAACTTTGACAGTTGCATATGAATTGTAGTCTTTTAAAGTCAATGGAACAATTGAAGACGAATCGGACCATAAAATCTTAACTGGCGAAGCAGTCATGGAAAGTGGTGTATAGATGCCACGAGGTTGCCAGAACCGACGCATAAGTTCGAAGGTAATCTTAGAGACAAATTATTAGATGTCGAAGAGTTGCCGGATACGTATGATTGACGACATAGGAAAGTATACGTATATGTCCATTCAGAGACTCATACCCCTTGTATAATTGTGCTTAGATTATGACTCTAGATGGATGAAGCAACTAGCTAGCATCCCATTGGCACTAAACTTACCAAGTGCCACGAAAAAGAGGCTTTACGCAGAATAGGATTTGATCAAGAAAAACCTAGAGACTTCTAGCTAGGATGCCAGGGAGTTGCCAACTCTTCGTAAACGCTAGACTCAAAAAGCTTTGGGCGTTTTAACGACCAACAGAGGACTTTGACAATAAACAGAGGAATTGTTTGGTTCGCATGAGAAGAATACGGTAACAATTGACAATTGCTCTAAGAAACTGGACACAAAAACTCAAGGGGAGGAAATGACAGGGAAGGTCTAAAATTTAGCTAAAAAAAAGTTTCGCGACTAACCACATAAAGATCACGTAGCATGCAATTGACAAAAATACGAAAAGCACATAAAAATCACATTATGATGGTACCGTCATATTTTTTAAGTACATTGATTCGAATAGGTATAGGGTGGTCAATTGGAACCCAAACAGAGGACGCTTCTATTAATCTGCGGTCGGAAGCCGTGGCAATAGAAGATCCTCCTGTACTCACCGATAGATGAGTACGGTTTGGGGCGGACGTCGACCATAAAGCACGTCATGAAAGCCGAATGGACCCAACGTGTGTATAGTCTATGCATCCTGGGGTAAAAATTTTGGGTTAAGTCCTTATGCGCCTCCGTACTAACGTGGCATGCAATCTAAAATGTTATAAGAAAAATAAAATATGCAATGCCAATTATGAACTAAACATTTATAATAGATCAATTTTCGAGTTAGCAAAGTCCCCAGCGGAGTTGCCCCTGTGAGATACCGTACCCGGCCTGGGGGTGGACCGATTGGGTCTAGCTATTTTTTATATGGAATTGGAGTCGCCAGCAGGATTTTTTATAGGATCCTACGAACCTAGAATGGGTCCTTTGCAAGGTATGATTCGAGAATGTGTTAGGCACCCAAATCGCCCGTCCGAAGACGGCCTCTACTAATTAATCCAGGATAAATATAAAGTTCATAATCGACTACAGAATCATATAGCAATTAGCAAGCGAGTGCGTACGAGAATGATAATCATACGATAGTAAAAACTAATCATACGTACGTAAACTAATAACATAATTTATTGTATGATTTACAAACCATATGCAACATTATCATATGCTTATTAGTACGGACAATGGCATGCACGTAAATCATTTAGCGAAGATAGCAACACATTGACAACTATACTATCATGCAAAGACGTACGAACAAATCCTAGGATTAAATAAAAAAAATAGATATGTAACTCAAAACCTGTAAAATAAAGTTCATGGGAATAAAAGAGTTTTGAAGACCAGCTTTAGAAAGATTTAAGGCCCTCAGGTGGACATACTTGTGTTGTCGTATGGATCTCGGTTTCGTATACCAACGCGCCCAACCCTTGTCTTCGAGCCTCTTGTGATACTTCGCCCAACGATCTAAGTTCAACCTTCACCGCGGTGACCTCGCTATCGTGGGTGTCTCTACGAATATGTGATGTACGTGTATTGTATAAAGGAAGTTTTTTATGCTCTTGCTCTTAAGTTTGTGAGAACAAGGACTAGGAAAGGGTAAGCTGATAAGTCTTTTGTAGCTAGTATTGTCTTCCCCTTTTCTAAAGAAATGATGGCCATATATATAGGAAATTGTATAGGGTTTTGGAGAGTATAAGCAGCCGACTCATGCTTGGAGGGGAAGCAAAATGGGATCAATCTTATCTTTTAATCAAAGAGTCCATGGAAAACACAATCAAGGTCTCCAGTTGCCAATTAGTTGCCAACTGAATGCTATCTTATCTTTTATCTCACGTATTATCCTTTGATCATCATATTTTATGGGTATATTATCTATTGATAATGATAATGATAAAAAGATTAGGATAACCAAAATGAAAAGCACAAAAAGATAATTCACCTGGGTTGCCAAGTAGTTGCCGAGATGGGCTTAGAAATGTGTTACGCATGACATAGTGCGCGGGCTAATCATTAGGAGATTGGGTTAAGATGATTAAACGGCAAAGCATGTGGAGTTAACGGTCAACGAGCTGAAATGCCAACTAATAACCCAAGCGATCGAAAATGGGCCATTTAAAGCCAAACGGGATAAACATTAAACCTTTACGTACTTAGGTCAAGACCAATGGAATCGAATGCGTTGGTAATCGAAACCTTCTCCGGTGTCCACAATCCATCTCATCATCGGGCTTTATAAAAAAATGGGAAGCCCCCAAGTCGGGTGTCTACAATTTGCAGCTGGGTTCTTCTAGGATTCTTGGGGTATAGTTCAGGAAAATTTCTGCAATGCTATATGGGAATACTTCAAGAACAATAAAATGTCCAAGCAAGCAAACACCACCTTGGTCACAATGATCCCAAAAAAAGCCCCTCTTGTTAGTGTTGCTGATTTCAGACCCATATCATGTTGCTCTATGATTTATAAAACTATAACCAAGATCATTGCTAATAGGCTGCAGGAAGTGATGATAAGCCTGGTAGGAAAAGAACAAGCAGCCTTTGTCAAAAGCAGAAACATTTTTAATAATGTGGCTATATCACAAACCATTGTGAAAGGATACAACCAAAGGAACATCTCTCCAAGGTGAAGTAGATATCAAGACAGCTTTCGACTTAGTAGATTGGAGCTTCATAAGATCTACTTTGGAAGCACTACAGTTCCCTGACAAGTTTGTAACTTGGACTATGAACTGTATCACGAATACTTGGTTCTCACTGAAAATAAATGGCAACTATGAGGATTTTTTCCCTAGTAAATGTGGGATAAGGCAAGGAGACCCTTTGTTCCCTATCTTTTTGTGTTGAGTATGGAGATATCGTCCAGATACCTAAGGGATATGCCAAGCAAGAATCAATTCAGTTTTCACCTCAAATGCTTGAGAATTAATCTTACACATCTAACTTTTCCTGATGATCTGATGGTTTTCATCAGAGGAGATGTGCCTTCTATACAAGCTGTAGTGAATTGCTTAAGTCTGTTTGGAAATATCTCAGGTTTGGAGGCAAATCAAACAAAAACAGATGTTTATTTTGGTGGAGTAAGAGAGGAAGTTAAGTAACAAATGCTCCTTATCCTTGGATTTACTGAAGGGTTTTTCCATTCAGGTATTTAGGGATTCCATTGCATTCTGCTTGACTGAAAAAGGAGATGTACAATACTCTGATGAGCAAATCAAGCACTCTGTACAACACTGGACCTCTGTTATGCTCTCTTATGCAGGGAAGGTGCAACTTATAAATTTTGTGGTCTTTGGGCTTGAGGATTTTTGGTGTGCCAGTTTTTTGTTGCCAAAGGGAATTATAAAACAAATCCTAAGATTATGCAAGGATTTTTTATGGAACATTGAAACAGGACAAAGGAAATTGGTGTATAAGAGTTGGGTTGGAATCTATACTTCAAAGAAAGAGGGAGGGCTGAATATTAAGGAGGTGTTGGCTTGGAATAAAACCATGCTAGCTAAGTGGATCTGGCAGCTGAATACTGATAATAATGGAGCTTGAAACTGCTGGATCAAAGCCTATAAGTTGAATGTCAAGAACATATGGCAGGTTGAGAGGAAAACAGGAGATTCCGAAAACTAGAAAGGAATATTAACAATAAGGGATGAAATCCTCTTTAGGGCTACCAATGCTGATGCTGCTACATAAATGGTAAAAGGATGGCCGAAGAATGGAAGATACAATACTTGTAATAGCCCGATCCACCGTCCGTCGCAACACAACGCAATAAGATGGGAAGTCACCCTTTAGGCCCGAATATCCTCTCGTGGGCTCTAAAAGGTGAAGGCCTTGTTGTTAGTATGATGGTAGAAATCTATTATAAACTGATCATATGAGCCTTAGTTTCCCAATGTGGGACAAACCAACTCCATAATCCACTTTCCATATTCCGTAGTGTTACAATACTACTGCAACCTATCAATATTAAAGCACCATCAGGAGAATAAATGGCATAAGGTAGTATGGAAGACAATTAACTTGCCAAAGCATAGCTTTATCGTTGCACTAGCCATTCAAAAGGCTCTGGCTACAGTTGATAACATATGTGCAAGAGGTATGATCATGGTCAACCGTTGTTGCTTGTGCAAAAAACAACCTGAAAGCCACGAGCACCTATTCTTTGAGTGCTATTTTGCTACAAAATTAAAGTGTGGGGAGAAATTCTGAAGTGGTTAAATATAGGGAGGAAGCAAAAAAAAAAACCAAGTGAATGAAGTCAAGTGGCTGAATCAAAGAAATCCCAAGAGACACTGGAGGCATCAATGGATGGTTTGTAGCTTGATTACTACGGTTTATCTATTGTGGCAAGAAAAGAACTCCAGGCTGTTCGGAGACATGGAGCACAAGGAAGATTGGATCATTAGGTACATTAAATATATTGCTAGTATAAGGGTCTATGCTTGGATCAAGAGATGCAATAATGAAGAAGTTGTTAATAGCTTAAATTCTTAGGAGGTTTTAGTTTGTAGTTGTTTTTCCCCTAGTGACGCTATTTCGTAAGGTTCTCACCCCCTTTTTTATTCCCTACAATGGATGAATAAAAAGAAAAATATTAAAAAAAAAAAAAATTGATTAAAATATATGGCATATTTTCGATTAATATCTTTAAATTGGAAAATTATATTTTTTTTAATTCTTTTAGAATATTCTTAAGAATATAATATAAGAAAATTCTGATTTTTTAAATTTTATTTTATTCTTAAAAAAATTAATTAAGGAAATTTTTTCCCCTAAATTATATTTCTTGGTTGTAGTTTTCGACAATTTTCATTTATGTCATTATGCAACTAATTTATTATTTTAGGATTGAAATCAAATTTTATTTTGATCTTTCCTAAAATTTGATTAAAAGATTTGATACCATTTAAAAAAGGCGTGTGGAGATCGCAATTGTGAATAAAATTGTGTGTGCTATTTCAAGAAGTTTTCATTTGACATCAGCAATTGCGTGACATCCTAGATGGACATGCTTATGAGCTCTTAAATGCACCGCTATTAATAAATAAATAAATATATATATATATATATATATATATATATATATATATATATATATATATATATATATATATTATATTATATGCACACTAAATGGTTAATCAAAGTTCCAAAACATTGTATGAAATAATTTTTGCTAAAATTCTTATCAAACTTGCTATATAATTTTTTGCAAATTTGATTGACCGATTGGTATGTAATTCTCCTCAATACAGGGGAATTATGGGTAATGAGGTGTTCAAACTTAGATGAAGGGTGTATACCGTTATACGCACTACAGTGTCATACAACGATTTTGGAAGTATAATGTCAAATGTCAAGTTTTGTGCTATGAAAACTTACAATCTTCTTCACGAGCTTCATTCTAGTTTGGATATACTCAATTCATTTCTTTTGGTTGTGCATGCTTCTTTTAAATTTTCACACATTCAACGCAAAATTGAACAAAAAAAAGAAGACAAATTCTTGTGTGAGACAGGGCCCAATAACACACAAGTTCATTAATAACAAATGTTTTATTTATTTTTTATTTATTTTTGTTATACAAAAAAAATCCCCAAGCTTCATACCTCCTCCAACACGTACCGAAAAATAACCTCTCTTCTCAACTGCATTCTCACAAATCATGTTAGCCATTAATTCTCTCCACTTCATCTTCTATTTCAATTAAACATCAGTTGGTATTGTTAAAATTTCGCAAGTCTATATGGGATTCGAACCCATATTCGTCGTCCAATTGGACGATGCTCTACCGATTGAGCTAATAGACTTCGGAGAAAAATGAGAGACATCACTATACCAATAGTTTTTAACTTAAAATCTTGTCTTTAAAACTTTAAAACAATAGTTCATAAATCATTTTAAAAGACGTTGCTACAATTCTAAAAAAACAAAACATTGAGTTTCCAACATGAAACACCAAGTATTCAACTTAAATGCATCATTAACCACACTAAATCAATTAAAAACGTGAGTTTTCAACTTCAAACCTCTAATTTTCAACTTAAAACCTCAAATTTTCAACTTTAAACCTCAAATTCACATAAAGAACATTTAATCCCCTAATAACATTAGGTACAATTCCAACAATTCAAGTTTTCAAATGAAATTCCAAATTACAAATAATACCAATGATAATAGAGATCATGTTGGTGAATCTCAATCGGATGTTTACAACCTATATTCGACGTTTAAATCACAATTTATAAAACCCTAAATCACATATTAAGAGGTTTGATTGGGAGTTTGGAGAAACATCAACAAAATCAGTTGATTAACGTACCTTTTCCCCTTGATTAAATGTACCTTTTTTTGTTGATTTCATCTTTAATTCTCTTCTTCATCCTTTATGAGTCGCAGTTTCACTCTATTCGCACTCTACGTCTTTGATAACTGAAAGTCTGGAATACGTACGTTTTTTTTTTTTTTTTTCTTCTCCTAATAAATGACGTTTTCTAGGTTTCTTTATTTATTTAATTTGTAGATGGGCTGCTTTGTTTTTGGGCCCGTCTCACCTGTGAGATGGTCTCACAGGATACCTACTGTAAAAAGAAACAGATAGTTTGGAGTAGTTTACTTTGAGGTAGTTTATGCCCAAGAATCAGGGATGTTTGGTTCATCATTTTTGGGAAAATTGGACATTCTCCCACTCCGTTTTCTTTATGTTTGCATTTTTTTTACTCCCTTTCCAAACCCTCAAAATGTTACCTCCCACAAACCTAAGGTAACAATATTGATTCCTCGCCCTAATCATTCTCTCTCTCCCCCCCACACCCCACCTTCATCGCACCACCACTTGCTACCATCGGAGACAAACACGCTGCCACAATCTTGCTAGATATATCACCTAGTAGCTGCCCTTGCGCCCGCAACATTACTAGCGATGTCGCCTGCCTCCTTTGCCTCCTTTACTAATGCACCGCCCTCTGTTTCTTATATCTCTCTTCCCTATATTTTCCTCACTTCTCTCTTCCTCCTTGCACACCTCCTATTCCACACCCCCAGGCCCCACTGCTCACATTTTCAAAAGCTCCATCTCCTTCCCCGCTGCATTTTCCACCACAAAATTAAAAAAACAAAACTAAATTCCTAGATCCACAATTTTTGGAGTAATACTAAGAAAAAAACCCAATTATATAGGCATGTTAGTTATATAATTTAGGTTGTAGTGGTTGTTATTGCAAAAGTCGGACGATGGTAATCAACTACCATGACTGGTGGTAGACTCTCCCTAAAAGGGAAGAGAGAAAAGATCGGGGGTATATGGATAACTTTAATTATATAAATTTATAATTTTACCCTTACTTATTGAATAACTCTATTCCAATACTTGACCAAACAAACTTAACAAAGAATAAAACTTGCTTCATTCCTTCTCCATTGCCATTCAATTTTCGGGAACACCTGGATATAAATTGATATAAACTGTTATAAAGAGGGAGGAGATAAGTTAGAGGTTGGTTAGTTATAGCATTGGGAAAAAAACGAAAAAATATTTAGGCGAGACTTGACCAGATTGATTCTCTTCACCTCTTCATGAAAGCACCCAAACTTGATTCTACCACAAAAACTGGGGGTTCCCGAAGTACCCAAGTTGTTTCAACCACAAAGAGGTGTTACATACCTCCGTGACCACAAAACATCGAGCAGTCCACGTCCAGTTGCACAAATGTTTGAATCATTCAGCCATTATACAGAGCAAAGTCTGAAACTCAAAAGTGACTAGTGCATAACTACATCTGAATCAATAGGTATTAACATCTATGTTCCCAAGGCCCCAAGAATGAACGGATAGAGAAGTAACACCAATCTCATCTTACAATTCTTATCACAAGCTATGTCTTGACAAATAAATATATCGTGGAAATCACCTAAGACGAGCTATCTACTAGTGTAACCTATTACAAAATTACAAACCCGCAAGATTGGGGGATAAGAGAGCAACTTTCAGTCAATACGACCTGTTCATAAACATCACAGCTCCTAACTCGTATTCCTAGACATTTTACACAAAATAATTACTACGAAACAGAGGAGATTGTGTATAGCAAGAACCCCTAACACAAAAGGGTTTGATCCAAGATTAAAGACAACACATCAAAAAGGCTTCACTTCAACCTGCAATCCAAAAGATAAAATGACATAAGAGAGAAATTAAAAAAGCTATACTCGAATTTTCACATAACAAGAAACCCGAGGAATTGCTAGGGGATAGTCACCTTAAAATTTTCAGGTAGAATATGGAAAGAAATAATCAAGACGTAACAAGACAAAATACTTCAGACAATGGTGGTGCCTCAAGAATTATTGTCGACCTACCTATACATTATTATGAAGTCCTTGTAGAGACAAATTACAACTTTACAAATATATTCATATACTGAACCATAAGGCCACATGTTCAACCATTTATATTATTAGTTTTTATCACAAGAACATGCTTATGAAATCCCAGGATTCAAATACATTGCTCAACACTTGGAATGACTAACAGAGTAACAGTGTGTTTGGATACACACATTGATGAAAAGAGGAGAGAAGGGGAACGAAAAAATGATGTTCTGTTTCCCCTCCAAATCTTTCCAACAATGGAGAGATGGAAGTTATCCAACGAATCCTCCACCTCCCTCCATTTCCCTCCTCCAAACCTCGATCCAAACAAGTCCCTCTTTGTTCCCTCCCTTTCCTTCTCAAATCCCACGATCATAACACGCTCTAAGTACTCTTAAGCTCCATCCTTCGTAGGAATGGGGCATTCTTTCTCTGACACAAACGTGAGGTGAGGTTGCGAACTCTCCCATCTAATACTATACTCCCTACGTCTCCCTTTAAACACCACAGTTTCTTTTTCGGGGTGTCTTTCTTTAAACACCTCATTTCAAAACTTTACAAATGGGGTAAGTTTTCACCACACACCAACCTTCCACTATCTCCAAAAACAATAAACAAACCACCCATTATCTCCAAAAATAATAAACAAACCACCCATTATCTCCAACAATAATAAACAAACCACCCACTATCTTCAACAATTATAAATAAACCACCCTTTATCTCCAACAATAATAAACAAACCACACCACCTTAATCCACGTGAAAGAGGACCGGGGTGTTTAAAGGGGGGCAGAGGGAGTATATTTAAAACCTGAAACCAAGTCTTTCCTAGGAGGACATTTGGCACCTATTAATTGGATAGCACAATGAAATTATATATTATGGTAATTATTAGGTAAATTATGGAAAACACTACTCCCTCCGTCCCATCTCAAACGCCTCATATTCCATTTTGGGACGTCGCACCTCAAACACCCCATCTATTTTGGGACATATTTCTCTCTCCTACTTTTATTGAATTATCACATCATCTCTCACATTATCTCTCCTACTTTTATTAATCCTCACATTCTCTCTCCTCCTTTTTCCTAATACTACCCCACTCAACTTACTATATCAATTTTTCTTATTCCACTACAAATATCGGCCGGGGCGTTTGAGCTGGGACGGAGGGAGTATAATTAATGGAATAAGTTAGCTAATTATGGTAAAGTATGGTCCCACATTCTAAAACAAATCTAGGTCTTGATAGGTTCCCATCACTTGAATGATACTACACAGTTCAAGTTAGACCCCCTCCAAAATGGAGAATACTTTGGGCGAATTTGCTCTCTTTGTTTTTTGTTCCAGTCTGCTAAAACAAAACCGTGACAGACTAGGGAGGCAATCATGCAACCAGTCTTCAGGGCGTTCTTAGTAGCAACAGAGCGAGAGGTTTTAAATTAAGTACGTTTGATTTTTTTTTTTTTTTTTTTTTGCCCTCGAAGGCTCCAACCATTTAAAAAGACAACCTGGTTATTCCAAAATGTTGATTAGCCGATAGTACATTTCCAGTTTTCTCAGCACCTCTGAATTGTAACAGCAGTCCGGGGTAACAAAAACGGTAAGTTGCTTCATTTAAAGGTGTGCAGCTCCATATGCTTAATGGTTTAGTGATGACACGTCAGACTTAAAAATGGAGAATAAGACATGACCAGTAGTACATAGGGATGCAAGAGAACTGGACCCAGATCA
The DNA here is from genome assembly GCA_963680865.1 of Spergularia marina. Taxonomy (NCBI): domain Eukaryota; kingdom Viridiplantae; phylum Streptophyta; class Magnoliopsida; order Caryophyllales; family Caryophyllaceae; genus Spergularia; species Spergularia marina. Next base: position 15,130,098 of record OY804554.1, read on the forward strand.
CCAGGAAACAAAAGATTCCACACAGACAACAGCAAACAGGTGATATAGGATACTTAAAGAAGATTATGCCAGAACAAAGTACCTCAGCCACCTAGGAAAGCCAAAGAGAATTTGTTAACACAAATCTCTATTTCTCCGAGTGTCCCCGTTTACCCTTGCGACGTGCATGATGTCCATGGGAAGTACGAGCAGTATTCTTTGACTTGTTGCTGTACAATCGAGTTTTTATTGAGGAGACCAATCAAGTAAAGATTAGGAAATAAATTCAGATATATCAACCTTAGCTAGAAAAAAAAGACATAGTTACATGTTCACAACTCTATAGAAAAATCAACTAAAAGAAAACCGAAGCTTACCAGAACACTGCCGAACAAATTCTAGACAGAAGTATGACTGGAAGGGCCAAAAGGGCAGAGGCCTGAAATGAAAGAACCACAACAGCTCAAACTTCAATAACTAATAATTTGACTAAAACCTCAGAAACAACAAAGATTAAATTGGAACTTACCAAAAACCAAACCAACTCCTTCGTCGCTAGAGCTTTAGTAACCTCGTGTTGCTTCAGCTTTTCATGAACTGCAGCTTGGACCTATCCACGATGTGAGAAAATCATAAGCGGGAGCCCCTCTTTATCAAAAACAATAAGCGGGACATTATGAAGTGATCAATAAGTTTGGCCAGAAGGCCAAAACAATGTATACTAGGGTACAGCACAAGGCATCAAGATCTTGAAGATCTTCATATGTACACCCTTTCCAATACAATCGACCAATGACTGAAAAATTATACAGAAATATGTTCTCTAGATTAGGTAGAATGTGGTCTGAGAAGGAATCAAGCATGAACTAGCATACAAGGACTAGAGGTCTTTAGCAATCATTCGTAAGAATGAACTAAAAAAGAACCCCCAGTTCCACTATACAAAGTGACAAATGCATCTTCTCATCACACATACACAAAAGACCATGACCCTAGCGCACACACAAGAAATTCGCAAGAATAATACTATGACACTTGTCAACATTTAAATTGCTCCTGAAAGGAAAGATCCAAACAGAAATTCAGCGACCCCTTCATGATAAAATAGGGAATTTCAGAAAAATTATGACATCTATTCACAACTAACACTCAGGGTAAAAACAAGATTTGAGATTCCCCAGAAGTAGGGCAGCCACCTTGCCCGATTAAAGTCCTCCGAACCTCCCCCCCCTCCCCAGCCATCCCAATCAGAAAAAAAAAATAAAAAATCACCTACAGACAAGCCCAGGAAACTTATTACCAGAGTTGGGAACTCCCGGAAAAGAATGGTTCTACAACAAGTCCACCAAGGTCCTTCTAGATAGACCCAGGTTAGGTGCCCCCGGGGGATCAGGCTGCTTATGCATTCCCTACTCGATAAAGGGAAGGTGGCAAGACCCTTGCAGAGTTTCCCAAGAGCAGTTCCTCATAAAAAGCCGTATCTTGAGGCGCAAACGAATGTTTTCATCATCCTTGTTGGGAGCCCCCAAAGAATGATGATAAAGTTGATTAAAAAAAGGTAAAAAACAAATCCTATCCCTTTTGGGCTGCGTTAGTGAAGTCCTTAGAGCAGCCTCAAAAAGATGTATTGCCTAATGAATGTAACAGCCAGAAACAAAACTAAAGAACAATTTGGACTACAAACCTGGTTATGATACATAGTCGCCGATTCAAGAAATTTGCCATAAACATGCACTGCCTTCTTTGTGTAGGGCTTCAACACAGTCCTTGCTTTCTCAACATGGGGCTTTGCCACAGTAGCAACCTGATCAATATATGGTTTACTAGCTTTCTTGACTTCCTGTTATCGCGGAAATGAACTTGTCATAAGCACACCAAAATATTCTTTGCATAAATAAAAGAAAAAAGAAAAGAAAAAGGGCCTCTGAATACCTGGTAGTAAGGATCTGCCAACTCCTGTACTTTGATGATATGGGGTTTAACAGCAGTCTTAGATGCTTCAAATGCCTCTCCAGTCTTAGCTGTCAGCAATTTAACACGGGGTTCAACATATACTGTCACCATCACCCATTGCTCCTTCATAGCTGGGACTAGTTTCTTCACAACACAAGCCAGGATATCAGAGCGTCAGCTAAGTTCAGTGAATGGAAAAAGAACAACTAAAACTCTATAGAAACATTAAACATTTATGATGCAAGGATCTCAGCTCCTATGCACCGTCTAACCATACTAACCAACCACATCAAAAATATGAGAGCATGGACAACATAGAAAGCAAATGGCTTGCATGAATACGCATATGCACTTACAGTTTTAATTGTTTCAATGTGAGGTTCAGCCCATTTTTCAGCTTGACCCTTCTTCTCCACAGTCTGGCACAAGGAGTTGCAAACAGTTAATAGTTGAGTAACATGAGAAACAATTAGAGCTATGCTAAATAACTAAGACTAACCAAAATCTCTTTCCAGCATCCAACTGTTGCTTTATAGAAACATGAATAGAATGAATAATAACTGCACAACTATGACAGGATGTTACTACCTTCTGAATCAAAATCTCCATAGCAGGTTTTCCATGGACATTCCACTCAGCTTCAATGAATGACTGCAACAGGGAAAGGTCAGGCGATCCATAACATAGCGTTGACAGGTGAGAAGGAAAGAAGAGGAATAAGAATGTCATTTACCCATGAACGAATGACGTGGTCCAGCAACCACGGTGGAAGCCATGAACCATGCACCTAAACCATAAAAGCCATATAAGGTCATCTATGACAGTAAGTTAAGAATAAAACATATAAGAAATGTGAAATACACAGCAAAATATTGCACCGGAACACATTTATATTGAAAAATAATGGAGTACATTGTCCATTCGGGAAACAAGGCACACAACATAAGCATAATCATATCCACAAGACATGCAAGTTAGGCTCCAGCTACACATCAATTTTAAAAAAAGACGAGTTCATAACTTAACAAGACTTCGCCTTCAGAAATCCATAGATCCTCCCCTCACAAATGGACTCCACCCAAATGCGAATAGTACCATCCTCCAAACATCAACGCCCCAAGCCTTTTTCACTTCTCCTTTCCTAGCCACATGCACTTCGACCGAGAAAATACACCAGAAAGCACAAGAAAGTCTTCCAGGCATAAAGGATCAAGGACAAAGACAGGTCACAAAGAGGATAAATTTCAAATAATAAGAAGAAACAATCTACCACCTACTCACTACCCACTACTTATTTAACAGATGCATTTGCAACAATGTAAAAATATTAAACAGAGGACAGGGTATTAAATAAAAAATACCACAATCCCATGGGCTTTCCTAATGAAATATGAACTTCAAAAGAGCCAAGTTCCTAGTTATTTTGGTACTTTTAAGAGGAAACATTAAAGAGTTGTTAACTTCACAGAAGATTCTGGAAGTAGCAGCAACAATAAGGATCAGTTTGGACAAGCTTCCTGGAAAGAATTTCTCCTCCCTCAAAGTAGAAATAGCTTGTGGAGGAATAATGTGGTGTACAGTTTTACGAAACCAAAAATAGAAATGTAGTGTTTGGAGATTTCCAGGAAAAAAAAAAAAAAAAAAAAAAAAAAAAAAAACTCATCTTTGCACAAACAAGAATGGGTAGAAAAATGAACAGGGATGAGAGAAAAAGATAAAGAACAGGATTGATTAAAGTTTTTAGATCTAAATATGTAGGGCAATGAGAGATAAGAGATAATGGTCAGGATTTTTAATTTGAAGGACGACTCTTTGAGAAGCTTTATTTTGGAGCTTCTCCGTCTGAAGGGTTTGGGAACTGTTTTGGGCTCCCCAAGTTTAACTGTTAACCCCGTTTGGCCTAGTGTCTGCTTCTCACACTGAGGTTGCTGCAAGGGCTCAGACAAACTGGCTCTCAATAGAATTCAAAAGGAGAGTAAAGAAATCGTATCATCCATACAGACAAACAAGGATATTTGATGAAGTGGGGACAAGAACTTGAAAGATTTATGGCAAACATTGGAACAGGGAACAAACGTCAGACCTATAAATCCCACTTGGACTAGAAGGGTTACAAAATAACAGACACGCACAATCCCCTACAGAAATCTCCCAACCAAATGCTACTAAAGCAGAGAACTCAAAAAGATTCAGCCACGGAAAATCTCAGAAACAAATCTTCTCCAATTGTTAAATTCTTCTCAAATGCAGATCACATAAGGAGCCATCCCTCCACTTCTACATAAAGTCTGTCAGATTAGCTCCTTCAATTGAATAAAGCCATACGGCTAGGTTCGCACAGGTCAGCTGCTGCAGAACATATCCTAGTAATTTGACAATTACCACATGCATAGTAGCAATAAGAATGTCAACCATTCAATTCCAATTTCTAATCTCCAATATAATCAGCTCAAAGAATGCCATGACAAAATCACAAGAGATTTAGAAAAAATGCAGGTAGAAGCTGCTAAGTGCTAAGTTGAAAGAAATCACCGGAATCTGAACCAAGTTCAGAAGGGAACTCTTCAGTGCCTTTTATCCTAATGAAAGTGACTCTGGATATCAGGACTCCCTACATAAATTTGTAGTATAACGTTTACACTTGTCCACGGGAATTGACGATAATTTAGATAAGCTTTTTTAACACTGATTGGGACCCTTAAAACTCCTTCCTGTAAATTGATTGATTCTTGAAATCTTTCTTTTTTGGATAAGTTAGAACACCAAGGGGGTGACTTCTATATACAAAAAGACATCTAAGGAGGTGACGCCCATATTTAAAAGAGAGCTAATTAAGCTCTAAGAGTAAAAAGCAAATTGGTGTGTGCACGCAACACCATAAGAAATGAGGTAATTTCTTTCTTACTAAGTACACCACCAAATCTTACAATAATACTGCCTCGATCATCAAATTCTTCATGTGAAAAAGTTTAACCCAATCTGCATCCTTCTTTAAAAATACACGCCTCAAAGGCTTCCGCCATAAGGCGTGGTGGGTTAAGATATACGCAAGCCTTTCCCCTAAGCTGAAAACATATAGAGGTTGCTTACGCCCAAAATTAAATTTGCTTTGAGAACCGAGAGGCTCCAACCTTCATTGACAAAGAAAAAAAGCGCATCCTTATCTTCTTCATGTAGATTGCTTGCTGCAACTACACCAGAAATTTTAAGTTAATCGCATAGCCCTTTAAAGTTCCCATTTCATACTCAAAACAACACCATCATTTGTTTAGGTTAAGAAAGTGGGCCTGAGGCGAAGTGGTGGCACCTCAACCTTGGTGAGGTGACACAAGTTCCAGAAAGACACGCGAAGGCACACGACTCTGCAGTTTCCACATACTTACATATTAGCCTTCGTCGAATAGAGGGGTAATCTTTTGCAAAATATTGTATTGAAAAATAGAATTATGTTTGCTAAAAGAGCGTGCCTCGTTTCATGAGGTGCGCGCCATGCACCTTGTTGCCATAGGCCTTCATCACCTCGGTGCGCCTCATGACTTTAGAGACGTTTCTTTTCTACTAAAGATGAAACTAACATACTCCCTTTATTTTATTTGGTTCATTACCTATTCTGAATTTGGCAATTTCTTCGATTTCTTTACGTTTCCCTTGTTCGATAAGTTTTTGATGCGAAAGTCACCACCAATATCCTTACTCATTCGACCTTCACCCTTCCCTAACTCCTCCGTATAACTTAGTCTAGTCACCCTCACAACCACCACCGACCACCATCCACCCTACTATAGCCGTGGACGATCACCTCGCTAGACCACTACCGGCCTTGCCGGACTACCACCGTCGATCTCGTCCAACCACCAACAATTCACGCACACCAAACCAACCCCACAAACAAACACCCCCAAAAGCATTCCCCCCTACATCTACTACTCCGTCTCCAATCTGACCTCAAATTAAACAAAAGAGATACAAGAGAGGAGAGAGAATGTAACAACAAGGGCTTTTAGGCAAGAAACAAAGACCACATGCCAAGAGAGAGAGAGAGAGAGAGACGGCAGCAGAGAAAAAAACATGGAGATAAACCATTGATCAATGGCAGTTGGTCTATGGTGTTTAGTGGAGGCTCTCGGTGGATAAGTGGTGGTTCGGGTGTAAAATGGGAAGGGGTAAAGTGAGCAACTCTCTTTATTTCTTGGTATTTGTTAAAAGATCAAATGCAAAGAACCAAACAAAATGGAGGGGGTAGAACAATATTGATGGTAGGAAAAATCGAATTTTTGATCTTAGGGATTATATGGGACCGGAAGAAACGAGGCTCATTTTCAGGAAGAAAGACAGATTTTGAAAGTTGGAAAAGTTCAGCAAGACCGCAGAAAGTTAGGAACATGAGTCATGATACATTGGTAACAGAGGACTTATGATGATTAAAAAAGGTGCAAGACGCCATATATAAGTATACAGACACAATATGAAAGTCCTAAATATCCCCAACTTACTAGGGACATACATCACCATCTATCATCACGAAAGAGAAAAACCCCACAAATCACACTCGTATATATACAGGCATAAAATGGACACCATGTTATTGTCGCATCCATGTCATTGCGATGTGACAAATACTATATGGTTCACCGCAATTTATTATAACTATGGGTCAGCTCTTAGTTTAAAAAAGCGTGAGGCGCTCCGAGGCGAAGAGGGCCCGAGGCGACGAGGCGTGAGGCAACTGAAAAAAGTGAGCGCCTCATGGAAGCGAGGCGTTCTTTTTTTGTTTTTAAAAAATTTCTAAAAGTACTACAACTAGAAGTCTCCCAATTTGATGGTGGGCTGATGGACTGATCTGGCCAAAATGAAAAACTTGAAAAAGTAGGATATAGAAAACATCAAAATAACGTGAAAGCCTTGTCAAGTCTGTAATTAAACCTTGGAAATTGCTTAGGTTTAAGGAAAACTTATTTTAGTAAAAGAGAAGTCAAAGAAAGCAATTGAAATTTATTATGGAGTAAAAAATAGTGGACCAAGATCTTTTTATCAGCCCAAACCGAGGAAATCTAGCTCATGTTGTGTTAGTGGGTTTAGCCATTTGATCAGCAGTGTATTAGAGTAGCCATTGATAAACCGAAAGGATGGTAATTGTCCAGAAACAAAGAAAATAAAAAACATTTAAAGGTGAAACCAAAGAGCCCCATCGGCAACAATCATATATGATTGTTCTCAACTATAGCACCAGTATTCAGTTAGCAAATTACATTCATGTGGAAAGCCCAATAAAGAAAAGAGTACAGGATTGGTCTTTGTGACCTTCACCAAAAGAAAAAGAAGGGAATCAATAACAAAGTAAGTCCATCTTGCTTGAAAAGGATCCCCAAATACCAAACGAAATAAATCCTTAAGAGGTTTATATCTTTAGAGACAAAGATTAGTACAGACAGGGGGAATGAGATCAAGGACCTCAAACAAAAAAGAGCGAATTTTGGTAGTTTAGGAGTAGCGAGTTCATATATTTCTAAGTAGGATATTATAATGATCAAATGAGGACATCGAGGGGGTGGCGTGCAACTAAATGATACCATGGACCTCAAACAACACTAATCAAGAAAGAATGAGCCACAAGCACCAACAGTAGACAATGAACATCATTGACATGGAGAAATCCAGTCAAATTTGAACACCCACAACTAAACATGCACCAAAATAATATGATCCCCAAATTTTAAGGTCTAGACGTTGGAGCAATCTTACCTCCATTAATTCCCTACTCCTTGAGGTTGCCTCTAGCTTGGCTTTCATCATCTCTTCCTGAATGGCATAAGATTATCAAAATATTAAACCAACACCATGCTAAGAAGATTTCTTAACCAGTGTAACTGGCAAACACACACAGATACATACCTCTGCCACTTTAAGAGCTCGCTCAGTTTTGTGAATTCTACTCTTCTGTTCATCAGTGATCTTCTGAAGCTGTATGATTGAAAACAAAAAAAGTTTTTAAGTGAAAGAACAGTCAACTATTCACTGCTTGATATCAGCAGATTACATATTACAATCAAAATGCACATTGATTGTAAATTAGTCACTTAAATAACAGTTGAAAAAAACAACAATTGTTCCATGATGAGCATTCAGTCGAATCTGTACTCAGAACCTCTCCACCTACTATGGCTTCATATGTTCGCATAAGCGGGACAACAACAATAGCAATAAATAATCCACACACCAGTTAATGTCAAATTAGATAAACACAACTGTTCTTCAGAATCAATAATACCAGTAGTTAGTCATTCTCTACAGGCCCTTTATGCTAAGCTTTTCTAGTATAAACATATACGTCGCTCTACATTTCCCTCTCTCCCTATCTAACATAATTATGAAGAACATCAAACATCGAAGTTGCAGAAAAGATCCGCACATTACCACGCTGTCAAAATAAATGGTATTGCAAATTTGTAATTACAGTTCATTATATACCTCATCTTGTTTTGAACTCAATTTCTCGATTTTTTTCTCAGATTCTTTAGCTCGAACCTCCAAAGCCTCCTTTTCCTTGTTCTGCCCCTCAATTTCCTTCTTCAATTTATCAACCTACAAATAGCAAAAATGCACATACAATAAGAACACAATTTGACCAAGTGTTCAACAGCAATTCACCCTCTGCAAGAAAAACAGACCTGCTTCTGCAATTCAGCGGCCCGGGCATGTGCCTTCCCAACTCGCTCCTCAGCATCTGATGTTCCCTTTTTCTGTCATGCACACAAAGAAACCATTAGTCAACTCAACTGCTCAAAGCAAGCACACATGGCTTCTAGAAATGATCAACTGAAGTTGCTATTACAAGAGAGAGAGAAAAAAAAAAGAAAAAAAAAACAAGGTTCTATTTCTTCATACAGCGATGAATGGCAGTATAAACACAGCTTAATGAAAAAGATCAATGGACAGCAAATCAAACCTGTGCAGATTCTATCTCGCTGTGCAATGAGGCAACAGTATCCGACTTCTCTTGAATGATATTCTCTAACTGCGCAATTTTCGCATCCCTTGTTTTCAAATTTTTATTACTCTCATCAAGGCGAGTTTCTACACCATGCAAAAGAATTATAGTAACTACAATACCGAGGGCCATCATAAGATTGCTACACATAAAAAATTGTATTTTGGCAATGATTAACACAACATTTCAATACATTTCGAATATTTCACCAATTGAACATCATAACTTAGGCACAAGATCATCTAAAACACAAAAATCTCAGGAGAGATCATCTCTACAAAAACAGTGCACCGCAAACTGAACCCACCTAAGTCAAAAGCGAGCGTAATTCGCCTATTCAATAAAAAAACACGATAATTCGACAATCGAACTAGAGAATTTAATCATCAACTCACGCCATCGACATAACAGTAGCTCAAAAATTATATCAAGTAACAATCAATTCTCAAAATCAAGCTTCAAATCTTAAAATAGTAACATATTCCCCAAATTAATACGATAATCAACAAAATAATAAAAAACCCTAGCCACACAAAATCAACACATTTCACAGCAATAAAATTTGCTGCTACATAACATAATATAATCAACCAAATGTATCAACACTAAATCAAAATATCGAGCAAAAACAGTAAAAATTGCCCCAAAACGCATGATATAGGAGAGAGAAAAAGACCTAAAAGTTGGATCTTAGACTTGAGTTGGTCGAATTCGATCTTAAGCGCGGAAGAATCATCGGTAACTTCCGATCGAGCTTCATCGAGAAGCTGCGAGTGCTCAGCTTCTGCTAAAACACCACTGAGAAACAGCGAAAGTAAGAGGAGAATGGAGAGAAAGGAAGAGGAGAGCTTGTAATTCGCCATTGAAGAGAGAGAGGAAGAAGAGGAGAAAAGAATGAGAAAGATGGGTGGGAGCTTCGAAACTCCCGAAGAAGAATAGACGTGGTTGTTTGTGAGAGTGATACGACTACCACGACACTAGTCCTTATTATGCTACGCCTATTATTTATATCTTTTCCTATTTTTTATGGGACACTACAAACTAACTTGTTGAACTAGTTTGTATGACCGGGCTATATAACTATACTAGATTTAAGCCCGTGCGTTGCACGGTTTAAATATTATATTAGTTTTAATGATTTTTATCATTATAACCAACTATACTATCATTTCAGTTAAAATAATCCATACCAATTATTGTGATGTCGCTTACATGTATTTTTAAAATTTGATCAATTCAAAAAAAAAAAATATACAAATTTGTCTACACTGTCCATTTTTAAATTATACAACAACATTTATTATATACTCTTAAAAAAAACCCTTCTTTTAATAAAAACTGTGTTTCCATAATATAGCTCTATGTAAAAGTTTAACGAAAATGAAAATCTATGTGTGAATTGTTAATAATATTTTTTGTTCTTTCACCGTACACTAAAATCTCTATATTCTTCAAAAATTCTTTGTGTAAATTGTTAATAATTAAATTTATTCTCTCATTTTTTGCTCTTTTACCACCCACTAAACTCTTTAAGTATTTTTCAAATGATGGACTCTCTCTATTGCTCTTTCAACATACACTAAATTCTCAAACGATGGACTCTCTATTGCTCTTTCACTGTACACTAAACTCTTTGAGTATTTCTCAAATGGACTCTCTCTATACTCTTCAAAAATCTCTCTTTTTATATCGGAAACATGTGTAAATGGATGTCAAATTGAGATACATTTCGAAACAAATCTCATTAAGCATATAAAGTCGATTGTAATCATTAAGCATTGCTTATCGGAAAATGTATAAATGGATCTCAAATTGAAATTCATATCAAATCAAATAAAATGATATATGTTTCAAAAGTTTCTGATACGCTAACCAATTGTATGATCAATCATACCGTGTTTCTATAATATAGTGTGAATGGTTAATAATTAACTGTGTAATTTATCCTCTCATTTTGCTATTTCGCCATACACTAAACTCTTTGTTCTTTCACCATACATTAAACTCTTTGAGTAGTTCTTAAATGATTGACTCTTCTTTTTTGCTCTTTCACCATACACTAAACTTTTTGAGTATTTCTCAAATGATGGACTCTCTTTATGCTTTTCAAAAATCCCTCTTTTATATAAAAAAAATGAACAGATATTTAAATTTCATTTCAAATCTTTCACGAGTGCGTTGCACAGTACACATATTATATTGTGTATGATAATTCTTAATATACAAAAGTTCCACATTGAACATGTTTCTTCGATAGTCAGATGTAGTGTTTATATTTTGTTTGTTGAGTTTAGTTTAGGAATAGCCACTATCATTTTTGCAATTTTCGCTAGATGACTGCTGATTAATACATTTCTATCAAACATATGTATAATGAAACTCATTTTAGATTAAATTTCAAAATAGATTTAATGAGTTATATGTATTAATTTTTTGATATATAAAATGAAAGATAGAACTAATTATGTCGTGTCACATTTAAATAACTTTTAAATTGCAATTTAATGAAAGTATGGAGTGTGTCTGATAAATGTTGTGAGAATATTTCATTCTTTGGACTCTTTCACCATTTCTCTTATTTTAAACTCTCTTTAAGTTTTTTTTTTTTTTTAAAAACAAATCTCTACTAAATGTATACGGAGTAATTGAATTGTTTTGCATATCGTAAAAATGTGTATATGTTAATGATATATGTTTTCGATGACTACTGATTAATGCATTTCTATCAAACATATGTATAATGGAACTCATTTTAGATTAAAATTTCAAAATAGGTATAATGAGTTATATGTATTAATTTTCTGATATACAAACTAAAAGTTCGGGCTAATTATGTCGTGTCACATTTAAATAACTTTCAAATTACAATTTTATGGAAGTATGGACTCTGGCTAATAAATGTTGTGAGAATCTTTCATTTTTTGGACTCTCTCACCATTTCTCTTATTATGGACTCTCTTTAAGTTTAAAAAAAAAAAAAAAAAAAGAAAAAAAAAAAAGAAAAAAAAACTCTATTAAATGTATACGAAGTAACTGAATTGTTTTGCATATCGTAAAAATGTGTAAATGGATCTCAAATTGAGATACATTTCGAAACAAATGTAATGATATATGTTTAAAATTTTCTGATACACGTAACCAATGTTATAAGTGATTATGCCGCAAATCTATTAGATACATTTATTAAAGAGTTTCACGAAAATAAGGATTCTCTATGTGGATTATTAATAATTGTCTATTTGAGTTGTTAATAATAAAATGTGAGTATTTCTCATTTTTTAAACTCTCTCAATATTTATCTTTTGTTGGACTCTCTCTTGGCTCTTTAAAAATCTCTCTTTTATATATATATATATATATATATATATATATATATATATATATATATATATATATATATATATTAGATTAGATTAGATTAGATTAGATTAGCTTACCATCATAATCATCATCATAAATTATATCTTTTACCATAAATTAACTAATAATTTTCATATTATGTAATTACTTAGTGCTATCCACTTAATGAGAATGATGATAACTGTTCTTCTAGCAAAAACTTGGTTTCAGGTTTTAATATCAGTGAAAGTGGCGATTTGCCCCTACACTTTCACTAATTGTGCAATTGAACACCCTAACTTCTAATTGAGCAATTTACCACCCTAACTTTTCATTTTGTGCAATTTCACACCTACCTCTATTTTTCAACTAATTTTGTAATATAATTATTTTTTCCTAAATTCAAAAAATACATTTTTTTAAAACAAAAAAACTTTCAAGTATATTGTAAAATAGCTTTAGCCATAAAAATACATTACATATTTTAATTATAAAATTCGTAAATTATGTACATAAAAATCATAAAAATCGTATAAGATGCTATATAATATAAACTTCGTATATTTGATAAAAAAAAACATTCAAGTATAAAAATCGTAAATTTTACATAAAAATCATACATTTAAGTATAAAAATCGTATTTTTGAATTTTTACTGAATAACCTGTTGTATAATATGCTTAAATGATTTTTTTAATAATTTTGTGAATTTAGGAAAAATATTTAAATTACAAAATTAGTTGAAAATTAGAGGTGTGTGTGAAATTGCACAAATTGAAAAGTTGAGGTGGTAAATTGCTCAATTAGAAGTTAGGGTGTTCAATTGCACAATTAGTAAAAGTGTAGGGGGCAAATCGCCACTATCGCCTTTTAATATCTATACTACTACTTTAATAGGCTAACTTCAACGCCTACGTGGCAATTAATGGAGGTGTTCTTAAGGAAAAAAGCCACTTCATACCTGAGTTGTCGCTGTAGGGTGGGTTTCTTCTATCTCTCTTCCACGTCACTTAGAGCAAACGTAATGGGCGTTTGTTTTCTCGAGTTCGTCAACGAAGAACTACAAAAAGCCAGTTCGACCATTGCAAATTGCAGTTTTTGGGTTCGTTTAAGAACCGAGTTCGATAAATTGAACTGAGTTCGTCAACTTTGCGCAGAAAACTGAAAAGAGAGGAGTACATCGCGTCACTCTCACGGATCAATAAATGCAGCGCGTATATACACGGCGTGGAATATTGACCCATTTTCTTGATTAAAAACTGACAAAGAGAAAAGAAGGTAGGGGACCAGCATTATTTGAACACCACGTGTCCCTTTGCCCACCCTTTTACTTGTTGGTTAATGTTTTTGGTTTATTTTTAACGATCTCGTCATTTCATTCTTCCATTCCAGTAGTGAGTTCTAATATTTTGAGATTGGTGAAAAATGATGTGGCATTAGAAGAACTCAATTCTTAGTTCTTCCATTGCTACTGCTCTTAGTCTTCAATAACACTATGGGCCTAAAAAAAAAAAAAAAAAAAGATTATTGTATCTGTTTAATTTTTTGTGTGTTTGCTTCCTAAATAGTGTCCATTCATTCTCCAAAAATCAATATCTATAGTCTATATATCACCTTATATTGTCTAGCCTAACAAGCTAACTTGGCAATTTGTTAGAGATTTCGCATAGTGTAAAACCAGCTCATCGTCTATGTGTCGCGTTGATACTACATCCTCCAAAAAAAGAAAAAAGAAAATCTAAAAGAGCAAAGTAATGTAACAGCCAAACAGGTCCTATCCCCTACCCGCGTTTCGAACTTTTCCCTTCCCCTGCCAATTTATCTTTCCCTTGCCCTCCTTCATTCTCGATGTTCGTTATGTCGATTCATCTCCTCTGCGCATCAGTTTTTTTGCTTTAATTGACGCAATCTTCTTTCTCCCAGCATCACAAATATATGCATGATCAATCTCCTTCAGAGATTTTCTTGAACAAGACTTTTGAGGTATGTTAATTTTTGACATTTATTATCCAATTGCAATTTTTGTGTTCGAATTTAAGAACTATATTCGTTCAATTTGTTTGATGTCTTTTGAAATTTGGGTCAATTTTCGAATTTCATCTTAAATCTTCAATTATTTCATCTGATGAACACTAATACAGGATATTGGAAATAGTTGAGATGGGAAGATTTATGGTGTTCTCAAAGATCGTCATGGTATGCATGCATATCTTATTACAATAAAAAAATACCCCTATTTGTTTTGGTTCTTAATCTATATAATAATATTAATAGGCTAACATAAAAAGTTCACTAATCCTACGTGTCGCGTGGGGAGAATTTTAGGTCAATTTTTTAATTCTAAAAAAGTTATGTAAGCATTATAAGTACATGAAAATGTCTTAATTTTATGAAATAAATATATCATTAATATGGCATTGTATTATACGAGTGGTTGAATTTCAAAGTGACTTTTCATCTTACTTTTGACATGAGTTTTATTTATTTATGTTTACTTTAAATTAAGGATAAATTGAAGGTCTTTTATTTAATTTAATATTAAACATGGTGACTCTTGACTATTGGTTTGCCAAATTTGTTGATTACATATTAATTTGAATTACTATATATATCTTGGTTGTTTGCTTATTTTGATGACAAACACATGCATTGCGCAATACGTTTTTGAGAGCGAGAAACATAGTTAGGGGAAGAAAGATATTTATAAAGTTGTAGAAATAGTGTTCCTATACAGTTTGTATTTGTACAACTATCTAAGTATTTATTGGTTCTCAATTAGATTGTAAATTTCAATTTTTTATATTCTAAAAACGCTATTATATTGGAGTTTGATCGTGTTACACTTCTTATTTTGTTTCTAGTTGATTAGCTACGTGTGATTTTAATTTTTTGGGTTTGCAGTTTACAATAATGCAATCACTCACTGTTGATTATAAAGAACCATGACAAATTCAAATGGAAATTCGCAAATGCTTTCCTTATACAACAACATCAATGGATGTTAGTATATTAATTTTATTTATTATTGTTGTTACTTCTCAATATTGTTTGATTTTCTTTCAAAATCAAATCATTCAATGACTAGCGACAAATGTTTTAGTTAACATATCTTAATTATAAAAAAAACTACAATTTGGGATCACGTGCTCTGATGACGGTTTTTTTAGGAAGATGATGAGTTGTGGCATGTGGGAGCTGCATGAGTTGGTGGAGGTTTTGTGGGAGATTGGTTGCTCTGAGGTTTTGTGGGAGATTGGTTGCTATGAGGGAAAGTGGAGTGCAGACACAAAAAATAAGTAGGGAGGAGAAAAAAAAATCATTGGTAAAGATATTGAACTGAATTCAAAAAGAGATAATTGGTGGCTTTGTCCGACGCGTCGAGTAGCCAAGAGTATATCGGTGGTTGTGCAGTTTGAGGAAAGAGGGGGGGGAGTAAAGGCAGTGAGAACATATGTGATTTCTATATACTAAGAGGACAAGGGATTCATTTTGGGGAAGTAGATATTGGACACTAAAGAATGAAAATCAGACTTCCAAACAAATAGAGTATGATAGAGACTTTGCGCCCTACAAAAGAACGCATGCCCGTAAACATAATTTTATGGGGCAAATACAATTCGTTTATGAATTTTATAATTATTCCCCCATTAACTAATATAGAGATAGTTGAACTAAAATGATTTCATATATGGTGAGTCGTTCATCATTGTGTGATCTGATATTATTTTTTGATTATTAATACGATTAAGTTAATTAACACTTATTTTCCAAAGAAAAAGAGCATTCCATATTTGGTCATCTAGCTAGAATGATAACATACGCAAAATAAACTTATATTTTGGAATGAGGATCCTCAGTCTTATTTTGTACTCTACTCCATATATCTTTCCAATAAGAAGTTTGAAAATTCATATTAAAAGTTTAATAAATTCATTTTTCTTTTTAAGATAAATGATATTTTACAAATATGAAGAGAGAGGTGCATGGAATGAGACACAAGAATCATGGACAAAGGATACTCACTCCTCAATTTGGACCTTTAGATTGTATATATATCGGAAATTGGTTGAGAACATTTATATCGAAAGAGAGATGGTTGTTCTTCTTCTACTGTTTCAAAGAAAGTTTGTCATGGATAATCACCCAAATATATTGATAATGAACACAATAGTTTCGCACAAATTGTATTATAATTGACGTTGACTATCATCGCCATGTCCGAAAATTCCCATTCATTTTTCCTTTAGTTTTGGAGTAAAAAAAATCGTAATTCGGGGGATATGTATTTTTTTTTTTTTTTCTAATAAGACACTAATCACTCATAAATTTTAGCAGTCCCGTGAATTCAAGGGGGCAAAAACTAGTTAGGTATTATTTGGTTGGAATTCTTAATGCACATCAACTCTTCTTTCTTGGTCATCTGGCTGCAGCCTGTAGGAGTAATTAATTTTTTTTTTTTGTAATGGTTTTTGAACTGCGTTTCTATCGGGTTTTTGTTATGCTGTTGGAGAGGTCATGTTCTTCCAGTGTTGGCGGTTACGCTTATGAGTGGGATCTTTTTTCATTTGAGGGCTAAAGGTATTTAGTTTGATTTCATTGATTGTTCCCACACCATTGATTGCTTTGAGATTGCAGAGGAACTTTGCTACCTTGACTTCCCCCTCTGTGCAGGTTACAGGTTACAGGTTACTTGGACAGCGCTTGCAAATAATGTTCCATTGTTATTGATAAGTTCACGGTATTAAAATGCTTGCTCTATTCCTCTTTGCACAGTTTAAGAATCAATTTCAGGTTTGATGTGCTTTAATCTGATTTAGCTTCTTTTTTCCTAATAATGTTCAGTTTCGTACTCAAATTTTCTATTCAATCTCGCTTGAAATTAGTTTTCGATTACACTCTTGATTTTCAGCGTGTAGTTGTGGAAGAGAAGTTAAGAGACATCCAAATTCAACTGTACTCTTAATGTATGTGTTTTAAGAGAAGTTAGTGCAATTTTATAACCTTTGTGCAAAGATTATAGAACTCGGCTTTGATTTTGTATCTGCTTATATCACTGATAAGGTGAATTTCTCCTGTCATTATCTGATCCCACATAACCGGTTTAATAGGTTGTCGATGAGAAGGTGTGATCATCTTTGATAATCTCTCCACAAGAATTTGGGTGAGGAACTCATCATGATCGTTTCACCTGACTAATTATGTAATCGTTTATAAACTTTTGGTTTTAAAATCTGATTATGTTCAACAGTCGGGTTATATGTTAATTTATTTCTATCTAAGATTTATGTTTTCACGAACTCTTCATTGATCTGCCATTCAAGATTACTCTTCTTTGCTAGTTTCAAATTTGAACCGGATTGCACACAGTCGTGGTAAGTTTATAGAATTTATTGTTGATATTTTTTGCCCCTCACTTGATCTTTATGAATTGTTTAACTTTAGGTAAAATTTCATGAATACATTTCTCCCCAAGGTCTATCAAATATACATTTGTATTGTTTTCTAGAAGGTTCATTTGTATTTCTTTGCATCCCACTACTACTTTTGTTTTAAAGAAACGAAACAAATTTGATTTAACAAAAAAAAAATGCATCTAGGATCTGTGCTGATTGAAGTGTAATTTTTGGGATCCATGTTGTGGCATTTAGCTCTTATGGTGGCAGCATAGCAGACATTGAGGAAGGCTGTGATGAAAAGATCGGAGAGACAGTGAGCAAGATTACATTTTTACATTCTTTTTATTCCATTATGAAACATTCAATTCAAGGTTAGTGATCTTATCAATTTTATAGGTGTATTCATGTTTGAAATTAACTTCTTTATTCATCCATAGCATTTATCGCTATAATTTAGTTAAAATCTATAGGATCTGTGATCTTTTTTCGTTTCATCACGGTATCCTATTTTCAAATGACATTTTCTTTACAATTGTGACACTTCAACCAAAATAGAGTGGTTTTGTTTGGTTGTGACTGTTATGTAGGGTGGAGCTATAATTCTAGACAATGTTAATGATATTCTTTTGTGACGGGGTTTCTTGGACCCTTTGGTGGTGCCAGAGTTGGTACCTCAATAACTTCTCGCTCCATGGTATGTTAGTTCTGAGAAAATTTCAAGGAGTTTCAAATGCTACTAAGAATTTTGTTAGTATCATGCTAATTTTCATATGTATTTGGATCATTAGGGAAAGTTTTTCTTTCTTAACCTAAATTGGACAGTAGGAAGGGCGGAAAACGAGTAGTCGTGAGGAAGGCTTGCAATTTGCTAGACCAGAATCAGTTCTAGCTGAATTCTACTCACGACTATGTTCTTTGCTGACCAAATTATGAACTCGATACAGAGGCATTTCCACACTGAGGAAGTTCAGGTTTGGATGTTTTGGAGTATAAATTTCCATATGTTACTTTTTTTTAAGTTTAATGTGGCAAAAAATGATTCATTGAATATATTGATCTGTCATGCTAAGATGTACTTAACGTTTTGTAAAGTTGTGGATTGTTTTTTCTTTTGTTACCTGGATAGTTACAAGTTTGACCTTCATGTTCCCTTTGTGTTTGTGGTGTGGTGATTAGAGCAGTTTGTGTGTCTATGCACTCTCTTATTCGTGATGTTGAAAAATTACATGCCCTGAGCCTAGGTATTTCCTATTGTAGAGTTTATTAATGTTGGCTAGAAGCAAGATGCACTCCAAGCTCTTTATGATATCATTACTTAAAAATGGCACAGGGCATGGCAAAAGCCATTGGAAAAGATCATAGTCTATTTATATCGGCCGACCGGTGGGAGCGAGAAGTTTGGGATGTTTAAGTACATTGATATGGGGAAAGGTAGGTATGCGAAAGATGGTTTAATCCAATATCGCATTGTGTGTCAACAAGTGAATGTGAATTCTCTTGAGGAGGTAAATATGCATTTCATGCACCTATTAACTGAAAAAGCTGAGATTGCCCGTAATCAAGCTCAAGCATTATAAGATGCACTGGATGTCGAAGATCTAGAGGTAGACATGTCTAATAGTCGTTCAAGCTTCAGTAGTGGAGAGAAAGGTACAACAACCCTAAATTTTGACAACTCAAAAGATGCGAATATAGAGGATTGTTATGCCGCCATTGACTATTAAGTCAACAGAAAGGCATATTAAAACAAAATTCTGAAAAGAAATAACAAGTGTCAGCGGAAGACTTGTAGCCAATATTACAATTCGAAAACAAACCGAATGAAACAAATTAAAATCGTTCAAAAAATCCCAAATGTCTGACGAATTATTCTAATATCCCATGCCATGCAACGACGTTCATGCAGACAATAGTCACCTTCAAGACCTATCAACTGCGCCATTACAACAATGACACAGGCCCTAGAATAGGGTAGGGACACAACCCAAAACAAAGAACGTCAGCTCAGACTGAGTAAGTAGTTTAAGCAAATAAGATTAAATATGACAAAATAAAATAAGATACGCGCCTTGATGACGCGTAGCTGTCAATCAAAGAAACGAAACCGCGTGAAAAAACAAAGACAAGCGCAGAGGCGCCGAGCACGAGTCGTGCCTACCACAGTACGAATCCCACGACCACGGGTCATGTTTTTGCTATGTTCAATATTTTTCTTTTGAGCATTCTTTTCGTAGTAAACGTATAGGGCCTTCACCAGGTCCCTAGTATGGACAAGGGTCCTACCCCAAGCCATCCCACATCTAGAGTTTCTTACTGTAAAACTACTCTAAAGACTCGAGTGTGCACACCCTCACTAGACGGGCCAGTAGGACGAGTTCCCATCTAAGAGGAAGTCAATTAGGAGGTTGGTAGCCGATCTCCAACCTAGAAAATGTACCTTGATCAGAGGTTATAAACGAAAGATGTCCATTAAACATGCCGACGGTGCAACGTCCGTCCCTCTAGATGGGGTCACAATATTTATTTCATTCCTTTATCTTTTAAGTACATTATCTTTGTGCATGCGCTCTTTCAATTTATAAACGGCCGTAGCCGGAAACGATATATAATAAACTCAATGAGAATGAGCAACATAGTTATGGAACAACATATGTATCATATAAACGAATGATTATGAAGCAATAATGGTTAAGAAAACCAATGAATCAATAGAAGATGATTAGCGAAAGCTCAAGAGAACGATATTGAGAATCATGCTTAAACATTAGGATGATAAACGTTCTTACCTTCAAACACTCAAAGGAAGCTAGCAAGTATCAAAAGTCCGCGAAGGGCACTTCCTCGAAATCACCACCTAAATACGTGCCAAATAGAGGCGAATTACTACAACTCACAAAGTGGACATACTCAAATAACTATGCTAAACTCATAGTTCACATACACCAAATTCTCACACCATTCAACATGACAATCTCCACAAAATCATGGTCGTATGTTAATCAAATCAATTCCAATAATTTGCGCCAAACTTGTACAACAACCCCACAATCATACTACTATCAATTTTCCCATGAATACTCATCATAATAATGTTTTTAAGCCCTAATACCCAAACCATCAGAAGTGAACTAAGTTGGTTAACTCCCATTAAAACATGTCTAACAATCATAATATCACCAATAATCAATCCCAACAAGATAACAACACCACCATCAACTTTCTACACAATTCTAACATGAAAAACACAATACTCCCTCATCAAATTATGCCCTAAATTAAAACTCAAAGAATTTGTGCACCAAAATTCCACAACAATAAGAATTGATCTTAGAAACACCAACCCCATAATCATAATCATGTTTTAAATCATAATAACATGAAATCACCATAACCCTAATCTGAGAATTTATGCCAAAGGGTTTAAAATCCTTACTACTCTTGATATAAATCAAGAGGGAAAGAAGGTAGGGACTGTGGTGGTGGCGCGGCTGGGTAACGGCGGTGCGCGATGGCGGTTCGCGGCAAAGGGGGGTGCACGGCCTCTCCTTCTTCTCTCCTCTTCTCTTTTTTTTTTTTCTTTTTCTCTTCTTCCTCTGCCTACGACTGATAGGGTTTGGGGTTTTGATTTGTTTTTTTTTTTTTAATTTATATTGTAGTAGTAGGAGTAAGGGAGTATTAGTAAGGGTGTTTAGGTAATTTCCATAATTGGCCACTTTAGGAAATCGATCCAAAGTAGAAACATCCCAAATTAGCAACAATTTCCTAATTACTCCAAATAAATGTAACACCTCGATTAAATAACATACCCAAAAATTACGGGGTGTTACAGACTTCCCTCCTTAAAACAAATCTTCGTCCCGAAGATTTAGGTCTCTCGTTACTGAAGGTCACAAAATGGTATACTCACATATTTCTCGGTCAGTGTTTCACATTCAACTCCAACCTTAACAAAGTAGCGAATGGTATATAAGGGAGGAAAAGGGTGAGGAGTAAGGACACAAGATTATAGAAATGCAATTAGGAAGAGTTGTGTTTAGAAAGAAATGCATCATTAATACATTTCTAAGATAGCGCGCACAATAATTAAAAATTCAAGCAATTATCAAGCTCATGAAATTGCAATGAAATTGCAAGCTTTAATGTAAAAGTGAGAGGATAGAACGCACAAGGTTCTCATCCTCCTTAAATAAAAGGTTCGTCCCGAACCGAAAGTACCTTAATCGAAAAGGTGGGGGTATTTCTCGCGCATGGCGAAATCTACCTCCCAAGTTGCCTCCTCGACGTCGTTATTACACCATAAAACCTTGACCATCTTGGTCTCATTGCGTCGAGTCTTCCTCGTTTTGCTGTCTAGAATTTGTAACGGTGCCTCTTCATAGGTCATCGTCTCATCTAGTTCGATCTTTTCTGGGTCAAGCACATGAGACGGGTCATTAACATATTTTCTCAGTTGTGACACATGAAACACGTTATGTACTTGTTCCAAACTTGAAGGTAGTTCGAGCTCATAAGCCACTTCACCAACGCGTTTCGAGATCTTGTATGGTCCAATAAACTTAGGACTTAGTTTACCTTTCTTACCAAATCTCATAACACCTTTGGTAGGTGACACTCGTAACAGGACCATGTCACCTTCCTCAAATTCTATGTGGCTTCGAGTCTTATCGGCATAGCTCTTCTGTCTATCCTGAGCTGCCTTGAGTCTATCCTGAATCAACTTTACTTGGTCGGTCATTTCTTGGATATAGTCAAGACCCAAGACCACAGTTTCACTAATGTCATTCCAACAAATTGGACTTCTGCACTTTCTTCCATACAGTGCCTCATAAGGTGCCATCTTGATCGAGGCTTGAAAGCTATTGTTATAAGAGAACTCAATCAGGTCCAACTTGTCTTCCCAGCTTCCCTGAAACTGTAGGGCATAAGCTCGAAGCATGTCTTCCATTGTCTGGTTTGTTCTTTCAGTTTGGCCATCAGTAGTCGGGTGAAAGGCAGTGCTCTTTAAAAGTTTTGTGCCCAAAGCTTCTTGCAGTTTTGCCCAGAATCTAGACACAAATCGTGCATCACGATCAGAAACTATTTCATCGGGAACTCCATGAAACCTCAATACGTGACGTATGTAGGCGGTAGCTAACTGCTTCTTTTTCCACGTGTCTTTCATGGGTATGAAGTGGGCACTCTTCGTCAGTCTGTCCACAATTACCCAAATCATATTGTTCCTTTTAGGAGTCCTGGGTAAGCCGGCGACAAAGTCCTTGGATATCGAACTCCACTTCCATTTTGGTACTGGGAGAGGTTGCAGTTTGCCTTGCGGCTTTCTTGTGCTCACTTTTTATCTTTTGACAGACTAGGCATTTAGCCACAAATTCAGCTATGTCTCTCTTCATCCCAGACCACCAAAATACTTGTTTTAGATCTTGGTACATCTTGTCTCCTCCAGGATGTACAGAATATAGTGTAGCATGGGCTTCTGTTAAGACCTTTTTCTTCAATTCGACATTGTCAGTAACGCATATTCGGTTCTGAAAACGAATCACGCCATCACCAGTCATTTTAAATAGTTCGCCCTCCTTATCCAGCTTCCATTTGAGGTACTCATCTGAGTTCTGGAACTCCTTAATTTCGCCTAGTAGGTCATTTTGAAAGGTAGTAACTCCATGTTCAGATAACTGTATCCCAAAGTTTAGGAATTCATCTTTGAGTCTCTGTCGTTGTACCACCAACTGAATACTATGTAAAGACTTTCTACTGAGGGCATCTGCTACCACGTTGGCCTTACCCTCGTGGTATTGGATTTCCATGTCGTAGTCTTTAATGAGTTCAAGCCATCTCCTTTGTCTCATGTTAAGCTCCTTTTAAGTGAATATATATTTCAGACTCTTATGATCAGAGAATACCTTAAATGTGACCCCGAATAGATAATGTCTCCACAATTTCAATGCAAACACTACCGCAGTTAACTCCAAGTCATGTGTTGGGTAGTTCTCCTCATAACTTTTGAGTTGCCTAGACGCATAGGCAATTACTCTTCGGTTCTGCATAAGGACACAACCTAACCCATTCTTGGAAGCATCCGTGTAGACCTCATACGGAATGTTCTCATCTGGCAGTGCTAAAACTGGTGCAGACGTCAACCTAGTTTTCAGGGTTTGAAAGGCCTCCTCACATGAGTCGTCCCACTTAAACTTAGTCTCTTTCTTCATTAATGTTGTCATGGGTTTAACTATCTTTGAAAAGTCCTTTATGAACCTCCTGTAGTAGCCGGCAAGTCCCAAAAAGCTTCTAATCTCCGTCACACTTTTAGGTGCAGGCCACTCTTTGACTGCCTTAATCTTGGAAGGGTCAACAATTACTCCTTCCTTAGAAATTATGTGACATAAGAAAGCAACTCTATCCAACCAAAATTCACACTTTGAGAATTTACCATATAGTTTCTTCTCCCTCAAAATCTCTAGTACAATCCTCAAATGTTCTTTGTGTTCTTCTTCATTTTTCGAATATATCAAGATATCATCAATGAAGACTACCACAAATTTGTCCAGATAAGGTCTAAATGTTCGGTTCATAAGGTCCATGAACACAACAGGTGCGTTTGTCAACCCAAACGGCATCACAGTGAACTCATAATGTCCATACCTAGTGGAGAACGCTGTCTTGGGAACATCCACCTCGGCCACCTTAAGTTGGTAGTACCCTGACCTCAGATCGATCTTAGAAAATACGCTTGCCCCTTTGAGTTGATCGAACAAATCGTCAATTCTAGGTAAAGGATACCTATTTTTAACTGTGACATTGTTAAGCTCACGATAATCGATACACAGTCTCATACTTCCATCCTTCTTCCGAACAAATAGGACCAGAGCACCCCACGGCGACACACTAGGTTTCACATACCTTTTTTCCACAAGTTCATCTAGCTGTTTCTTGAGTTCTTGCATCTCTGCGGGTGCCATTCTATAGGGCGTCTTAGTAATGGGGCCAGTTCCAGGAACTAGTTCGATCTTGAACTCAACCTCCCTTTTTGGTGGCATCCCAGGGATTTCGTCTGGAAATACATCCTCAAAGTCTTTCACTATGGGTACGTCGCTCAAATCGGGATACTCCGTAGTAGTGTCTCGAACGTGACACAAGAACAAGGGGTTTCCTTTGGAAATCTGGTTCTTTAGGTTCATTACAGAGATTAACTTGACTTTTGGTCCTTTAATGTTTACTCGGTAGGAAACTCTCACATCCTTAGATCCTCTCAGCGAGATTTTCCCTAACCAACATTCCAACCTAGCTTTATACTTGCCCATCCAGTCCATCCCCAAAATAACGTCAAAATAGGGTAAAGGAAATTCTACTAAGTCAGTTTTGAACTCATGGCCTCCAATCACTACAAATACGTCTTTAAACATGTTTTTACAATTGACATTCACTCCAGTAGGCATAGAGAAATCGAAATCCACAATAAACCAGATGTAAGACCACATCTCGCTACAAACTTAGCAGCAATAAAGGAATGGGAAGCACCACTATAAAACAAAACATGCGCAACAACAGAATTGACAGGAAATTTACCAGAAACGACATCAGTGTTGTCTGCTTCCTCCTGATTCATCACATACAATTGACCTGCTGCTTTATTGTTCCTTGTTGCAGCATTAACTGACCCATTCGGCTTTGTAGTTGCAGTAGACACATTTCCCTTTGTAGGTGCTGGGTTTCTGTAAGTATTAGACCCTGCATAGCCACTCTGTGCCCTTTGATTCTGAAACCTGGGTGCCGCTACTGGCCCAGCGACGCTTGGTGTAGCTGGTTTTCCCGCTAGTTTGGAGTAACAAACATTAGCTTTATGTCCTAACTTTTGACAGTGGAAACACTTAATTAATTCACCATTGGAGTCGGTAGAGGGATGATCTTTGTTACATTTCCTACAAACTGAATTTCGATTCCCACCTTGGGATTGGGCCCTAGCCGTCTGAAACCTTTTGTTATTGAAGTTCCCGACATTAGCGGAATGTGACTTCCCTCTAAAGTTCCCAAAGTTTCCTTTCTTGTTAGGTAACTCCAAGAGATCAAGTGGACTATCCTTCCTTTTTAGTCCTATGTCTAACTCCATCTTGGCCACCATCCTTTCAGTATTGTTAGCCTTGGCATAAAGTGCCTTAACGGTAGGAAATTCATCTCCAACAAACCAGCCCTTAACCTTCCAGTGAAGCTTCTCTAAACATCTGTTGACCAGAGCCTCATCAGTGGACACCAGATCACCACCAAACCTGCTCAAGTCCATGAACTTTTCGTGGAAATCCCTAACGCACATCTTCTCAGTTTGCTTAAATTCCTCGAATTCAGCCTTTTTCTGTCTCCTCAAGTGTTCAGGGAAAAACTCATTTGTCAAGTACTTCTTAAGGTAAGCCCAAGTTCGTTCATAAGGGGTCATGGTGCCATCAGCTTCCCTTTCCATCATTGGTTTAAAGAAATCATCACGAATTCCTTGCCACCATCGTCCAGCTACATCCCTCAAATAATAGGCTCCGATTTGTACCTTGTACGCTTCGGGGCAGCTACTGAAAGGAGAATCCTCTCCATGTCCTCTATCCATTCATCGAATTCAACAGGATCACATTTTCCCGAATAGTTCGGAGTGTTCTTCTTTTGAACACTATTAGACATCTTCACCTAGGTCATTTCCTCACTGTGCAGTGGGTTGATAGCTTGTGTAGTAGAGGTGTCATTGTTTTTCTGAGTATTGTTGGCGTTTTGGTTTTGGTTT
Organism: Spergularia marina; assembly: GCA_963680865.1. Taxonomy (NCBI): domain Eukaryota; kingdom Viridiplantae; phylum Streptophyta; class Magnoliopsida; order Caryophyllales; family Caryophyllaceae; genus Spergularia; species Spergularia marina. The sequence goes on from OY804554.1 coordinate 15,156,507, forward strand.
GCCAAGACCTGGGCCATGAAAGTAGTCATGGCAGCCAATTGTTGGTTCGAGGCCTCTTGTCCTGCAACAAGTTGCTGGAGGATAGATGTCAACTCTGGGTTCCCTTGGTTAGCTGAGCTACTTCCGCGTGCCATATTCTAAATGCTAGTAACGGATTAAATTAGTAGTATAGAACAGTCATCTTAGGGTATTCCTCCCTTTTGATGCAACAGTAGAGCTTTAGTAAGATAAGAACAATAAATAATTGAAACAGACGCTAGCAAGCTATTCGTCTCGCTTAGTTCTGACGTTTGAGACCCTTTTTTTTAATTTTTTTTTTATTTTTACGGCGCACGATCCGTGTGACGAGGTGCACGACTCGTGCACAGATCAGTGGGTTCTCGTCAGGTGTAAGAGAAAGTAAATGCAAGTAATTCAACTTGTTTATAGACCAATAACACACATAGCACTTTTCCTAATAATAAGACTTTATTCGATAGGGGTACTTTTAGGGTATTGTCCCCAATTTTAAAGTACCATAAGAATGAAAACATAACAAAAGTGCATTAAAACATTCAATACTAGAATTAAATAATCAAAACACAACCAAAGTCTAAATAGTAACTAGGTCTTATGCCCTTTATTTATTAATTTCTATCTTGTTCCTTCATGCATCATCACTTGGATCATAATCTCCAACATTAGGAACTTCTCCTCCATCATCTGAGTCTGAGTCTTCTTCCTCCTCATTCGAGGTAATCACAATTATCTAGGAGTTATTAGCCCCAATATCATCATTCTCTTCATCACTCATAGGGACCTCCATCGGTTCTTCTTCTTGCTCTTCCTCTGGGCTTATTGGTTGTTCCTCATCTTCACTACTACACTCGTAGTAGTTGTAGTCTCCTTCACCATACATATTAATAGTATCATCATTATTAGTTCCATCCCCATCATTGCCTTCCTCCGTGTCTATTGGTGCATCATCTCCAATGGGTGAGGATGGTGGGTTAGGTGAATGGTGGTGTTCCTCAACCTTAGCTTTCTTCTGATTCAACTGACTAGCTAACTCATGTTCTTATAGTTGAATCTTCTTTCCTTTCATCCTATAGGCTTCATAAGGATCCGGGATGGGGTTGTCAGGGTTGTAGGGGACATGAAACATATGACTTGGAGGGTCCTTATACATTTGATTAGGACCATGGGATAATTCATTTTCCCACTCTAAAATCACTTCCAACTTATAAAGGTCTATCATTTCACCTGATCTGCTCCTCAAATAGTGCGGATTTCCTGTGAGACATGCATTATAAGCATCCCTCTCTAGTTTAGCTCGAACCCCTTCCCAACGGGGGTGTTTCCTAAGATTAACTATAGTCACAAAGACTTCTACTTCAGGTCTAACCGCTCATGGGAACCTATCAGCTGCCTCAGTCAACTTTGCTCCAATTCTCACGTTATCCTGAAAAGGCTCATATGCCATAGCTATGTGATCAGGTATCGTCTTTGGACCGGAAGTTGATCTTACACCAGATGGTCCGAACTCCCAAACATATGCACTTGGGCCTGCCATTCTGCCAGTATACCAAAGAGAATCTCCAAGCGAGTTAGTAACTCAAATTAAAGACTCACACCACATAACCCATAAATTAAATAAGTTAGTGTAAACTCATCATCTAAAACACATAACAATTAGCACGTAGCATGCGTATGGATGCACCCAACAATTCCCCAAAGTTTTTAAGACATCGAAAATTTTTGGTTTAAAATCATTTTGTAAACTCAACTAACCAGAGCAAAGGCTCTGATACCAACTGTAACTGTAACACCCCCAATTTCCTGAAATTTTTGAAAATAATTAATAATTGAAAACACGGATAATTGGGAGTGTTACCGCCACGATCGACTCCTAAAATCAATCGTTAAGGCAAAAGGGAAACATACTAGTGATCTAAAAAAATCGCGAATACAAATTCAAATCTTATTACATAATTGTATAAACCAAAATACTTCTCAAAAGACCTAATAGAGTGCGGAAGCGAAACCAAAAGGAGAATAACCCGAAAAAGGACTTATAAACTAAATGGTGATCGTCTCTCCTGCCCTTGGAAACCCGGAAGAAATTCAATTACCAACCTGCAAGACTAAAAAGTAGAAAACGTCAACCAAACGGGTTGAGTAAGAAGTGTCTTATTTAGAAAACGTTGTTGGAAAGTTTATTCAATTATTTAAGACATTGACTTCAATCTTTGAAATTTATCAACGAAACAAAAGATTGTAGAATTGAAATATAATTATTTTCTCAATCTTTTAAAGTAATAAGAGCATTTTAATCAAAATAGCATGCCTTCAAAACAAACAAAAGAAAAAGAAAGCAAACATTCCAAAATAGAATTCAACACTTCTTTCCTTATTGTTCAAACTGTTTTCCTTCAGTACAGGGCCATCTCCTCAAACTAGTATTCCCGAATGCATGCATCCCCCTCGAAACCTATTCCCAAGGGGAGGAGATAAAGGTTCAGGGTGGAGGATCAATCCACCCCATCTATATATACATTGTGCACAAATAATCAAATAGACCATTACGGTCACCCTGTACTCCTGTTAACTCGCTCAACAGAGTTAACGCCAATTCTAAAATAAAACTCTTATATAACCATCTCAATCATTTCTCAAATAGTTTGACAAAGATACAAACACAAGTTATAATTTAATTCATCGATAAACCTTTGCCTCTAAAGTTCGTTTCTTAGCAAACACTCTTTAAAACACTTTCATTGCCAAACGATCATAAATCACTTTTCATTAACACATTGTAAATAAGTACTTTTTAAGGAGATAAGAAATCTTCTTACCTTGAATAGCAAAATAGTCTCACGGTAGCTCAGCAAGTCCTAAAATTGCTCCTCTATGAACTCGGACTCTACATGAATATATGATATACACACCAATTAGTTACTCTCCTAAAGTGTGTATATGAATATGCTTATGATATGCATGACATCTACTATACACCGTAACCAAAAGAACAAGTACAAACATCGGAAGAACGCTATAACTTCGCACTCTAACCAACAACCATCCATACATCTCAGCTATCCTTTAAGAACCTTCTAATTCCCATACTCTTCATTTTAGTATGAAATATCATTAATCGATTAATAACCTATACACATGCTTCAAAACATAACCAAACGATCTTTAAACGATACCAAATTCACCCAACTTCAACTATACACTAATAGAAACATATTTATACTATAATCTCACATTAATCACTTCACAACCACCCATTTCATAACATGACCAGACCTTAGTTCATCCTAAATTCCACTTTTAATCAATCTTTTATTACTCCTAAACATTCCCAATGTAGCCACAATTCACATGCATACAAACTAATTTAGAAACCCACCATATATGCCTTAACAACCAAGTTTAAACCTTGACAATGCCATAACAAATCTGTCCAATAATCAAATCAATCCAATAATCACCCGAAACCATCAACAAAAGCCACAAGAATATCAACCAACACTACTATGTTCTCCATAAACACATCACACTAATATCATCACTCAATTCTTCACAAAATCACTCAATCAAACCCCAAATGCACTACCCAACTTATATACCTCTCAAACAACAACTTATAATCATCATACAACCTATACTACAAAGAAATTCATTAAAAACATAAAAAAATTTCCATTTTCGGATTTAGGGATTTCTTTTATACAAAACTCCTTCTAAAAGCATTATAAATTCTCCAAATAATCCCCAAACGATTTACCCAACTCATATAAATCATAAAACATGATTTTTTAACATAAAACAACGATTATATAACATTTAATTGCATTAAAACATGATAATTTTCCAGAAATTCTAATTAAAATTCACTTTGTAATTGAAAATTAAACTTGAGATTGAGTGAAAGAAAGTGTACCAAATTGAGGCTAGGTGACAGGGGAATGAAGTAGGAGATTGGGGTGAAGTGTATGGCCGGAGTATAGCCGGAAAATGGCCGGAAAACGAGTAGAAAACGGAGCACAAAGGTGGCGGAAAACAAGGGCGAACAGAGCTCGTTCGGGGGCGAAGACGCGGCTGGGAATGGCTACGGCGGCGCGGCTGGGCGACGAGGTTGTGAGGGCAGTGTCGGCTAGGGTGGGGAATCGCCGGAGGAAAGCCGGAGATGGCGTCCGATGGTCTTTTTTTTTTTTTTTTTTTTTTTTTTTTGCTTGTTTGCTGCGTGAAATGAGAAGTGAGGAAGTGGTGGTGTTTAAAAAATCCCCAAATATAGTTGGGAGGTGGGAGTGTGGATGTGATAAATATGGTTTTTGGGTAATTGAGGTTGAATAGCTAGGAATTGGCAATTGTGTTTTGGGAATGAAAATTTAGGAGAGAAAAATTGAATGTAGTTTATTTCATTAGGGAAAACAAATATGAAATTTTAATTTAATTTTTCAAAATAACAATTTATTGATAATATTATGCTCAAAATAATACTTGAATTCTAAAAAAACAATTCCGAAAATACGGATTATTACAGTAACAACCCTAAATTTTGACAACTCAAAAGATGCGAATATAGAGGATTGTTATGCCGCCATTGACTATCAAGTCAACAGCAAGGCTTATTACAACAGACTTCTGAAAAGAAATAACAAGTGTCAGCGGAAGACTTGTAGCCAAGATTACAATTCGAAAACAAACCGAATGAAACAAATTACAATCGTTCATAAAATCCCAAATGTCTGACGAATTATTCTAATATCCCATGCCATGCAACGACGTTCATGCAGACAATCAATCACCTTCAAGACCTGTCAACTGCGCCATTACAACAATGACACATGCCCCAGAATAGGGTAGGGACACAACCCAAAACAAAGAACGTCAGCTCAGGCTAAGTAAGTAGTTTAAGCAAATAGGATTAAATATGACAGAATAAAATAAGATACGCGCCTTGTTGGCGCGTAGCTGTCAATCAAAGAAACGAAACCGCGCGAAGAAACAAAGACAAGTGCAGAGGCGCCGAGCACGAGTCGTGCCGACCACAGTGGCCGAATCCCACGACCACGGGTCACGTTTTTGCTATGTTCATTATTTTGTTTTCGAGCATTCTTTTTGTGGTAAACGTATCGGGCCTTCGCCAGGTCCCTAGTATGGACAAGGGTCCTACCCCAAGCCATCCCACATCTAGAGTTTCTTACTGTAAAACTACCCTAAAGACTCGAGTGTGCACACCCCTCGCTAGACGGGCCGGTAGGACGAGTTCCCATCTAAGAGGAAGTTAATTAGGAGGTTGTTAGCCGATCTCCAACCTAGAAAATGTACCTTGATCAGAGGTTATAAACGAAAGATGTCCATTGGACATGGCGACGGTGCAACGTCCGTCCCTCTAGATGGGGTCACAATATTTATTTCATTCCTTTATCTTTCAAGTACATTATCTTTGTGCATGCGCTCTTTCAATTTATAAACGGCCGTAGCCGGAAACGATATATAATAAACTCAATAAAATGAGTAACATAGTTATGGAACAACATATGTATCATATAAACGAATGATTATGAACCAATAATGGTTAAGAAAACCAATGAATCAATAGAAGATGATTAGCGAAAGCTCAAGAGAACGATATTGAGAGTCATGCTTTAACATTAGGATGATAAACGTTCTTACCTTCAAACACTCAAAGGAAGCTAGCAAGTATCAAAAGTCCGCGAAGGGCACTTCCTCAAAATCACCACCTAAATACGTACCAAATAGAGGCGAATTACTACAACTCATAAAGTGGACATACTCATATAACTATGCTAAACTCATAGTTCACGTACACCAAATTCTCACATCATTCAACATGACAATCTCCACAAAATCATGGTCGTATGTTAATCAAATCAATTCCAATTTGCGTCAAACTTGTACAACAACCCCACAATCATACTACTATCAATTTTCCCATGAATACTCATCATAATAATGTTGTTTAAGCCCTAATACCCAAACCATTAGAAGTGAACTAAGTTGGTTAACTCCCATTAAAACATGTCAAACAATCATAATATCACCAATAATCAATCCCAACAAGATAACAACACCACCATCAACTTTCTACACAAATTCTAACATGAAAAACACAATACTCCCTCATCAAATTATGCCCTAATTTAAAACTCAAAGAATTTGTGCACCAAAATTCCACAACAATAAGAATTGATCTTAGAAACACAAACCCCATAATCATAATCATGTTTTAAATCATAATAACATGAAATCACCATAACCCTAATCTGAAAATTTATGCAAAAGGGTTTAAAATCCTTACTACTCTTGATATAAATCAAGAGGGAAAGAAGGTAGGGACTGTGGTGGTGGCGCGGCTAGGTAGCGGTGGGCAGTGGCGGTGCGCGACGGCGGTTCGCGGCGAAGGGGGGTGCACGACCTCTCCTTCTTCTCTCCTCTTCTCTTTGATTTTTTTTTTTTTTTTTTTTTTTTTTTTTTTAAATTGTAGTAGTAGGAGTAGGGGAGTATTAGTAAGGGTGTTTAGGTAATTTCCATAATTGGCCACTTTAGGACATCGATCCAAAGTAGAAACATCCCAAATTAGCAACAATTTCCTAATTACTCCAAATAAATGTAACACTTCGATTAAATAACATACCCAAAAATTACGGGGTGTTACAAAAGGGAATGACGGGCTTGAGCGAGTGACCATGAAGTTGTAACCCTTTAGTTCAAATTTCTGTGGGAGACATATAGGACTATCTTGGAGATATTACTTAATAACTTAGAAGCTTGAGAGTCTTTAATTATTGTTCAGTTTGAAAAAAATGTGTGTGAATATGTATGATTCAGGAATTATGAGTGATTATGTAAGGCATGTGATAGGTCTTTGACTCAAATGTTCAAGTTGTTGATTTGATTCGTATTCTAATTACCACTGATTATGTAATTGTCACCAGAATTACCTACAACCTTTCGGTACAAAAATAGCGTATAACAGACCCGTGATTTAACGGGCACAAAAGCTAGTATAGTATAGTTTGATGGCTCGTGCAACGCTCCTGCTACTTATGTTTAAATGTTAAAATTATGTAAATGAATTTTTTATGTAAAACCTAAAATCTCGTTTCGAACACCCGTTGAATATTTGTAATGTAATTAGATGAAAAGTCAAATTTCAAAATCTAAAATCTCATCTCGAACACCCGTGAGATATTCGTAATGTAATTAGATGGAAAATCACCTTTCAAAGCCTAAAATCTCATTTCGAACACCCATAGAATATTTGTAATGTAATTAGAGGAAAAGTCACATTTCAAAAGCCAAAGTCCCATTTTGGACCACCCGTGGGATATTTGATCAAATTGTCATAAATCATATAATTACTATATTACATAACTATTTTCCATAAATCAAGTAATAATGTTATTTTATTACAATAATATTACCATATATTATCTACTTACCATATCTTACTTTGGATAAACTTTATTTACAATATAATAATATTATTATATGTCACATGTCAGCGTGGGAATTGAGCGGGTTGAGGATTACATATATATATTAGATTAGATACTAGGTAGACCTAATCAAATGTCCCTGACTTTTTCCCGTGTTCGGGCCTGACATTAGGCCTAGGGGTGGCAATGGACCGTCGGGATGGTTACGGGTCGGGTTAGTCGAGTCGGTTCGTAACCATCCTAGGAGGTAGCGGGTATGATAGAGTCCCGAAGGTTGCTTAAAGACGGTCGGCCGATAGGCAAAAGCAAATCCACGAGTTTTTCTTCATTCCTCTCGTATATTGTCGTAACGCCCTTAATGCTAGGTTTTGAAAAGGACAGGAGTACCTCGGATCCCTCTGCTTCGGCGGAGGCCGTGTCGATGGCTACTGAAGAACCTCCCTTTACTCTAAAAAAAGAACCTGCACAACCTTTTGGGTAAGATGTAACCACACGAGCTCGTTCAGCCTTTCTTCGGCCCAATTCAGAGTCGCCCGACTCGACAAGCTGCTGTCAAAGAGGTTGATATTCCTAATATTGAACACGAGCTTCTTGCCTTTTTTCCAAATAGAATAGATCCCATTCTGACAGGGAACACACGAAGGAAAGACTCTACTTTTTTTTTCGTAACGAGGAAGAGATAGAATGGAGTTCTTCACGAAGTTTAAGGCAAAGGAAAAAAGAAGACTTTCTCTATGGCCTCCTCGTTTTGCCTTTCTTAGTTCGTGGTTCAATATTTTGGTGTCCTAGGCGTAGAGGAACCACACCAATCCATCCCGAACTTGGTGGTTAAACTCTACTGCGGTGACGATACTGTAGGGGAAGCTTTGGTAGGCTCGTTCCAGCTCCAATTGAATAGCTACGTCTGCTCCAACCCTTACTTTAGCATCGGTCTTTTCTTCGAAAAAAGATCCTTTTTAGAATCCTCCCCTTCTCCCGAAGTTACGGGGTTATTTTGCTGTTTCCTATATGTCCGCAATGACGCCCTTTTAAGGGCCTGTACAGATCGAGTCATACCGAGTCAGATGATCCTTTGGGTCGATTTCGGTTCGGGTTGGGTTGTTCTATTGGGTAAATTTTGTGTCAATTTCGCAATCGGGTTTATTTACTGATGGTCATTTATGGGCATCTAAGAGGATCAGTTCAATTTTTGGCTTTACAAGGCGGGTCATTGTCGGGTAACGGGAGTTCGTCGGGTCGGTTTCAGATCGGGTTTGGTCGGGTTGTGTAGGGTCAGGTCATCATCGGGTCGGGTTTGGTTGATCAAAATATCGGGTCTTATTGGGCCAGGTTCGGGTCAATGAATCTGGTCGGGTTTGCCATTCCTAATTAGGTCCGAAAATGGCCCAAATCCCGAAAAAGTCTGGAATAATATGGGATGGGCTAGGCCGAGCTCGTGGCTCGAAATTTGGCAAGCCACCCCCGGCCTGCTTACAAAAATAAAACGCAAAATATTTTAAGCTTATAAATCTTAGATGTAAACTAGTGTAAATAATGCTGGATTATGACGAATTAAATAAAGTACTCAATATAGTAAGTTAGAACAACTTTCTGAAATAGTGTTCGAAAAAAAAATGTTAAACAAAATGGGTTGGAGCAAAACTTATTCAATGGGGTGCACGTCACCCTTATATAAAACCGCCAAGGTTCATGGCTGTTTTAGGACATTTTTTATTTTATTTTTCGTGAATAGTAAAACCACCAAGGACCTTGGCAGTTTTACAGTGTAAAAGTGTTCACAAAAAAAAATTATTGTTCATAAGTCGTTAAACCGTCATGGTCCTTGGCGGTTTTATACATGGGTGTCGTGCACCCCATTTTGTTGAAGAAGTTTTTTTCCAACCCATTTTGTTTAACAATTTTTTTTAGCACTATTTTGAAAAATCGTTCAGTAAATTAACCCAAGTACAGTAACTAAAGTATTTTAAAAGTAATTGAACTAATAATGATATTAAAAATAAAATATTGTAAATTATGATCACAACATCAAAATCCTCTTTAAAAAGGTAAAATATTTTACTATTATAACATCTTATTGATATATTAATTATAAATAATAAATTACAAGAATTTGGTTGGGAGCCGCGAAACAATCTGGACCACCACACATTTGGCTATTGAAAAACCAATACGATTGAAAATAAGTGCCGCAGCCTGCACACCAATGTCCTACATCTTGGAATACTGTTGAATGCGTTGAAGCAGAGCAACGACACCTGATCCAATTCTCCTAATGAGGAGAAGGAGAAAGGGAGGAAGCCATAACCCTAAGAAGCGCACAGAACATCATACTTAGTACGCTTCCGATGAGCCGCAACACGCACAACCCCGCCCGGCTCAAAACCAACCAAGCCAGACTTAGTTAAAGGCCATGAACCAGTCAAATCGACACACACGTCACGCCCACCATCCCACGAATATAAAAGCATATCCACCGGACGAAGAGGCCTGCCATCATTGCCGACCAGCCTAATGTCCACCTCCTTGCCAGCTGAAATCCCGGACCGATAGCAGACATCCACCAAGGTGTCGCGAACAACATTGTGACGATGCTTGATGCCTACAACCCCGGCATACGAAACTGCATGTCCCCAAAAATATCCCAAGCGAAAGTCCTACAACAAGCAGAACACGACCGATCCAAAGAGAACAAAAGGACCCCCAAACGATACCACAGGACACAACGATATTGTCTGCCCTAAGCCAGAAATAGGGACCACTACCCGAAGCCAATCCGAACAGTGGCGCCCTGCTGTGAATGCCACAAGGCCAACTGACGCGGTGTGAGAGAGGAAAACAAAGGCAGCAGTCTGAGTGACTCTCGTAAAATGTATAACTGCTAATTTCTGCCTGAGTCTGGGGGCAGCAATATCACTAGAGTTCCTTAAAATATCAACCTCCATAGTTTGATTAACCACACTGAGAGCATCATCAAAAGATGGGCCAGAAGACACAACACCAGCACGCCGAAGAAACTTATCCTGCAAGTCAGCGGACTGAAAACGAGGCGCTAAAAACGCATAATGGATAACACCACTAGCCGAATAAACACCAAGCCCCCCGTGGGAAAAAGGCAAGGTGGCCAGCCTCCACTGCCAATCACCAAAACTCGGCCCCGAAGCAACAACAATATGCTTTAAGGAGGACGAAGTGCTCCATCAAAAACAACCTGAGCGACTCAAAGACACGGGGTGAACAAGTGCGCAAAGCAAAGTAAAACTTAGACACACCGTTGCAAGCCCGAAGTAACAACAAGTCACACTGGGGATCGCGAAGTGTTGTAACCGCATCCATAAGCGCAATGGTTTTGGTAACCCGCTCCAAAACAAGAGAACTGCAAAATTTAAGATCGATCCGCGCTAACTGGCCCACCTAGAAAATTTACCCCATGACAAGGCCTAGCAATTAGGAGGGAAAATGCTGTCGAGGCTACTGTAACACCCCGTAAATTTCGGGATTATTATTTAATTAGGGTGTTACGTTTTGTGACTCATTTTAAGGTGTAGTTTCTACGGCGGAATTTAGGTATATTTACCGTTTTGGGTCACTTTCCTAATCGGGCAATTAATTGGCAAAATTACCAAAATACCCTTACTTATTCCCTCACCTTACACTATATATAAAAAAAAAAAAAAGAAAACCCTCCCCCTCCAAAATCACGCACGCAGAAAAAAAAAAAAGAGAAAGAAAGAGAAAGAGAGAAGAGGAGAAAGGAAGAGGAAGAGAAGAGAGAAGGAGGAGCCGCCGCACGCCACCCTCATTGCCGCCGCACGCCATCCTCGCTGCCGCCACACACCACCGCCCAACCTTCACTCTCTCTCTTGATTTTACATCAAGAGTTGTAAGGATTTTTACCCCTTTTTATGTTTTATAAATTAGGGTTCTTTTTGAATTCATGTTTAATTGATGTTGTAAAGCATGAATATGATTATGGTGTTGTGATTGGTGTTGTATTCATTGTTGTTTGGGGATTTAAAGCATGAGATTATGAAGTTACGAAATTAGGGTTTATAAATTAGGGTTTTGTATTTGATGATGATTTTATGGTTAGAATTGCATGAAATTTGAAAGGATAGCTTATTATGATATGGGTAACATGTAGTTTAAATTTAGGAAGGTTTCATAATGGTTTGATTGAACTAAATGGTTTCTGTCCAGATCTGATCTTGCCTTATTTTGGGCGTTATTGTTGATATTTTAAGGGTTTAAACGATTGAAAACGTTGCTAGCATGTTGGTGGAGGTGTGGTGAAAGTTTGGTGCGATTTGGGGTTCGTTTGGTTATCCTATGATCATATTTGTTTTGGGGTTGTCTTGCGGGATGTGTGGAGTATGGATTATAATTATAGTAAGTCACTTGAGGTTAGCTACCTTGTAATTTGTAGTAATTCCGTTGTGTTCGACAATTGTTTAGGCGGTGTTTTTGAGGAAGTACCTTTCGTGGACTTTTGACTCCATTGCTAGAGTTGTTGAGTGTTGAAGGTAAGAACGTTGACCCTCATAAGCTTGAACTTCATTTCATATCATGAGAATCCTTCACGTTCATCTTGTTTCGATTCTTTTTTCATATTCTCTATTTTGATTATCTATCACCTATTGTCATTGTTTATCTATTTTGATCACCTCTTGAGCATCTATTGACCTCCTACATTGATTTTGTTATTGATCATCTATGATGTTCTTGTTCCGGCTTTGGCCGTTTATAAATCAAGCTACTATGCGCGAATAATGTACTTAAGACGGATTAAAGATGTATCTATTTATACATATATAACTATACGTGTTGTATGATGTTTAACCACCTAGAGCAATTAACCTCTGATCAAGGTATATGTAGCTAGGCCGGAGATCAGCTACCGGTCTCCTAAATGACTTCCTCTTAGGGACTGTGCGTCCTACCGTCCCCCTAGGAGGGGTGTGCACACTCGGGTCTTTAGGATCGTTTTATTCTCGATGCTCTAGTGTTGGGTCGGCTTGGGGTAGGACCCTTGCGCAATAATTTATATAAAGAATGTTAAATAAGATTATTGTGGTGATGAACACCCCGTTCGCGCTCTACACGAACCGTGCTCTAAGCACACGAGTCGTGCCCAATCTCTCGTTGTCTTGATTTCTTGGTGTGGTTTGTTCAGTTAATTGTAGCTACGCGCCATTTTAAGGCGCGTATCTTCTTTTTCTTTTGATTGCTCTCTTCTCTTACTCAGCCTGTGCTGACGTTCTTTCTGTTTGGGTTTGTCCCTACCCTATTTTGGGGCCTGTACCATTGTTATAATGGTGCAGTTGACAGGTCTTGAAGGTGATTGCTTGTCTACCTGATGGTCAATGCATGACATGGGGAACTTTAGAATAATTCGTCAAACGTTTGGATTTTTAAGAACGATTGTAATTTATTTCTTCCGGTTTGTTTTTGGATTGTAAACTTAGCTACAAGTCTTCCGCTGACCATCGTTGTTTCTTTCAGAAGTTTGTTTTAATAAGCCTTGTCGTTGACTCGGTAGTCAACGACGGCATAACAGTCCTTTATTTTCTCATTTAAATTTGTCGAAAATTTAGGGTTGTTACAGCTACTCCGAGGGTCTTCACGAGGCCAAAACACCTCTGTCTTATCAACATTAAGCTGAAGACTTAAAGTGGGGGCCCGCCAGCTGAATCAACTCCAAGACCTGACCAACAACCAAGGTATCGCCGACAATAGTACCATCATCCAAATACCTAGCCTATAAGGACAAATCGAAGGAATCGCGGATCTGACAAACCAAAGGATGCAACACGAGGGCAAAGAGCAACGGCCCAAGAGGATCTCCCTGCTGCACCCCCTGACAAGACCAGAGAGTGTGCTCCCACTCTCCCCAAAATATAAACGGGCGGGACTCAAATAACAAAACTCAACCCAATGCAAAAGAGTAGGGCAACGAACCCGGACCTTCCGAATCATAGCAGCTGATCCACCAAATTGAAGGCATTCCTAATGTCTACCAACAACATCGAAAGACCAACCTCATCCCCCCTCGCCTCGACCAAACGATTAACCGCATGCAAAATCCCCCCCTGCGCTGACACACCCACTCAAAAATGGAGATCAGCAAAGTAAGCACTTAAGGTAGGGCCTACCAAACTAGCACCAACCTTAGGGACCAGATGTCTCCACACAGTACCCACTACAATAGGGCGAATTCCACCCCCGGGTTTGACCAGCGGAGTAAGAGAAGCACTAGCTATATAAGAGCCTAATACAGCAGGACACCGGCCAGCTAGGAAAAGGTTAACCACCTGTGTGATCGACGCCAAGAGTTCATCTGAAACAACCACCACAGCACCACTCAAACAATCTAGAAGGTGTTGCGCATGCAATCCGTCACGTCCACATGACGTACCATGCGGGAAACTCCGAATCCTCTCATGAACAACCGCGACAGGAGCATCAAGAAAAGGCTGATCAGCCGGTAAGGAAGGCAAAGATGGCCTCGGCACGAAAGGGTGCTTAGCAGCAAGATCCTCCAAAGTAGCATCAGAGTAAGGAGCAATGCCAAAAGATGAAAGGACACGAACCGTCGCAGAAAAATGACCATCTGAGACCTTACGCTTACACTGCAAGATAGAACGCTCCCCCACGTCCTCACCCACCTCTACAGATGGAGGCGGGCTAGCAGCCAACATATCCTGCACAAGCCCCTATGTACCCCTCGGCTCGCCCCATGACCGAAGAGCACTAAGAATACTCTCCTCCTGCAAATGACGTCTAACAAAAGAACGACGCTCACGACACCTCCGCGAAGAAAATGTCCGGAGAACACATATCGGCAACACAAGCAGCTGAACCCAGCAGGAGATGTCATCTGGCTGACTAATAACCTTATCAAGCGCCCCTTTGAGTACTCGTGCAAAATTCAAATGACACTTCAGAGGGATAGATTTCACTGTACAAAGTCTCTTGGAAAACAAGCTATCAAACAAAGTGGCGTCAAAACTAAAAGGAGGGCCCGACACAACAACAACAGCCCCAAGTCCACTAGGTGATGAGGAAATAGGTACCGTCAGTCTAGCCAAATCAACAAAATGAACAACACCATCACCCGCATCAGGAGGACCAACAATCGAACCATTCTCATGACGATACTTAGGCCGAACAGTATGGCTCCTGAAACAAACACCACAAAGCCAACGACCCATCCGGCGAAAAATTGACTCTGCCTCATCCTAAACAACTGAACTAGTCGAAAGAGCCAATTTAGTATTGTTCAAACATCCCGACCTAAGTGACGGTCACGTAAGTGCGCAACTAATGAACCCGTCGTAAGCCCCACACCGCCCTTATCCTGGCAACCTCTAAGGCCAACAAAGGGGCAATAAAACCTTACGTTAGGGATAGCCATACAAAACAAAGGAACAAACCCAAAAAAAGAAAGGGCAGTAAAAAAATAAAAATAAAAAACTAAACAAAGAGACAAAGGCACAAAAACAACAAATAAAAAGGAGGGGCATGCACCCTCAAGTGACCCTCAAACGAGACGCACCCAAAAACTCAACCCACCAACCAACTCTAAACAACGACGGCACCCAAGAAGCCATCCGCCCGACCCCACAAATCCCATCTATTAAACTAATTATGCAAATACTAGAGATTATTAATGCATAAACTCATCAAAACAGTAACAATTAGCTACTACATGCGGAGTAACTTAAAAAAAAAAAAAGCCCGAACGGGCTCGAAACGGCCCGAAAGCAAAAACAAACTAACAAATCAATTAGGTCCTAAACAGTGCGAATTAATTCTGTGATTTAATAATTTAATGGCAAAATTTTCTTTCCTTGGATGTAACTTGATTCTTTAAAAATGTTTTCTAAACTGACGTCTAATAATAGGTTTGTTCAAATAATCATATATTTTTTCCATGTGATTTTTATTAGGGGATGATTTTTTTTGGAGGAAGGTTGAACCTTAATTAACGCAAATTATATAGTGCTGCCCGGACCACAACTAGTACCGTGGTCCGAAGGGCAAAATCATACTTTTATATCAATAAAAAAAACAATTTCTTTCTTTTTCAATTTTTTTCACGCCATTATCAGCCCCGTGTTTCCCCATTTTCTCTTTCCTCTCTCTCCTTGGACTCCCTCTCTCTCTCTCCCCTCCCCCAACACCCCGCAACCATTTCCTTCGACGACGATCCCTTCTCCACCACCATCTACCCGTATCTCTCCTTCTTTACCTCCATCATCATCTCTTCGCAACTTCGTCCACCACCTCATCCGTGACCACGTCGCCGGCGTCGTCGTTGCCCACCTCCACCTAGGGAGTTTTTTTTTTCGAATGCATGGACCTTAAGCAAGTAAGTCATGGATCAAAATAGTGTGTGTCATGGATCTTGATTTTCGACATACATCCATGAATATTATCTATAAAATCCATGTATTAGAGTTTAAATTTTGAATCATTTTTTTTAAGTTGGTGAATTATGAAAGTTGTTTAGCCTCTAATTAGACTCCTCTATTTAGTACTTAATTACTCCTAATTAAGTTTAGCTAATAATCTTTAGTTGCATGTATGATTAAAGCAATAAAAAGTGTATAAAACAAGTTTTATACCTTAATCAAGAGAAATTTTGACCTTCCTTCAAATGAAGGATCTTGAGCTGCAAATTATTGGGGATCCTCCTCCTTAATCTTGAGTTTCAAAGTTAGGAAACCTCCTCCCTTGATCCACCAAAGAAGCTCTCCAAAAAACTCACAAAATGGTCTAGTTTTATGATATTTTAACCCTAAAACCTTATATATAATTAGCCAACAAATTAGCTAATGATATACTAGGCTTAGATAACTGTTTTGATCAAGTTTTCATTGACATGCAATGAAGAAAACTTGATCTTAATGGAAGTGGAAGTAGGCTGATTTTTTAGAGAAATTTGAGGGTTTTCTCTCAATTCTCTCTCTAAAGCATATAATGTGTTTGTAAAAATGATGTATATCATGTGTTTGATCATAAAACACATTATATATAGTGGTGGTGGCAAAAAGACTATTTTGCCCTTACTAATTATACCGCTAAACATCTTATGTTACAATTTGGTATAATTTGTACACTTATTTCTTTAAATGTTAATTAATTATTATATCACTATATAATAATTACTAATTACATCATTTTAGCTAAAATTACAACTCTTCGTAATTTAAATAGCTAATTGTCAATTTTTTTTTGACAATTTACACAATAACCATAATTTATTCGACCTGAGTTCCGAACTCATAAATCACTATCCGATATAATCAGTTAACTGTTTAACTGATACATTAGGGTTTATATTATATTATATTAAATACAAATATAATATCCTTTGGAGAAACTATCTTTAACGGTGTGACCGAGAAGGATCAGTTGATTACCGCCATCAAACGACTATAACGTCAAACTCTAGCCAGCCAACCGTTATCGATTTACATTAACCAACTGACTTGTATATTCAATATATCTCAAGTTTATTCCTAATTAGATTTAATTATTCAACGCATTATTGTCGGAGAACACCAACGCCAACAATCTCCCACTTGTCCGTTATATCTCCCACTCAATGCGAAGTATCTTTCAGGTCGAACTTGCATTGAATCATTATTAGAAGTGGTTTTCTCGATCTGGATTATGACTGTCTGACCGGAATATCTATCATAGATCTCTTCCGAGCGTGGCCACGCATTTCCAGTCATAATTCCTCGAGTGGCCCAAAGATATTATACCTTGACGTGGGTGGACAATCCCTTCTTGACTTATTTTCTTTGTTTCATACAGTCAGTTATGACCCAATAGATGCCCTTTTAGCCTCCTTTACGGCACGACTTAGGACATAAATCAAAGTCACCGCCTACTGCATAAACTCAGACAAACAATCTCAGGTCGAAAGAATCGACTAATAGGAATAATATAGACTACCTTGTCACGACCAGACACAAAGGTTCTATAATTGGTCAAATGTCTGACAGAGTGTCATCTACAGTCTGTCTATGTAATCGGTTATTCATCTCTATGAATCCATGACCATTGAACTAGTCATCAACCGACTTACAATCTAGTCAATTGAGACGTCACCTCATTTTATGACTAGAGACAAAATACATTGTTAATCCTGTTCACTTAATAGGATTCAAATCGTCTCCACGACCTATTAGGAATCAACAGAGCATATATATAATTCAGAATTTTATTAAAACTGAATTTATTAAAGAGTTTAATAAAACTTAGAACGATGAATTTAATCATCATATATGTAAAAGGTAATACACTTATTAACTATTACAACATATAATCTAACACATGCCAGGCATACGCCTCAAACCCATGGAGGAAATATGACCATTGTGTTTAGCCTGTGATAATGGCTTGGTTAAAGGATCAGCGATATTATCGTATGTCCTAACCTTACAAATCGATATATCTTCTCGTTCCACAAATTCACTAATTACATGGAACTTCCTGAGTACATGTCTAGATTTGTCACTAGACTTAGGCTATTTAGCCTGAACTATTGCTCCACTATTGTCGCAATAGACTACAATAGGATCTGCTGCTGTAGGGACTACATTTAATCCTTACAGGAACTGCCGGATCCAAACTACCTCTTTTGCAGCTTCTGATGCTGCAAGATACTTAGCCTCCGTTGTAGAATCTGCAGACACCGATTACTTGGTGCTCTTCCAGCATATGGCTCCTCCATTCAGTATGAAAACATATCCTGATTGAGATTTTGAATCATCTCGATCGGTTTGGAAACTAGCATCCGCATAACCCTTTACACGAAGCTCAGAATCCCCTCCAAAAACTAAGAACGTGTCCTCAGTCCTTCTTAAGTATTTAAGGACGTTCTTAACGGCTATCCAGTGGCTCTCGCCTGGATTGGCTTGGTAACGACTTGTCATACTTAAAGCATATGACACGTAAGGACGCGTACACATCATAGCATACATGATCGAACCGATTGCGGAAGCGTAAGCTATCGACTTCATGCATTCAATATCCTTAGGATCAGCCGGACACTGAGCTTTACTCAAAATTGTCCCACTTCCCATAGGTAAAAAGCCTCTTTTAGAGTCTTTCATATTGAACCTGTCAAGAATTTTATCAATATAAGTTTCTTGACTTTAACGCTAGTATTCTTTTTGGTCTATCTCTATAGATCCGAATACCTAGGATGCGTTGCGCTTCTCCTAAATCCTTGATTTGGAAATGTTTCCCGAGCCAGTCCTTAACGGAGTTAAGCATGGGGATATCATTCCTAATGAGTAATATGTCATCTACATATAAGATTAGGAGAGTTACTTTACTCCCACTAAATTTCATGTATAAACAAGGTTCCTCGACACTTCGGGTGAAACCATTTTGTTTAATCACATGGTTGAACCGATAGTTCCAACTCCGAGATGCTTGCTTAAGACCATAAATGGATCTCTTAAGGTTGTAAACCTTCTTAGGATTGTTTAGATCAATAAAACCCTCAGGTTGTGTCATATACACTTCCTCTTCCAGAAACCCATTTAGGAAGGCGGTTTTAACATCCATCTGCCATATCTCATAATCATGAAAAGCAGGAATCGCTAAGATTATCCGAATAGATCAGAGCATTGCAACTGGCGCAAAGGTCTCGTCATAGTTTAAACCATGAACTTGCGTGAAACCTTTAGCTACCAATCTAGCTTTGAAAATATCTTGATTTCCATCCATGTCGGTCTTGATCCTCAAGATCCATTTGCACTGAAGAACCTTGGTTCCTTCAGGCAAGTTAACGATGTCCATACATGATTCTGGTACATGGAATCTATCTCGAATTTCATTGCCTCTAGCCATTTAGCAGAATTCGCTCCAGTCATGGTTGCTTGAGGTTGCAGGCTCATTACTTTCTAGAAGCAAAACGTGATCACCACCATCCTCGATCACAACTAGGTATCGATCTGGTGGGTGGCTTGATTTGCCTGACCTTCTAGGAGTGGAGAATGGAACCACAGAGTTAGACGATTCAGGAATGTCTTCTGGCAAAACATCCTGAGCCTCATTTTGCATTTGTGGCTCGTGAACTTCACTGAATTCAAATTTTCTCCCACTCTGTCTTTTAGAAATAAATTCATTTTCTAAAAAGACAGCATCTCGAGACACAAAAACTTTGTTCTCTAGACGATTGTAGAAGTAATATCCTCGAGTTTGTACAGGATAACCTACAAAGATATATACATTTATCAGATCTTTGTACAAGCTTATTGTCAGTCTTGTTTTTAACATATGCTTCACAACCTCAGATCTTGATAAATGAGAGGTTAGGAACTTTTCCTCTCCATAACTCATATGGAGTTTTCGGAGCTGATTTAGTCGGGCATCTATTGAGTGTGAAAATGGCAGTTTGGAGAGCAAAACCCCAGAATGAATCAGGAAGCTCGGTCTGACTCATCATTGATCTTACCTTATCCAACAGGGTGCGGTTTCTTCTTTCGGCTACACAATTTAATTGTGGTGTATTAGGAGGTGTAAGTTGTGATATGATTCCACAGTCTTTCAGATGAATATCAAAGTCATTACTGAGATATTCACCTCCCCGATCTGATCGTAAGGCCTTGATCTTCTTTCCTAATTGGTTTTCTACTTCCTTTTGAAATTCTATAAATTTCTCAAGTACCTCACTTTTGTATTTGATTAGGTAGATGTAGCCGTATCTACTAAAATCATCTGTAAAAGTGACAAAGTAGTCATAACCACCTCTGGCAGTGATTGTCATTGGACCGCAAACATCTGTATGAATAAGTGCCATTAAATCACTAGCTCGTACTCCTTTTCCTGAAAAAGGTGCACGAGTCATCTTGCCTAAAAGAAAAGACTCGCATGTTCCATAAGATCCAAAATCAAATGGTTTGAGAACTCCATTGGCTACGAGTCTCTCAATGCGTTTTTCGTTTATATGCCCTAAACGACAGTGCCAAAGGTAGGATTGATCGGGATCTCCTATTTTGAGCTTTTTATTTGCTACATGATAGACCTCATTTTTCAAATCTAAAACGTAAATGTCGTTTATAGATTTGGCTGTTCCGTACACCATATCATTAAACGAAAAGGTACAACTGTTGTTTCGTATTGTAAATTCAAAACCTTCAGCATCTAAAACAGAAACCGATATTATATTCTTACTTAGAGTTGGTACAAAATAGCAGTTATTTAGATACAACTCTAGCCCTGAGGCAAGTGACAGAATATACGTTCCTACTGATATGGCGGCTACTTTAGCTGCATTCCTGACACGGAGGTCAATTTCACCTTTTGCCAGCCGACGACCTTCGTCAGCCCCTGCAAGTGAGTACAAAGGTGAGATCCACATCCAGTGTCTAATACCCAGGACGTGGTACTTGCATAATTAATGTCTATCATATATATACCTAGTTTCGACTTCTTCTCCTCCAGATATTTTGGGCAATTTCGCTTCCAATGGCCGAAATTTCCACAATGGAAGCATTTCTGTTCAGGAGCCGCGCCTCTCTTAGCAATGGAATTGTTGCCCGAAACAACTTTTCCATTTCCTTTGCCACGCGCGGGTTTCTTACCCTTCCCCGCACCTTTCTTAAACTTCCCCTTTTGTTTTACCGCCATGGATAAAACATCTCTATTCCCACTCCCACTAGACATCATATCCCTCTCATGTTTGTACAAGCATGGCATGCAATTCATGAAGACTTTTCTTTAAATCATTCATGTTGTAATTCGTCCTAAAAGGACCGAACGTTGCAGGCAAAGAATTAAGCAGACGGTATACCGCAAAATCTTCAGAAATTGGGCAACCTATCTTCTCAAGAGTTTCAACATTCTCGATAAATTTGAGAACATGAGGACCAACTGGTTGGCCCTTTGAGAGCCTAGTCTCAAAGAAACTCGAAGCTGCTTCATATTGAAGTATTCGCGGCTTTTGCGAGAAACTAGTCGTTAGCCGAGCGAATATTTGATGCGCACTGAAATCAATCATGCGTTTCTGTAAACGCGGGTGCATAGCAAAAATCAATACATTCTTAATCTGGTTAGATTCATGCGCGTACTCTTGATACATTTGTATCATTTCAGGGGTGGCGTCAGGACCTGGAGCGGGAATCGAGGGTTCGTATAGAAAACGTTGTTTTTTATCAGATTGAAGGGGTAATCGCAAGTTTAACTCCCAATTAGTAAAATTGTTTCCATCCTCCTTTAGTTCATTCTTTTCCATAAAATTACGAAGCCAGAGTCTTTGGATATTACTGAATTGGACATTTGAGCCATTTTCGAATTTTAAACTACAACGTGGGAAAAAACAATCGATTAAATTCATCGTCAAATTCACATTAAAATAATTATTTGTGAATTTAGGCATTTATATAATGATCTCTCTTAATTATATAAATGATTCCGAGATCCAATCTTATATAAATTTAGGTATTCGGAGGGCGATACATCCCAAATTTATGTAATTTCGGTGAACCAACTCATGATTGATTCTACACTTAGAACTCTCGGTTGATCGATTTCAACTAAATCAATCCTTTAGTCCCGGATTGCAAGACTTGTATTGCAAATCACGTCAATATTAAACCAAAATTCACTCGTAATACTCCCTCCATTTTATTAGGTTCTTTGCATTTGGTTTGAATATGTGAGAGGAATTCAAACCAAATGCAAAGAACCTAATGAAATGGAGGGAGTAACTCTTTATTAACCTACTCCCCCAAGGTAAAAAGGAAACACCCCGCTAGGGCGAGCGTGCCCCTAATGAACAAGGGTTGCATAGGCGTGAATTGCGGAAGGACTAAATCTTGATTTTACATTTCAGTGAGAGATCTTGTCATATATTATCTATCGCTTTTAAGTGAACTAATTCAAGCGAGTCGCGGATAATGAATATGACAATGTGGGATTGCGTTTGGTTATAATTGTGCAAAAATTAAACCAAGCATGCATAAAACAAATCCAAGTCCTAGTATGGCCGTAAGACTAGAACCTAACAAAAGCAATTAAGCCTAAACTAGGCTTCAAAAGCTTCAAAGGCTCCGTCTTCACTTCTGTCTCGATCCGCCAACCATTGGTTCCATGAAAATGCCGATATTCAATATAAACAAATGTACATATGGACTATCCTATTATACATTTTTGAAAAATAAAAAAATTAAAGTATTACAAACCGGCGATACGAGATCGCAATTATTACAAACCAATCGGATACCGTCCTTACATTTCGGTACAGTACCGATACTATAGTACTCTATGGCCATACTATACTTAGAATCATGCAAATAAGACCGAAAATCAGATTTTCAACTTTACAGTACAAGCAACCCGGTAAATTTAGGAATTTCTGATTCTAACTTATTAGAATCAATAATCAACACTCAAAACACCTTTTAAGTTTAAACTAACCACCAACTAATTAGTTTTTCAATATTTAGTCTCCACTAAAATTGAATTTATTAGTTTAATTTGATTATGTTTGCTAACTATTTGTCCAAAAATCACATAATAAACCCGAAAATATCTAAATAAATCATAAATAATTAGGAAAAAATTTAGAAATTATTTCATTAAGTGATTTAAGCTCACAACCAGTAGCTAATTAAGGACAAAAATTTTGCAAATTATTTTGGTCATTTTCTCTTAAGAAATCAATTTTCCACCATTTATATTATTACTAACTAATAACAAATGGCCAATAAAATTATGAAATAATTTCTAAAAATTATACTCATTATAATTCTGGAAAAATTATAAATTTCTTAAATTAATAAAATCAACATGCATGTCAATCTAATTATCAATTAATTAGAAAATAGCATAAATCTTGTAAAAATAGCCAAAAATAAGCAAAAATAGCAAATAAATTCTCAAAATTCCATAATTTTGGTTGGAGCATCCATATGCCCAAAACATCACATGAAAATTTAGTTTGTATGATAAAACCAATTTTTATCATTAAAAATTAATTAAGTTACTAATTAACCTAATTAAAGCTTAAAATTAACATGCAACTTAAACCGATGCTCTGATACCACATGAAAGTTGTTTAGCCTCTAATTAGACTCCTCTAATTAGTACTTAATTACTCCTAATTAAGTTTAGCTAAGAATCTTTAGTTGCATCTAAGACTAAAGCAATAAAAAGTGTATAAAACAAGTTTTTATACCTTAATCAAGAGGAATTTTGACCTTCCTTCAAATAAAGGTTCTTGAGCTGCAAATTATTGGGGATCCTCCTCCTTAATCTTGAGTTTCCAATTTAGAAAACCTCCTCCCTTGATCCACCAAAGAAGCTCTCCAAAAAAACTCACAAAATGGTCTAGTTTTATGATATTTTAACCCTAAAACCTTATATATAATTAGCCAACAAATTAGCTAATGATATAGTAGGCTTAGATAAGTGTTTTGATCAAGTTTTCATTGACATGCAATGAAGAAAACTTGATCTTAATGGAAGTGGAAGTAGGCTGATTTTTTTAGAGAAATTTGAGGGTTTTCTCTCAATTCTCTCTCTAAAACATATAATGTGTTTGTAAAAATGATGTATATCATGTGTTTGATCATAAAACACATTATATATAGTGGTGGTGGCAAAAAGACTATTTTGCCCTTACTAATTATACCGCTAAACATCTTATCTTACAATTTGGTATAATTTGTACACTTATTTCTTTAAGTGTTAATTAATTATTATATCACTATATAATAATTACTAATTACATCATTTTAGCTAAAATTACAACTCTTTGTAATTTAAATAGCTAATTGTCATTTTTTTTGACAATTTACACAATAACCATAATTTATTCGACCTGAGTTCCGAACTCATAAATCACTATCCGATATAATCAGTTAACTCTTTAACTGATACATTAGGGTTTATATTATACGGAGTATTATATTAAATACAAATATAATATCCTTTGGAGAAACTATCTTTATCGGTGTGACCGAGAGGGATCAGTTGATTACCGCCGTCAACGACATTAACGTCAAACTCTAGCCAGCCAACCGTTATCGATTTACGTTAATCAACTGACTTGTATATTCAATATATCCCAACTTTATTCCTAATTAGATTTAATTAGTCAACGCATTATTGTCCGAGGACACCAACTCCAACAAATTATTCTTTTTGAAGCCAATGAATTTCGAATTGCCGATGCTATCACTAGTTTTGAATTTTGGGATTAATTTTAGTTTTTTTAATTAAATCCATGGACTTCAATTTACATATCCATTTAATGGTCTCATAATATCCATGAATCATACGGGTAAAATCCATGGAATTTACTTCTCACATCCATGGGGACTAATCCTATTTCAATTTATTAATTTTCTAATGGAAAAAAAATTGAGTTGGAAAAGTTTGGTGAAGATAGAGAAATGGAGGCAAGGGAGGCATCGGTGACGGTAGTGGGGGAAATGGAGGGCCAAACTGGTGGTTGCCGGAGTAGCGTGGTGGTGTTCGAGCGTCGATAGTGGATGTGGTGTGGAGAAGGTGGGTCGGGGAGGAGAAATAGAGAAATAGGATTTTTGGTTTGGTTTTTTTTAGGCAAATGGGGAGGTGACACGTGTCCCGGACCACAGTGCTATTTGTGGTCCCGTGATCACGATATAAGAACAGCTTAATTAAATTCTCCTTATTCACCCATTGTGAAATCTTTCTTCTTATTACTACGTAATTCCATTCTCTATCCTTATTTTCTATACCTTTATGTTCTCAATTTTTTTCAATCAAATCTAATCATCAATATCAATCAATCAATCAATACATAGAAAGTGGAATTTTTCGAGCGACCCGAAAATTTGATTTTGTTTTCTTGCGTTCCGAAAGAGTCCATTTTTTTAGGAGATTGGGAACGTTTGTGGTATATTTTCTACCATAATGTAATTCTAATTCTAATAGAAGTTAAACAATCAGTTAGCTATAAATAGTTGCAGTCCCAGATCAACATGCATAATCATGTCTGGTCAGGAAAATTATTGTATGGTACCGAGAGTACCTAGTCTCGCTGCACACGTGTGTCAGCCAGCTGGCTGATCGAATATTTGGAAAACCGAATCCAAAAACATTCAAACCGGGCCAAACCAAAACATTAAAAAAAAAAAAACAGTTACTCCCACCTACCACATTTTCTCTCTCCTCATATCCACCTTACTACCACCATCCCAACTGCCGGCGACCAACCACCACCCCTGCGCCAACACTAAGCAACACCGGATATCATGCATCCACCATAGTGATCGACATGTGCGCCGTCCTTTCCATATTCGTTGATTCCAATCCTATCTCTGCCATTGAAGCTTGTCTACCTTGATATTCTAGATCAAGATGTCGTGATGGTGGTGGTTGAGGTGGTGGTGCAACGCCATGGTGATCGGCCAAAACAAGAGAAGAGGGAGAAAGAAGCGAAGAAAATCTTACATAGTGAGACATTTTTGCAATGGGCTGCCGACACTTTTTATGCAAGAAATCTTCATGCACTTATCCAATTGATGCATTTCTCTATCTAGATAATGTTCACCATTTGTGAGAAAGATTTTGACACTTGTCTTCCATTTTCCTTGTTACATGTTCCATATTTTTTAATTATTTTAACAAGGCTTCATTTTGTTAATAAATCATTTTGACTATAATTTTGTTTTTTTAAATTGACTTAAATTTCTAGTTGTACTTTAGCATCTAATTTATGCTATTTAACTTAATAATGATGTCCTTTAGCATAACAGCATAACAATAATGTATTTTAACATCTAATTTATATACTTTAGCATATCGATAATGTATTTCAACGTCTAATTTATGTACTTTTGCATATTGATAATGTATTTCAACGTCTAATTTATGTACTTTGACCTCTAAATTATTCTTCAAATGTTTGAATTTTTACCGCATCAATTTTTAGCGTATCATTCTAACGCATCAATTTTTAGCGTATCAATTATGTAGTTTAATGTATGAGTTATGTACTTTAACATAACAGTTAGTAAGTACTCTAGCGTCTAATTTACGTACTTTAACGTATCAGCTGAAGTACTGTACCCCTTAGCGTATCACTGTATTTTAACATATTAATTTTATACTTTAGCGTCCAAATTAAGTACTTTACCATATTAAATATGTACTGTAGCATGTTGATTATAAATTTAAAGTGTATCTATTACGTACATACTTTAACAAATTGTGTACTTGATCAACATTACGTACCTTAGTGTATCAATTATGCAATTTAGCGTATCTGTTGGGAACCGTACCACTTCATATTTTGTACTTTAGCATTTAAATTACATGTGTTAGCGCAGTAGTTACGTACTTTAATGTATTAAGTACTCCATATGTAATTTAGCGTTTCTGTTACGTACTTTAGCATGAAAATCATGTACTTTAGCGTAGTATCTATGTACTTTACTATATTAATTATGTACTTTAACATCTAAGTTATATACATTTTTACAGTGTAGATTATACACTTTATCTTTTACAAAATATAAGTAATTTGGAGTATCTTGCTACATACGAGTACCCTTTATAAAAACAAAACATTTCAAATTAAATGAATAAAACAAAAAGACACCTACAAAACTACCTACAGATGAGTGACTAGCCCACATGCATTTCCCCACTACACTCTCTCCCTCGGAAAACCCAAATTACCCATTTCAGCCCCATTTTCCCATTATCTCTCTTCTTTTTTTCTCTCTGCTCCCTCATCCCCCACTAACAATCACCCTGCACTCCCGCCTCCTTCACCGACTCGCACGCACGACCACCGCCTTCAACTGGCCGGCTCTGCATTTAGAGCGAGAAAGTGGTTCACACGGGGAGAGGGAGTCACTGGCGATGGAAACGGGTGGTCGGGGTGACATTGCCGGCTTGAAGCATCTCCAATGGCGTTGCCGGCGACGGAGATGGTGATGTCTAGTGCTACTGTGCCGGCGGAAGGAGGCAGTCGTGTGGTGGCGCGGGAGGAGAGATATAAGGTGGGAGGTTCTTTTTGTTTACAAATAAATCGGTTTATCAAAAAATGGGTGAGGTATTGCTGACGTAGTGCTGACGTGGCGGAGACGTGGAATCGGGACTATGTAGTCCCGGGAGTAGGGTATACGGCCTAGTCTGGTCATATATTATCAGCCGGCTACAATAAGGTGGTAAAGTATTGATTGACAAGTTTAAAATTATTCATTATTTTATTACGACTTTGGATGCATATTTGATATAAAATTTTTTTTTGTAGTACCTCATAATAAAGTAATAAATCAACATAATAATAAAGTAGCAGGATGTAGGAGTTTAATATACTCCATATATTCTACGTTTGTTTTTTCTTTTTATCTTTTCTTTTGTACTTAGAATAACAAGACTAAACAAGCTTAAATCAAGTTAAAATTAGATTTTAAATAAGTTCTAGAAATGGATATTTATGTACCGTAGTGTATTACCATATAAGAAATTAGTTGTATGTATCCCACCTATATTATAAATAACTAATTTTAGAGAGCCTACGTTATAAGTAATTTCCACGGAGCAACCATAAAATTCGATTTATTTTTCTTACGCTGTGTAAGAGTCCACAATTTTAGGAGCTGTATGTTCGATGTAGAAGCCAATTAAGACGAAATTAAGACTAATTTCGTAAAACTTATGGTTTGCGAAATTATAATCCCTAATTTAGATAGTATGTGTTGTAGGGGTGAGCAAAAAAAGCGGGTCCCCGGAACCGGACACGAACCCGAACCCGTTTAGGACCCGGCGGGTCCGGAACCGGACCCGTTGCAGACGCGTACGGGTACAGGTCCAAAATTTTAGGACCCTTTGGCAAGGGGTCCGGGTATGGTCCTAAAATTTTGGACCCGTTACCCGCCGGGTACCCGTTAAACAACGGGTTCAAACGGGTACCCGTTGCTCAACGGGTTTAAACGGGCACCCGTACCCGTATAAGTCAACGACTTAAAAAAAAAATCATAAAAAAAATCTATAGAATTCAAGTTTAAAGATAACCATGCAAATGCATAGTCTTACAATATTGACCAAACTTGAAGCCCATGTACTACATCTTCCACTCTTACTTCAATGACCAATGTGGGACAAACTGTTACTTCTTATAAACTTTGCCAACCTACATAGTTTGACACTAAATTTCGACTAATTATTTGTGTTATTTGAGAAATATCCCGGAAATAACATTTGTAGATCGTGTTGCTACCTTTACGTGAACGCTTGTTTCGACCATTTTCGAATTTGTATGTGAAAGTTATGATGAACACGAGAACACTACTTACACATAAAATGGATGGGTATGTTACTTAATAATCATTTATCAATGAGTTATGACCAAAATTGAGAAAATAATATAAATCAATAATAAAAACCTAATGATCACTTAGTGATTTTGCTAAATTACCCAAGTGATTAGTATATATAGATTTCTATATGCTATAATAAATACTATGTCATTTATGATGATCATTACAAATTACAAAAGATGAGATAGCGTCAAAATTAGTCTATATAAGAGTTTATAATGTTTTTTAGTGTACCATAGTCAATAAAAATGTCAACATAATGTGTAATTCATATTCCTAACTATACATTGACAATAGTAGGCACCATTTCCGACACATAACACATTGACCATGACCCGCAACGACATCGATCCTCATTGAGTTAAGCACAAATCGCTTCTCGATGAATATATTCATAACACCAACAAATACATACAATATATAGAAATGGATTCTACACATTGCTAATTACTTTGGCATTCTAATGAAACTATTAATACATACTGCACCATGTATATTATGTGATTGTGCAAAAAACTATTACTTAGCTAATAAGATAAAATACTCCAACCTAGTAAACATAATCCAAATCACCAATTATTTAAGCTAATATAATAAAATTACTAACTATTTGGATATTGCTAAGTGATTATTAGCTTTTATATAACTCATGTATATAATTTTCTCAATATCATAGCTAACGGAGAAGTGATAGTTAACTAAGATGTCCATTATTTGTGTAACTAGTGTTCTTGTTTCGATCATGACTTTGACATACGAAGTCAAAAATGGTTGCAATAAGCGTCTACGGAAAGTTAGCAACACGATCTACAAGAGTTATTTGATGGCATTTTCTCAAATAATACACTTACATAGTCCAAATTTATGGTCGAACTAAGTAGGTTGATAAAACTTATAAGAGTGAAAAAAATATTTGTCCTACATTGGTCATGGAGGAAAGAGTGGACAAACCCTTCACTTATAAATATACACTCTTGCTTGGTTTTTCCATATGTAATTTCCTATCTAATTAATTCAACTTCATGTACTCAAGAAGCTAATCACTAAACAACAATTTCTAGGTGATCAGAGTGTTCATAATTTATTAGATTAGGAAAATAATCAGGGTCAAAATCGTAATAGGTTAACATTGGTAGAAGCTGGTT
Organism: Spergularia marina; assembly: GCA_963680865.1. Taxonomy (NCBI): domain Eukaryota; kingdom Viridiplantae; phylum Streptophyta; class Magnoliopsida; order Caryophyllales; family Caryophyllaceae; genus Spergularia; species Spergularia marina. The sequence continues at coordinate 15,186,447 of OY804554.1, forward strand.
AGAACATGAGAATATGTGTAAAGAATTATGTTGTTAAATTATTAGAATATATAATAAGCTTAAACAAGTAGACCTTAAATGAATTTAATAAGAGTACATTGTGTACAAATCCCAATGAATATAGGCTAATCAAAAAGTTACTTGGTAGTAGACCGTTTTCACAATCTTTAAAAACTTAAAACCCTATTTCATAAATTCTAGAGCAAAATGGAGGAAACTAAAAATCGGACAATAAAATTTTAATGCGCATATCTCTTTACTTTATCAATCGAATGAGCCTACTTCACATATTTATGTTACAAGTAAATCTTGCAAATCTAAACCAATACGAGTATGTTAAAACATAAATTTTACTATTAAGAAAATTATCTATCAATTACAATCAAATTTATACTCCGCAAATTCAAATTCAACAAGCAAGTCAAGCGTAAAATAAATCATTAAGGTTGCATTGATATAAGTTTATTAATTTCTTCAAAGTCTACTTAACTTATATTTTACGCTTAATGATGCAACCTTATATATTTGATCAATATACATCAAATATTTTTAGGTGTCTTGAGATCAAATATTAACAAAATATATAATTTAAGCTTAAACCAAAAATTTAAAAATTGAGATTAAATCTAGAGTCTGTGCAACGCACGGATATTCAACGATACATAATAATAAAGAAGGGATTTTTCAGTGGCCTATGTCGAAAGTGGAGGTTTTCGAGCTCATAAAGAGAGTCCACGTTTTGTAAAATTGTAATATCTTAGGAGAAGCAAAGACATTGTAGGGTTTGATTAGGATTAGCAAAAGTGCTAGTGCTAGTGGCACTAGCCCGGGTGTGTACGTAGGGCTAGTGCTAGTGCTCACACATTTGGGCACTAACCCGGGTGAGCCCGGCCAAGCCCGGCCCGTGGCCAGCTCTACAGTGTAGACACCAAATTTTGCCTAACCTTTTTTTATTTTGTAGTGTGTTTCGAATTCGGTGTTGTAATTCGAGTCGGTAGTTTTACTGGTGCTATTTTATATAGTGGAATTCAGAGGTTTTGCTAGTGGATTTTACCTCTGGAGTTGGAGGGTTTTACCCTGGGTTTAGTCCCTAAAATTTGTGTCTCATCTTGTTAGCTTGCATATTTTCTACTTTTGTTTATTATTGTCGATTCGTTTGCTTCCGCGGTGCGTGGGAGATTGGTCATATTTCCCAACAGGTTATTGGTACAAAGATTTCACATAACCCTATATTATAGGTTTTTAATAGTAAACAATATGCAAGACAATGGAAATCCTATCATACAAAAAAAGAGGTTGCAAATTAAGGATAGATTAGATGGCGTTGCTAAACTTGTGCATGTCGACATAGAAATATTGAGTGATGACAATGATGAGGTTGGATAACTGGCCATCACAATCTTACAAGTAATTGCCATAGTAGGATATCATGTACCAAAAGTTTTGGCCCTTAACGAACATCGATTCCCAAATGAAATATACCCTCCACTTTTTATATCTCTTTCACCTGAGTTTGATCTCATTAACAACTTCACACTGTTACGGTAAAATTTTAGTTTTCACTTTATTTCTTGTACATTGACCCTTAGTTTAGCGATAGGGTTTCGGAAAAAAAAATCCTTTAGTAGTTCATATACTAACTTCGGTTACATGCAATGGTATGGTATTTGCATTGTTAGTTCATCGGTAGAGTAAAGAAAATTTTGTTGATGGACTATTCCCGAAAACATCCTATAAATTTAATCATCATATAACAAAAACATTTATACTCAAAGAAACAACAAATTAATAAACACCACAAAAGCCAACAAGTTACCATTTCAATAAACGATCATCATATGATTCATATCGATACATACAAGAAGGATACGCATTTCAAACAATTGATCATTTATCATCATATCATGCCTTCATATTACCCACTTATATCATCAAACTAGAAAAAAAAAAAAATGAACAACTTTTTATCCCACATCGACCTTGAAGGAAGATGTGGGAAAGTTTATGCTTATAAAAATGAGTGGGTGTGCTAATTTTACATAAGTTAGTATAGCTGGGCCTGATTGCTGGGCTCAATTGCGCCTTGTTGAGCTTGATGGGCTATGTCTAGGGATGGCAATGGACCCAAGACCCGACCCAGACCTGGCGGACCCGACCCACTTGGGTCGGATCTGGGTCCATTTTTTTTAGACCCAATGGATCTGGGTCGGATCTAGACCCGGTTATAAATGTGCGGGTCGGATATGGATCCTTGATTTGAGACCCTACCCGACCCATGGACCCGCGGACCCGACCAAAAAAATAGAAAAAAAAAATAAAACCTAATTTCTCACGATGCCAGCCTTCCCCTTCCAATTTCATTTCTCAGTCTTCTCATGACTCACGCCCAATACTTCTCCGCGACCTCAAAACCTTTCGCCGCCGCCTCAAAATCCTTCGCTGTCACCTCAAAATCTCATCGTTGTCGTCGCTGTTGTCGCTCACCCTTGGTCTTCTGAAGTTCTGATGAATGAGGAATGTCCATCATAGTGATGATCGCAAATCACATCAACACATTAACGATCGTAAATCACATCGAGACGGAAATATCATAAGTTGCGCAAGTTTTACACATGACAAACTTGATTTTATAAAAAAAACCCATCTTGGACCCAGACCCGGTCCAGACCAGCTGGATCCTGGCGGGTCTGGGTCTGGATCTGTAAATTTTGGACCCGATGGGTCCGGGTCGGATCTGGATCTGCTTGTAAAGACATGGATCCGGGTCTGGATCCTATAGGACCCGACCCAGAACCGACCCATTGCCATCCCTAGCTATGTCTGATACTCTCTAATGGGCTGGATTGTTATAAGAACTTGTAATATTTTTAGTATAAGTTTCATTTTAAATAATGTTTTTTTATTTTTATTTGAAAACTTATGATAATTAGATATTTTCGATCCGGATATCAGATATCCGAAACCGTATCCGAAATTAGTTTCGGATATCGGATATCCAAAATTTTCGGACTAGCTATCCGTATCCGATCCGATATCCGAAATATTCGGATATGGTTATCCAATCCGAACTGATTTTCAGATCGGGTATCCAACGTTTCGGATTGGGTATCGGATCAAATATTCGGATATTCGAATAATCGGATATTTTGTTCAGCCCTCCTTCCAAGGGTCTTGACTAGAGATGGCAATCGGGCGAGTCAGGTTGATTTTGGGTTAGGTCGAGGTGGGTTAAGTCTATCACATTCGGGTCTTGGCGGGTCAAGATTAAATGGTGGGTCGGGTAACTTTTGTGTCGGGTCGAGATGAGTCGGTTTCGGGTCAGGTCATAATTGGGTCTAGTTACTGATTGTTATTAATCCGCATCATTTCAAGTTTTGGTTAATATTTTTTTGGTTTTTTTGCATAATTAGGTGAAATTATTTAATTCGTAAGTTAAAACAGTCCACATCCATGTTAAATTGTTTTAATTTGGATCATTATTAAGCTTAATTATTGTCGGGTCATCAAACGGGCCAGGTCATTGTCGGATAACAGGTCACTACGGGTCACGTCGGGTCATTGTGGGGTTGGACATTATCGGGTTGTGTTGGGTCATGGGTCATTATTGGGTCGGGTCGAGTCGGGTTCAGATGATTCCAATTTTGGGTTTAATCAGAGCGGGTTTTCTGGTGAGTCGGGTCAGGTCGCTTCGGGTCGGGTCAAGGTTGCCAGCTCTAGTCCTCTAGTCTTGACCGACCGTCTCCTACTCGTGTATGCTCCCCTCAAATGTCGAACTGCTGCTCTCTAGTCAACAAACCATCTATGTTCCAAAAGTTTTCAAAATATCCCCATTGACACTCCAAAACTCGTATGAGAATTGGGTTCTCAAATTGTGATAAAACCGAGCCCATCAACTTCTAATTACGGTATTAATAAGAATATCACAACCATAACATATCAAACTCTCCCATGCTTAGACTTTTACTCGTTTGCGAGCATCCAAATATCCACAATAATCTCCTAGAGCTCTCTCAAAGCACATGATGAGTTGAAAACGAAGATTCTCAATTCCAAGGACCCGTTAGCCATAAACAACACATAAACTGATGTCTAGTTAGAGTTGGGGTGGATGAAATGCTCAACGCCCTTCTACCCATCCTATCCTCCGTACTAAAACACTCCAAAGGGCTCTAAAATTTTTCAGAATATCTCCATTAACACACCAAAACTCCTATGAGAAGGGGACACACAAATTGTGATAAACTCAAGCCCATCAACTCCTAAATACGGCTAATTAACCTGAATTACAACATCACAACCCACAACACATCAATTATCACTAACTTTGACATTCCTTTGTAGAATATTTATCTTAACCATGATTAGGTCGCTCCTTGCTTGTATAATGAACATAACAATTGTGCAACAAATATATTCATGCGCATGCATCTCCCCAACTTGTAGCTCACCGTTCATAGCATTTCTCCATGCAATGGTCTTTACAATTTAGCACGGCGGCTCTTAAGACAACTCCCTTCCCATGATCAATTTTCTTTCTATCCCAAATGCTTAAAGCCATCCTAGCTAATATATCCTGAAGAAAAGCCTCATCCAAAACCGGGCCCTCCAACTTCGACCTCTTCAAAGTATCGCTCTCCTAAACCCTAAAAGCACGGCCTATGAGGGCGATCATCCCCCCATTAGCATTAACTCGAGCTGGAGACTTAAGGCATGTATCAATAAATATCTCTGCCCAATTCTCCCTTTCGTTCTTGTTAGGGATGAAAGATGACAAGTACGACATACTGGTGTAAGTTATGTTGTTGGGCTCATTTGACCAAGGAAGCACTGATTCATCGCTTTGTACATAAGTCTCACCGCCCAATGAGGAATTAAAGAACTCTTGGCATTTCTAGGAATTAGAGGTTGGTGTGTTAAATTGTTCCAAAGAACATCGGTTTGAAGCACCTTGAAAGTTTTGAACTCTCCCTTAGTGTCATTCTCACATTGAAAAATCCGGTTGATTTCAGTGTACTTTACCTTAAGCCTTTGGTCTTCAAGCATAAAGGAGATTCTTTCATTTTCCTTGTCATGAACAAGGGTGGCAAGAAATTGGGCAGTCCACCTAGAATAGGTGGGTGCCTTAATACCAAAGAAGCGTACCATGCCTCCCCGTTCCAATAACACAAGAATCGGCTCCACTAGCCCCATCCTTTCAATCACCGTCACGTCGAAAAACTTTTTAGCAGACATCTTTTGATTTCGCATAATATTATCTTCTTTTTCTCATCTGTGAGCTCCGTGAGGCCATGTTCTCTCCAAAAGTTAATGGGTTTGTCTTTAGCGGAACTCTTCCTCTTCTTGGAAGGCGCGGACTCATCATCGTTTCTACCCATACTTGACAATGTCACGCAACAAACCACAATTACCTTTCTACAACTTCCCACACACCACAACCCAACAATTCGCACAAATACTACACACTCAATTGTACACTACAATTTCCAAAAATTTCACTACCTAACTTGTTTTTCATTACAAGAATGCTTTGCAAGGATCAGATAATCAAAAACACTACTATAGCATCAACAACAACAAACAAACAAAACGCCCAACATTGATAATTTTTGAATTGAGAAATACCCTTACTGAAATTGGCTCAAAAAGAAAATTTTGAGCAAAATTGATCTCCAAATTGCTAGCAATAGCCTCACCAATGCCCCTAGATGTTATTCCACCCGAGAAATCGAACAAAGAGCTCCAAAACAACCAAAAGCCCAAATTCTAGGGTTCTTGAGAAAATTTGAAAATTTTGGGCGAAATTTGATAAAATAAGAGTTTTTGGAGTTGATTTATTTGTTGTTTGTAGAATGATTTTTGTGAACAAAATTTGAAGTTTGGGAGTGATTTAGTGGAGAAATGAGGGATATGTAGTGTGAGGATGAGTGGAAGTAGTGAGAAGAGAGAGAAAATTATATGAAGAAATGAGAGTGAGGGAGGGGGTTATCAGGTTTAAGTGACGAAGAAGCCAGAAAATAAGTCGTCTCGGTCCGAGACGCCAGAAAAACAAAGAGTGTTTTTCTCTTTTCTCCTCGGGCCGAGACGATCTTTCCTCGGTGCGAGACGACTGTTCTCCAAAAAGGCCACTTTGTCTCTTTATCTCGAACCGAGACATCATCTTCCTCGGTTCGAGACACCGGTTTTGTGCGCCTTCAAACTTCAAACCTTGCCCCAACCCATTGACGTTGTGTGCTCATCCTTGCTAGCTTCAAATCACGATTTCCACAATAATTAAAACAAAATCTACACTCCACACTACACATATATACAAATGTCTTGGGTTGCCACCCAAAAAACGGTTTTGTTTAACGTCGTTAGCTCAAAAAGGAGATTTCCTCCACTGTCTCTACCCCGAACCCCTCAATATTCGGTTTCAAAACATGACCATTCACTTTGAAAGCCTTTTCCTCATTTTCCTCAAAGATCACCACCGCACCATAAGGGTATACTTTTGAAGCGGTGTAAGGACCGCACCATCTTGAGCGCAATTTCCCGGGAAAAAAATCAATCTTACTTGGAACAATAACACTTTGTCTTCCATGTCGAATTCTTCATTGCCAACAATTTATCATGCCACGCCTTCGTTTTTTCTTTGCAAATCGAGGCATTATCATATCCCTCAAGGCATAGCTTTTCCAATTCTTGGAGTTGAACTCTTCTATGGATACCGACTTCACCGATTGCCAAATGAAGAGATTTTACGGCCCAATAAGTCGGTGTTCCAATTCGACCAAAAGCTGACGAGCTTTCCCAAACACCATCTGATATGGCGACATGCCAATCGGTGTTTTGAAAGCTGCCCTATAAGCCCAAAGAGCATCATCCAACCTCAAACTCCAATCTTTTGGGCCCGGATTCACGATCTTTTCTAGAATTGACTTGACTTCTCGATTTGATACCTCGGCTAGCCCATTGGTTTGAGGGTGATATGGTGTTGAAATTTTATGAACCACATAGGACATCTTGAGCAAAGCACTAATCGTTCTATCATAAAAGTGAGTCCCTTTGTCACTTATCGAAACATTTGGGATGCCAAACCTCCACAATATATGTGATCTAAGTGAATCACAAGTACACGAGCATCATTAGTTCATGTGGCCTTTGCCTCCACCTACTTGGAGAAATAGGGTCACGGCTAATAAGATGTAGAGGTGGACGTGGGAATTTGGAAAGGGTCCCATGAAATCAATGACCCAAACATCGAAAATCTCGGAGTTTGGGGCATCTCATTCCTAGGGGAATTATTTCCCACCCTTTGGCATTGGTCATAAGATTGACAAAAATTTTGAGAATTGGGAAAGAGGGTGGGTCAATAAAACCCGCTATCAAGAACCCGAAGAGTTGTTCATTTGGACCCAAAGTGACCACCACAAGCATGAGAATGACAAAAAATAAAGGTCGGAATATACCTCTTCATCGGGATTTCACCTACTTATGACCTCGTCCGACCGTTGCTTCCATAGATACGGATCATCCCAAATGTAGAAAAGTGCGTTACTTCTCAATTTATTCTATTGTGTCTTGATGAAAATCAGGGGAAACTTCTTTGATGCCAAATAGCTGATAATATTGGCATAACATAGTTGCGTGATCTTCTTCACATTGATGTTATAGAGGGTCTCATCATCAAATTTCTCTCTGATCTTGTCATTAGCATAAGGCGAGCCCAAATCATGCATGATCCGGCTATGACGATCGGCAACCGCATGTTCCGTACGCTTCTTATCCCGAATTTCCACATCAAATTCACTTAGGAGCAGAACCCATCGAATTAGCCTTGGTTTAGCCTCCTTATTGTTCATCAAATCCCTTATAGCCGCGTGATCACTATATAACACCACGTTAGTGCCCAAAAGATATTGTCGAAATTTCTTTAATGCAAAAACTACGGCCAACATCTCCTTTTCCGTAGTTGTACAGTTCTTTTGAGCATCATTCAACATTACGGACGCAAAGTAAATTATGTGGCTCGCCCTCCCCTCCTTTTGGCCTAAGACCACCGTGGGGGTTGAATTATAGAGGCGAAAACAAGTCGAGCCTTAAACTCATCAAAAAAGGCTTTACATGTGTTAGAAAAGTTGAACTCCGCTTATTTTTAGAGGAGGGCACACATGGGTGAGGCGATCTTAGAGAAATATTTGATAAATCGGCAGTAGAAACCCGTATGGCTTAAGAACGACCTCACCTCCTTGACATTAGTTGGGTATGGTAATGTAGAACTAACATCGAACTTTGCACAATCCACTTCAATCCCCTTCTCCGAGATCACGTGATCCAACACTACCCCACTCTCTACCAAAAAATGACACTTCTCCGAGTTGAGTATTAGATTGGACTCCACACATCGGTCTAACACCCACTCAAGGTGTTCTAAGGCTTGTTCAAAGTCATCTCTATGCACTGTAAAGTAATCCATGAAAACCTCTATAAACTCCTCTCCATGCTCCGAAAATATACTCATCATGGCTCTTTGGAAAATAGTCGGGGCATTGCACCAACCGAACGACACCCTCCTATATGCAAAGGTTCCAAAAGAACAAGTAAAAGTTGTCTTCTCTTGATCTTTCGGATCAATTGGAACTTGGAGATAACCAGAATAACCGCCTAAAAAACTGTAATATCTATGCCCGGCTAGCCTCTCTAACATTTTATCGATGAAGGTTAACGAAAAATGATATTTCCTTGTCACGACATTGAGGCGTATATAATCAATACAAACTCTCTATCCGAATTGAAATCGTGTCGAAACCATCTCTCCTCGGTTGTTCTCTAGTGCTCTAGTATGTTTACTTTTCCTCCTTTTCTCATTCTGCGAATCTACTAAGCTTGTCAAAGAGGCAGAGATACACTTGATGTTAAGTGACAGCATTCTCGCCTTGTTTTCTTTAATATTCATCAATCTTTATTGATCATACTCATTTGTTGGAGTTGTATCTTTTTGCGTCTTTCTAATCTTAGACATGCTGAAACTACTACAACAAACAAACGTTAGAAGAAAAAAAATAGCATCAGGCTGAAAAACAAGTATCTAGTACCTTGTATAATCAAATAAACTTGTTTATTGAGTGATAAGTAACTTCATGGCCTCATGGGTCTTATTAATGAAACTAGCTATTAAGAACCAATAAAGAAAGAAACAACATAGCATGAAACGCACAACTACTATCAAGATATAGCACACATAAATCAAGCTAAACTAAAATCCAAATGATGACAAATCAATATCTTCGTCACTTTCTTCACCATCGCCATCAGAATCGCAATAATCATCTTCCTCATCAAAAATCTCGTCCTCCTCAATATCTATATCACTTAAGTCCTTTGGTTGATTTTGGTCGGTTGAATCAATAACTATGTCATCAATATTGTCTCTCCTGCCACCTAAGAGATCATCAATATCATCTGCTCTCATAAAGGATAAAAAGTCAACATTAGAGGATTTCTTTCGACTTTGCTACAATGTCTCTCCATCATTTTCAAAATAATCAGTTTCCGGAACATTATAATGAGGTCATGGACTAGTCTTGATGACAATGTTCCATCCGGAACATAAAAAACTTGATTAGCTTGAGACATAAGCTCAAAGGGCTCATTAATAGTAAACTTTCTTCTAGTATTGATACTAACAAACCCAAATTTGTCAATCTTGTCACCTCTACCAGGGTTATGAACATCCCACCAATCACATCGAAACAAGATCACGCGCTTGGCGTCCAAATATTGGAGAGAAATTATTTCCGTAAGAACGCCGAAGTACTCAGTTTTCTCTCCTTTCACCATAACTCCACTGTTTTGATTTCTCCTCCTTGTCTCTATCTCACTAGTATGGAACCTAAACCCATTTTCTAGGTATCCATTGAAACATTGAACACCCTTCAAAGGGCCAAAAGACAAAGTTCTCAAATCTTTTACCACTTGATCATCCTCTTTATCGGGTAAACTTAAGACCTACAAAAAAAAAAAAAAAAAAACGGGAATTCGCATTATATTAAAACAATATTTCTTTTACTTCAAAAGGGAAGAAATGTCTAAATATTAGAGTACTCGATCACGAAACCATTCTATCAAACCTTCATCGAACATACCGTCTTCGTACTCTCTGAAAAGTGGAAAAACAGTTAAATAATGCACCTAGACCTATTATAATCTAACTAGACAAAATAAATGTTAATTATCAACGTACTTTAAGTAAGATTCAGCTTCATCACAATTTTTGAGGACATATTCTTGAGCTTGCATTAACTCTGCATCCGTAAGGGACCTTGTCTTAACTTTTTCAAGAGGAGAGCCAGAAGGTTTAAAGACTGATAAGCTCTTGTAATTATCAAACTCCTTGTCAGAATTTCTTTCCAATTGGTAGTGCTTCGTTTCAATTTCACGCAAGACATTGAACAAAAATACATGCACTCCTCGATAATGTAACCTTCTACGATTGAGATTGAGCCTTCTGGTCTACTCTTATTACGAACATAGCACTTAAACCTACGCAAAAGCCTAAGACTATATTTTTTTTCCAAAGAACTTAGTGTGTATATTCGCGTTAGTAAATAAGATAGTATTTAATAATGTGATAAAAAAAAATGTACCTTTCAATAGGATACATCCACCGATATTGCACAGGTCCATCGACTTGCTTCCACAGCAAGGTGAGCGCACAGATGCACCATAACATCAAAAAACGAAGGAAGAAAAATTTTCTCCATCTCACACAATGCCTCGATAATATGGGTTTGTATATGCTTTAGCACCTCTAACTCCAATGATTTGGAACACAGCTCCTTGAAAAATGTGCTCAATTTGGCAATTGTCTCATACACCTTGGGTTGTGACACTTCACAAACAGCAAGTGGCAATAGTTGCTCAAGAAGTACATGACAATCATGCGAGTTGAGTCCCCAAATTCCACGCTTGTCTAAATTAATGCATTTGGAAAAATTAGAAGAATACCCATCGGGAACCTTTATCTCCTATAGAAATTTGCACACCTTTTGCTTTTGAGCCTTAGATAATGTATATGGAGCTGGTGGTATAAGCCATTTTCCATTTTCCAATGTCGAAGCTAAATGTTTCATAATCTTCAACAATTTCAAATCATGACTTGCTTTTATGCGATCTTAGGTTTTCCCTTTAATGTCCAACAATGTGCCGAGAATATTATCGCACACATTTTTCTCTATATGCATAACATCAAATTGTGACGAATTATCATTTTTCTTTTTCCAATTATCATTTTTTCTCTTAGGGAATGTTGTAGTTTTCCCAAATTGCATGCCTTCAACATCATCAAGTTGAGATAAAATCTCAACACCTGATTGTTCTTTTGGAGCACTCCTTCTCTCTACCTTTCTATTGAAAGTCTTATTATTTCGCCATCTATGATCATTTGGCCAAACACACCGGTGGTCCATGTAGCAAATTTTAGAGCAATTAGGCAATCGCATTGATTTAGTGTCACTCATGCAACAAGGACAAGCCTTGTAAATGGAGCATCCAGACAAGTTTGCATACGCAGGAAAATCATTAATGGTCCACAAAAGTGAAGCACGCATGTTGAAATATTCCCTTGTCGAATCATCATAAGTTTGAGATCCAACATCCCACAAATGTTTCAACTCTTCGACTAAAGGTCGTAAATAAACATCAATATTATTGCCCAGTGCACTTTTTCCAGAGATTATCAAAGATGGAATTGATTACGGTTGTTTCATGCACATCTATGGTGGGAGGTTGTACACCAGCAGCACCACCGGCCATATGCTATAATCACTTCTAAGACCACCGAAAGAGTTGAAACCATCACTTGCTATGCCGAGCCTCACATTTCGAGGGTCATCAGCAAATGAAGCATCAAACTGATCAAAATGGTTCCATGCTTCACTATCTGCAGGATGTCTCAAAACTCCATCCCGCTTCCTCTTCTCAAAATGCCATCTCATTTCACTGGAAGTTTTAGACGACATAAACAATCTCTGTAATCTAGGTATTATTGGCAAATAACGCAGCACCTTTGGGGAGGTCTTATCGCGTTGCTCTCACATATGTTGCACTTCTCAAGATTAGCATCCTCTTTAAAAAATAGCATACAATCATTCTCACATGCCTTGATTTTCTCATAATCAAACCCCAGATCAATAATCATCTTTCGTGCTTCATAATATGAGGACTGAACATTAGCGCCACTAGGTAATGCATCCTTGAACATTTTAAGCATACTACTAAAAGCTTTATTCGTCATCCCATCCATGCATTTGATTAGAAACAATTTTCAAATAAAGGGCAACTTAGAAAGCTCTTCACACCCAGGGTATAAAGGTTCTTACCCATCACTCATTAATTTATCAACAATTGTTGCTTCCTTGAAGTGGTAAGTATTAAAAGGAGAACGAGAATTATTTCTAAAATCATCGTCTATTAGATCGCTTGACATTATAGGCTCACGAAATTCACGAATCATATCAAATATATCATTATTCTGAGTTTTTCCTAATTCACTTCTACTTCTCTGAAGTAGGGGTCTAGATTCACCATGATAAACCCAACGAACATATCCCCACACAACACCAATTAGATAGTGTTTGGAAACAAGAATTTAAAAATTTGTAATCATTTCAATTCCATCATTTGAGAATATGGAATTCAAATATAAATCAAATGTTTGGGAAGGGTGGGATTTTAAAATGACACCTCTTGAGGTGTCATTTGTTTTTGGTCTATTTAGATTTGAAACAAATTCCAAAGGATTTGACACAAATCCAAATTCTCAAATTCTTGAGTTTCCAAACATGGGATAAATTACTTGTAGATAAATTAGCAAATGCGAAATCAAGAAACTCATTGACCCCATTCATATATAAATCGCCTGTTCTATCATTGCAACTCATCCACTCTAACATTTTCTTTAAAACATCCGTACTTTACTTAAGACAACGTTTAAAATGTAGGCACAAGACTATAGCTAGTAAAAATATAAGCATATAAAGCTAAAACACAATCTACACTTTATAGGTCTTATTTAAAACCAAAATACATTTAGTATACTTTAGAGTGCATAAAGAGATGAATCAAGGTGTAATAAACAAAACATACCAGAAATATAATACCAAAGAAAGCAAAATAACGATTAACACAACAAAACATTACCTTAACAGTTTACAACACTAGAATCCTTACCATGAAAGTTATAAAAATGGTTAGTTTAGATTCTTAACATCAATTCCGATATTTCATCTGATTGTTTATCAACATCTTTCACTGATATGTTAATATGGGTGAGTAGGCCAACATTGGATCAACGATTTACTCTTTTTTCTTTTGTTTGAAATCAGAATCAAAGACTAGTTGCTAGTACTTTTAAATATGTTCCTATTGTTCCAAAGAATCAAAATCTTGTCGACTAATAGCATGTCCTATACAATATGGAGTACCAAACTACCAATCATAGGAAAAATTAACACACCCTCACTGTGCAAACCCTAAAAAACAATAGCCATCCGGATGACTTTGATTCAAAGAGAAATCAACAACAAACTTGTCAATCCCCTGTATAGAAAGTTATGACCTTAATCTAAAAACAAAGTTCATAATCATATACTCCAATTTAATGGGTAGACAAAAACTACCATAGAAATAATCACAAATTCATCATCTGCAATTCATATTCCTTAAATAACAGTCTGTATAGAATGAATGGAGAAAGCAATATACGAAGACACACCTTCAAGGAAAATCAAGGGCAAGGATTGAATCGATTGATTTCAGCAGCGACATTAAGAACGCGCGTGATTGGTAGATCAAGCCAGCCTCCTGCCCGAGTAATAGATGAACACTCTCCGGCACCAGCTGCTTGGTGGTCGACAGTGATAGTGATGACTGATGAGCGATCAGAAGAAGAGGAAGCGGTAGAGAAGAATAAACTGTTTTGTTAGCGTGTTTCCAGCGCCTCAAATTTTCACCCTTTTCCTTTGGAGAAACACACCTCAAACTTTCACCTTTTGCTTTGGAAAACGCGCCCAATTTTTCAGCAATTCTAATTGCAGCCTTATCTCGTTTTTTCTTAAAGTAAATTAATTACGGCCTAATCTTAGTATTACTATCCTACCTTTCTATTTTTTGAGTCAATATCAGTATGAGCTACATTTAGTACAACCGTCATTGTCGTCTGCATAATGTCTCTTTGATAATAATTTGTTTAGAAAACAAGTTCGATCAACGCACATTCCCTAATAATCATAATTGAATTGAATTTTAATGTTATTGGTGGTATATAATTATAATTGTATCATGCATTTGATCTAGGTTACTATGATGAAAAAATATACTAACTATCCCCAAATTATATGAACCCAAGAGCAATAGTATACACTTGTAAAAAAATAAAAGATTTTTGTTAATCGGGTATGTATGTAGAAGATAAAAATGGTTTTGCCACGATGATATAAATTTGTGGCAGTACATCATACTTTGCCACGATAAGTGATTCTAGTGGCCCAAATACTTATTTGCCACGAATTTGTCCTATTTGTGGCGCAAGTGTATGTTTGCCACGAATATTTTTTTCATTCGTGGCATAATTTTTTCTACCAATTGTTGGAATATTTAACCTGTGGCCAACATTAATCATGCCACGAATTATGCATTTTCGTGGCATAATTCGTGGCCCAAGTGTTCATTTTGTTGTAGTGTCACCAATCGTTAAAACAATAGACAAGGTGATAAATTAGCATGTTTTTCAAATAATACCATTAAACAACCCCCATAATCATAAAGTTCGCAACTTTAACCCATTAGCCTTACCCCTAGCTATTAAAACTACTCACACATAGTTAAACTAACACTAATCACAATTAACTAATTTTTGTCCCAGTGGAACTCACGGGTCTGTGTTTGTGGCCGGTTTTTTGTTGGTTTCTTCACATTTTTTTGTTTTGTTTTGTGTCTACGCTTTTGTCATGTTAATTCAACCACTCTCAATAATAAAAGCTAATAGGGGGAAATCCATTTTTGAAGCCAATGAATTTATCGAGCATTACAATTGTCCAAGAAACCCAATTCAAATTTGTTGCAAGAAAAATCAAGTAATCCAAAGTATAATACAAAAGTCGAGTATTGGAGAACTTTGAATCTCCCGACCGAACAAATTTGAGTGTGTTTGGAAGATCTGAAGTATTGAAATGAAGCAAGGCCTTGGGTTTGTTGCATCTTGAGTATGTCTTGATATAGTCTCCTCCATATGGCTGAAAAAAGCCACTGCCATATCTGCCCATTAGTAGTCCATATAATTGTCAATTATTTGAATTGAAACGAAGGTAACTAAAATATCACAACTATGGTACCTGGATCGAATAAGGCTTCGATAAAGAAGTGAATTAACTCGAAATTCTATGCATAGAGAGTTTTAGCCAATATCGATTCTCTTAAAAATGGGCTCATGGTTTTGAGGAGTAGAACTCGTGAACGCACCAAATCGTACTTTTCAAGAACACACATAGGGGCTATAATTTAAGTAAATCGGAAAGAACATGGTCTTTGATGATTGGTATATGTACCTTTGTAGTACTAATACATAGTATGGGACTTTTGAGCCCTGTTTTTAAAGGGATTGTAAAGCAAAAGGAAGCAAGCACAACAGAGGCAGGCATGGAAATGAGCAAGCTAAGTGTATTGTCTTTTGTGTGCAAACAACATATTCATCATTACTAGTGAAGAAAATTGGAGAAATTCAACGCGTTTTCCAGACAGCCAACAACGAAGGTCTTTGAATCACCTTTTAGCCAGAAGCTTCTTGTATAGGACATCTGACATTGTTTGAGTGAGTGATTGTTTGCCAAAGTAATGATGAGTTTGTTTTTGTTGAAGACTCTTTGAGTTCCCCAATCAAATTAAATTAGTAAAATGAAGATGCATGGATTTATTTGAGTAAATGCATCTTCTAAATGCATGTATGGAGACTTCTAGTACATGTACTCCTAAAAGGCTCTAAAGATAAGGTTAGTCCTATAAATAGGGGCGTGGGTTGTGTTAAGATTTAGAGAGCAGTAGCCACAACAAATAAAGAGAGATAAGTTGTGTGAGGTTTCTCCATCTAAGTTCCCTAGAGCGAGAGTGTACTCGGGTCCTTAGGTCGGTTATTGTGTGAGGGTTGTCAAGTTCGCCTTAAACTTGTATTTGTGAGTCTACTAATATAGTAGAGTTGTGTTGTGGACTAGGCCTACGCCGAACCACTCTAAAATTGTTCTTTTGCACTTTTCCTCTATTTTTGTGTGTGTTAGCACTGATTTCTCAACAGTTTTCAGTAGTATAGGAGGTTGATTTCAGAGTATCAAGATTTTTTTTAGTTTTTTATATTGGATTAATCAAAGTGGAGAGAAGGCTTGACATAGGGAAATGTTGCATTCTGCTCTTCATTCTCCCTATTGTATTTATGTTCGCCAAAACTAAAACTTCTTAGAAATTTGCAAATTATATAGTGATGGCATGTTGCTGTATTATATAGCCATCATCTATTATGTGTGTATACAAAAAGTTCATTTATAAGTAGCAACCCAACTTTGTTCTTCTATATATATATCATACATCCTCTAATCAAGCTCCAAACATACAAAAATTGTACCACGACAATCTTCAACATAGTATTCTTCTTGTGTTCAACCACGCTTGGAGGCGAAAAGACTACAAACCGAATGAAACTCTTTAAAATTTAATGATAATAAAGCTAGCCCAAGCCGTGCAATTTATGATCTCTTGAAATTGATCACAACCCAGAAAAATCTCCGCCTTTGTTACAACCATATGAGTTCTACCATGATTTGTTTCAGCTTAATGTCAATATGGAACAGGTTTTATACCATCAAAACAAATAAACACACCTCATCTCATCATAAACCATAAAACTATAGTCGGTAATCAACTATCACCGCTAAGGTGCTAATCGATCAACTCCAAAATCAACCACTAATCACTAAAGAAAAGTGAAAGAGCACTAAAGAGAACAACACATACCGGTTGTGAAGATAGATGTTGAAATCAAGAGTACCCAGAGGGAGATATACCTTATCCGCACAAATAAAATAGTAACTTGAATTCCAAGAGAACCTGCCCTTTCAAAGACCATAAAAATACAAAACTAGAGTTCCCAAAAAAAGAAACAGGCAAACAACTAGCAAAGATAACAAAATCAAACGAAGTAAATTAACTCAATATTAAATAACCTCGGCAACAGCGCCAAAAACTTGTTGAATAATTTTAAATAACCGCATGCGCACGACTGTTGTAGCTAGCATTTACGTGTCGATCCCACGAGGATTTTGTACCGAGTTATTTTACTAACTAGTGTTGCAAAAATGGAAACTAAAATTTACTCTAACTTAAGAACGCACCAAGCCTACGAATACCAGTAACAAAGAGCAAAGAAAAATTAATCAAAGAATCGAAAATTAATCAAACTACGATTAGAACTAAACGGCTAATCAATCAAACAAGTACAAAATTAAATAAACGAAATTAATCTAACGCATAAAAAAATGAAACTTAAACCAAACAACAAATTAACACAACCAATTGTCTAATAAAATCAAATGAGCATTTAGTAGAGATTAAAATAGCAAAAGAAATTGAATTGCTGATTAAGAAGAGTATGAAACTGGGTACCTTGATGATGAACTAAGAATTGAACAAGAATTAAAACGTGCAAAATCGAAACAACAGGTTGAAACTTAAATAGAAATAAAGTACTAAACTAACTTAAAGTATTTGAGTGTTTGAATGTAATTAAAACAGCAGAATACCGAGGGATTGATCGAGTGAAGCTGGTGTTGTTGCGGCGGAACTCGAGCGGCGTCAAGGCTCGGAACCCTCGCTGTTGATCTTGTGCGTGCCCCCTTCATTTTCCCTAAGTACCTTCTCACTTTCCTTTTGTTTTTGGAAACATATTGATTTTAACTTTCGTGCAAACATAATAGTGGAGGTGGATTTTCTGTGGGCCAAGGTCAAATATTGTAATCTCACACTTTGGGTTGCACGTTTTACACATTACCTTGAGCTGCTACTTTTATGTCCAATTTAGATCCATTAAATGTTAGAATCATCTCTTCTACTATTCTAGAATGTTGTAGGTATTGTTCTCAGGTTTCCGTGGCCGCTTGAATCGTTCATTTTCGACTCCGAATGAGCAAGATATGGCCAAAATACAAACTAGTCCTGCGAGAGTACGATAATTTAGTGTACTTTCCAATCGATAAATATACGGGTTATCATTTAATCACACAAAATAAATAAAATGAATCTTTTAAGCACTAAATTAACACAAGAAAAAATAAACGCGACTCATAGTAAAAATACGGCACATAGCTCAAATAGTACGAGATACGATACTAAAAATTTGATATAGGAAGGTAAAATACGTATAATAATGAGCCAAACACTTTTTCAAAAGCACCATATGAAAAAGAAGTACTAAACCCCATATGTCTGCAATCGTAGGATGACTGAGTTAATAAGCTCCAACTTCTCAGCATATGAAATAAAGTTGTTTGCCAAGTGTTTTAGCTTTCCTTTGATTATTTTCAAGGAGTAGTTGGTACATAGAAGCCTTCAGCGGTTCAGCCTGAAAGAGTGAAAGGGCACCCCTAGACACCCGAATGGGAATCTTCCAACTGTATACCAATTTTATCTGTGATTTATCTTCTGACATCTTGTTTAACTCATCCTATGTAGACGTTAGTTTTTAATTAGTTAGCAGCTATCCAGATTCTTTTATAAATTTCTGCAAGACGTCATCAACAGCCACGATGGATCTCAAATCGCCCCCAGGAAAATAAAGAGACCATGAGTAAAGAGCAAGTGATTAATGCTAATTCTATTGCATTTTGGATGCTGAGAAAACTTGGAGGAGTGAATGGGAATTCTCAGCTGCTTGAAAAGAGCTTCCATGCATATTACAAATAGATAAGGGGATAATAAATCTCCTTATTTATTCAAAAAAAAAATGTGTGTATTATATTATATAAGCATACAACAGGAAACCGACAAAAAAAATTCCAAGAGCAGATATGCTAGAACAAGTCTCTACCTCAATCTTTCAATCCATTCTCGGTCCTCCACATTGTAACTCTTACAAATATTACAAACACAAATTTGAATACCAGAATTTACCACCTTATCCATATATTCTGCTCTTATTCCTTTCCTGCCATATATGGTACATTGATAGCTAGAATGTCGTCAATTCTAATCAAATTACCATAAAAACCAAACTAAAATGAACTAGTCACATGGGTATCGATCTAACACGAAATAAAGGGATAATCGAAGTGGGAATTGTTTGTTTGAAATTAACCTAACAAGCAAATGTTAGAATGATAGGTTTGTAACAATAAGAATTTAGACGACTCTGGATTTTATCTCACAAACAATCATGCATTAATAACTCATACCTCTCTAATGCCAATTCAATGTTAATCACGATTATTAATTAATTAGCTATTGTAGGGGAGGAAATCACGGATATTGGTACCATGTGTTTTAATGTGTAGTCTATAAAGTAAAGCAATAATGTTTTAAAAAGGTTAAAATTTAGGTTTTTTTCAACAAAATTAAATTAGACGAGTCTATGGGTCGGGTCTTGGTCTAAATAGAAAGACCCATATACAACCCATAGACATGTAAACGAGTCTAGGTCTGACCCAAATCCAATGGGTCCTAAGAAATGAGGACCCATATCCGACCCACTGTGCTCTTTTCCGAGATATTTTTTCACTGTGCTGTAATGGGTTTAAAGTTTTTGATGGATCATTCACTCTGTACATATTCTTTCTTTTAACATATTCCTTATAATTGATCACGACTTTGTATTGTTTTTTTTTTTTTTTTTTTGAAAGAAATGTGGTTCTTTTATTCATCCACTTTGAGGGACTAAAAGATCAGCTTACAAAAAAGGACACCAATATAGAGCACACCAGAGGGAAAACAGAAACTAACCTATCATGGCATCCACCACATCTTCCTGATTGCAATTTCTACTCAAGAAGAACATTTTAACACTAACTACAAATTTAATTTGTCTTAGAATCCAATATGCATTATGCTCTAAGTCAGCAAATAGTCTTGAGTTCCTTTCCTGCCAAATCATATAGATGGTCGCAATGAAGCCACAGATCAACCATTTGTGTCTCCAGCTCTTCCTATTCTTCTTGTTTCTGAGCCAGCTTATGATCCTCCTGGTATCCTTATAATCCATATTCATCCCTATCCAGATTCTGACGCCCTTCCAAACCTCACTTGAAAAGGAGCATTCGAAGAATATGTGATCACGAGATTCAGCTTTTTCCTTACATAGAATACACCTATTCACCAATTGGAAGCCTCTCTTAGCCATATTGTCGACCGTAGCCAGCCTTTCCTGCATAGCCATAGCAGCTATAAAGCTGTGCTTAGGGAGGTTAACATTGCTCCAAACAATTCCATGCTACTTGTTCCTCGGAAATTTACATCTGAAGTGCTCGTATGCAACTTTGACATTGAAATTTCCTCCCTTAGTCCAATCTATCAGCCTCTGCTCAAGAGTTTCAGTAGGATTTAGCTCTCTCACCAACTTCTCTTTGATCCTTATGAGGCTCCTCCAAGACTCAGCATCAGAGTTTCTACTTGTAACCTCGAGAAGGCTTTTGTTTTTCAGCTTGTAAGCAGAAATCCACCTTTCCCAAAGACCCATTTTTCCTGAAAGCAGCCTCCAAATCCATTTTACCAAGAGGGCTTTGTTCTAAGCCAAGATTTCCTTGATGTTCATTCCTCCTTCCTCTCTTGGACTGTAGACACTAATCCAACTTTTATAGACCATCTTTCTTGCTCCTGGAATGTTCCAGAGGAAGTTCTTGCACACTTTGTGGATTTTCTTAACAATGCCTTTTGGGATAAGCACACTAGCACACCAAAAATTTCAACTCCAAAGATCACCGAGTTAATGAGTTGCGTCTTACCAGCTTAGGATAAGGTTTGTGAAGCCCAGTGATTGACAGCTTTTTGAATTTTGCTGGTCAGTTGATCATACATCTCGCATTTCAATCTTGAGTCATTTAGAGGAATACCAAGATAACGAAAGGGGAAATCACCCTCAGTGAATTTTGAGTATTCCAGAATTTGGTGTTTGACAGCTTCCTTTACTCCTCCAAAGTAAATTTCTGTTTTGGACTGATTTGCTTGAAGACCTGAAATTGCAGCAAATTTATTTAAGCAGTTCATAGCCGCAGCAACCGAAGGGAGGTCTTCACAAACAAAAATCATGAGGTCGTCAGCAAAAGTAAGATGCGTGAGCTTGATTCTGGAGCATTGCGGATGAAAAGAGAATTGGTTGTGGCTTGGCATTCCCCTGAAATATCTGGAAAGAATTTCCATGGCTAAGACAAAAATGTAATGAGATAGAGGATCTCCTTGTCTAATGCCACTTTCACCTTTGAAGAAACCCTCATAAATCCCATTGATTTTCAGGGAAAACAAAGTTGTGGTAAGACACGTGCAAATCCATTCCACAAACTTGTTAGGGAAGTTATAAGCTTTCAGCATACTCTTGATGAAATTCCAATTTAGCGTGTCAAACGCTTTCCTAATGTCAACCTTAATAAGGCACCTTGGAGAGACTCTTGTTTGAGAGTAACCTTTGACCAGATTCTGAGAGAGCACTACATTGTCAAAAATATTTCTGCCTTCGATAAACGTTGCTTGCTCTTCTCCAATGAGCCTAGGGAGAGTTTTCTTTAGTCTATTGGCCAGAATCTTGCTAATGATTTTGTAAAGAGTGGAGCAACAAGCAATTAGTCTATAATTTGCTACACTAGAAGCATTGATCTTCTTAGGAATAAGGGTCACCATTGTGGTGTTGACCTTCTTTGGGAGATGAAACTTCTCAAAGAAATCCATTATAGCAGAGGTGACATCCTTCTCCACAAGGTTCCAGGATTTTTGGAAGAAACCCGCGTTAAATCCGTCCTGTCCTGGACTTTTGTCAGAGCTCATGCTATATAAAGCCTCCCTAATTTCCTCCTTGGTTACATTCTTAGTCAGGTTGTCTTGATCTTCATTTGAGAGACAATTACCTTGTCTGATAAAAGTTGTGTCAAGATCCTCAACCACTCCAGCACTACCCAGCAAACCCTTGTAGAATGTGATGAAAGCTTCCGCAACTTCTGAGTGATTGTTACAATCTTTCCCATCTTTATCTTTGATTTTTGCAATGCCACTTTGAAGTCTCCTTTCTGCAATTCTTGCATAAAAGAATTTAGTACTACTGTCTGAGAGATTTATGTGGGTGATTTTCGATCTCTGTTTCAGCATACTTAGTTCTGCTTGCTTGAACTTACAGAAATTCTCCTTAGCAGCATCCACCTCCCTCTTTAAATCCATATTACTTGGATCCTTCTCCAATTTCATCTGCAAGTCCTCCAGAATTTCCTTGCATTTTGCAACTCTTTTAGGGAAATTAGAGTAATTCTCCTTATTGAGTTTTGAGAGAACATGCTTCGTTGATTTTAGTTTCTCATACAGTCTGTCCACAGGCCTACCCGTACAGTTAATTCTCCAAGCTTTTGCAACAATTTCATTATATTGCTTGTGCAAGGTCCAGCAGTTCAAGAATTTGAAGTTCTTCTTGATTTTCCTACTTTCCATTATAGTCACCACTATAGGAGAGTGGTCGGAAACACCCTGAGGAAGGAACTCAGCCTGAGAATCCGCAAAATGTTGAATCCAACCTGGATTAACCATAGCTCTGTCCAGCTTGGCCCAAACACAGTCCCCATACTCCTGGTTATTTGTCCAGGTGAATTCACACCCACTGCATTTCAGATCTTCCAGGAAACAAGAAGCTATACAATCATTGAAGTCCTCCATATCCCTGGAGTTTGGAAGGTTCTTCCCTTTCTTTTCCTGAGCATTTCTGGTGACATTAAAGTCCCTAATTGCAACACAGGGAGTAGTTGTATTAGCACAGCTAATCAGGTCCTGCCAAAGAGTCTTCCTCTCCCCCACATCATTGCTAGCATAAATCAGAATAACTAGGGCTTCTTTATTAGATAAGATATGAGTCACATGACAGTGAATCATCTGGCTCGTCATCTTAAGAATATCCACCTTGATTACCAATGGATTCCAAACAGCCCAGATTCTACCATTATAGTGATAACCATGATTGGTAATCACCTTATTTCTGCTGAAGTTTCTTCTAATAACAGCATCAGCTTTATTTTCCTTGACTCTAGTCTCTAAAACGCCTAGTAGATTGATATTATATTTCAGCATGAGATTCTTAGTCTCCTGCTGTTTGAGGCTCTCATTGAAGCCTCTTACATTCCAAGCTGCTACTAACATATGGGAGGTGGGTCTGGAGTAAAACCATCCCCTAAGAATCCCTTCAATCCCAAGTCCATCTGCTTTTCCCCATTTTCTCCATCTAACAGTATTGAGATGTTGTTGCTTAAAACAGTTGGAGGAATTGTTACTGTCTTTTTTGCACTTTTGGAGTTGGATTTATATTTCCTGAATCCCATTTCATCCATCTCAGGTGGAGACACAGGTGGAGTGAAGTCATGAATATTGTCATCCACAACCACTTGGCTCTGAATTGCTGTGTTATTTCCTTGAATATGCTCTTCCTCGGGGTCTTTGTGCACTACATTCAACTGCTCTAGAGCTACCTGTGTCTTAGGTTTATACATCTTGGTGACCTTTGGAGCTGGTTTAGGCTTGTTAAGCTTGCAGCTCAGAGACTTATGCCCAAGCTTCCCATAGGTTGAGCAAAAGTGAGGAACCCACTCATATTCAACCTTCTGAATTAGCTGCCCACAGTGAGGTGTGTTAATGACTATTTCACCTGGAAGCTCCTTTGAGACATCAACCTCCACCAGCAATCTAGCAAAGGATAGTCTAGCTTGACTAGTAGTGGTGTTATTAGCATAGAGAGGTTTGCCCAACTTACTTCCTATCTTGCTCAATGCTTGCTCGCTCCATAACCATGGGTCTAGATTAGGCAAGAGAATCCAAACAGGAATAATGGTCATACAGTCCAGCTCCTATGATATGGTAGGAGACCATGGTTTCAGAATTAGAGGATTGCCCCCTATTTTCCATGGTCCTCCTTTCATCACATTGTTCATTTCAATCTCTGATTTGAATCTAAATGTGAACCAGCGTCTTCTAAGATATTGCACTAGTGGTTCTCCCAGATTCCCCCAGTGTTTTCGAACAAATTCCTCAATATCCTTCTGTTTCGGCCTAGCTCCAATTACGTTCCCAATCAGTGAAAATTTCCATTTCTCCAATTCCCCCTGCTATGTCATCTTCCTCAATTGTAATTTCCCCATCCTTATTGCCAGAATCATCATAGTACAAGCTCATTCCAACCCTAGATTTAGTGGCAGCAATTGAATTCCAAGCCTTCATAGGAACAGTCTCTGCTACCGGGTTTTCTATCGGTTTTGGTTTTTCAATCACAGGTTCAACTATCTTATCATTAGGATTTGCAATGGAATTTTGATTTGAGGACAGCTTACCAGCTTTTTCCATGGCTGAATTGATTAGATCATTCACCATTATCGGGCTTCGAGGTTGCTCGGCTAGCTGGGTTTGTGATATAAAATCAGTTTCTGGATGATCGGCATTGAGATTAGTATCATAGTCTTCTTCTTGCTCCTGCGCGTCTGACGCTGTGTTTATTTTCTTAGGTCTCCCCCTCTTTTTCTGGTTCGCCATGGAAAGACAACTGTCAGGTTTCCGTACAGTCGTCCAGAGAAGCTCCCTGCATCCACAGCTTGTTTCTCACGACTTTGTATTGTTTGTGTAACTCACTCGTGATATTGATAGGAATGATATAAGTTGAGCAAAAAATTTCAAGAAATGTGTCTAAATAAAATGAGAATATCAAATTAACCAAACAAATTACTTTAAAAATCATATTCACTTAATATTTGGGATTGACACTTAAAAATAAACAAGTAAGTGAACCTAAATGATTGATACTCAACAATAAATAATTCTTTAAAGGCTTTCAACATGAATGAAATTTCAGTTTCATTTAAAGAATGTGTAAAATGGTTAATCAAATTTCATGGAGATTCCCTATTATGAGGAATGACTTCTTTACCTGTATTAAGCAGTAAACAATTAAATTATTGGTTGGGCTAAAGTGTCCATGCATATAGTATGTTAAGATTTACATTAAGATAACAATTACTTATTAGGAAATGTGGGTTGTAATGTATTTAAACATTTTGTTTTTCAGATGGTTAATGACCTAGAAATCGTACATCTTTTGAGTGCAATTTACAGCATAACAAAAAAAAAAACCAAATATTATTATTGTACTTCTCGATGTGGCTAACTTATTAAATATTACTAATTAGAGTTCTTATCATCGTCATTGACATCAAATTTACTAACGAGAACAACAAGAATTTGACTACAAGACAAATAATAAAATTATTGAATCCATAATGTCCAATTATAGCATGTTACAGTTTTAATAGTAACAACTGTTATTGTTCAAATGTTTGAGAGTCCTTCGCCTTCCACTTTGTTAGGTTTTCAAAAAGTATATAAATAGAAGTTGTATGACATTTCCCAAGAAAATAATCTATTTCCACAAGTAAGCACTTTCATTATTTAAACATTATTATTTGTTTAACTATGTTGTAGCTTCATTCTAAGAAAATTTACAATATTGTTACTTCCTTTTTTCATATTCTAGTCATACTTTTGCACAACTCGAAAACTTTCCTAAGAATTGAAACTATCTTCAAATCCTTATAGAAAGATGGTGAACACTACGTCGCAAAAGGAAAGTTTCTTGATTGAGTTACTATGGGGAAGATGGTTTATGATGTTTGGGGCTATACTAATTATGTCAGGAGCTGGTGCTACTTACCTATTTGGAGTATATTCTCAAGAAATTAAGGTTACTTTTGGATATGATCAATCAACACTCAATCTTATGGGCACTTTCAAGGATCTCGGAGCTAATGTCGGAGTATTAAGTGGTCTAATCGCAGAGGTGATGCCTGTATGGTTTGTGTTGTTGGTA
Organism: Spergularia marina; assembly: GCA_963680865.1. Taxonomy (NCBI): domain Eukaryota; kingdom Viridiplantae; phylum Streptophyta; class Magnoliopsida; order Caryophyllales; family Caryophyllaceae; genus Spergularia; species Spergularia marina. The sequence continues at coordinate 15,212,548 of OY804554.1, forward strand.
GGTTCCTTGATGAACTTTATTGGATATTTCATGATTTGGCTTTCCGTGACCAAAAGGATCTCCAAACCGGCAATTTGGCAAATGTGTTTGTATATATGTATAGGTGCTAATTCTCAAAATTTCGCAAATACGGGTTCTCTTGTTACGTGTGTGAATAACTTTCCAGAGAGCCGAGGACCGATGTTAGGATTGTTAAAAGGCTATGTGGGGTTAAGTGGTGCTGTGTTTACACAACTTTACCATGCAATATATTGAGACGACGCTAAATCATTGATCCTTCTTATTGGTTGGCTACCTGCTGTAATTTCTATTATCTTTATTTTCTCAATGAGAATCATCAAGGTTTCTCGACATCCAAGAGAAGTCACGGTATTCTATCACTATCTTTATATTTCAATTGCTTTAGCTCTAACGGCTATGGCATTAACAATTGCCCAAAAGACTATTCATTTTACCCATAGTTCATATATTATAGGTGCCACAATCCTTTGCATCCTGCTATTTTTACCACTTGGGGTTGCAATTCGAGAAGAATATACTGATTGGACAAACAAAATATATGAAGTAAACTCATCAATGAGCATTGTTGTAGAGAAGCAACATAGCAAAGAACTAAAAGTCACAAATGTTTCGGTGGATAAGGATGAAGATATCTCATGTTTCAAAAATATATTTAACAAACCTAAGCGAGGAGAAGACTTTACAATCCTTCAAGCTCTACTAAGTATGGATATGTTTATCCTATTCATGGCAACATTTTGTGGTTTAGGTTGTAGCTTAACAGCTATGGACAATATTGGTCAAATTGGACAATCCTTAAAATATCCAACAAGGACTGTTAGTACTTTTGTTTCCTTGGTCAGCATTTGGAACTACTTTGGTCGTGTTTTTGCGGGATTTGTCTCTGAATCCTAGTTATCAAGTACAAGATACCAAGACCTTTTATAATGTCTTTGTCCTTGCTTTTATCTGGCATTGGTGATCTTCTAATTGCGTTCCCATTTGATGGTTCAGTCTATTTTTCTTCATTATTGATAGGATTCTCTTTTGGCGTTCAACTAACTTTACTCTTCACAATTATTTCTGAACTATTTGGACTGAAGTACTACTCAACTCTCTTCAATTGTGGGCAACTTGCAAGCCCTTTAGGCTCTTACATACTTAATGTCCATGTAGTGGGGAAGTTATATGACCGAGAAGCCTCAAAACAATTGATGTTGGAGGGAGCCAAAAGAGTTGCGGGACAAGGCTTAACATGTATAGGGAGACAGTGTTTTAGGACATCATTCATAATTTTGGCTTGTGTCAATGCGTTTGGAGCCTCAATATTATTCATATTGGTCCTAAGAACTCGAGAATTTTATCAAGGTGACATCTACAAGAAATTTAGAAATTCGATTCAAAAAACTGGAACAGAATTTGATGTTGTTGAAGAAGATACTTCTGGTGCAAAGATTGAAGGTCGTCAAAATATCACATTACAATGATATCTTGTACAAATATTACATTTAGCCGTTGTGTTGATATATACCTTTTCAAAGATATTTCAATGAAATTGTTGAATCCCATTTTGACCAAACTTTATGCATGTGTCAAATTTATTTAAACACGAGAGCCTGAGAAGAACATAAATCAAATTGGTTAAGAGCAGTTCAAATCTAGATATTTTGAACCTGTACTTTTTTATCATACATCTTTCATAAAATTACTCTACATCTCAAAAGTTTAAGTCAAAATTGCCCCCGACTCGGTTACCCAACCCAATTGCATTTTAAGTATGATTAATTAACCTATCATTTTTCTGACTCATGAACTGTATCGACCCAAAATTGTTAAACCGCATTTTTAACCGGATTTGTCCTAGCAGTACATTGATCTAGGACATGCCTTAGACTCAGCGACTCGAACCTATACTAGTCGGGTTAGGGTCCTTATTTTTGGGACCCAACAGGTTCGGGTAGACTCCAAACCCATCGACATATTTAGCGGGTCGTTTCTGAGTGTCAAGCAAGAACCCATAACCCGTCCCATAGACCCATCTAAAGTATAAAAAGCAAAAATTCTAAAAAAATTTCCTATAGTTTAACCATTACAAAACACTCAACTACTCACAATCACTCAGAGGGACCCGCGCTCCCCTAAAACGATGTTCAATTTCATTTCTTTCATTGTACGAGTGCAACTCAATGAATAGTGTGAATATGCATTTTTAGATTTATACGAAGGTTTTTGTTTCTGAAAATTTCATTAAATTAAAGGTATATGCGAAGAAATATTAAAAGCAAATTACATTCTTAGTCGGAAATTATTTATTGTTTTAACCGTTATGCCATCTACTCCCTCCGTCCCAGCTCAAACTCCCCTTGTAAAAAACGATCTCATATTGGAAAGGATGTACACACTATTCGGTTAATCAAAGTTACAAACCAATTGCATGACAAGCTAGAAAAAACTCTAATCTAATTCGCTATGTAATTTTTTTAAAATTTTGATAAACCGAATAGTGTGTACACCTTCTCAACACGAGGGGTATTTTAGGGATGTGGCGTTTGAGATGGGACGGAGGTTGTATATAAAGGGCCGGTACAAGACCTAGACCTTATTCACACCCAACGGACCGGGTCTAGGTCTGGAAATCTGGGACCCATCGGGTTTACTCGTCGTGTATGCGTCTATGCATAATATCACGGGTATGAGTCCTAAGCGACCCGACCCATGATCAACCCTAATCAAGCATTCGAGCAGATTATTCCTATGGTATAAGCAATGTTTCGAAAATCGGGCTGGGCCAGCCAGTCAATCCGGTTCAACCTGGAATCAGGTGGTTGTCCGATCCGATTGCCTTGTAAAACCGGGGGTTGTCAAACCCGGAAAAACCCGTAAAATGTGATCTGGTTCCCGGTGTTTTGACCAGTTTTCAATATAAGAAAATATTGGATCTCATTTATAATGGCTCCTTGTTACCAAATCCATTATTGGAAAATGGCCTCCCCATTGTTGGTTAATTCTAGTTTTTTGCTCTCCATATCTTCAACATCTTCTTCTCTCTAAGCCTTGTTAATCATATCCCAATCACCTCAACAAATCATTAAAAATTCACTAAACAATTATATACTACAGATTCACCATCTTCGTCTCTCTATGCTTTATTTACAACTACAATTTTTTGGTGGCTAATAAGTTTGGTGATTTGAGTGGGATGATAAGTACACCCTCCGTCCCAGTTCAAACACCCTATGTAAAAAAATGATCCCATATTGGGAATGGTGTGCACACTACTCGGTTAATTAATCAAAGTTCCAAAAAAAGTTGCATGGCATGTTAGAGAAAACTCTAATCTAATTCGTTATATAATTTATTTGAAACCTTGATAAACCGATTAGTGTACACCCTTCTCAACATAGGGGTATTTTGGGGATGGGGCGTTTGAGCTGGGGCGGAGGGAGTATTGATTATGAAGGGCCAAACTACCAAAGTGGTAAAAAAAAAAGTAGAAAGAAGATGACAGATTGGTAAATAAAAAAACTCCGGTGACGGATTGGTAAATACAAATGAGGGTAGACACCAAGTTAGCCAAAAACATACCAATTCCCGACAAACTCTTCTCCACCTTAATTATTTCAAGGAAATTTTTTATTTTTGGGTACCCAAAGTTTGGACAAATTCCACTTTGGGTACCCAAGGTTTGAGTAATTCCATTTTGGGTACCCAAGTTTTGAGTAATTCCATTTTGGGTACCCAAGGTTTGAACATTGTTCCACTTTGGGTACCTCTAGCTAAATTTATGCATTTATTTGTAGTAAATTAGTTATATTACATATCTACATGCATGACTAAATTAATGACTTTATTAAATCAAAACTTGGTAAAAAAAAAAATTATAATTTTCTTCTGAAATTGATAAGGTCCATAGTATCCATTTTCTGGTGCAATTAAATTAGTAAAAAAACAATTACAATTAGCTAGAGTATAAACATAAATTTCAAAAAAAATTAAAAAAATGTCGTTCAATAAAATTATGTTAGTAAAAATGTAAATATATGGACTGTATATTATTATTATTATGCTACCAAATAAATAAACCGCATAATTTGTAAACATTTCACTTGCAATTCTTATGAAGATGTTTGCTCAATTAAAAGAGATATATAAATTTCAAGAACTAGCTTAGAGCCTTAAATTAGTCGTTGTTTAATCAACAAAACGATCATATTAAAAAAGAAAAAAAAAAAAAGATCAAAGACTCATTAAAATTTTTTATGAAACATAAATATTTGATTTTTTTTTTTTTTTTTTTTTTTTTTTTTTTTGTTATTGAGGTACCTAAAGTGGAACAATAATGTTCAAACCTTGAGTACCCAAAGTGGACTCAAACCTTGGGTACCTAAACTGGAATATTTTCATTTTGTTCAAACCTTGGGTACCCAAAATGAAAATATTCCTTATTTCAATCATCAATCTATCATTTAATTACAATTTTTAGCATAATCTAAAATATCTTAATAAATATGACATATACAAAACATTTTTCTTAATATATACTTAAAATAGAAAACATAATCCCTACCACCCCAAATGTTCGAGAATTGGTCTTACACATATGGTTTTTGCAGATAATCTGATGTTGTTCACAAGAGGGGATGTACCTTCTGTTCTAGCAGCAACAGATTGCCTCAAAACTTTTGCTCAGGTCTCGGGTCTTATGGCTAATCCAGCAAAGACCGAAATATATATTTTGGAGAAGTAGGGAATGCTATTAAGACTCAGATCCTTGACAGAACTGGTTTCACAGAGGGCAGCTTCCCATTCAAGTATCTTGGAGCGCCTCTTAACTCGAGCAGGTTGATTAATGATATGTTCTCTACACTCATAAGCAAGATCAGAAATGGGATTCAACATTGGTCTTCTAAACTACTGTCATATGCTGGGAAAGTATAGCTAATTAACTCAATAATTTTTGGGATCGAAAATTATTGGTGTGCTAGCTTTCTTCTCCCAAGATACATTGTGGAGCAGATCAACAGGAGTTGCGAAGACTATTTGTGGAATATAGGAGATAGCAAGAGAAAACTTACCTTCAAAAGCTGGCTAAGCTCCTGCTCTCCAAAATCAAAGGGTGGTTTTGGAATTAAAGAACTGTTGTCATGGAACAAAGCTTTACTCTCAAAGTGGATTTGGAAAATCTGTACTCACCAAGAAGGATTATGGCTAAGGTAGGTTAAGGCCTAGAAGCTTAACAAGAAAGATTTCTGGACTGTTGCAAAGATGCCTAATGACTCCGAGAATTGGAAAGGCATAATCAAAATCAGGGAGGAGATATTGCAGGCTCATGGGGATGCAGAAGACGCGAACAAGCTCATTCTTTCCTGGAGTAAGGGAAGGAAATTCTGCCTCAGAGAAGCATATAATCACTTCAGGGGGAATAAGGGGAGAATGCAGGGCCATAGAGTGATCCGGAGCTCTGTGAACTTCCCTAGACACAAGTTCGTCTACACAATGGCGACTCAGAAAAGTCTACCAACCATTGATAGCTTGAGGAAGAGAGGAATGGTGATTGTTAACAGGTGCATTTTGTGCAAAAATGATGTTGAAACCCACAACCACCTCTTCTTTAGTTGTAGCTTTTCTAAGGAGATATGGCAGGTTGTTCTAGATTGGGTTGGAATGAAGAGAAATTGTTGGAGCTTGAAGAGAGAGTTGTGTTGGGGATCTCAGCAAAAGCGCACAAAACATTGGAAGTATAAGTGGTACTGTGCTAGCCTCTCGGCTACAGTTTATATGATATGGTTTGAGCGCAACTCACAGAATTTCGGAGGAACTGAGCACAATATGAGATGGTTAGTTGATCAAATTAAGTATGTAGTAAGAATTAGATTAATTTCTTTTGCAAATAGTCATCTCCATGAGGAAATTGTTGAGAGCTTTAATGCTCGCTGGTAGCTAGATAGTCATTTAGTGGATAGTTTTTGTAATTATCTTGTCTTTTTCCCTAATATGGATGAATAAAGACTAAATTCTTACAACAAAAAAAAAAAAAAAAAAAAAAAAAAACAACATAATCAGAGTAAGCAGAACAACTTGTTTTTCATCCTTTTTATACCGATTCAAAAATTTAGCATAGAACATGATCTTGATAATTTTAATACAAATTGGCAAATAATGAAAGAAATCCTATAAATAAAATCAAATGACAATTATAATGGGTATTTTACCATTTTTATTGGGTGTAATAAGGATTAAAATGAAAAAGAACATAAAATTAATAAAAATAATGTTTGCTTCAGATGGAAAAATCAGACTCGACATGGTACCACCATGATCCTCTTACATAGATTGTCACCGAACACCCTTAAGGCCTTAAGTACCTTTAAATGGGCATTTATCTTGTGTCATGTGAACTACAAAGGAAAATAGGCAAAGTGATAAAAATTCTCGTTCCTCTAATCCTCCCACATTATATTTTTGTTAATAAAATTACGTTTTAATTTTTACTTTAATATTTATTAGGTTAGAAATGTAATTAAATGATAGATTAATGAAAATAAATAGGATGGAGATTAGGTTCCAGTAGATGATATGTTTTTGTGGCTAATTTGGTGCTTACCCTTGCTTTTTTTTTTTTTTTTACCAATCTTTCGACGGAGTTTTTTTATTTACCAATCTGTCATTTGCCTCCCATTTTTTTTACCAATTTGGTAGTTTGGCCGATTATGAAGAGAGTGATGATTTGTTTTGAATGAATTATAGTGGTGGTTTGATGGAAGATGAAGATGAATGAAGATGGATATAAGGAGAAAGGGGATAGGGTGGGGGGTAATCGAGATATCTGATTTTGAGAGGTGTTATTCGTCGCCCGCCTTTTTACTTATATCGCTACCATTTTAACGAAACGCCCTTTGATATTTATATTTATCATACGTCTAGTCCATGCTATACTCAGATTCTCATTTTTATGTAAAAAATATCTCATGCCTAATTCATGTTATTCAATCAGTCGATGTTTCACCATTTCCGACAACCTGAAAGAGTCACACTGCCGACCATGCAATTGAACTGTCCACACCTTTTTATCCCCATCACGATGACAACACGCCAATGTCGTACACCTAAGGTGATTTCGACTACATGTGAAAACCAAATGACCTATCGTTGTTCATTAGCGACACCAATCAAGGCAATATCTTTTCTTTTTTTTTGTTTTTTTTTTTTTTGCAAACTGGATTGAACTTTTCATTTTTGAACTTAATATTTGATGGTTGAGTTTGTCTTTATGAATAATTGACTGAATGTAATCAGACTGTTGCAATTTCAAAATGAATGCTCTTAAATCTTCATGGAATCCCACATCAGCTCCTAAGCAACAACAAATTATGTTCGTAGCGATGGTTGGAGTTGTATTGCTAGTTGTTGTGGTAATTGTATCGATGGCGGTGGTGGATGTTGTGGTGGGAACCCAGAATGAGTTATGACTTTTTTGATACAAATTTTAGGGAATGGGAAATTAGTAAGAATCAGATATTCTTTGTGTATTCATAGCAAGAAGGGTAGAATTGGAAGAACATGAACAAAATTTGGGCGATAGTAGTAAAACACGGGCAAGGTACAACGAGTTAATAGCTTTTCTAGGACCCGAACTTTGCCAAATTTTTGATTTCAGGATCCCTAACTTTTAACAATTGAAATCAGGACCTCACATCAATTTTCCATCCAATCTCTATCCTCGTTAACCTTCCAACAATCCTACCCCTCTCTCTCCTCTTTCCTTCAGCTTCATAATTTTACCTCAAACATCAAACAAAAATATTGGACCAAAAGCAAAAATTAGAATTCCAGATACTTCATCAACACTATAGTGCCCTCATCACCACCATAGCAAGGTCATCGGTGAGGCTAAGAACAACAATGCATTCAACACCGCTTTTCGGCCAAAAGATTTGCTCTTTTCATCATCAACTTGCTTTGAGGCATTATTGAAATCCAATCACAAATCATTTGACACAGAAATTGAAAATTCTGACAAAACCCAAATCTTAAGTAGTACTGTGTTTTGCTTGAAACCAACTGCGGTCTGTTAGCTTAATGATTAAGCCGACTACTAACTATTACCGAGTCCTGCAGGGTCACACGCCTAGAGTCTCGAACCAAGTCTAAGTCACTATTCCTGATGGGTTATCAGTTATTAATGGCCTTAGGCTTTTACTATGTGATTAGGTTATTTACTGTAATGGATATACTCAGAGTCTATATATACACTATAGTAGTTAGTAAAATAATAACAGAGTTTTTACTCTAACCTATAACCCTAATCACATAAAACACACAGCCTCCTCAAGAGCAAAACGTGAGACTGTCTCTCGAAGTTCTAGCAGACAAAACTTGGGGAATCTGGTTTGGTACTCGCGTGGACTGAGTAGAGGAGTCGCGTTTGGGACCATGTTTGTTTCACGCATCAAGAGATATTATAATTGTATCGATCGTATTAATTTATGTATGCGATCTTGGGAATAGATGCACGGAAACTGTTTTCTAAATTCCGCATTAAGCATCTAAAACTCTACAGTTACATAAGTTAATAGTGATCAGAATTCAGTTTTGATACCGTGATGCATGTTTTTTATTATTCCATTTCAATTTTGAATTATTATAATGTGGTTAAGTTGTACGAATGAAATTTGATTTCGATAACTTACATACGTAAAATTAAGATTTTACAAAATTCGCACAAATTACTCAGAGATCAGAAAATTTCGTTTCTACAGATTTCCCAAAATTCGAATTGAACAGAAAACGTGTTTTTGGGTCAATTAGGGTATAAATCGAAAATTAGGTTAAAATTGAATTAGGGAAAATTCGTTTTTCCATAAATTGTTTTAACACAAATTTCGGATAAAATTAAGCATACAAATTTGGATTTTAGACCTATCTCTAACTGATTATGCCCAAGCAAGGGAATAGCACTTTTATCACCCTGATTCCTAAAAAGGAAAATGCAGTAAGTGACACTGACTTTAGACCTATCTCTTGCTGCTCCACTTTCTACAAAGCAGTAACCAAGTTGTTAGCAAACAGACTCCAAAATATTCTCACTAAGCTCATTGGAGAGGAGCAAGCAGCTTTCATTAAGGGCAGATGTATTTTTGATAATATAATGCTCTCTCAGGGATTAGTCAAGGGTTACAAGCAAAAGAATACCTCACCTAGATGCCTAATCAAGGTAGATATCAAAAAAAGCTTTTGACTCTCTAAACTGGTCCTTTGTGAGAGATATGCTGGTAGGTATGAATTTTCCTTAGAGGTTTGTGGACAAGATACTGGCATGTATAAGTAGCCCATGGTTTTCTCTGAAAATCAATGGCAACTATGAAGGTTTCTTTCCAGGCAAATGTGGGTTGAAACAAGGAGATCCCCTCTCACCTTACATTTTTGTTTTGAGCATGGAGGTGTAGTCTAGACTCCTTAGGCAAATGCCTCACCAGAAGGACTTCTCCTTGCATACAAAATGCGCCAAGATGAGGCTGACACACCTAACTTTGCTGACGATTTGATAATATATACAAGAGGAGACCTTCCCTCAGTAAAAGCAGTCTTGGAATGCTTGAACTTGTTTGCAGGGATGTTAGGATTGGCAGCTAACCCTGCAAAGACTGATATTTACTTTGGGGGAGTAAATAACAGTGTGAAAGAGCTCATATTAGAAGAATCAGGATTTACTGAAGGGCAATTCCCATTCTGATACCTAGGTATCCCTCTACATACCAAGAAGCTGAGCACTGAAATGTACCAAGGACTAGTGAGGAAATTGAAAGCATCTATTCAACACTGGACAATACAGTTTCTATCATATGCAGGTAAAATACAACTCCTAAACTCTGTTGTAATTGGTCTTGAGAACTTCTGGACTACAAGCTTGCTTATTCCCATTGGAAATTTGAAGAAGATTAAAAGAGCTTGTAAAAATTTCTTCTGGGGAATCAAGGATGATCAGAGAAAGATGGTATATAAGAGTTGGGATAGTTTTTGTGCTCCTAGGAGTGAGGCAGGTGTGGGGATAAAGGAAGTGTTAGCTTGGAATAAAGCTCAACTAGCTAAATAGGTTTGGAAATTAAGTGAAATGCAGGATAGCATCTGGCGGAAATGGTGTAAGGCATACAGAATGAAAAATGAGTGCTGCTGGAAGATTAAGGCAACACAAGCAGACTCAGAATGCTGGAGGAGCATTTTATATGTCAGAGATGAAATAATGCTACATTGTGGCAGCAAGGAAAATTCAAAGGAGCTAATTAAGTCCTGGGTAAAAGGGGGAAAATTTCAGACTTCGCAGGCCTATGAACACTTCAGACACAAGTATGTAAAAAGGAGGTGGTGTAGAGCAGTTTGGGATGGTGTGGTAATGCCAAGGCAAAGCTGCACAGTAAATATGGCTGCTCAGCATAGCCTGCCAACAATTGACAGCATAAAAAAAGGGGTATGACGATTGTTAATAGATGTATCCTTCGCAAATCCGAGGAAGAGAATCATGACCATCTGTACTTTAAATGCAATTTTTCCTCCACTGTATGGCATTCAATCCTGAATTGGCTGGGCATTGTGAGAAGAGATTGGAACTTGAGAAGAGAGCTTAATTGGATAGTAAGCGCAAGAAGGAAGAAACATTGGACCACCAAATGGTTTAAGTGTGTTATAGGAGCTGCAGTTTATATACTATGGCAGGAGAGAAATGCGCGAATTTTCAGAAATGAGGAGCATTCGGAAGCGCAGATCATTAGGCAGATTATATACACCACTTATGTTCGTCTTTACAATTGGTTTGGAACTGAAATTCCTAGTCATGTAACTGATAGTCTTGCTAGCTAGTGTGTGGTACCCTATTTTAGTAAGATTACATTATTTTCCCCATTGTGGAGGAATAAAACAAAACTTCTTACAAAAAAAAATAAAAAAAATAAATTAAAATCCCTAATTTGAAATTCGTATTCTGATTGATTGGTAATTTAGGATTCAAATTTGTTGTAGGATTTCGATTATTGTAAGATTACTTCTTCAATTAAATGTTCAATGGATAAAGTTTTCAATCCAAAAACAGTTTTGGGTAAAATTTTTGGACAAAATTCAATAATAAAAAAAAAGGCGAAGCAACATACCTGGTGGAAGCCGTGGCTGGGCTGCGGCGGCGATCTGGGTCGATGGTATTGACCATCGCACTTGGCTTGCAAAGCCGAAACACAATGCCCTCGGCAACAGTTGCATGCGCGGGTGACGAGCGAGGACAAGCGCGAACGAGTGGTGGCTGGGTTGGCTCGATCATCGCGGTGCGCGTCGTTCAGTATTGGACTCGACGATGGTGGCAGTGGCCGAAATGGGCTAGACAGTTGGGAATTTCCCGTTTATGGTGGTTGCAAGTTGGTGAGTTTGAATCAATTTGGGGAAGATGAGTTTGTGAGATAAAATGTTTGTGCATGGTGTTTGATGTGTTGATCAAATATAGTGGCTGATAGTCAACCTTACTATTTGACATTTTTTTTTTGTTGTTTCTTTTTTGTGGTTGAGCACATGGCCACGTGTTGTAGTAGCAAATAACATAAGTTGACGTATTTGTTGGTTTTGTCAAAATCTACGTACGATTTACGATTATTGCGAATAATACCATTCCTTAATATTGATTGAAATAAAATAATAAATTCTTATATAATTAACTGTTAATTTTGTTAATTTTCATAGAGTTTTCAACATGCTAATTTATGTGTTTAATCATTAAATGCTCTTACTTGTGTTTAAATTGTTTAAATGCATGTTTATTCTATTTAATATGTTATATTGAATGAATGATTATAATATGTGATATTATTGTGGAGGTGACTAATATGGCCCAAAATAGGATAGAAAATACGGTCTGCATACCGTTATGTATTTTTGTAATATAAATATGGTCTGCATACCGTTATGTTTTTTTGTAATTTATAATTTTTATTATTTTACGGTCTGCGTACCGTTTATAAATTGTAATTACAAAAGGGAAGTTGTGAGCCGATGATAGAAGATCATGGATGGGACCCAGCTTACATGACTGAGCCTAGAAGACTAGATCTTTAGGATTAGGGGCCATATTAGGATCAATTTAATTTTTTGCATTTAATTACCGTAATTACTTTGCGCTACTTATTTTATGTTTGGTCACTAGTATCACGCGTGTTCACTATATGTTAGGTCATACGTAAAATAAGAAGACCCTAAGTAATATTGAGCTAGATGTCTTCCCAATTCAACACCTATGATGCCTTAGATTTTAGGTGATAGGTTTCGCCAAAGCGAGGTATTATCTAAAATCTTAGGATAGTACACTTATCAAACCAAGAATTATAAAGGGTTATAATTAGTGAAAGAGTTTACTTACCTTGATCTTTTAAGTTTTAGAGAAGAGCCAAAGTCCGCTTAGAACTTAGGTTAAATGGGGTCTTGGAATCTTTTAATTCAACTAGGGTAATTATTTTGTTGAATTGAATGTAGATAGCTTATACGTTTAAGTTGGTTAAACTTATATATATCATATAAACATAATCTAAAATCTTTGCGTTTATTTGTAGATATCATGAATCGCGATAATTTCAATTTGCGTTCGATCCTTGAGAAGGATAAGTTGAACGACAAAAACTTCCTTGATTGGGAGAGAACTTTGAGAATAGTTCTAAGGGCTGAAGGTCGAGAAGATGTTCCTGATAACCCAATTCCTGTCCTAGTGATGAACCTACCCTTGCTCAAACAAATGCCGAGCATCGAGCTAGGGAAAGATCGGTGCATGTCACTTGTCTGATGTTAGGTGTCATGGAACCATCTCTTCAAAAGAGGTTTGAAAGGATGGATGCCCATACAATCATCACTACCCTGAAAACCATGTTTCAGAATCGTGCTAGATTAGAGAGGTATGAGACTATACAAGCTATAGTCGAAGCCAAGTTAGAAGTGGGACAACTAGTAGAGCCGCATGTTTTTGAAATGATTGGTTTGTTTGAAAACATGGAACGTCTTGGCGCTCCTGCAAGTCTAGAATGGGCAACTGACATGATTCTTCACTCCCTTCACAATGGTTTTAGAACCTTTCGCATGCACTATAACATGCACGTAGCTGATAGACCTCTGGCTAAGTTGCATAGGATGTTAAAAGCTGCTGAAAAGGACTTAAAGCCTGAGCCTAAGAAAGAAGTTCTTATGGTTAACAAGGGAAAGGGTTTCAATAAGACTGGGGCTGCTGGCAAGAAAAATGTGGTTGGCAAAAGGAAAGGCAAAATGGTTGCCGACCCTAAGCCAAACCCACTCCTGCTCTTGAAAAGGAGAGGATAGCTGCCAATAGCAAGTGTTTCCATTATAATGAAATTGGACATTGGAAAAGAAATTGCCCCAAGTACATGGAAGACTTGAAGAGTGGAAAAGTAGTCAAATCCACTAGAGGAATTTATGTTATAGAAAGTAATCTCACAGATTCTTCTTCTTGGGTATTAGATACCGGTTGTGGTTCTCACATCATTTCGAATGTGCAGGATCTCAGAAGAAGTAGGAGCTTGACAAAAGGAGAGGTAGATCTACGCGTTGGAAATGGAGCACGAGTTGCTGCTTTGAGAGTAGGATAATATAGTCATATAGTTTATTACTATTACCCTCTGGTTTAGCATTAGAACTAAATAACTGTTATTTTGTTCCTGCAATTACCAAAAACATCATTTCAGTTTCAGTTTTGGATTCTGAGGGTTATTCATTTAATACTAAGAATAATTGTTGTTCTATTTATATGATTGAGATGTTTTATGCCAAGGCAAATTTAATTAATGGTCTTTACATGCTTGATTTAAAGAGCCATATCTATAATGTAAATAATAAACAGCAAAAAAACAAAAGATTCTAATCTCGCTTATCTATGGCATTGTCGATTAGGTCACATTAATAAAAAAAACGCATACAGAAACTCCAAAGGGATGGAGTTCTAGCATCATTTGATCTTGAATCTTTCGATGTTTGCGAATCATGTTTGATGGGAAAAATGACAAAGTCACCTTTTACTGGAAAAGGGGAGTGAGCTCGTGATCTATTAGGACTCATCCATACTGATGTATGTGGGCCAATGAGTACACAAGCTCGAAGAAAATTTAGTTACTTAATTACTTTTACTGATGATTTAAGTAGATACGGGTATATCTACTTAATGAAACAAAAGTCTGAATCATTTGACATGTTCAAACGATTTCAAAATGAAGTGGAGAATCAACTTGGCAAGAAAATTAAAGCCTTACGTTCTGATCGTGGTGGGGAATATTTGAGCCAAGAATTTGATCATCATCTAGCAGATTGTGGAATACTTTCACAATTAACTCCTCCTGGAACGCCACAATTGAATGGTGTGTCTAAAAGGGGAATAAAACCCTATTAGATACGGTTCACTCGATGATGGTTTTTGCTGATCTTCCAATATCCTTTTGGGGATATGCTCTCTAGACTGCAGCATTTACACTTAACAGGTCGCCATCAAAAGCTGTGGATAAGATACCATATGAGATATGGACAGGAAAAACTCCTAAATTGTCTTTTCAGAAAATTTGGGGATGCGAAGTCTATGTAAAACGGTTATTGTCAGACAAACTCGGACCCAAATCAGAAAAATGTTTCTTCGTGGGTTACCCCAAGGAAACAAAGGGTTACTACTTTTACAATCCAAATGAGCGCAAGGTGTTTGTTGCTCTAATACAGGTATAACCATCCCTTCGGGGAATGTGGAACAAGTTCAGAGGATGGCGTATTCCACGCGCGAATCCTCTTCTGTCCCATTAAAATCTAATTCTAACGAAGATTCACAAAATGTTGTGACTTCTTCTCCTGTTGCTAATAACCCACGTAAATCGAGTAGGCTATGGGTACCGTCAAGAAAATATGTGGATTTTCTTTTGACAAAGAGTCATGATATCTTACTTTTACAAATTGAAGAGCCTACCACCTATAAACAAGCTTTGATGAGTCCCGACTCCGTAAAATGGCTTGACGCCATGAAATCTGAGATGGATTCCATGTCTGAAAATCAAGTATGGTGGTTGATTCGCCAAATGGGGTAAAACCTATTCACTGCAAATGGGTTTCCAAATTGAAAACGGACAAGAACGGAAACATTGACGTTTTCAAAGCAAGATTAGTTGCAAAGGGTTTTAGGCAGATTCATGGTATAGACTATGATGAAACTTTCTCCCCAGTTGCAATGCTTAAATTCGTCTGGATACTCCTAGCGATTGCAGCTCATTACGATTATGAGATTTGGCAGATGGATGTCAAAATAGCTTTTCTTAATGGTTATTTGAAAGAGGATGTGTACATGACACAACCTGAAGGTTTTGAGGATCCAGATAATCCTAGAAAAGTATGCAAACTTCAAAAATCTATGTATGGGTTGAAGCAAGCATCTCGGAGTTGGAACCTTCGCTTTGATGAGTCGGTCCAATCATTTGGCTTTCTTAAATGTGAAAGAGAACCTTGTGTGTATAAGAAAGTTAGTGGGACTAATGTAGTCTTCTTAATCTTGTATGTAGATGACATACTTCTCATTAGAAACAATATTCCTATGCTGGAATCAGTAAAGGTTTGACTTGGAAAATGTTTCTCAATGAAAGATTTAGGAGACGCAGAGTACATTCTTGGAATCAAAATTTATAGGTTTAGATCCAGAAGAATAATAGGACTGAGTCAAGGTACTTATATTGATAAGGTCCTTAAGCGGTTCGGCATGGAAAACTCTAAAAGAGGTTTTCTACCTATGCAACATGGCATACGTCTTAGCGAGACTCAGTGCCCTAGTACACCTGAAAACAGATGAGCTCCATTCCTTATACATCGGTCATAGGATCGATCATGTATGCTATGATTTGTACGCGCCCAGATGTTTCATATGCTTTAAGCGTGTGTAGCGGATACCAATCATGTCCCGGTGTACTACACTGGAATGCAGCCAAGAACATTCTGAAGTACTTGAGAATGACTAAAAATGATTTCTTGGTGTATGGAGGTGATGATGAACTTATCGTTGAAGGATATATCGATGCAAACTTCCCGACCGACAAGGATGATTCCAGATGCCAATCTGGATACGTTTTTCGTCTGAATGGAGGAGCAGTGAGCTGAAGAGTTCAAAGCAGAGCACGGTGGCTGATTCTACAACTGAAGATGAGTACATTGATGCTGGTGAAACAGCAAATAAAGGAAGCTGTTTGGATGATGAACTTTATTAGTGAACTTGGTGTTGTTTCTAGTGTTGCTAGTTGAATAGACCTTTATTGTAATAATAATGGTGTTATCGCTCAAGCAAAAGAACCAAGGTCACACAATAAAGCCAAACATGTGCTCAGAAAATTTCATATCATTTGCGAGTTTGTCAAACGAGGAGATGTAAAACTTTGCAAAGTACATACGGATGCTAACATTGCAGATCTGTTAATTACACCTTTAACACAATCAAAGCATGATAGTCATATTCGAGATATGGGTATCAAGCACGTTAAAGACTGGCTTTGATTTTGTATGATTTTGAAATTGTGAATTTGTTCATGGTTTGAATTTTACTCTACGGTTATGTTTATCATTATTTCGAAACATTGTTTCATGATCTATTTAATTATGGCTTAGAAGTTAAATATTGTTCGAAATAATTTATGATCTCAAATAGGTTTGTCAAAATTCTTTTCGACAAATGAAGCCCTATTTAGTGAACTGGAATTATAAATTAAATTTTTAGTCCCTAGTATATCATTTGTAATGGACAAACTAATGACACAAAAATATTAGTTTGTAAGTTGATTGAAAGTGCTGTTTCATGGACCATATAGGCAATGGATGTCTAGTCAATTACGTGAATATATACTAGATAGCATATATTGGAATGACCCGCTATACAATTCCAGAAATTATATTTGGAATTCATATTGATTATTATGGTAAATTCCTTAGACATGAGTGCATCATTTCTCCTATGTAAGGATTGGTATGTCTTTGATCTTTGCTCAACGTCATGTTGTAAAAAGGGGCTATAAAGGCAATGATTGGGGCTGCTAAGAATTGAGTGGGAGTAACGTGTGTAGAAGATTGGAGAGTCCTCCTATGAGATAGAAATGATGTCCAAGCCACTTGAAAGGAAAATGTATGGTCGTGCTCGAATGGATTACATGTTAATCATTCGTCTTGCAGTTCAACTCATATTTCAAGGAACGATTTGATTGATGATATGAAGGATATGTGATATCGCAATATATTCAAATCAGACACTAAGAGATGAGGGAATTCATATGACACACTTGCTTTAGAACAAGTGGGAGATTGAAGGATTGTGTCATTCGATAAAGTGTCATTCCAATAATAACGAGTATTACATATCACGAGGATATTACATTCGGTAATATTAGGTGGTTGTAGTGTTTTGCTAGAAACCAACTACGGTCTGTTAGCTTAATGATTAAGCTGATTAGTAACTATTACCGAATCCTACAGGGTCACACGCCTAGAGTCTCAAACCAGGTCCTAAGTCATTATTCCCGATGGGTCATCAGTTATTAATGGGCTTAGGGTTTTACTATGTGATTAGGTTATTTATTGTAGTGGATATACTCAGAGTATATATATACACTACAGTAATTAGTAAAATATTAATAGAGTTTTTACTCTAACCTATAACCCTAATCACGTAAAACACACATCCTCCTCAAGAGCGAAACGTGAGACTGTCTCTCGGAGTTCTAGCAGACAAAGCTTGGGGAATCTAGTTCGGTGCTCGTGTGAACTGAGTAGAGGGGTCGCGTTTGGGATCTCGTTCCTCCAATAATCTAAGCACCTATTTCACACATTTTAAGAGGTATTATAATTGTATCAGTCGTATTAATTTATGTATGGGATCTTGGGATTAGATAAAAGAAAATTGTTTTCTAAATTACGCTTTAAGCATCTAAAACCTTACATTTAGAACTTGGAAAAACGCATAGAAGGCAAAATCCATAATAGGTATACAAAAAGATGGTAAATTGAAGCTATTGACCAAGAATCAGTAAATGGGTATCGAATAATTATGAGAGAACAACTCAAAAACGTTGAGTATTGATCAAGATTGAAACCCAGAAAACGAAAACAAAACAGAAAGAGGAGATGGATAGGAACAATTGGTAACTGGGAGCTTGAGATGAAGGTGAGATCCAGATAAAGAGAGAGAAATTTTCTTTCAGACATCGATTCTTTGAAAGTGTGAGCCATAAATAATAAGGAAGAGAGGAAATGTCATTGAAAAAGGTAAGGTGAATTGGAGGTTATGCAAAGAAGGAAGAGACAAGGAGAAATGAGAGAGGAGAGATAAAAAGAAAGGCAGAAAAAGAGAGGAGGAGAATGAAGAGGAGTCAAGATCAACATAGCCATCTGCTAACTCCGTTTGCAATTTTTGACAGGAAGGTATATGAGGTCCTAAATCCAAAATAATGCAAAGTTCGGGTCCTAATTTAGCTATTAACTCGAGGTACAACTCTTCACTTGAGTTTTTGGGTTTTTTTTTTTTTTTTTTTAAAATTCAGTTGTGAAATGAATTTTTAGTCTCAATTAAAAAAAAAACATGACATTACCCGCTTTTTTATTCGGGTTGAATCGAAATAACACTTTAACTAGTTTTTATATCCGTGCAAATGCACGGAAATTACAAATGCTTATATAAAATAGTTTTGTGGCATATTACTTTAAAGATATTAAATAAAAGTATCATAACATTAACAAATACAAAGGAATTTAATTGGCAAACATAAATTTAAAATTTGTAACGAGAATTTATAGATGTTGATAGAAAAGAACACCAAAATTTATAGATATAAGAATTTAATACCAATGATAATGATTTCGTGTTTTCCGTGTGATCAAATATGTTTAAAAAAGCAAGCATCATATAAGATATCCTCCCTACCAACTTATTTCGTTTTGAATCTCCTATTGAACGCATAAACCAACAATCGACTTTTAAACTTGACAATAGTTATCATCCTGAAACTTTCTTAGTTGATCCTCTCTCCCCCTTAAATTCCCTAAGCGTCCCCACAATTCGTTTTAACTCTTATACAAAAATCCTCAACCAACAATTTCCACCCCCCACCATCAATTTTTATTGCCCACATAGTCACATACACCTCCATGCTAGTATCCCACCCACTTTCCTTACCAACACCCAATCACCCGTCAACATGCTACCCGACACTGTAACAGTTTGATCCACCATACGTTGCAACACAACCCAATAAGATTAAATGTCACCCCTCAAGTTCGTAAATCCTCTCTTGAGTTTTAAAAGGTGAAAGGCTTGTTGGTAATGTATAGTAGAAACCTATTATAAACATATCATAATAAAAACCTTAGTGTCCCAACTTAGGACAAACCCATTCCATAAACCACTTTCCATAATCTTGGAGTGTTACAAACGCCCTCTCCCCTTATGTAACATGTTTAAGCTGACCCTCAACCCCAGTCGATGCTTACTTGGCCCCTTAACCAACACTTCTTCACTTGTCAGAGTTTTTAAGCGGCACTGCCACACATGTTTTCATTTGAGGCCCCACTCCAAGTGAATTCCTCTACTGGACCCCCACCCGGTCAATTCCTATGCACCCATTCTCTTTACCCGTGTCGATTCGTATACTCGACCCTCTATAACACACATATTCTCGACTCCTCCACTTGCCCTGATCTGCCTAAGCGACATATGAGGCTCTGCCCCACATGAACTCCTATACTCGACCTCCAACTCGGTCATTTCTTTTACTCCAGTCCCCGTTACCTATGTCGGTTCTTACTCTCGACCCCTTATAACACACATGTTATCAACTCCTCCACTTGGCACCCCTCATCTCCCTATGCAACATATGAGGCTCCGCCCCACATGAACTCCTCTACTCGACCTCCAACTCAATTCTTGTACCCTGTTCTCTTCACCCGTGTCGATTCTTATGCTCGACCCTTTTTCACACACATATTCTCGACTCCTCTAGTTACCACCCCTGATCTTCCTGCGCGATGATCCCACAATTCTCCGAAAAAATTATATCTTACTTTCGGAGTATATGAAATATTTTAAACTCTTCTAATAATATAATTGGTGAGCAATCAATATACTTTGATAACCAATGACATCTATGTTGTGCATCAACTTATAAGTCAATAAGCATATATTTTCAATGTCGGTCAATAAGCATATATTTTTTAATCCATTTGTTTTCTCTGGTTCTTCACTCTAGTCACTCGCATACTCCATCGTTTGATCTAGTCCTAGCGTCTCTCCTCGAAAGGCCCAGGTTACCATGCAAAAGGGATAGAGCGATCTAACTGTACATGTAGTCATGTACCGAACCTTCATTTAAAATTGCTGAAATACCTAGGGTTTTAAATATGTGGTTCTTTTCTCTTTTGATATTTAGTATGTAGAAAAATCTTACCAACATATATTCTTGTTCATATCTTCATTTTGAATTGATGAATTGATTTATGTAAATGTAAATAAAAATTAGCTTATAAATTCTTTCGTTTTTTAAGATTTCTAGATTTGTTTCAATAATTAACGAATCATAATACGAAGAGAATTAATCTTGGGCATTCATTCACCTAGATCTAATGGCTAACAAAATACTCCCTTTTATTTTCTCTCTCCTCCCTTACCCACCACCACCATGCACCACCCATTCGACACCCGCCTGAGATGTTGCCGCCGCCTCCACCTTCCACCACCTGAGACATCACCGCTGCCACCACCAGGTGCGTAGAACACCGGCGGATCTAAGTTGGCTCACGACCTCCCCGTCTCCACCTCCTATATGCCAATGCCCCTCACTTTTGCTCTCCATTTCTCCCCATTTCTCAGAACAATTACCCTCCCCACCTGTCTCCTCGCCTCTCTCGCCACGTTCTCGACCCCTTCCTAAAACGTCGCCGCCAGAAACAATCAAAAATTGCCGTCTATAATGAGTTTTTCGTTTTTCTTCGTGTTGCATAGAGGTGGCTTAAATGGCGCTGTTGTGGGCCTATTGTTGGTGGTGGTCACGGGAGGTGGCCACATCTGGTGGTGTGGGTCGATCGTTGGTTGGTGGTGGTTGGCGCTAGTGTGTGGAAGTGAGGTGGTGGTGGACGTGAGTGGTTAGGGTACAAGGGAGATGAGAGAGAAAATGTGTTTTTTTTTTCCTCTATTTTTTTGAAACATTATCAATCTTTTAATGAACATCAAAAATTGATGAACATGTACTTTACAATTGACGAACATTGACTAATATTGATGAACATGTAATTTAATTAAATAAATATTGAATTTAATCGTTGTACATTGAAAATTTGATCAACATTAAAATTTTGATGAACATTGAATTTAAAATTGATGAACATTAATTTTTTTGATGAACTTGTAGTTTTAATATAATGAATGTAAACGGAAGATTTAAAAAAAAAGATTTGTTCATCTACATTTATTTGGACTGGTTCTTTCTTTTTTATATAATGAGTTGTAAAAATATGCATGAAATAACAGTTAGCACACTAGTAATGTAATAAATATGTAAGTGAGAAGTCAATGGCTGATGTATTGCTTACGCTTTTTATGCACGCAAATACACAATTATTAAAAGTAATAGATAGATTTATCGGACCCTTGAGACCACCGTTCAATATCCGGGTCCGTTTTCAAAACATTGCGCATAAGGTGGGACAAGTTGGTTAAGAAATGACACCCACGCCAATTGAATGGTGAAAACCAAAAAATAGCAAAACCCACCTACGAGCATCGGTGGCCTGTGTCCTCCCCTCTCCATCTTCTCTTCCTCTCCCCACACACAAACCTCCTCTGCACACGCCACCATGTCGCCGCCCAACACCGTCGTCCACCACCGCTTCCTCTCCTTCCTAATATGGCAAACAATCCAATCAACCCTCATTTTCACTTTCACTAAAACCCTCCTCTTATCCCCCTTCACTCCTCGCCCATTCCTTCCCTCTTTCTTCACCCTTTTTTCTCTCCTCGCCTTCCTCTCCGCCTCTCTTCTCTTCTCATTCTCTCTCCACAACCTCTCCTCTCCCTCTTTCCGCCGCCCCGCCTCTCCCTATGACCTCTCCCTCGGCCTCCTCCGCCTCCTCTTCACCTCCGACGGCAGCTTTACTGCCCGTGCCAGGGTTACTCTTGCAATGGTGCTACTTGTTTTCGCTTCGGGCGTATCGGGTTTTGTTGGTTTGGTTGCGGTTGTTGGGAGTAGCTGTTGTGGGTCTTTTGGTGGAGTGATCAGTAAGTTGGGGTTTAGGGGTTTTGTGGGTGGTTTGTTTTATGGGGTCTTTTGCTTATTTTACCGGCGGTTCGTGTTGGTTTTCCCTATTGTTCAGGTGAATTCTAGTGCTTTTGCTCTTGCTTTAAGAATTTTCATTTCATTTTAGGGTCTTGTTGTTGATGTGGAGTTGAAAAATATGTATCTTGTTCATTACGAGTAGTTCATATGAGCTTTTCAGTTCTCATGCCTTGCTCTTTCACATCGTATATAGCCGCATTGCGTCTGCAGTAATATTTATTATAGACAGATTGTACTCTGATGAAGTTTTCCCAGGCTTTAATTGTTTGATGATTGTCCCTCTTTCTTTTCTTTCTTTTTTTTTTTTTTTTTTTTTTTTTGGTGAAGAAGTTCCTGTACTTTGAACAAATTCCAGTTTTTTTTCCTTCTGTGGATTGTAGATGAGATTAGTGGCGCATAGAGGTTCTTGTTTGACAAAATATGAGATTCGTATATGGGATGCGATTGTTGCGGAGCTGGAAATTGTGGATTGTTTCGTGAGTCCATTTCAAGAGGTGTGGGTGTATGTACTGACATACTTTGTGACACGATTGAAACTGACTTAGCAAGGGCACATTGTATGTCAAGTCGAGTCATCTGTTCGTACTGTCAAATCTGGTTTTCTGTTAGTGCTACGGTGTGTATAGCTTAAGGTTGTTCTCATGTTTATGAAGTGCTAAATATGCCTATAGTGCAAGAATGTTAATATTTTTAAAATGTTTGTCTACAGAGACCATCTTTTTTTAGCTATAAGATGGGGCTACCTTCCGCATTTAAACAAGCTCTGAATCTCTCTTTGGCGTCCTTCTTGCTTTCTGGCATAGCTGTTTGGCTCTTGCCTAATCAACATAGAAGTCCGATTGCAGGAGGATTTTTAGCAGAGCAGCTCATCTGTTACATAGGAACTTATGCAGTAGTTCTCTCATGGGAACTGATACTTCATTTGCATAAGGTATGTCCTAAACTTTATCGTTATTGCTAATAGTAAGCAATTGTTCTAAATTTGATGAATAATCTAATTCCAGTTTACATAGGTAGATCGTGCATATTAGCTATATTGCTGAATGTTTTGTTTATTATTCAAATTGACAACTTTTTGTAATTTGTACAAAACATTTCACATATCTTCCTTGATTTCAATTCCATGTGTTCATTGCTGGCTTTGGATTTATGGCATTCACAATCTTTTTGCTGGTAGTCAATTACATATGTCTCCAGTTCTTGATTGATACTCCCTGAATGCTTGCATAGGTTCTACACACGAAACGATTTGTGTTTGCTTCAATGAAGGGATCCATGGCTATTGAAGCCAACGCTTTTGAGCCTCTTCTTGCCACTTTGGAGGAGAGTTACCCTAGATCTCTTTTACAGTATCTTGCTTATCTCGATTTATGCCTGGTTTCTGGAAGTAACATTGACCCCTGGCGCCGAGCTGCCTTTTTTGAAGAAACTGGTGAGACATATAAGCGAGTTATGGCTGTGTGCTTGAAGCCTTTAGAGGAGCTTGCATTAAAGATAGCTGAAGGCTTAGCAAGTTCGTCTGATAACGTAAACAAACTGTCTCATCAACTAAGCTCGCCTGGTGATATTTCTCAAAGATCTGAAATTCTTGAAGCATTTGGTGATTTCCAGGTAATTTGATTGTTTTCTTTACTTTCCTCTTTTTATTTTTATTTTTTATTTATTTCAGTTCCATCTCTAGTCCTCCAAAGTGACAAAGTGAAATGGTATAATTGGCAAACAAAGATGAAGATGTTATTTTCTAGGGGAAGAGTCACGATCAATTCCAAGATTATTCTAGAGAAAAAGGAGAATAGAGAGTTGGATAACTAGCACTCTAGCAGTCCATGCCAAATGAATGAGGTCTAAACAGATTATCTTCTTTAAGAAGTGGTGCTTTATGAAATGTTTTCTTTCACTACCTCTCTTTCAAGGATATGTCAACGGGAGTGCGTTCCTTTTCATAATCCCTTTTCAGTACCCTCTTAGTAATTAGTAATGTGTGTTCTGCGTCTACTTCAGAAACTAGCTTACTATACTAGTCTTGATTTTTTAGGAGCATAATGCCAAATCGGCTTAGGAGATGCGTTAAAAAACTCTTATTGACAAAAGAACCTTCATGATTAGCCTCTGTTTCTTATGATTTTCTTCAGCATGCTTTCTCGACCTTTTGACTTATGCATTGGTATTGGTTGATTGATGATATTTTCGATCCTGTACAACAACTCTACCCTTATCCCTCAAAGGCCCCTGCCTATGGCAACCTTTAGTCCTTACCCCTATGTTTAAAAATACAAAATAGAGACTTTTTTTTTTCCTTTTTCTGGATGACCAACCATTTCAAAAATGTTGTTGTGATTGTAATCAAATAAGTCAAGCTGTTAGGGATGCAGTCTGTCATTTGGTGTGTTTGTCTTGAGCCCAACATTTTCCCCCGTTATTAGTCATTCTTTAGAGTAATGAAATGGAAAAATATCTGTGCTCCTACCTCAAGGAAAAAAAAGAACTATGCTCGGGGAGTTTGAAGAGATCTGTGACGCTGTAATAATTGAGGGTGCCTTATCTATTCCCACGGTTTATCACTTTTATTTGTATGTTATTTTCCTTATGTGTGAGAGCACTATTGATCATATAGCTGTGTCCGGGATCATTGTTGAATTCTCTCATTTCAATGTTTTGGCCGTTTAGGATCTAAAGAATTAAGCTGTTGGGAAAATGTGTGTTGCGCGCTATCTTTGTGTGTGTTTGGCTTAAGTATCATCTTCTTTTTGGTTCTCACTAGGGATTAGTCATTTCTTAGATTAATGGGCGTGGTGATTTAGCTTATGTATGAACCTAGGTAGCTGTTGTCTTTGAAGGAGCTCAATTGCCTTGGTCTATACTTCAAAAAGAAATTTAATCGTCTTATAACTTCAAAATTTGGTGGATCATCGTCCAATGCATAAGTGAGACTTAATAGAAACGAAATTTTCCAAAGAGAAGACTAATAATGTACCAATGTTGTTAATGTTATTTTTTGAGGTAAGTGGCATTACTATTACTACTCTTTCCAATAAAGCAATTTCTTCCCAGACCCCATTTGCTTCAATTTCATGCAATTCTTCTCATTTCCATTTTGGGCAAGTCCTTTCTGCATAAGTAATACCCCCCCCAAATAAAAAAAAAATTGTTTTACCCTTGCCTAATATTTTGTCCAAAAGGGGAAGAACTGAATGATTTGGGGCAATTAGGTTTCTTCGTCTGAAGCCTCCTTCAGGTACGGAAGTAGAAGCTAACACCAGATAACTAAAAAAGATTCTGTCTAGTTGGCGATTTTGCTGTTGTATAAATGTGCTTCTATCTTACTTGTCTAGCCTACCTCTTTATTTTCTCTCTCATCAAAGTATGAGTTGCATTTGCGATTTTGCAAATGATATAGAGCTAGCAATGAGAAATTTCTTATGGTCTGGTGTTCATGGGGGAAAATAGAACACTTTAATCTGGGATCGAGTTTTTTAGGCTCAAGTCGAAGGGGGTTTGGTTTTAGGGCGTCTTGTTTCCAAAAACGTCTTCAGTGGGGAAATGGTTGTGGCGTTTTCCTTTGGAACCAGACACACCGTGGTATCGTGTCATTAGGAGCAAATCTGGCCATCAGAATAATGGTTGGGATGGTATTGGTGCTTCACTTGTTACTGAGTGTCCATGAAACTTGTGACCCAAATTTCGCCCAACTACTTGTGAGATTTAAAGTACGAAGCAGTTCGAGGGTGAGATTCTGGGAGGTTGTTTGGATAGGGGATAACTCTTTGGCTAAAATGTTCCCTGGGGGTATATCAACTCTCTAGCTTTCATAATACTCCTATTTCTACGTTTTACCACGGCATTAAGTCATTAACCACTCTTAGGAAGTCCATTTGCGTAGAAATCCTCGCGATTGGGAGGTCAAGGAGAATTCTATTTTGACAGTGCTATTAGATATCATAAATATCGTCCTGCTCATTATGATGCGAGAGTTTGGACCGGGGACCGGGTGACTTCCTTCTGTAAATCCTTTTTGAAAAATATTAGTTTTACTACCCTGTATCCACCGTTTCTGATTGCCAATTTTATTTGGAAATGCAAAAGCTCTTTGAAGATTCGAGCTTTTGTTTGGACTATGGTCTTGGGAAGGACTAACACTAACGACATGATGTAACAAAGAAGGCTTATGTTTATGAAATGCAGAAATGATGGCCAGTTGTGAGGATACTCCACCTCTCTTTTTGCACTGTGATATTGCTCGATCTCTGTGATTGCAACTCTTAAAAGGTGGGAGGTGAGAGTTGGTTATCCTTTTGGTATCTTGGAACACGTACAGATCTTTTATATGAGCTAGGAAGGAAAAGGAGACGAAAGTTTTATGGCGCCATACTTTTATGGCTATTTTCTGGGTTATGTGAATGGAGAGAAACTCCCACATCTTTAGTAGACATCTAAAATCACTTCATAACTTACTTGGCCTCTGTATGGGCAGAAGCAGCCAGACTGTTTTGGAAAATCGTGTTGTCATTCTTTATTTTGTTCAGTGTTTGATAAATTTTCCCCATAAAAAAGATCCTGACGATAACAAAACAGCTGCCTGTGTCTAGACGGCTTGCATTTTGAAGATATCTGTAATACTGGAGCGGAAAGTTTTCTATCAATGCATAAGACCTATCCGTCTCTTTGAGTACGTTGGTTTCCCTATGTGCTTAAACATACAAATTGGAGAAAACGTAGCGGTTACCTACTGCTGCTTCTTTCTCTCCCAAGTTACTTTAATGTGCTAAGATAGCAGCTAGCATTCAAGGCCTATTGGCAACAAGTTGCTAGTTAGATGAAACCAGTGTTAAAATTCTGGTGTTGTTAGCTTTGGCCTGTTGTGTTTGTGCCTTGGCTTTGTTGGTTTTTTTTTTTTTTTTTTTTTTCCTGACAACATTTGGCCTTGTTGGTCGTGATAGTTTTGTTGGCCAAAATTTTTTAAGGAGGAAGAAGAACGACATGTTGGAACTGCTGAGATCTCTAACTCTCTAAGGCACTAATTACATTTGCTGAGAGAGGTCAACTGAGAAGTGGGACAATATTAAGTTTCTGGAACTATAAGCTAATCTCGTGAGGAAATGTAGCCTAGTATTTTTCAGGTTCAAAATACTTGGGTATACTAATGAATCTGAGTTTTCCAGCCAATTGGTACAAACTTAATGAATTGCCGAACCAAAACTTGCTAAACTCGGAATCTAATTCTGCACTATACTGTAGTTGCTAAGAATAAAGCCTAACTGGTTTGTAAGAAAAATAATTAAAAACACGCTTATGATACTAAGCAAGTTGCTGAACCTAATTTGTGTTTGCTGCTATGTGAACTTATTCCCAAACTGCAGCAGGACTCATAGTTCTGGGAGAAATACCAGAATATAAAATGCCAAATATCAAATCAAAACAGCTGCTAAGATAGCTTTTGAAGACATATAGGATTTCAGTTATTTGTAAAGTTGTTTTTATATTTCTTCACATGGATGGCAAGTTCGTGCCAATTGATTTGTTTTCTTGGGTTGTGATCCTGTTCATTTCTTCGTTGCGTACTGAATAAGTAAATTGAAGGAAGGACAATTCACATTGACTTGTTCTTTCAGTAATTCTGCTTTTTGTACACTAAGCTTGCTTCCAAGCACCTAGTGGTCTACTTTAGCATGACACTCATAAGCTTATCAATCTGTCATTATGCATTTGGTTATATGGATTGTGGCATGGTAAAATGGTCAGAGTTCCTGCAGTCCTACATTGCTTGGAAATGAATAGTTGGTGTGCTGGAATTCTCAAGGACGACTGGACGTCAACAAATGAAAGTGACGACCTTCCTGTACTAGTTTCAAACTTATGACTGTTTTTGACATTATAGATTATTTATGACCTATGCATGGTGTAGTGGTAACCTGGGGCTTGCTCATGTTCCTATATCTTTTGCTCAGGCAGCAACTGTCATTCTTTATGAATATTACATCCGCCATCCTCTTGCCTTAATGTGTGCAATTTTTAAAGATGCCCTATGTCCTTGTTTACAGATCTTACCTTTTTATTCTTCCGCAGTTGTATGCATGGTGTGCCCAAGCTGTTGCATCACTTGAAGTACGCTCACATAAGGAAGACAGATTTGGAGTTGCTCAGCTTTCAGGGAGCCACGCTACTGTATTATCATCTTTATTGGGGTGTCTGCTCGCCGTTGAAACATTTATGGGAAAAAAGATCAACCTTCAGTCCCCAAATCATATGCTGGGTCCTGCTGGCATCAAATGGGCTACAAACAGCACAGCTAGGAGAGAAATTGCAACAGCCATGAGCAAAAAGCGAGGCAGTTTATCACACGTGAAGTCGTATGCACTGGCAGATGTGTTAAAGACATCCATTTACTCTATAGTATCTGAATTTCACGAGGAGATGCTCGCTAGTGCTAAACTGGGGCATTTAGAGAAAGATTGGGTGAACAGTGGGAAACTGGTCTATGGATCTGTTGAGCTTCTGGTGCAAAAGCTGCACTTCTTTCTTAATTTTCAAGCTAGCTAGTGAAATATGTAACATGTAATGTAAAACATTTCTGTTCTGAGACTGCATATTGGCGCAAATGAAAACAACTAGATGATTGGGGAAAGTTCTGATTGTGCTGCTCATTGGAAATGGTATCAGTGCGTTGGGGAGCTCGAATAGACTGCAATCCCATTCTCGTGCTAGTTTTGTGCAAACGAGGCGGTATGCAAGTGAACATTACTACAACAATTGTGTTCGCGCAGGGTGTTTACCACTTTGAGAGCTGAGGGCTCGTTACATGTTTATCCGTTGTATGTCACATTGCATCATCGTCAAATGGTATTGATGCTTGTAAAATTTTGCAAACATTTAGAGATTCGTTCAAGCTTGACTCGGTTGTCGAGTTTGAGTGAGCTGAAATGTCAAGGTTCCATGACTTCCATCTAAGTCTGAGTTTGGCCCATTATTTGTTACTATTATTTGTTTTGGGTTGGTAGAGGCAAATGCGGATACAATCGGGGTAGTACGTAGAAGGGAAAGTATGTGATAATTAATACTCCATCTCACGAAGCTAGATTCACACCTTGGTTAAAGAATTAGCTAACCTACTCCTAATCAACCAGGTAACCTACTTTCATAGAATAATATAGTCGTGTCCATGTTCGACCTATCTTACGTCGCAAACTATATAGGGTGCGTATTGGCCTTAACAGTAACTCATACATATATCTAACTCCGTATTTGTCACCATCTTAAATTCATTCTTGCAAGTAGTACAAACCTACTCCCTCCGTTCTATCTCAAACGCTCCGGAGAGAGAATGAGAGGATTGATAAAAATAGGAGTGATAATGTGAGAAAGGATGTGATAATTAATAAAAGCATGAGAGAGAAATATGACCTAAAATAAATGGGGTATTTGAGATTGGACGTCGTGAAATGAAATATGGGACCTTGGTGCGTTTGAGTTGAGACAGAGGGAGTTATTCGTGAGAACCGTAAACTCGTAAAAAAAGAAGGTAAAATGAGAAAGAGTTGGGCTCCAATAAAACCCCCCATTTAGCGAAGAAAAACGGCAAAAACCCCACCACTCTCCTCCGTCTCACTAATTCTTAAACCCTTCCCTTCTCCTGAGCAATGACAATGGAGATGCAAGCAGCGGCGCCGCCGTCATCGAAGATCCCAACCGCCGCCATAGAGAAGGCGGTTAACGGGCTAATCAAGTGGAAATCCGACAAATCCACTTCGGAGAAGCCTCAACTCTTACCCTCAGACGAGTTCCTCTACCTTGTCCTAACCCTAACCAAAATCCCCTCCAAATCTCGCGTCAACGCCTTCAAAATCTCCCTCCCACACCCACTCTACACCCCGGAAAACTCGGAGCTCTGTCTCTTCGTCGCCGACAACAATTCCAAGGTCGCGAAATCCAAGGTTGAGGATGACAACCTCCCTATTGCTCAGGTTCTCAAGCTGACGAAGCTGAAGAAGGAGTACAAGGCGCACGAGCAGAAGCGTAAACTTTGCGACTCTTATGATTTGTTCTTTGCTGAGAAGAGGATTGTTCCGTTGTTGCCGAATGCGATTGGGAAGGCGTTTTATAAGAAGAAGAAGGTTCCGGTTCCGGTGGAGTTGAGTAGAACTAACTGGAAGGATCAGATTGATAGGGTGTGCTCGTCGGCGATGTTGTATTTGAGTACTGGGAGTTGTAGTGTGGTTAAGGTTGCACGGGCGTCTATGGAGAGGGGACAGATTGTGGAGAATGTGGTTGCGGCTATGGAGGGGATTGCGAATGTGGTGCCGAAAAAGTGGGGGAATATTAGAAGCTTCAATCTTAAGTTTTCTGAGTCTGTTTCTCTGCCTGTTTATCAGAAGGTGCCTGATATTGGGTTGAAGATCGCTGCTGGGATGATGAGCGATTTGGGGGTGGAGAAGAAGGCGAAAAAGGAGGATGCTGGGGTTGTTGTGAAGAGGAAGGCGAAGAACAAGGGGAGGATTCATGAGGTGAGGTACATGGATGAGGGTTTGGTTGGGGAGGATGAGGCTGGGAGCGAAAGCGAGGGCGAGGAGGTTGTTGATCAGGAGGAAGAGGAGGAGCTGGTTGTTGTTGAGAAGAAGAGGAAGAGTAGTGAGGTGGAGAAGAAGGTGAAGAAAAAAGGTGATAAGGGTTTGATGGCTAAGAAGGATTCGAGTGCCAATAAGTCGAAGAAAAGCAAGGTTTCGGTATAATTTAGCTTTATTCAAGTAGTGTAATGTTCGATTTTTGAAGGGTTTGTGCCTTCGGATTTTGTTGTGCTATGCTCTGATTATATGAAAGTATATGTCAATTAAGAGCTTTTAGTTTTGCTTATGAAAGTAGCCATCTTTCTGTACTGGATTGTGTTCTTGTTAGTTGCTTATTAGTTAGATGGTGTTCTACGTAAGATTGTTTGTTGAGCTACAACCGAATTTGTTTGAGGAATGGGAAATGCCGTTAAAGTTTTCGTTATTTGTCTTTAAAGATGTCGAATATAAATTAAAGATAAGCTGATTCTATAGGACTATGTATCAGTTGTGTTTTTGACTTTTGAATTGTGTGTGCCATTTGTTGTGCTAAGCTGTTTACAGGTTTTCATATCGGTTAAAGTTTTTGTTATTTTGTCCCTAATGATTCAAATTTGTTAATGATAATCTGATTATATAGGACTACATATCAGTTTTGTTTCTTTTGGATGGTTTGTGCCTTTTGTTGTGGTAAACTGGTTATGTTTCTGTTTTCTATATTATGAGTGTTGCGTATAAAAGTAGCAATCTTTGAGCATGAATTAGTATCTCTGTTAGTTTGCTCAATTGGTTTAATAGACATTTCCTGTACTTATTGTAGTTTAGCTATGGACTAAGAATTACTTAATGAATGGAAAATGTCATTATGGTTGTGGTACTTCGTAGTTTGTTTATGGAGCTTCTACCTTTATTACTGCGCCTTTTGGCCTGTCAAGTGAAGCTTATCATCGATTCCCTTTTGATTATTCATTAGAGAATGCGGGCTAGAATTGGACTATATAGCTTTTGTCGAATTAAAACTCTAGAGAAAGATCTATCAATTGCATGACCTTTGCAACTAAATACAATAGGGTGCTTTTCTATATGCTTTTTTATCCAGAGGCTGGTTATTTTGTTAGCACAAGTCACTTCAAGCATATTTTGTTGGGATGTCAGATGCAGTGTGCTTTTTGACTTTTTGTTAGAATGAAAGGCCTTACCCACATATCAGCCACTGGTACCTGAAATGTTGGCGGTATTGAGGTGTTACGGTATAGAGGGAGATTTAGTTTTATAGTTTCTTACTTGCTTGCAATTGCTGTTATTATTACCTTTCTTTTTTGTTTCGCTTTCCGTTGGTTGTCAATTGATAATTTTCTCATCATTTTTAGTTTGTTCTCTCTCTTTTATTTATTTATTTATTTATGCTTAAACAATGGATGAAAATCATCAGTAGAGGAACTTCGAGCTATTTCTGGTCTAACATGAATAGACCTATTCAATTTGGTGGTTGATCAGGCTATGAGCCTATGCGGGAGAAGAGAATTGCTAGTTTAATTAGGAATAAATGAATGATGCCTGTTGTAATAACATCTTTAATAAGTTGGTCAGATGCAAGAACACAAATAACAAACCTCAATCCCATAACCATATGTTGGTTTGACATTCTGCATTGCTGCTAATGAGAGCGAGAAAGGCTAACGAACGTGCATTGCTTACATTTCTCAATCTATAAGAAGTTTGAGGTCTTTGTTGAAGGAGCAGGTAAGTTGTATTTCAAGTGTTTAACCCACATATTGTTTTACTTGTTAATTTTTACAATAATTGCTTCATTTCCAATCTCACCAACAGTTTTTCAATCATCTCTTTTCTGAAGATGTGTTATTTGCCAAAATTTGAAGTGGCATAAACGTCATTGATTTTGTCTATGGCTACTGATATCTGTGTATCATTGATATATGAAAGGCAGGTATTGGTTTCTTAACAGATAAGCAGTGAGAAGTTGACTTTCCAGTTTCCATTTAATCGGTTATCGGTCCTGTGGTTAATCATTTTTGAGTTCTTTTCTCATTGATACCGAGGAACGCCCTTCTGTAAGGTTGACATTGATGATAATGCCATTAATTAGGGTGTTGAAAGTCCCACAGTTCAGTTACGACTTAATAATTTTTTGGACGTATTTTAACAACTTTCAGGATTAGGTCTCGCCGATGATAGTTTGTGTGCTCCATTCTTTTTCGCCCTTTTGTCAATCACAACACAAAAAACAAAAAAAAAAAAAAAAAAAAAAAAGCTTGTAGTGACTGACCATATTGTTCAACTTTTCTTCATGTTTTTGAGATGAGCAAAGTAGCGGCCATAGACCTAGCCCATTGAACAGACCAGATTATTAATATGAATTCACCACAGAAATTGAGGCTGTTGGACTGGTAGATGTTTGCTCTACTCTCTGTTTCCTGTCACTGTGTGTTTATCCATAGTTTAAGAATCTGATCACATTCTTCTTTTCTGTTTGCTCATTCTTTACTTTGAACTGGATTTGTAGTGCTGATCTCATAGGTGAATTTGTTTTTGAATGACGAGTATTACAAGCTTATTCTCTTTGTGATATAGGGTTTTTGTAATCTATGCATGCTTTCTGCTCCTCCATTCTTAGGTATATCAACAAATGTTCATGATTTTGAATTTTTGCAGTTTCGACGAGGTGGAAAGGATTGAGATTGAAGCTTTGTGCAAAATAGAGACTCTTGTTTTGTGAGGCAGGTTGCAGACCTCTACTTTTTTTTTCCTGCATCTTTAAGGAACATCGATATGCGAGGTTCTGTTTGATTTCGCTTCAAGTTCAGATGCTGAACCAAGTTTTGTGTATCCCAGTTATGGTATCAGCAATTGATAAGCTGGCTCTCGCATGATAGGCACTGCAGCTAATCCTAACAAGGCTCTCGTGTGATAGAACGTCTACCTTTCACATTACATATGTTAAGGTAGGATAATTGTTTCACAACTTACTCTTGTTTTCCCTTCAATCTGTGTGAATTTTTGCTTTTCGGACACACTTGCTTACAAATAAAACACTCAGAGCTAAGGCTCTTGTGGTAGCTCACTTGGTTGAGCTACCACTCCCCCAACTAGGAGGTTGGGGGTTAAATTGAGAGGTTGGTTTGTGATGTGGGCTCTCCTG
The DNA here is from genome assembly GCA_963680865.1 of Spergularia marina. Taxonomy (NCBI): domain Eukaryota; kingdom Viridiplantae; phylum Streptophyta; class Magnoliopsida; order Caryophyllales; family Caryophyllaceae; genus Spergularia; species Spergularia marina. Next base: position 15,246,600 of record OY804554.1, read on the forward strand.
GAGGGCCCCTGTTCAGGTTCATGCCTAATTCCCACCTGTTGAGCTGGGATCTTCTTGTGAGCTAGATCTCCTAACTAACCCCCTAGCTCCACAGGGACTGAGCCCTCCGGGTCCAGTAAAATACCAATGGAAAAAAAAAAAAAACACTCAGAGCTGAATCTTGTTCTAATCGTTTGGTATAAGTAGTGGGCTTAAGATATGTATGGCCTGATTCATTAAATCAATGTGCCGAAAAATGAAGGAGCTTCTATACATTCAGTTGCTAGGAGAAGTGGACTAGGGACATGAATCCCTCCGGGGCCAGTAAATTACTAATAAAAAAAAAAATCAGAGCTGAATCTTGTTCTAATAGTTTGGTACGAGTAGTGGGCTTAAGATATGTATGTCCTGATTCATTAGATCAATGTGCCGAAAGCTCGAAAATGGAAGGAGCTCCTATACATTCAGTTGCTAGGAGAAGTGGACTAGGGACATGAATTCCTTCGTTTACTTAGTCTCTAACCTTTGTGAATATTGTCAAAACAATAAAATTGAAGTGACTTTGTCTCAAATTGTATGCATTGTTATGGAGCGATGCGCTGAATGTCATCTGAGTTGTATGAAATAGTCCTTTCTTGATGACATTTGTTGGAAATATTGTTATTTTTATGGTTTTCATCATAGCCATAATAGTAGAAATCAGAAGAACTACTAGATATAGCCGTATAGCTTAAAATGAGAATGGCTATAACTCTGTAAGCTATAACTACTATACTTTTCGTGTGAGGAGCTATACATTACGCTGATTCTTTGTAGTTGGAATGCCAGAGATTTGAGTTGCATTAGTGTCATTGTTAAATCAGGTTGGCTGACACACTTTGTTTTTTTGCCATTTGTTATCCTCGGTTTCTTCATGATAGTTTGCTAGCTATATATTAAGTTACCGTAAGGTCCTTTTAGATGCAAAGTCCTCAACTTTTTTGTGAATATTATGTTACATTACATGCTATAATATCATCTGGTCTGATTGTTATCAATCATGGAAGCTGTGGAGCAACCCCATGAAAAACGCTTAGGTTAGGGCTGTTTTTAGCCTTCTTTTGTAATAGTAAATTTATAGCTCTCTCAAATTGAGGCAATATGGATTACTCCCTCCGTCTCACTTCAAACACCCCGATTTCCATTTTGGGACGTCCCATCTCAAACACCCCATTTATTTTGGGACACCTTTTGATAATCTTCACATCCTCTCTCACATTCTCTCTCCTGCTTTTTACTAATCCTCACATTCTCTCTCTTTCCTTTTCTTACTATTTCTCCATTACCCACCAATTATCTTACTTTAACAACACTCCCTATTCCACCACAAATACCGCACGGGATGTTTGAAGTGGGATGGAGGGAGTATGCATTATCAGTATTTAGCCAATATAATGATTCTAATATATAAGTTTAACAGTTCAACATTTTGATTTAGAATATATCAAATCTAAAGGTTTGAGGTTTTTAAGTGGAAACTTGCCTGAATATTGCACGCCATTTTATTGAACTACAGGTACATGCATACTTGAGAATGAACTTAGTCGTATTGTGCTTATCGTATCTTGAGTGAGCGTAACCGTCAGTGTAATGTATGTTTCCATATAGCCTACATCCCAAGTTCCTAAAGTTGCTACTACCAAATTTCACTAGCTTATATTTCAATAAACAATTCTGTAAGTTCAATGTCTAAAGCTCCAAGTTATGATGGGCTTGCTCTGTTACACCACCTTCCGCTGTATTGGAAAATATGGAAATATTTTTAGCGTTAAGTTCCCTGATGTTTGTTCTCTTTTATGCTAAATGTGTAGGATTATCCCTCATTTTGAAATGGATGGCATTTGCTTGAGCTGGACACCGTATCTACCCTCCTTTGTCCTGCTTTTGTCACGTCTATTCTTCTTCGCTTCTGTCATGCACATATCTCGGGTTTTGGTTACTTCTATTTCCCTTTTAGACCACGATCCTGCAGAGTTTTGTGCTTTTAAGAGGAATATTAATCTTTTAAAATCGTATGGTAGAGATTCAACCATTATCTTGCGGAGAGAATTAATAGTGAAAGAACCATTCTTTTTTTCTTTTGTTTGAAGGGTGAAAGAACCATCCTTAGTACTTGCAATATTATTCCTTGTTTTGAAGGCATCTTGTGTTGCAGCTGTATGAATTTTTTGCAAACACCATCACAATTTGCGGATGTCTGAAGAGTCAAGCCAGTTTTTAGGACATATTGTTTACTTGATTGATGTCAAACGAGTGTGTTAAAGCTAAAGCCGTAGTGCTCGTGTTTGGGCTTCATATTTGGTTTCTGTTTCTTTAGGTGAAACATGATCTGGTAGGGCAGCATCGTCGCTTGAGTGTTGAAATGTCAACTATGGCTAATCTAAAGGTTCTTCTGTGCCGATCGTTGAAGGATGCTACTGCTCCTAGCTTCTCTTAATCTCCCTCTTCTTCCAGCATGCTTAGTGAATGAGACAGAAGTTTGAAATTTCCTCTACCCCTCTACCCCACCTTCATCACTCCCTTTTCTTTATTTTCTGTCTCCGTTTCCGGTTCCCAATTTCCTTTCGATTCTCTTTGTGTTTCGTTGTTGTTGGGGGATCTTTGTCACTGTCTCCGATTTTACTCTGGTGCTTCAATTCGCGAGGTAGGTTGGTGCTTGTAATTTTTATGGTTTTATCGTTGTCTAATTGCAGTAATGTGTTTGTCAAGAGTGTGTAATAGATCTGTGCATTAGTTTCTTGAGCTTTGATTCCGACCAATCTGTGCATACTTATGTGCTTGAGAAAGTGAAAACCCATTGTTGGATCACACTTAATATGTGTCTGTACTTTCTGAATTGTCTGAGTTTAGAGCAGTCTTAAACCCTTGTACAGTTGGTGTCAAAATGTGTGCAAGTTTGAAGCATATTCAATTTTAATTGAGTATCTGATGCTATCGTCTATGATAGTGCTCTATTATGAAGCTGGTTTAGTTCACTATGTTATCATTTTCAAGTTTTCTTGTAGCTTGCTCGTACTTTTCATGGTTTTATTATTCTTATTTTTGTTGAGTGTTTTAGTTTGATTGGGCTTGAATTTCGGCTCTCTCGTTTCTTGAAATTTCTGTGCTTTGAATTTGTTGTTCTTGTGTTTGATTGCTTTTGCTCAAGCTCATCGTCAAGCTATTGTCAGTAACTTCTATTCTAATTTAATCAGAAATATTACAGTTTTGTTTGCATTTTTTTGTTCCTATATATGTGCTAATATAATTTGCAATTTGATCCGCTTTTTCTGTACTTCTTTCTCCTGAACTTTCCCGCTCTTGATTTCTTTCTTTGTCATTGGTCAGTATTGTTTCCCTAGCTGGAATTATTGATCGTCGCTCCTCGAAATTGCCGGTTATTAGGGAGAAAGTAGGGGTTGTGCTTATCGCGGACAGGATGATGGAGAACCGACTAAGGTGGTATGGCCATGTGAGGAGGAGGCCTAGTGACGCGCCGGTTAGAAGAGTAGAAGGGTCGGGAAGTGTTAATATTAGTAGGGGTCGGGGAAGACCCAATATGACTTGGATGAGGGTGATTAGAAGTGATATGAGCTTCGTAGGGCTTGAAGAAAGTATGGTGTTGGATAGGGCGGTGTGGAGAGATGGTATCCATGCGGAGGACTTAATTTGACTGTTTTTAGTTTCTTTGTTCGGTTTTCCTAACTTGTTCCAAAACTTTTCCTGACTTAGTGTTCAAAGTTCATATGTTTTTCACTAATTTTCAAACTTTTTATTTATTTTGAGGACTTTCTAAAACTCTTGTTGAAAGTGTTTCAACATTTCTAAATGGTTCACAACGTTTTTGTTTTATGGCGCGCATAAGACGGTTACTAGACGACGATGCATGTTAGCCGACTCCAAATCATTTTGGGAATAAGGCTTGGATGTTGTTGTTGTTGTTGTTGTTGTTGTTCCTCGAAATTGCCGGGCGCTCAACATTCCTCAAAATAGGTTAGTGTCTTGATTTTTGGGGTTTCGTTGTTTTCTTATTAGCAGTTGATTTGAACTTTGCTTGATTTGGTTGTTTTGTTGTTTGTATGAATATGCTCGTTGGTGTGAGTATTCCATTTTGTGACCTTTGACTTACAATCTACAATCTGGATAGCAGCTGTGCTCCTTTTCATTGTTGGAACTTAAATTGTAGATCATCATTCCCCCAAATAGTTCATTGTCCTAGGTTTGATGTTCTTATTGGTGGGGGAATTGGTCATGCTCAATTGCCTTCGCTTTCTTTGTTGTGTGCGCCCTGTTGATTGGCCTTTTGTACCAGCTTTATTGTAGGCTACTACATTCTGTTTTTATGATTTTAGATTCAAATTGATGGGCTGAATAATTTGTAGATTTTATTGTTGTTCTAGCTTTGCTGTGATGGGATTTGTTGGTAGTTCTATTCTATTCAACTCTTTTTTGTTTTCCCATATTTGATTTTTTGGGTAAATTCGATTTGGTTTATGTAGTTGAATTTGATGTGATAACATCTTTTGGTCAGACGAGTGCCATAATTTATTCTTAAAAGTATGGTTGCTTATGCTTCACATTGTTCAAATAACTCATTTTTTAGTGCTACCTTTATCCGTTTGGGCTTGTGTTTGATTTTTGAATCATGACCCTTTCCGCTTGAAATTGTGAGAAATTACTCATCTAGTGGTGATGCTTTTAGTTGTTATGACTCTCTGTCTTCATATTGTTCGATTTCACTTCGGCCCTCTCTCTTATTTTACTTTGTTCAATTTTTGTCTTGTTTCAATAGTTTAATCTTCTTATTGTTGTGAAAGTTGTCGATGTTCAGAGATTGTGTTTTTTCTGGAATTTGCTGTGATAAGTTCCTTTTTTCTATGTTAATTTTTATTATTGCTTATTGTCTCGTAATTGTTTCGATTGCATTGTTTTCATTATTTCAGTTTATAGGACCACTGCATACTTTGTTGATTGTCAGAATCGTATTTTCCACGCTGCTGTTCTTTAATGTTGTTTCTGCTTGATGTATAGTAGTGATTCTCTCTGGAATTCTTGTCATCAGTTTGATGAAATAGCGTATTGGAATTGATTTTTTAGCCTCTCGATGTGATTAATTGCTTTATTTGTGTATTTGTGTTCGGTGCAATGTCAGCTGGTGTTGTTTCTGAGGTTAGATGCTGGTATATGGTATAAGTGAAGGTCCTCTTCTGATATTGTCCTCCCGTTTATCTTATTAAAAGGTAGAAAGGTGGATTAGTCGTCTCTCAGAATTTGTATTCACACACACATTCTCACTCATGCATTTAGCGTTTTATCTCAGAAATTCCTAGTTGAATGTTGATTTTTGCTTGTGATAACAATCACGTGTTTATTGAATTCTCAGATTTAGTCAAATTGATTGATTGCAGAAATTTATCTGGTAAAGCAAAGTGATTGATTCTGGCCATACACTGTTACTGTAAGGTCCTCTCTCTCCCCTAAACTTTCCTACATGCTAGTTATTTGAGATGAACATGTTTACTCCTTACTTTCTGAAATTAATTTAATTGACGGAGTCAAGAATCTGCACTATTACGTATTGTGGAGCAAAGGCTACAGTCCAAGGGAAGGTTGGGAATCGAAATCAGGAGAAGCTGTCAATCTGTGTTTCAACTGCCGGTACTCTCAATATTACATCTTCTTTCCTATTACTCGCATTCATAATCTCTGCTTCTTGCCCTGCAATGTCTCACTTATCGATTTTGGGACATATAGTAGTTAGTCTATGTTCACTTGAGCTCATCGGTCTGCGTTGAATGTCAGCCTTTTATCTCCACTTCAATTTAGGGTTGGTTTTTGTGGCCATATTCTGAGTTGACAACTTGACATCAGTCCGATGCCTCAATGCAAAGGCTTCACTGTTGTTGCAGTGTTTCAGTCCTATTCCTTGAACTCCAAAATGTTGGTGCTGTATGGTGTATGAGCTGTGCCGAGGCCTCTGGCTCTCATTCGGTAAGATGTCTCTTCTCTCAAACTCTGATACCACAAATTAGTTGCTGCATGGGCTGTCATTTTGTATGTCCGAAGGTTACTGTTGAATCTTTGTATGGTAAAGTGCAATCACCTTATAAGGTCTGTTTCTACCCAAGAATAGATTTTCTTTTCTTTTTTCTTTTTTCTTTTTTTCTTTTTTTTTTTTTTTTTTTTTTTTTTGTTGTTGTGTGTGTGTGGGTGTGTGGGGCTCAAGACTTTCTGTACATTAAATTTTGAATAAAATTTTTGCAACAAGGTGTTATGCATGCTTAGATATATGCTGATCTTCTATTGTGGCCTTTGTGGGTTTGCCATGTTTATTGACCTGGTACCTAGGCGTCTAGGTAGTTTTCACAATTTTTCAAGCTTTTAAACATTGGTTTTACCTTCATGCTACGCCTCCACCACTGATGGTCTCAGATATCTCTGGAGTACAAGCATGTAAAATTTTCAACATGCAGATTTTATTATTGAAGGAATTGCCAAGTCAGAAGCAAAACATCTATTGATTGAGGCTTCAGCTAGATCAAATAACTAAACCATATCAAACACCAGTTCAATCTCCATAACCGGCTTGCTTCAGTTGCAAACCCGGCCAAAGCAGGTCATAAATACTACAGACGTTCATGTCTCTGTATTTAGTTACATCTTAAATTGTATGCAGAGTTTATCTGAAACCTGAGTGTGTTTGATGATTCTTAGGATTCGTTGTTCAACCTTAATCAAGGGTTCTTATGAACTACATATATTAGGATTGCTAGGCTTTAGCTGCGTTATTTCTTTGCCAATCTAGTTCTATACTGATACGGTTATATCCTTGGATTCTTGAATTTGTGATCCAATTCTGTTGTGTGATGACAAGCTACATCAAAGAATGACTCAGAACATTTTGCTAATTCAGGTCATTAGCATGCATTTTATGAATCCTTCTCTAGTAATGGCCTTGGTTGAGATTATAAAGTTCAGGGTGACGAAAACTTTGGCAGAGAGGTAATTAACTTGGTAACATGACTTTCATTTGGACTTCGGAGTACATGACTGGGTTTTTGTGGTATATTATCTACTGATGTGGACAAACTGTGGCTACTGACAGTAAGTGTATTTCACCTTTTTTAGGGCATGTGCATCTGTTTTATCGAATTCTAAAGTGCATTTTACCTTTTAAGGTCCGTCGTTTTTGTATGTCCGAAGGTAATTATCACGTGTATGATTCTTGAAAAGTTGAAATTCGTTGTTCAGTTGTGCCGATTGGTTTTATGGTGATACCCTGTAATGCAAAGAAAATTGGGGGAGAGGGGAGATTGAAATGGAAGGAATGGAGAGATGGGAGGGGGAGAGGGGTAGTAAAAAAGTGAGCATGAAAAAGGAGATTAGGAGGGGAAAAGTGACGACCGAAAAGAAGATGAAGGGAGATAGATATCGAGAGAAAGGGGAAGTCAGGAGTGAGAGCGAGAGTAAGAGAGGTAGGTTCGAAGTGATTGGGTTATCAATGTTGGGCAGTTTAGGAAGAAGGGTATACTTGTCGATTGGAAGTTGGACTTTGTGAATCGGGTTAGTATGTGATTAAGACACTTGCTCCAGAGGGGTTAATATGTCTTAATAGCAGCAGCCTCATTGGCCGTTTTCATTGTTTCATACTTGGTTTAAACCAAAAGTTGAACATGCTTTCTGATAGTTAAAAAGATGCTAAATGTTGTGGCTTTGTAGTGGTGTTCATTCAACATCGTTAGGCTATGACATTGATTTGGTTTTTATCAGAGTCCAATTTTATATTCTGAACTTAGTGAAAGCCTGGCCTAGGGGGTTGTCTGTTTATCAGTTACTTACCTATTTAATTAATCCTAAAATTTATGTTTAAGGAGCAACTATCAGTAATAATGATAATATCAAGATTGCTCTCTTTGAAGGTTTCTGGTTAGTCCTGTGTGAATTTTGTAACCCACTGTGTCTTATTTGTGAACCTTTAACATTGTCATTTCCTTCTCCTTTGCATTTTTTTTTTTTTTTTTTTTTTTTTTTTTTTTTTTTTTGTGGACTTAGAGAAATCGACATAGAACACGGCAAATCACAGAACACGGCAAGTTATTTAAGGTTATTAAGCAAGGGTACGCAACATTGCTTTATGTATCGTACTCTCAAAAAATTTTAAATAAAGAAAACGCTGTGAATGATAGAGATTATACCTACAATGGCTCCAAACTAGTGGAGAGGTAAGTGAAGAAGATTAGCGCATCGGTAACATGATCAATCATTGGTTTAATCATTGTATACATAGACAGTATACATAGACATATAGACCTGCATTATTTTCTAGTATGATTACTAATGCCTCAAGACTGAACAAGTACAAGACCATCACTGAACAATTGTGTAATGTCCTTGGGTAATTTCATGAGGAAGCATGTCTTGCGTGCTCGGTTGCTGCTCTGTAGATTGCGCTGTTCTTGCCTATACTGTGTGTAGATATAATACTTCACTTGCATATCTTGTGAACAAAATGTAGTTTGAATTATGTAAACAGTCTGGGAAACATTTTTGTGACAAGCTTATATTGCAGATCCTGTTGTTGAAGACTATGATTCACTGGCAAGCAACGCTAATGGGTCCTTGCAATAGCCCCTTTGCTGGGGGTGCTCTTACATTCCCATGGTTCAGCTATTGTGTGATTAAGGCCATATATAAAGGTAAATTCCAAACTCCCCGACCTTAAACAGTCTTTCTGCCACCAATTTTTACCACTCACCATAAGTGAGGCCAATCAGGTAATTGTACCCTGTAAAAAAAGCTGGTCTATCTCGGCTAATGCACTTGAATAGGACTTGCAAGACAAATCTTGGAAACTAACATCTTGCCTGCCATACACACAAACAAACACTCATACACTACTTTGAAGACTATTCATGAGTTTTAACCCCCCCTTGCTGTGAACGAATAACAGCTAAACAAGCTTTATAACTATAGGAGAAACTGGCCATGCAAGATTTTCTATAACATAGTTTGTCGACAAGTTAATATTGCTGACAGATGTCTGTGGAATCTTGGAAGACAAAAATGATCCTGGCAGTTCAGTTAAGGAAATCCACATTGCTGGGGTAAAGAGGATGGTCGAAGAGGGGACGATTGCTCGTGACATGATTTGAAAGAAAATTGCTGTAAAGTCGCTGGCTCAAGGCGTGCAAACTGCAAGCATAATTGATGGTAGGCTTTAGCATTCGCTAACGTAAGTATGTTCTTGGAAACATCACATAACCAAAGTATGCCCCGAAATTTAAGATCAGTTTGAATTTTGAGATGATATGTAGTTTGTAAACCTCTTTGGAAGTGGCATATTCTGCTTCTTAAAAGTTCATCTAAATGCTTCAGCATCTGTAATACAGCGCATAAAACACAGCCCCGCCGTTGCTAATTGTTGTTTGCTTAACTGCATGCCACTTTAACTTAACAAAATCATTGTGACCTTTTCTTAATTTGTTATATCATAAACAATTGCTTGTTTCTTGCAGGTATGTTTGGTGCAACCAAGATCAGAAATCGATCTCCAATTTGAGTCAACCAAGCTGAGTACTCCAAGGGGATATATATGTTAGTGCAATACGCCAATACTCTTGGGTGTTACCTCTTTTTGACCAATAGGTATAACAAGTAACTTCTTTGTGAATCCTGGTGCACATTTCATGACTATCTGGCTGATGTTGTTCCTTTATTTGGTGGTTTCTTGACCGACTTGGTTGTCTCTGAGGTAAGAAGTTTTGTTCTATATCGTTGAATTTTATTGGATTAGTATAGTTCCTTAGACGGCTGTATGTCTGCTCTCTGATATGGTGGTGTTGGTGGTGTTTTTTTTAACAAGTTTTGCTCTATGTCGTTGAATTTGGTGGATTGGTTGAGTATCTGTCATGTCACCTTCAAAATTTTGTTATATATAGTTCCTTAGGCGACTGTCATCTGCTCTCTGATATGGTGGTGGCATTTGTTTTTTTTTTTTGGAGTTTTCTGCTGGCTCTCAACTTTTGAGAAATTATCGAATGCTCTATCAGATTTGTGTATGCATATAGCAAAGTACTTCTTCATTTGACATCTTGGTCTAGCTAGGGGCATTAAACCCATGAATTCTCTTAATTGTGAACGTTAGTTTCGGGCATGTATTAACATTACATCTGATCTCTCCTTGATTTGCGCCATGGACTTTCTATCTTTATTTATGCAGGTTGCAACAAGGGAGACTGTAAATAGCTATGGGGTTTAGCTCAGCCCATCCTTTGGACGGGGTGCCTGGGTATAATGAATAACTACGAGTCTAACCCCCCTGTCAAGATGGTTCTTTTTGATATTCCTGTAGCTCGAACAGCTAGCATTGATCTGATCATAGTTGCTACTATATTGATTTGTGATCAATTTCAAGCACAAAGAGACATGACTCATAAAGACAAGCGGGCATCTGGCATACTGGCTAGGATAGGTGACGAGGACGTTGCACATGTTGCTGTTGGATCTCCGTTTGTTAGAACATGGGTCGAGTCCCATACTCAGCTTTCCAAGGTAAGTAATTGACCATTTCCATGGTAAAGTTTGTATTTTTGTTCTCTGTCGCAACAATAAGGGTGAGTATGTGTCGTATACCTACTGTAATCCATAGGCGAGAAAGGCTGAAGACGGTTTTTTTTTTTTTTTTTTTTTAATGTGTTACTCTTATAGAATATAAATTTTTAATTATCATATGTAGCAGAAAGAAAACCAGAGTCATGTGTTCGAATCCTTTTAGGGGGCGTTTGGTTCACATTGAGGATTGGAAAGGGAATGGTAATGGATTGGATTAAAGAAAGGATTCAAGAATCATTCTTTGTTACCCTTGTTTGGTTCACTTAATGAATGGAATCAACCTTACTTGATTCTCTTTCTTGATGTTTGGTTTAATAAAGTTTGAGAATCAAAAAATTGTAAAACACATATTATGTTATTAACTATTAAAATTATACAGTGATAAAAAAAAATATAATAATAATTTGATTAAAAAATTATGAAAAATATAGATGTGATTAAAAAATTAAAAAAAATTATTTAAAATATAAAAAAAATTACTATTTTCGATAATAAAGTGGAAAAATACAATTCAGCTCAACTTCCTGCTAATAAGCCTTACCTATAAACAACATCATTCGAAAATTGTAACCGATACACCACCGTGCAACAATCAGCGGAAACCAAACTCAATCCATTACACTCAACTAAATAAGACTTCCAAATTACGCAACCATAAAAAAAAAAAAAAAAAAAATAATAATAATACTTGATGTCATTATACTACTACCAAAACAAACAAGTTTCGCAGGTGCAACACAACTTTGTTCAGAACATACATAAGTTGCCCCTTACTTAAGAAGATCAAGCACATATTGCTTCCGTAAAGTTACTCGAAATCAAGCTAAAAAAAAAGGGTAAAGTTCTGATCTTTTCTTGTAAAATTAACGAAATAATCGATCAAAATTAACAAAATTGATCAAAATTAACTAATCGAGCAAAAAATTACCTCAATTAGTGCGAGGAGAGAGAATCGATGGACGAGCTTCGGATTTTTTTCAGAAATTTGGGATGAGCAGAGGGAGAAGAGAGAGAGGAGAGAGAGAGTGAAATAAAGAAGAAATGAGGCGAAGAGAGGCGGAGTGTTTTGCAGGATTCATTTCTGAATCCTTGGGTTGGGGGTGGGTTTGAATCCAGTGGATTCAGATTGAGATTTGTAATGGATTGAAATTAAAAAAGGTCCAACCAAACATCAAGTAATGGATTAACAGATTCCAATCCATTTTTGGGCCCAAATATTTGTGAACCAAACAGACCCTTAATTATTAGATTGTAGGGACATACCACGGGGGCCTTAAACCAATGACAAAATACATGGCCTCTCTTTAAGTGATACTTTGCCCATGATACTCGTAGATATTAGATTGTAGGGACATACCACGGGGGCTCGCCCCACTTAAAGAGTCCACTCTATAATCTTCACTTGCATCGTGGCTTTTATACCACTTGTTGTACCTAACTAACCATCAGACTCACGATTAATATGAGTCGTCAACTTTAGACCAAACCCGCATAAATTTAAATTTTGTCTGTTGTGTACCTTTTTGTTTGGTTCAATCTTTATAAATCCAGTCGTTTAGAGAGGTGATTGATTTTGTTTTTGTATTTGGAACGTAATTTTTGTGTTATTCAATCATACACTCCGTATCCTTATGAAATAGAGGAAGTAATATTGTTACCCTATTTTGTACATATTATATCATTTTGTTTTTCTTCCATTTTAAATAATTACACCAAAGTTGTGTATATGGTCAATGGATTCGTGATAGACAAGTCTTTGCAGTATTTAAACAGGCGAATTAATACCAATGTAGGGACCGTTTGCTGTACTTCTTGTATGTTGGCCCCCCTAAAAAGAATTTTGAGCTCGACCACGGTTTAAAGATGTTCGTACATTTAATATAGAAATAATTTGTTAATTTGGTATTATACATTGTAGAATCTAGATGTGACAACGTTAATAGACCTGTCATTTTGTAAGAACCTAATGTACGCTACTTTCAATTATGACAAGAGTCACAATACCCATGACTATATTTCTACAAGTAAAAGGAAAAAAGAAAAGGATATTATGAGAATCCAGCTGTGTAAACATCACCAGCTGAGCTAAGGAAAGTGGTATGAATGGTTAAGTAAAGAGCATCTTCTTCAAAAAATTCAGCAGCGATGTGCGCTCTCAATGGCGTCGAACAACCCTATTCCGTCAACGACATTCGCTGAAACCAACATTGATTTAAACCGTACATAATGTTAGAAATCAATCTACATCATCCATTATTTGTAATTAGGTATATTTTATAAATTATACTGTAAATAACCACAAAAATAGAAAAAAAATTGGTTTACTGCATTTATTTAAAAAATTTATGCTTTACGCATACATGGTACAGACTATATATAATATAATTTGATAATTATTTCTTTAAAAAAAATTTGATTAAATCATTTAAAAATGCATTATCATGGTGTTTTGCGGTATTTGTCGAGCACCGTAGAACTCCTCATTTTCACAAGAGTATGCCTCATTTTTTGTTCACATGTCTCACCATATCTCATTTATCTCTCTTTAATCTCACTACATGACATTATAAAATACTAGTCGTTGACGCCCTATTTCATTGTAAATTTATCATGTTTAATTTACTATTATTTTAGAGGAGTTATGTTTGATTCGGTAAAATTAAAGAGTATCAGATTTAATTGAATATTTTAAGCTGATTCATGAATTTCAATGTAAGCAATACCGCCTAAGCTCTATATGCTTGTTAGTTTTAGATTCAGATTTACGAAACCTCAAATAAATAAAAAATAAATAAAAGTCCAGTTATACGAATTATTATATACTCCTTATTCAATACGGAGTAAGATCAAAACATGTCAATTGGTCGAACTAGGTGAATTTTTTATCTAACGTACATAATAGACAATAATATTCATACAGTTTCTTATTGCACTACATATACCCATGAGCGTGTGAAGTGGGACACACGAAGTATGAAGTTAACATTACGTTTCTTTTCTTTCAATTTTTAGCAATTTAGCATTTGCTTACTTTATTGGTTTTGTACGTGCAGTTATACAGTATGTTCCGTAGTATTTTAAAATTTGCTAACATATAATGGTCCTAACTAACTCACCCGCAGAACATTTTTGTTGTCATCACCCGTAGAGCTCATTGTCAGCTACTTAGCTTTCGGCTTAGCTACCTGCTCATATTCTTTGTTTAATGCACGTATGTATTAGTTTGATTACACCCACCCTTTTGCATAACAAACATGTACAATTACTTCCACCATAAACGTAACATTATCTCTAATTCCTTGTTCTACATAGGAAATGATAATTCTCTAATTTGATATTAATGGAATATATGCTGAAATTTCGGTCAAAATTGAAGGAATGATCAAATTTTATTTCCAATTAAGTTACTGTAAAATATATGGTATTTTAATTATTGGGCAAAATCTTTGTTTTTAAATTTGGACGAAAATTAGGAATTAATGTCTTTCATATATAATCCTATCTATCTATCTATCTATCTATATCTTTTAATAAAGTTGTGTCATAAAGCTGATGTGGCACGAGCTTGATAAACAATAGACATGTCAGCAATCATTTAACACGTCAGTATGCTCATTGGTAGATAAAATTAGATCATATTTATTCAAATCAAATCAAATCAGATCAGAAAGATGCAGTCTTATCATACAAGACCTTAATCTTCAATTTTTTAGTTGTTTGACATGAATTAGTTTTCTATATCCCAAGCTCCAACAAAAAACTACCTAACTAGTTCATGAGTGAACAAAGTTAAAAAAAAAAGGCGGCTTACAACTACGCACATCACTATAATGGTCGGGTATGGCTGATTTGGCATCCAGGGAAAGTTGCAATTCAAATTGTGGCAAATCACACACAATTCATCCACTGTAAAGCCAGGGATATTGCTACAAACCTGGAGTTTTGGATAACAATGGTCTATGCTAGTAATGATAGAAATCAAAGGTCAGAGTTATGGGAAGAAATGGAGAAAATGGCAAAAGGGATTCAGGGTAGCTGGTTGGTTATGGGCAGACCTAGGCAACGGGGCGGGGCGGGGCGGGTCAGGGTCAATCTGAGACGGGACGGGACGGGGCGGGTCATGACCCATTCTGACCCGACCCGACCCTGACCCGTTTCATCCCCTCTTGACAGCCCTCTCTATTTTTTTTTTTATGGATTCTTCTTCTCTCTGTGTCCACCATATATCACCAAACAAAGAAGCCAAAAATTCCTCATCTAGAGATCTCAATCAATAACAAAGGTCAAAAATATAAATACAATTACCACAAAAGAATAATAAAATAAAAAACTTCATGACAAAAACAAATCAATGAAACCAAAATATACAAGGAAAAAAAAGTCAATGAAATCAAAATTTCCCAGAAAAACAGTGAAATCAATGAATTTAGAGGAGATTTAGAGAAATCACATGAAATGAATAAAGAGAAATGATGAGAGTTTGGAGGAGAGAGAAACTGAGTTTGAGAGGATTGAGTGATTGACGTGTTTTTTGTTTAGGAGAAAGTAAAGTTTTTTTTTTGGTAAAGAGAGAAAGTAAAGATAAACTTTTGTTTAGGGTCAATAAACAGGCTTTTATTTTGGGCCCGTTTTTTTTCTTTTTTAAAAAAAGGTCCGGCCCGCTTCGTTACTTAAAGGGCCTGACCCTTTCTCGACCCGCCCCGTTATTAGATAGGCCGGGCTTTGACCCTCTTAAAGAGGGTCGATCATGGGCTTTTAACGGAGGTCTGCCCCGTTGCCCAGGCCTAGTTATGGGAGACTTTAATGCAATCAGAGACCAGTCTGAGAGGATAAGCAACACTGATGCTAATTTGGGAGAAATGGCTGAGTTTAATGACTACATCTTAAAATGTGGCCTGGACGATATGCAATGTCAGGGAGGGGACTTTACTTGGTGCAATAAACAGGAAGGAAATGAGAGAGTTTGGTCAAAATTGGATAGAGCCCTCGTCAATAAGGAATGGATTATACAATTTACTAACTCCACTTCTACCATCCTACCTTTTGGCATTTGTGATCACACCCCCGTTCTTGTCAAGGTAAATAATCCTATTGATATCCACAAAAAATTCAAATACTTAAACTGTTGGGCTGATCACCCACAGTTTCTAAGTTTGGTTGAAGAAGCCTGGAACAAACCAGCTTATGGTGCTCCAATGTACAAGCTATACAAGAAACTCACTTTTGTTAGAGATGGATTAAGGAAGCTCAATAAGTCTCATTACTCTAGCCTAACAGAGAGAGTGAATCAATGCAAAGCCGAGCTGGACTCTTGTCAGGCAGAAAATTTGTTAGATGTCAGAAATAGGGAGCTGCAGCAAAAAGAAGAGGATCTCAGGGAGAAATTTTGCAATCTAAAGAAAGCAGAGTTGAGTATGTTGAAGCAAAGGGCAAAAATCACGCACATTTAAGAAGCAGACTGTAGCTCGAAATACTTTTACTCAAGAATAGCCCAAAGAAATCACTCAAGTATCATTAGGAGTGTCAAAGACAAAGATGAAAACTTACACACCAGTTAGGAAGGAAACTAAAGCATTCATTGATTATTACAAGAGTTTGCTGGGGAAAAGTAAGAATGTGCAAAAGGTGGATAGATCTCAGTTAGAAGGGGATAAGGTCACAAGTGAGCAAGGAATAAAGCTCAGTGCAGACATTTCTGAGGATGAAATCAAGAATGCTCTATTCAGTATTGATCCTAACAAAAGTCCGGGCCTTGATGGATTTTCCTCGGGTTTTTTCGTTAGCACTTGGGAGATCATTAGGAAGGAATTCTGTCTTGCTGTAAGGAGTTTTTTCAAGGCCAAGAAATGGCTCAAATAGTGGAGCTCTGCAATTATCACGCTCATCCCAAAAAAGAAGACAGCTTCATCTGTGCTTGAATACAGGCCTATTTCATGTTGTACCACAATGTACAAAACAATCAGCAAGATTATTGCAAATAGGATCCAAAAGGTGCTCCCCACTCTCATTGGCTTTGAGCAAGCGACATTCATTAAGGGTAGAAGTATTTTTGATAATATAGCACTCTCCCAAACCTTGGTTAAAAGCTATGGAGTCAAAAACACTTCTCCAAGATGCCTGATGAAAATTGACATTCAAAAAGATTTTGACTCCCTCAATTGGGACTTCATTGAGGAAACCCTTCACATCTATGAATTCCCTAAAGTGTTCATAGATTGGACCACGGCATGTGTGAGAAGCCCATGGTACTCATTGAAAATTAATGGTGCAAGCAGAGGATTCTTTAAGGGAGAATGTGGAGTCAGGCAAGGTGACTCTATATCACCTTACCTATTTGTTCTTAGCATGGAGATGTTGTCGAGGAGGTTGAGAGTTATGGTTAAGATGAAGAGCTACTCTATGCACCCAAAATGTGCTAGGATTGGGTTAACATATCTAGTTTTCGCTGATGATCTTATGATATTCTCTAGAGGGGACAGCCCATCGGTTCCGTCAATTGTCCAAGCTCTAAACAACTTCTCAGATATTTCAGGGCTTAGAGCTAATCCTCAAAAAACTAAGATCTACTTTGCGGGGATTACTCAGAATATAAGGGAGGAAATTATTACAATCACACGTTTCCAAGAGGACAACTTTCCTTTCAGATATCTGGGTATCCCTTTAAACTCTGCCAGGATCAAGTGCCATATGTATAATCAGCTCATTGCGAAAATCCAAGGACACCTGCAGCATTGGACTTCAAGCTTTCTATCTTATGCAGGAAAGATTCAACTCATTAATTTTGTCCTCTTTGGCATACAAAATTACTGGTGCAATGTCAATCTATTTCCACAGACAATGGTCAAGAGGATGAACAAGCTTTGTAGGAATTTCCTTTGGAATATTCCTGAAGGGCAGAAAAAGATGATTTACAAAAGCTGGGCAAGCTCTTGCGTCACTAGGGAGGAAGGGGGGTTCAGTATAAAGGAGATCTTGTCGTGGAATAAAGCTCTGATCTCGAAGATGCTATGGATGATTGAATGAAGTAAAGAGAACATCTGGACTTGCTGGATCACTAAATATATATGTGCCAAGAACAATATCTAGGAAGTGCAGACTAAACAACAATATGTTGAATCCCTGACGAGCGTTTTGAAGGTAAGAGATGAGATTCCAAGGAAAACTGGGTCTGAAGATAATGCTAGGAATTTGATCCTTTCTTGGAGTAGAGCTGACAAGTTTACTGTCAGAAAAGCTTATGACTTCTTTAGGATGAAATTCCCAAAGTTTCATGAAAATAAGGTCATCTGGAATGCTATTAATCTCCCAAAACACTCATTCACTGCTACCCTAGCCATCCAGAGGAGAATGCCCACCATTGATAATATCTGCAGGAGAGGAATGCAATTTGTCAACAGATGCTACCTGCGTAAAAATGCAGCTGAAACTAGTAATCATTTGTTCTTCGAATGTGATTATGCCAAAGCCATTTGGAGAGCAATTCTGAATTGGATGGGGCTGGGAAGAAGAGGTTGGAGCTTAAAGAGGGAAGTCAGGTGGTACACCAGGAAGAATAACAAAAATTGGAGGTGGAAATGGCAAGTTTGCAGTTTGATTTCCTTTGTTTACTTGATTTGGCGGGAGCGAAACAGCCGGATTTTCGAAGATAGGGAGAGAGACGGGAAGCAAGTTGTAGAACAGATTAAATTTATAGTTAGTATTAGACTCCTAGCTTGGGCTAATAAGGTGATGCATAATGAGATTGTAGAAAATCTCAACAAGTAATTTAGTGGTTTTAGTTTTTGTAAGTATTTTTGGCCTTTTATTTCCCCATCGTGGATGAATAAAATGCCTACTAATTTCTTGCAAAAAAAAAAAAGTTAAAAAAAGGTGTTATATCATATAACAAATCGCGTGATTTTGCACGGTGACCGACTATACTTGATGTTATACGCGTGAACAGTTATTGTACATGTGAACATCTATACATATGTCGTGTAAAAGTAAGTAAAAAAGTACGGGATCGTGTCGATTTAGATCAAAATATGGGTAAAAAAATCATCTTGAGCCATTTTATTCGCCATAACAACCAGTAATTCAGTATAATACAATCAAGATCTTATCACTATGCATTTAACTTTATTGATTTGGGAATCTATTGAAATTAGCTAGAACTATTTTTCTCAAATTAGAGAAGCAAAAGTGACCAATATGTATTTTACTCTATATCCCGTGCAATTTTTACATGCAAACATTTATATTTCATATAAAAAAAATCCAAAATTTCAAAGATGATACATGTACTCTATACGAGACACATATTCTCCTTATTTTAAGGTTAATCCTATAGTAGCTACTAACACATTAGTGGGATATATAATTATGGGTCAAAACAGGTCAATAAGTCAAGTTATTTTTTACCAGAGATATGTCGGTCAAATATGGGTTAAGTTATTGTCAACCATAAACTAAGTGGCCATTTGGTAGTAAAGCAAAAGCATGGAAGAATTCCCATGAATTAAATTTTTTTGGAGTTGTGTAGTTGCCTAGAATCATGAGAATTGAGAATTTAAGGGAATTCGTACAAAATGGAGGAATTAGCATACCTAACCCCCTAACCCCCACATTTGTAATTGGAAATTCCTGTAGAATTACAATTCTTACATTAAATCAAACAGTTTTGAATAATTCATGCGAATTTGTACAACTTGGGAAGTGGAACTTCGTGGCCATTCCAAATTCCCATATGCAACCAAACGGCTACTAAGCTTCATGTACAAGCGAGTGGAATCAGCTATGTTACCCGCCGTCTAAGCTTTCAACAGGCTTAATAATATTTTACTTTAGTTGTCAAGAATAAATAGAGATGATGTAATATCATATACGGACCCGTGCAATTTTCACGATCAAACAACTACAGTCATACTCGGGTCATGAACTAATGACGACTATGATGAGTTAGGTCATAATAAAGGTAGCTAGGTAATGTAATATCAACTTACTTTACAATTTATTCTTACTTGACTACAAATACCCCACATGGTGTTTGAAGTGGGACAGACGGAGTAGCATAAAACAAAGCAATTGTGATTATCATATAACAATTAGTACAATTTTGTAAGGGTAAACAACTACAGTTAGTATTATACGGGTGGATAGTTATAACTGATATTGCGTGGGTGAAGGACTATTCATATGTCGTGTAGACGTGTCATATGGGTTAGTTTAGAAACAACTAAAAAAAAAAAAATAGGATTGTGCCTGAACAATATTTCAATCATACTTATAATTCTCGATGCTCAAATAATCATAAGATCTTAATTAGTTTTGAAATTCATATATATTATATATATTTCTTATGCATTTTTAGGTTAACCTTCATAATTTTGTCTTGATGAATGGTCAAAATGACTCTACAACTCGGGTTACGTTGATCAAGAATACGCGGGTCAAAATGGGTCCAGGTCAATATGGGCTACGAGTCTACGAGTCTTAAAAACATGTTTACTATCCAAAAACGAGTTTGATACGGAGAGTTAGGTTGTTGATAGGTCTAACATCGTAACTTTTAAAAAATTTGTACACACCTATCTATATGGCTGATAAAAATATTATTTGATCTAAAATTGAAGTATAAATAAAAGAATTTTCTATCTATATCATTTAACAGCCCGTGCAATTTTGCACGGGTCAGTAAACTAGTCTTTTAATAAAGACGTGCCATATAGTTGATGTGGCACGAGCTTGATAATCGACATGTCAGCACCATGTCAGCAATCATTTAACACGTCAGTATGCTCATTGGTAGATCAAACAAAAATGTGTCTATCAGGATTTGAACTATTGACCTCTCACTTAATTATTCATCACATTACCAGTGTGAATGACCCCTAGCAAATGACCATATATATTACTTACCCTAGCAACATTTCAACAATGATGATTAAACAACATATAGTATAACAATGGCGATTAAACACCGGCAAGAAGTTAAATTAATTGCTTTGTCCTTAATGGCAAAGTGACAGTGATCATAGAATAATAAGACACTCAATTTCGAGAAATGCTTAACCAATAGGCCCTATTGAACAACCCATCCAATAGGGGCACTAAGAGACAAAAAAAACTCATCTCCTTCTTCTCTCTCATCCCGACCCCCTTCTTCTCTGCAATTTCTTCCCTTTCTCTCAATTTCTGCCATGGCTGCCATCATCATCTTCTTCCTCTCATCCCGTTCCTCATCTCCCACTTCCAGCCATAACCACCCCTCACCTATCCTATCTCCCAACCCGTCAACCACCATTTTCTCTTTGATAGGTTGCCAATGTAGTGTGTTAGTGCGCATGGTTTAGGCGCCTTAGTGTCTATTTGGGCATGGTTTTAACGTGATTCTTAGACCACACCACTCGAACTATTTTTGGAGATTATTCGTTGGTTTTACGAGTTTTAGTTGCCTTAGACCCTTTTAGTGAATCTCGGACAACACTAGGGGATCAAGCTACAAGTTGAAGCAAGATTCAAGGAGAAGATCACTTGACCACACTCCGAGAACCACACACCATCACGTCCAACTTCATTTGATCATAACACTCTAACCAGAAGATATTTTGCAGAAATTTAAAGTGGAGAGGAAAGTTCATTGTCTTATCTTTCCGAAGATATATTATGAGCTCAAAATGAAGTTCGGAGGTGAAAGTTATGCTCGTTCGAAGATTGCCCTGCGCACAGTCCCTCGACTCGAGGAGAAGTAACCTCGACTCGAGTGAAGTAATCTCGACTCGAGGATTACCTCCTTCGAGTCGAGGAGAGTTGACAGGACGGGTATTTTGAAGAACAAGATTCTTGACTCGAGAGGGGGTATCCTCAAGTCGATAATTTCCTCGCTCGACTCTAGGAGGGTGTTCCTCGAGTCGAGGATTTCATCGCTCGACTCGGGGATTTCTTTCCTCGAGTCGAGAAATCCCCGAGTCGAGGAAGCTAGCTTCCGGGAAGTTTCCCATGGGCTTTCCACGATTTCTTTTTGCCTAAGAAATATCTATTTCGTCTTGTATTATCTTTTGGACTTATCTTTAATAAAAGGGGCATGTAACCCCTCCCTAGGGATTATCACCCTTTCATATTATTTTTCATCTAGTTTTCATTTTGGAGAGAGAAACTCAAGGAGAATTAGTATTTTTATTATGATTTTCATCTCAAATATTATTGTAATTATTTCCATGGAGGGTTAATCCCCTTTTAGATCCTTGGTGTAATCAAAATCTCTCATCCTATGTATTAGTAAGATTTTCTTCTCTCTAATTTGCCTTTAATTTCATTGTAATTAATTTCTTGTTCTTTAATGCATGATTTATCCTTGTTTTCTCTAATTGGTTGATTGGATTGAATTGGGTACTTCATATGCTTGGTTGATAATTGATGGTCATTGATTATTAGCCTAAAAGGAAGCAACTTTCACAGGTTTAGTGTATGGTTATGACTAACTTGTGATTGGGGAATTAATTAGACAACTAATAGATTAGATTTGATTAGTGTCGCAGTTGCGGCTAATTAGATACTAATTTGGGTTGTTCATAATCTTTTGTTAATCCTTGCTCTTCATGCCTTTAATTTTGATTTGTTTAAGTGGTCACTAGACAAATTAGGACTAAATGGAGGGGAATTTGGTAGCGGTTGCTCAAATTCCCCAATAACGTGGATTAATTGGTTAAAAAACCGGGATAATCTTTGAATGGTATAATTAGAGAGAGGTAAAAGCTTGTTATATTAGGGTGTGTGAATAAATTATCACCGAGGGTCGCCTTAGTAAATTTGGTAAATCGTTTATTTCTCGTTCAATCAACTTTCAAACCAAAAGACCTCCATTTAATTGCTTTATTTATTTCGTTTTAGTTTTTCTGCATAGAATTCGCATTTTAGACTTTCCCTCTTCCTTGTGGATACGATACCCACTTATGCTTGCTAGTTTAGTAGGAATAGTGGTAATTTGACTAATAACAACGACTTATTAGCTTTTCACTCTACCCAGAATATCCCCACCCAAGTTCTCCACCATTTCCGACCTTCTTCCGCCACGACCACGGAAAAAGGGTTTAGGGTCCCACTTTCCGCGGCACCGGGAAGTGGGACCCTAAACCCTTTTTTCGCTCACTTCACAACACCACACCCCAAAAAAGGGTTCACCACGCCCAATCAATCACCCCATTCATCATAGGGTGTCTTTTGGTTTTCTCCGCCGGCGAAGCCGGTGGTGTGTTGTGCCGGAATGACAGATCGGTGATGGGTGAGGGTGAAGGTGGGTGGCTGTGGAGTTTTGCTGGTGAGGAAGAAAGAAGAAGGTGGCTATGGGGTTTTGCAGGTGAGGCCGTGAGGAAAAAGGAAGAGGGGCAGGTGTCACGCCCCAACACCATAATTGGAACATGACAGACGGCAACCTACGAAAAGTAGGTTAAGCCATTCTTTTCCTCAGAAGTCGAGGGTACACAACATATGTTACACAATATTATACATACGAATACTATTGTACAAACGATCACTAAGGCCATTTATTTATGTTACAAGTCGATTTGGGTAGCTTACTCAAATTCCCACCTCCAACTAGTATTGATCATCTGAAAAGATTTATTATTGAAAAGGTGAGCTCAACAGCCCAGTAAAAGACAGTTTTCGATTTAGCCGGATCTAAACAGCTGCTAAAATAGTAAAACAATAATAATTCGTAAAAGCATAAATAAATTCAAGTAGTGGGTAGTATAGTTCTGGTTATGTCAGAAGTTCTCAATCAGTGCCAGTTTACACCCTTGGCAGGGCCAGACGGATATCCTCGTTTCAAAGTTAGCCAGAACATAAAACTAACCCACAAAATCAAAGTAGTTCAGAAAATAATCAGAGTTTGCAGTACTCGATCCTCCTTAAAAATAAGCGTTAAAGTATACAAAAATAATACTATAAGCTAAATCAGAAAGAGTCCCTTACCTGAATTCCAAATCACCGCGCTAATACTCCGTGCTTTTTCTTGTTCTAAGTAAATAAAGTCGCGTAAGTTATTTATTTAAGTTTATATTGGCAAAGTAATCATGTTGTCATTTATTTGATAATTAATTGTCCAATGCTCCAACGACGTCCGAATTCTAAAACTGACGATTATCTAGTCAAATTGTTAATTTACTATTTATCGTATTTTAGTGGAAATCATGCACTCTAAGATTATTTTCACCACTGGGGTAATTCCGCCGGGTTATTTTATAATCATGGAACTACTGTTTACCACTAACATATTTTATTCTTGGGTTAGTTGTTAATACGGTGACGTTCACAAATTGGGGTAATTCCGCCGAGTTACTTGCACCGTAATAATTATTCGCCCCAAGGTTAATCAATTATCGAAAACGTGTACGAAAATATTAACAGCGTTGTCTAACGATAATAATTTCATAACACTTTAAGAGTTATACCTTGGCTACGTTAAGTGACGATGACTATTTCAACAGAGACTCGCTAAGAAGATGTCACTTCTCGCACGTACGTAATAACTACTTATTTCGTAAATTATCTTTACGAAATCTTATAATACTCGGAACCTACTTTATATGTGGTGTGCTTATGGGCTGAAGCACTTCAGTTTATTTCACTTAGTACAATACTAGTGTGTTGAATTTTACGTCGAAGAACTGAGTAGAGATGAAGCTATTTATAGGCGCAAGAATCAGCTTTCTCTTGAATGTACACCAATTCACCAAGGGTAATTGGTTTACCCCCTGCAACATAATAATCACCCAACTAGGCATTAAATGCCTTAACAATTCACACGACCACTTTTCTTCTTCTTCTTCTTCTTCTTTTTTTTTTTTTTATTTATTATTATTGTTATTATTAAGGTGGGTTATTTCATCCACCCCTCCTAATATGAAGTTTCGTCCCGAAACTTGCCAATTAAGATTTGAATAAGTAAGAAAGTTCTTCCTTTGCGTACGATCCTTTTTCGAATTCGTGTGTCGAAAACCGAATAAGATAAGATCGTATGTTAACACCATAATCAAACTTCTGTGTTTGTTCACCATAAGTCATAAGTTAAGTCTCCTTGAAGATGGTTCATCCCCCAATCATAAGTTTGGTTTCCTTCCAACTTATAATGAGTTTTGAATCAACAAACTTTGAAACGATTTTCTGTGAATCCCAATTCGGTGCACTATCTTGGTTGGTGGAACACTCGGAAACCTTGTCTTCCCCCTTTTATATCCGTCCTTTTATGTTGACATAACTCTTCGATGACTCTACTCTAATCTTGTTACGTTATTTGTGTTCTACATTAATTCCATCCTGCGCAAAGTACACTTCATAAGGAAATCCCATTCTGTGAACCCCTCCAGTCTAATACCCGCTTCAAACACACGTTCTCTTGTGTTTAGCTAGTTTTACTAGCTAGACTAGTATATACCAGAGATGATATACAACCTCTAAGTGCATATCTAGACCTATCATCTCATGTGAACTTTGCCTAAAATCACGCTGCACGCTTGGAATCTCTGACTGTCTGATACAACTGACTTACTAACTTCATTCTTGTCTCCAAAAATAATCTTTAAAAATCTATCACTTGTGGATATGTCACCAGTTTACTTGTCAATAGTAGAAGCCATATGATCCTGATTCGACTGTTATCAACCAACTCCTATACTAACACTGTTAGTGCTAAGTTCTCGATATGCCATTTAATACATGTCCGTGTTCCTCAACATAAATTCCTATGTTACCTTATGGATTTTCCCGTAAAATATGGCGAGTTGTCTGTGTATCCTGCAAGTTTCCTCTATCACTTGTATAAAAGAATAAGTTCCATGTACCAAGCAGACAACAAAACAATTTCTTACATATTTTTAGTAAGTTCAAACTCTCCTCCATTATGGATACCGACAGTTCAGACCAAATTTTGGACGAACAAGAATTTTCAAGAGAATCCACAGATTACGTAAACTTTTTATCCGAAATTCCTATCGAGCTTACCCAGAACACCCATTCTATTGAACTTCCGGTCACACGTCCATCATCACCAATTGATCTTCAACTATCTCTCCAAGTTTCTAACACTCATGAGCGGATACAGCGATTACCTCCTCAACATGCCATGCCCATCTTGGTTGGCGATTGTCCTCAGAATTTCTTTTTTCATGACCCTTATTCTCCAGCGCAGTTATTCGTCGCGGATGATAAGGTTTTTGCTATGTCATTGCAACTAACCTTTCCTTTTATTTTTTCTCCGTCCATCTCAATATCCGAACCAAAATCACCGTTATCTAGGATTCTATCTGGAAGTCCAGTTAGTTTTCATTCTTGTATACTCAGGGTATTGGTTTGTGATGCACGTTCCTGGTCAGAGTTTCTTCTTCTCCAATTAAGGGTTATGACCAGGGTTTACTACCCTTCTGCCATTTTGGTAGTATTATCAGGAAATGAGGTCGGTCACAGACTGTCATCCCAAATTTCTTTTACGGATTTTTGTGTATGTCCACAAAAAGAGAATATTCCGCCTTTATTACTCATGTGGTGCAACCATTGTTTATGTGCCATCACTCATCTTGTTAAGGGTATGATAAATCTGGTCGTTTATGCTCGTCCCACTTGTCTGATGAAAGGCACTATAATTCATAAGGGTAAGGGTCCTAAGCATAGTTCTGCAAATTTCCAGTGGCCAACTCTACTTGACCTCACCTCCTCGAGTCGTCTAAGGATATCAATGGGTAGTAACCATCAATTTGAGCAGTCCCTTAGAGATTTCCTCTACTGGTTGCCTCCCTCGGGTTTCCCTTTATATGACTTACATGTTTCTGTTTGGTCTTTGGGTCGTAAGGCTTTCTTTGTACTTATCGATAGACTTTCAAGGTCGATTCTGTCTATCCCTTGGATATCAAAAGACTCACAACCACACGTCCTTTCAATTGCTAATCTATTTGAAGGTCCTCAAAGTTTTAAAGGTGGTCTGACCTTACGGTCGCCTGATGGTACCTATCAAGCTGGGATTAGTGCAAGGGGGGAAAATCGATCATTCTCTTTCTTTGTCTGGTCACTATTTCAAAAGGGTTTGCGATTGGCACATAGATTAGAGGTGAAGGAGTTAGAGATTCTCGTAGATTCCCTTCAATTCAAGTCTCACTTGTCGAATCTCGAAGTGTTTCTTCCCGAAGTTGAATCACTGCTATGGGATATTCTACATCTTATGCGACTACAGATTTGGGAAATCTGTATACGTTATCTCTTTCAGGATGAACTAAAAGGTGTCAAACTAATGGCTGAACTCAGCTCTCTCTTTCCTTGGGGTTATTTCGAGGAGTTGGAATCTCCGCTGTCTTCTACTATTGCCACTGTACCCTTTTGACGCTCTTTTTTGACACGGCGAAAAAAAAAATGTCCCCCCCCTTTTTTTCTTTTCTTCGATTTTCCCGCTCCTTTCTACTAAACTCTCGCTTTCTCTTTCCCTATAAAACCCTCGACCGACAATCCTCAACCCGCCTCACATTTCCAACACTCCCACTCTCACTCTCTTTCCTTCAGTTTCATCATCATCATCGTCCTTGTTGTCGTCGTTGTTTGGGGTCCTCGTCCTGTCCTCTGCTCCATCGTAGGTACGACATTATAAGCATTAACCATTTTTCATCTTCTGCGCAACATGGGGGTTAAGCTGACGGATGACGAAGTGTTGGGGCCTTTGTTCATGTCTGGTCTCCTTATGATAATATTTCTAAAAACGTTTATTTATTGTATGAAGTGGTAGCAGATAGTTTGTTATGATTAAGAGTGTAGTATTTTGTTTTCGAAATTTCGACTCTCTTGAAAGCGGTTAGCACTTGTAATACGAAACCCACACTTTTGTATGAAATATATCTTATTTTGTTTCTTGTATCGATCTATTAAAGTTCAAATTTAAGTTCAAATTTCTTTTCTTAACGACGATCTCTTTATATTTAGTTCAAGTTAGTATAAGAAAACTCTCATAAGACGCTTATGATCATAAGAACGACGATAGAACTTATATAATGCAACTATAGAACAGCTAATTATATTAAGTCCTCACCTACTCCTTCCATGCTTTGTACTACTTTACTCAAAACTTTTTCGGCAACCGTCATCTTCAAGTCCTTGACTGAAATAGTTATAACAAGTTAAGTAAACCAAACTTAATCTACCCATACTCTCTGGTCTGTATTGTTTTCCTAGGGTCGAACTATTGATCTGATACCACTTAATCTGTCACGCCCCAACACCATAATTGGAACATGACAGACGTCAACCTACGAAAAGTAGGTTAAGCCATTCTTATTCCTCAGAAGTCGAGGGTACACAACATATGTTACACAATATTATACATACGAATACTATTGTACAAACGATCACTAAGGCCATTTATTTATGTTACAAGTCGATTTGGGTAGCTCACTCAAATTCCCACCTCCAGCTAGTATTGATCACCTGAAAAGATTTATTATTGAAAGGGTGAGCTCAACAGCCCAATAAAAGACAGTTTCCGATTTAACCGGATCTAAACAGCTGCTAAAATAGTAAAACAATAATAATTCGTAAAAGCATAAATAAATCCAAGTAGTGGGTAGTATAGTTCTGGTTAGTTCAGAAGTTCTCAATCAGTGCCAGTTTACACCCTTGGCAGGGCCAGATGAATATCCTCGTTTCAAAGTTAGACAGAACATAAAACTAACCCACAAAACCAAAGTAGTTCAGAAAATAATCAGAGTTTGCAGTACTCGATCCTCCTTAAAAATAAGCATTAAAGTATACAAAAATAATACTATAAGCTAAATCAGAAAGAGTCCCTTACCTGAATTCCAAATCACCGCGCTAATACTCCGTGCGTTTTCTTGTTCTAAGTAAATAAAGTTGCGTAAGTTACTTATTTAAGTTTATATTGGCAAAGTAATCATGTTGTCATTTATTTGATAATTAACTGTCCAATGGTCCAACGACGTCCGAATTCTAAAAGTGACGATTATCTAGTCAAATTGTTAATTTACTATTTATCGTCTTTTTGTGGAAATTATTCACTCTAAGATTATTTTCACCACTGGGGTAATTCCGCCGGGTTATTTTATAATCATGGAGCTACTGTTTACCACTAACATATTTTATTCTTGGGTTAGTTGTTAATACGGTGACGTTCACAAACTGGGGTAATTCCGCCGAGATACTTGCACCGTAATAACTATTCGCCCTAAGGTTAATCAATTATCGAAAACGTGTACGAAAATATTAACAGCGTTGTCTAACGATAATAATTTCATAACAGTTTAAGAGTTATACCTTGGCTTTGTTAAGTGACGATGACTATTTCGATAGAGCCTCGCCAAGAAGATGTCACTTCTCGCACGTACGTAACAACTACTTATTTCGTAAATTATCTTTACGAAATCTTATAATACTCGGAACTTACTTTATATGTGGTGTGCTTATGGTCTGAAGCACTTCAGTTTATTTCACTCAGTACAATACTAATGTGCTGATTTTTGCGTCGAAGAACTGAGTAGAGATGTAGATATTTATAGGCGCAAGAATCAACTTTCTCTTGAATGTACACCAATTCACCAAGGGTAATTGGTTTACCCCCTGCAACAAGTACAATAATCACCCAACTAGGTATTAAATGCCTTAACAATTCACACGACCACTTTTCTTCTTCTTCTTCTTTTTTTTTTTTTTTTTTTTATTATTATTATTAAGGTGGGTTATTACAGCAGGTGAGGACGGTGGCTATGGAGTTTGCAGGTGAGGACGAAAGAAGAAGGAAGAAGAGAGGAGTTTGTCCTCTAGTGGCCCGATTGGACGAAATCGTCCAATAGGCACTATTGGCCTAGAAGCGCTCCTCAATTTCAAAGACAAAATATAAACGGCTAAAGACACCAATGCATGGATATTTCGAAATTCAGCCATTCCCTCGATACTCATATACCATCTTTAAGATATATCTTTGGCTCTCATATTAATAAAGATCTTCACCAGGGAGTAGTAAATTAGTTTATTTGGAAAATCATTTAGTTAAGCAATAATTTTAGCACGATTGACCGTCCATATTGTATTAGACTATTAGCATGAGATCTTGCCTAATTTAGTGAATTCCCAATTGATAGATTTTGCCCCAGTTGTTATATCATGGTCCCCGGACCACTAGCAACATTGTGGTCTGGGACACATGTCAACATTCTAATGGTTGGCATATTTTTTTTTTTTCTTCCCATCAACAAACAAACCCCACATTTTCTCTCTCCTCCCACATCACATCCGCACACCTACCCGAACTGATCCCCAGCCCTACCACCACCAGCCTCCAAAACGGACCACCATTTACCGGCATTCGGCCTCCACCGCTGGAAACATATAGATCCGGCCGACGATTACCATACACACCACGACCATCATCACAAAATCACATACACACTAGTAGAAAATGGCAAAGTGACGTCTCCTAATAGACATCGGTTACTTTAAAACCGATGCCTTAAAATATTTTAGGCGTCGGTTGTAGAATAAAACCGACGTAAAAAGCGCAGATTTTTTTTTCCTCGCCTAATGTTCATTTGTGGCGTCGGTTGTAAGTAGAAACCGACGCCTTATGTGTAGTTTTAAGCGTTTGTTCCACTCCCAACCGATGCGACAAGTGGAATAAAGTAAAAAAAAAAAAAAAAAAAAGCAGGCACGCGGTGGTCTTCTCGAATATTTAGAGCGTAGAAAGTCTTAATGTATATCCATATACATTTCTAAATGCATATCCCTAATTTTTTATCCACATGTCCCACCATATTTCAATTCTCTCTCCTCAATCTCACCACATAAAAATACAAAATATACACATACTACCCCCGATATACGAAAATTCTATGGTCATTACCGCTAATGGTAATCACCATAAAAATATAATATTTTATTAATATTTGATATCTTCTTATATTAAGTTAGAAATATTATGTAGTATTTTATTGAGATTTGTTATCTTCTTATATTAATTTAAAAATATAATATCCTATAATTATATTATAAAAAACCGTTAAACATAGTACATGTTTGGTATTGTTTAAACATCTCGAGCATTAGAATTACTTTATATAAAATCGATTCATTACTTTAAAAATTAAATGAATTAAATGCTTGACAATCCTGTATCACTGGCTGTATGTAGAGCCGCCCAACAATAAGTTTAAGTATGCTAATTGGTTATCAAATCATGATCAACCATGATCGATCACAAAACATTCAAAATCATAGCAATCTTGACAATTAATGATTGCTTTTATTTTTCATTTTCCCCTTTTTCACGAGGCATATGGTTCTTCAATATTGTGCACAATTGTTTTTGCCCAATTAATCCCAAACACATCCTAAAAAATGAATAATAAAATATAATTTTATTCTAAAAAAGAAAGATGTCTATGCAACTAAAATATTACATTGAAATATTTACTTCTTAATAAAATAATATATTCTTGTGGTGATTACCACATGCGGTAATGACCATAGAATCATCGCGGGAAATATGTAAAGAGAGAGGGTGATGAAAATAAGGTGAATTGATTGATGATGATGAACGGTCAAGTTTCACCAAAATTGGTGATTAGAATAGCCTATTCCAATCACAGTGATTGGTTTGGCATTCCTGCCAATTTTTCGGTCTTTTAGTCTTTTGGTCAGTGTCCATGCTATTGATTCATGAACTCTGAGGCATGGCCAGTTATTCACCAAAAACTTTTGTCTTTGCCTTTGTATAACTAATGCTACAGGTTACATTACGTGACACATACGCTAAATTACCAAATTTATTAATTAAAAAAAAAAAGGAGGTACCAAATTTATATGTTTAAGTCTCTGGTAGCAAATGTAAATTCGATAAAGAAAGTAGATAGATTAGAAACCATTTTCTAGTTAAAATAAGCAATACATTCGATAAAGAAACTAGATAGATTAGAAACTATTTTCTAGTTAAAATAAGCAATATTGTTCAATATTGTTTTTTTAAACTTTCACCTTCTTACATTTGTTGAGTGTCAAAAGTAAGTTTACTACGGAGTATAAGGCAAAATGGGGTTCAAAGGCTTGGACGTTCAATCTCGGGTCCTCCAGGAAATTTGTTAGACATGATGCCAGTAATCCAACCCAAATTATATGATTAATTACGAATAGATTAGATTGATAGATATCAGTAATTTCAATCTAATGGGGGAAGTGCCCCCACGCCAATTCCGCTAGTTGTCATCATTAAGAGAATCTAAGTCTAGGCATGCACAATCCTCTCAAGTTTCTTAAATTGTGCGTATATATGGCATTTCATGCGTTCAACTACTCCAAAGCTTTAC
This sequence comes from Spergularia marina, assembly GCA_963680865.1. Classification (NCBI taxonomy): domain Eukaryota; kingdom Viridiplantae; phylum Streptophyta; class Magnoliopsida; order Caryophyllales; family Caryophyllaceae; genus Spergularia; species Spergularia marina. Next base: position 15,278,531 of record OY804554.1, read on the forward strand.
TTATACTCGTATCTTTATGCAATTTAGCTTATATCGTTAACACTTTTTATTTGTTTCTTATACTGATGCCAGGATGGAACCTTATATGGACATTTCCGTGTCTTTGCCTAAAACCGCATATAAGTTTAGCCCATCATCCACTCCAATCTGCAATAGGTTAGATAAAGCTGAACAAAAATTCATGGTGATCCACAATAATTATGTAAGACACGATGAAGGTAGGTACCCAAAGCCTCACAGGGAATGCTTCGACATTCAGAAGGTAAATACTATTAATTAACTACATCTATGAGACAATATTATGGGTATCAAGTCAAATTAAGTATTTTGGTAGTTCTGGTAGAATATTTCAACTAGTTGCCTTGTTCATTTCTTGTTATCTTAATTAAATTTGTATAGAAACATATAAAATCTACACATAAGCAAACATTGATAAAATACAAGCTTAATAGTTACCACGAAAATATAATTCAGTTGGAAATTTAAATCATTATCATTTTTAGAATATATGATACGGTTCGTCTAAAAAAGACTCAATAAACTTTTTGACTTTGTAAATAATTCGTGTTTCTGCACCAAATTCCTAATGACCTTGTAAAAGATTTTGAAATAGAATAACAAAATGTGTATAGGCGTAAGTAATAGCTTAAAAGGTATGTTTAGGGCATATGTATTTTTCATCATATTAGGGAAGTTTTTTAAGCTCTTTCAGCATACTTTACCGTTGAGGCTAATGTGCTTTTTTTTGTTGAGTTTGGGATTTACCATAAGTTGTTGGCTCTATGATTTTGTGTTAAACCTCATATATATTATGACCCCTAAGAGTTCCACAAAAAGTTGAGCCGCTATTTTCTTAGAGCCATTTCAGGCCAAAAAGTTTTGATTACATTTTTTCGATTTTGACCAAGTTGACCACATCTTTGAAAGTGACACACATCTTCGAAACTATACCATGGACACCTAATGACCATAAAATCATCGCTTTGAGTGAGGTTGTTGGATATGAGAGTTAGTGAAATAAGAAATTCGCCTCCTAAGTACTTCCACAAAAATTTGAGTAGTTTTGTCCGGGGACACTTTGATATTCGTTATCAATATTTTAATAGTTTATATTGTATTTCCTTATCCTCGATTTTATAGTAAATAATCCAATTGAAAAGATATACTCTATATAACTTTTTTAAACCATTAGAATTATGACAAAGTGTCACTCAAAGAATGCATTGTAATCGGCTTTTATGATATGATATTAGATTAGATAGATTAGATGAGATGTGATGGAAATTTATGACAATTTATATTAATCCGATTTGTTTGAATGTTTGGACTAACATATTTTAAACATATTTGATTATTACATTTAGTTGGTATACTTGTTGATTGTTGGTTGATAAAAATATTGAAAGTGCAGATAAAGCATTTAGAGACGGATCTTCTAGCTGCATGGCCATATTTGGACAATATTAAAAACCTAAATTCTAAACAAATATGGTTGAAGCATGGTCCTCCACTCCTCCAGATGCTATAATGAAGCAAGCTGATTACTTTGTAGCAACACTTCATATATATAAGATGTTTGGCTTTAGAGAAATCCTACAAGTCATAGGTGCGTCGCATGCTTATTTTTATTTTGGTACTAGTAATATAAATTAACAGTTATATTTTGCATCATTGCATGTTAAAGTATATTTGTGATATGGTGAAATACTTGTTATTATTGACTTAACTACACGATTGTGGATCACAATGTTTACAAGTTTTTATCGAATGGGGATTGAGCCCTTTTCTTTTATCGTTAGGCGTATGGGTTTGTTCCGTCAGTTAAGTACCTTTCCCCATCCCATGTTTTCTCTCCCCTCTCTCAATCTTTCATCTCTAGCTCCACTCATCCACCACTCCGACACAATCCAAAGCCCCATCAATGGCCACCGCTGCCGCCACAACACCTCCCAAATCTAACACAATTGATGATAATTATGATTATGATTATGATTATTGTTGCTGTTGTTGTGGGAAGAGTTGTGATGATGATGGGAAAAAAATTGGGGATTTTTTGAGGGGGCTGTTTGGTTGGCATGAGAAATCACAGGCAACACCGATTAAGGTAAAGTTCCTTGCTTCATTGTTAAACTGATGATGTTCGGGGTGCAATTGATGATAATTGAGCCTAATTTTTCTAATGAAATCTTCAGTTTTCTGGATGATCACTTCACTTTGTTTTGTAAGATTCAATCTTTCATACTTTTTCATCAATATCACAAATTTTCCAGATTTTATCCCAAAAACAATTTTTTGTGATTTCAATACTTAGTACATTTTATCTTGTTGCGGTTTTGCAGTTGTCGGCCAATGCAAAGTAATTTTTCTTGCTTTCACGCCATGCAAAAGACAGTTTGGTTTTAACTTTTTAATGTTTATCTTTATGAAATTTTAATGCAGGTCTGGAGTATAAATCACAGTTAATAAACTCAGAGTCTGATCCCGAGTTTAAAGGATTGCCTGCTGAAATCTTATATGCTGCAATTTGTGACTATCTCGGACCCGGCGCAATGCCCAATCTACAGTGCCAACAACAAGATAATGAATCTTTTGTATACCAGATTAATCTCGCTGTTGGGATGGATTACAAGCCTATTCCGACCCCTACTCCAAAATTTAGTGGCTGCAAAAACACCGATGTGATTTTTTTTTTTACGTAAAGTGATGTAACTCATGATAAGAGATTAGGAGTTCATGTTTGTGGGGTTTGTTTTATGTATATTAGTTGGATTGGTATTTGGTAGCTAGGTTAATTGAACTCCCATTGTTAAACTGACCGAATTTCAAGGTTTTCTTCAAGTTGTAGCATTGACATTTGAGTTTCGACTCATCCAATTGTGCTACTAGTATGTGATGACTTTAGGAATTAGTATCCATGAAGACAAGAAGATCAAGATAGATTAAGCTGTAGAAATATGAACAAGGATGGGTTGAAATTTTTGTGATTATGTTTCTGAATATGTTTGTATTGTACAAGCTATACCATTTATATTACAACTGCCATGCTTTTCATGCCTTAGATGTGTATTGACCTTTGGACAATGATGTGAATCCTAGGTGAGAATGTCTTTTATCTGGAGGTCAATCCTTGGTCACGTTCTTGTGGGAACGACAACCCATGCTGAGGTTGACAATCCTTGCTGCTTTCCCAAGACTTCTTCTGCTGCTGCAACACATCACTTTTTATACTTTCACTCCCCCTCAAGATGGGAGTGGGGTTTTGTAGTAACTCTCATCTTGTGCAGCAATTTCTCATGTTGTGCGATAGCAAGGCCTTAGTTAGGACATCAGCAATCTGTTTTCCAGACCTTACAAAGGTCGTGTGCAGATTGCCCTGTTGAATCTTTTCCCTCACAAAGTGGCAGTCGACTTCTATATGCTTGGTTCTCTCGTGATACACTGGGTTTGCAGCTATAGCTATTGCAGCTTGGTTGTCACACTTCAATTCAGCTGAATTTAGATTCTTCAATCCCAATTCTTTTAACAATGAGGATAGCCAGGACGCTTCACAGGTGGTAAGGGCCATGGCTCTATACTCTGCTTCTGCAGATGATCTTGATACCACTGACTGCTTCTTGGCTTTCCAAGAGATTGGTGAATCTCCCAGCATCACACAGTAACCGGTTGTGGATCTTCTACTAAATGGACAGGATGCCCAATCCGAATCACAATAGGCAGTGAGTTTCACAGCAGAATTACTTGCAAGTAGGATGCCTTGTCCTGGAGATGACTTGAGATATCTTAACACTCTTCTCCCTGCCTGCATATGGTCTGATGTGGGTTTTTGAACAAATTGACTTAACAATTAAACAGTGAATGCTATATCAGGCCTCGAAATAGTCAGATAAATAAGCTTCCCTATGAGTCTCCTGTAGACATCTGGATTTGGCAAGGGAGTTCCTTTGTCAGGCTCCAACTTCACATGAGAATTGAGAGGGAGCTTGAGAGGCCTGGCAGCACTCATACCAAACTCTTTCAGTAGATCTTGAACATACTTTCTTTGTGATATGAAAATTCCTCTTTCAGACTTGTCTACTTCTAAGCCCAAAAAGTACCTTAGTTCACCAAGGTCTTTCATGTGAAAAATTGAGCTCAGCTGAGTCTTCAGTCTTTGAATCTCCTGGCTACAGTTTCCTGCAATTATCATGTCATCCACATATACTAGAACAACTGTAGTGGTGTCATTTGCTTGTCTTTTAAAAAGAGAATGATCAGAATGAGATTGCTTGTATCCACTTGAAGTTAGGGCTGATGAAAACTTGGAGAACCATTGCCTGGGAGCTTGTTTTAACCCATAAAGGGATTTTCTGAGTTTACAAACTTTATTGGAAGAGTATCCATTGTTCTCCCCCTTTCTGCAAGCTTGAATCAAACCAGAGGTGGTGTACCCAGGAGGAATCTGCATATATACATCTTCATCTAAGTCCCCATGAAGGAAGGCATTAGATACATCCATTTGAGTGGTGTACCAGCCTTGGACTGCAGCAATGGCCAAAACAGCTCTAACGGTTGTCATTTTGGCTACGGGAGCAAAAGTTTCCCTATAATCAATCCCGTACTTTTGTCGAAAACCTTGAATCACAAGTCTTGCTTTGTGCTTGTCAAGAGAGCCATCGGGATTGTATTTGGTTTTATACACCCACTTACACCCAATAGCTGTCCTGTTGGGTGGTAAATCAGTGACAGTCCAAGTCTGATTGTTGTGGAGAGCTTTGAGCTCAAGATTCATGGCTGCAACCCACTTTGGATCTTGTATGGCTTCATGAAAGTGAGTGGGATCAGATTTTTGTGTGAGTATGCGAACTAGATTGGCAAACTTATCACTGGTACCAATTGTGGCTAAACTGGCTATTTGGTGAGCCATCACAGGATTGTTCACCTCAAAATCTTTAGTCCATACTGGGGCTCTTCTGGTTCTTGTAGGTCTAGGAGAGGGAGGTAGATTCTCTTGTGTTGGTACTTCAGTAGCAAGTTGCTCCACCTCCACAGCTTCAGGGACAGGGTCTAGACAGGTGTTGTGCAAGCTGAAGTAATTTTCTGAAGGTGATGATGGAAGTGTTGCAGCATTAGGTGCAGCATTAGGCTTATCCTTTGCTGACCAAATTCTGTAGGGAAAAATATGCTCATGAAATATCACATGTCTACTGACAAAGCACTGTTTTGAAGACAAATTATATAGTTTATACCCCTTTTGATTTGCAGGATATCCAATAAACACACAGGGTATACCGCGAGGCTCAAATTTGTCTTTCACTCTACTAGGATTATAAGCCATGGCTTAACATCCAAACACCTTGAGTCCGTGGTAGTTTGGTTCCTTGTGAAACAACATGGAATAAGGGCTTTTGTTGTGGAGAACACTGGAGGGAAGCCTGTTAATGAGATATACAGCAGTTTGGACACAATCTCCCCAAAACTTTTTTGGTAAGCCTGACTGAAACATGATAGCTCTACTCACCTCAAGCAAATGTCTGTGCTTTCTTTCTACTGTTCCGTTTTGCTGAGGAGTGTCTGCACAACTGGTTTGATGCACAATTCCCTTGCTACCAACAAATTTACCACACTCTCCTTCCACAATCTCTTGAGCATTGTCTGTCCTTAGCATTTTTATTCCCAACTCAAATTGATTCTGAATCAAATTGTAGAACTTAGGAAACAGTTCACCAATTTCACTTTTGTTTCTTATCCAAGTAGCTCTACTATAGTCATCGACTATAGTGAGAAAGAATCTCTGCTTTAGTCTAGTTTCTCTCTTGTAGGGACCCCATACATCAAGATGCACAAGTTCAAAAGGTCTGCTAGTTTGATGCTCACTCAGAGTGAAAGGTAACCTGGTTAATTTTGCCATAGGACATGTGATGCACACTAAACCTTTATCAAATTTAACAATATCAGCGATGCAAGCAATATGTTTCAGTTTTTCAGTAGATGGATGCCCAAGTCTGTAATGCCAAGTTCCAAAAACATCATGCTTATCATTTAAGAAAAACTTATCAGTACAAGTTGGACCTGCTGTTACACAGTTATCAGGTTCTACATTGACTGGATCATCACTAAGCATGGTATATCTCGATATCAGGTTGCCACCCCGGCCCTGACTGAAGACATTTCTACAGACACATTACTTAACTGATTGACATTGTTATTTACTAAGTAGTAGACTCCCTTGTGCTCCTGCCCAACACCTCTAATCTTCCTCGTCAATGAGTCCTGTATAACACACTTATCTTTATGAAACACTACAAAACATTCCTCAGATTTGATAAGTTTCTGTACTGAAAGCAGATTGCTCTTAAATGCAGGCACATATATTACATTGGTCAACATCAGCCCATTTCTAAGCTTATGTTCTCCTGTGTGTGTCACATAAGAAACTTCTCCATTTGGCAGAGTTATTCTAGGTTTGCACACAATTTCTTTGACATTGTTAAGACAGGTTAAATCGAAAGTCATATGATCACTAGCCCCAGAATCAATTATCCAATCATGTTTCATATTTTTGGAGAAAACAGTACTACAAAGGCTGTTACTTGCAAAGTGAGCTGCCATCTCCCCTTCAGCATCAAGCTTTTGTGTTGTAGAGCTCCCTGACCCTGAAACTCTGTTCAACAACTGTAAAAACTGATCTTGTGACAGGGTTACATTACCTGTTGAGGACTCAGATCCACCCTCTAGCACTGCATTTGCAGCTTTCCCAGTGCTTTGATTCCATCTTCCTAATTTTCTCTTGTAGTTATTGTTCCACTTGTTGTTTTTGTTGTGAAAATCCCTGAATTTTCCTAGATTCTTTCTTTCATTCTCTGGAGGAAATCCTATCACCCACCAGCACTCCTCATATTTGTGACCTGGTTTCTTGCATTTTGGGCAGATCTTTTCCTTTTCCTTTCTCTGACCATAGAATGCTGCTCCACTATTGTCTATCTCCATTTTTGACACAGAGTTTAGGACTTAATTCTGAATTTCCTCTTGCTGCAGCAGAGATAACACATCCTCAAGTGTGGGAAGAGGGTCCCTTATGAGCAGATTGCTTCTCATGGCTGCATAATGTGAGTCTAGTCCATTCAGGAGCTTGAAGAGTTTTCTCTCATCTTCTCTTTTTCTCCAAACATTCATGAATGCATTCACTTCTTCGGTTAGTTCAGTGATTGGTGGCTAATCTTCCATGTTATCTAGTGTTTGCCACAGTGTCACCAACTGGTTGTAGTACTCAGAGATGCTTTTATTTCCTTGGCTCAAGTCCTTGAGTTCTTACTCCACCTGATATCTTCGAGCTCTATTGCAGACACCATAGGTTCTTCCAAGATAATCCCAGATTTCCTTGGCTGATCTTACAAATCTTACAGGTGCCTTGACCTCTGATGTCATATTGTGAAGGAGCCAGCTTACTACCAAATCGTTGCCATTATCCCACAACTCAGCTCTGACGGTATCTGTGGTAGACCTCTTGACTCGACCTGTGACAAAGCCGAGTTTTCTTCTGGTTGCCAGGGACAGCTCCATCTCCCTTTTCCATTCATAAAAGTGACTCATACCTGCAAGTTTGGGTTCTATGGAAAGGAAACTGCTAAATTCAGCTGGGTGTGTGTATAATGGATCTCTAGTATCCATCTTGATTAGCTCTTGGTTTGAATCTAAGTTGCCTGCCATGCTTGTAGCAGATACAGGTTTTTTTTTTTTTTTTTTTTTTTTGAGATTTGCAGTTAGAAAAGGTGCTAGATTGCCGTGATTTCTAAATCTATTTTTCCTTGATGAAAAAGAGCCTCCTCAAGTCTTCATGGCTCTGATACCATGATGACTTTAGGAATTAGTATCCATGAAGACAATAAGATCAAGATAGATTAAGCTGTAGAAATATGAACAAGGATGGGTTGAAATTTTTGTGATTATGTTTCTGAATATGTTTGTATTGTACAAGCTATACCATTTATATTACAACTGCCATGCTTTTCATACCTTAGATGTGTATTGACCTTTGGACAATGATGTGAATCCTAGGTGAGAATGTCTTTTATCTGGAGGTCAATCCTTGGTCACGTTCATGTGGGAACGACAACCCATGCTGAGGTTGACAATCCTTGCTGCTTTCCCAAGACTTCTTCTGCTGCTGCAACACATCACTTCTTATACTTTTACAGTATGAATTATCTTCGAGTGAGTTCGAGTTCAAGTTCAACTATCTTTTCTAGTACAGGTATATTATTACAATTGATCAGGCTAGTTTAGATCAGTAACATTATGCGCAAGAATGATTGGATATATAGACAACCTTACCCGTATCCATCTTTATTTTAAATTATTGTGTGGGAATCACAGTAAAAGCAGCATGTGGTATGAATTTGTTGGCCTTCTCCACCGCCCTATCCTTACCTAGCTATAATCTAGGCGACATTGTTTTTTCGCTGGCTATCCGACACGACAAGCTTGAACATTTGCACTTTTGTTGCTGTAATTTACCTCACAATGGTTTATATTGTACAAAGTAGTGAGGAAATGTTTTCGTGTGTCTTGATTTTTCATCACCTGTTAAGTTCTTCATTGGAAGAAGTCTTTGCCGTGCTTGTCAACTCCATTGCCTCAAGCTGTCCTTAGCTAAGTATATTTTCCTTAGCTGGCAATGGCATACATTCAGGTTAGATCAAAACAATGATTAGCATTCTTAGTGTATGTCCTACTGGCGTGGGGCAATTCATTATACACTATAGATGATTGCTAAAATGATCATTAGTTCATGATAGTCAATAAGTCGTACTGTGATCACAAAGTCAATTCCAGGTATGATGTTTCTGTAAGTCTGCTTTTGTAAATCAATTAATACTTTCTTTTGTTTCGGTTAACAACCTGTTTGATGTTGGCAGGCCAATTTATAGGAGCAGGCCGGTAATTTCAATATTTTATGCACTTTGATGTTGCCATACCTCATCACAGTCCCCATTTACAAAATCCCGTACATCAAACAATCGTGCAGGTATTCTCTTTATCCTTCTGTGTTACATTTGGCCACTTTGTATATTCCCGCTTTCATATATTGGTTAATACTTCTCAAAATGTTATTGGAGGAGACAAAAGAGGACCATTTGACAAATTAAGTCTGCTCAACTGATAAAAATGGATTTGAAACTTTGCACTCTGAAATTTTATGTGGACTTCAAGACAGAAGGGATCAGTTAAGGTATTTGGGTAGAATTTATAGAATAATGGTAGTGATATTGAGTGTTTAGGACTGGAGTACATGTTGCCTCGGTATTCCAGTGTTTGTTTAACTTTGCAATTATCATAAGAAACTATCATAATGTGAGCTTCTAAGGCATTGGATACGAAAAACTGACCAAAATTCACAAAGGGTATATTATATGTATCTGTGTCATACCATCTCAATTCTCAACCAAGTTCAGCCGAAATGTATGCGTCTGACAATTATAAGATTACTCAGAAAAAAGAGAAAAAAAAAAACTCATCATGAATCGTGATAGGTATTATCCAATGTTTAGGGGTTTAGTTTTTCTGTCGTGATAGGGGTTTAGTTTTTCTGTCGTGATAGGTATTTCTGTCATTTCCATTTTTATTTGTAGTTTTATTTCTAGGATTTCAGGTTTTGTAAGGTCCCCTGTTTTTCTTCTGTAATCTTTTCGTTTTCTTACCCCCTCTTTCATCGTTGTTAAAGCAAAACAGAGCTACTCAAGTACAACATAACCATCAGCAAAATGAGCTGAAATATAAGATGTGTAATTCAAGAACAACGATGATAATGGGAAAATCATACTGAATTACACTATATAAAAGTAGAATTTGAATATTTTCCCAGTCCTTGGAAAAAGGATTAAACCAAAATCTCAATCAGTTGTCGTTCTATCTAAAGCTCATAGGCAGCCATAAGGTAAATTGGATTTCCATTTTGAGATAAGCTGAAACACCCCAAACCTCACCACAAGCCACAAGTCTCAAATCAAGTCCAAACCTCTGTGAAACCATGAACAACCCAGATGTACATCCAACAAAGAGGACTAAGAAATACTCCACTCAATAGTCATCGACTCGCCTTATAATATAATCACCGACCTCTTGATGCAGAATATCAACAAACGGCCAAGCATCAGCCCCAAACATTCGGATAGATTGTTGAGCGAACCTGGAGAGTATACGGCCATCTTGCCCGAAAACAACCAGAGTGGGAGTCACAGGTTCGCCCTCTAGGAACATATGTTTCTTCACATATGTTGATTGGGGACCCCGAATACGATAGTACAGCCATGATTTCTCTATTAGCTGGGGAGGGCCAGCTCCGAGTTGTCTCCCAAGATCCAGCGGAAAAAACAACACTTCAAAATCAGGGAGCTTGGCCTTTACTGAATCGTAGTAACGAGACAGCAAACTGAGGACGCCGCTGCCAGCAGAATCAAACCAGTCAAAGCAGACGACCACGTTTTTACCTAGAATGTCAGACACGGGCACATGTTCAGCCATTCGGCGAAGAAGCCAATATTCACTCATATCTTGAGGCACCAACAACGACTTCAGGGTAAGTGATCTTAAGTGGGATAAGTTCTTTTCAATTAAGGTCTCTTTCGTGAATGGATACGAGTTGATCCCGAAGTTGGACAAAATGACATCTCCTTGAACATCTGACGCTTTGCCATTTGGTTGCAAAACTATCAGCTTATCCGAGAATTCAGTGCCGGTATATCGCCAAAGCCTCCGACAAAGTCGGTCGTAATCGAGGTCGCTACGCCCTGAAATGGGCACCAGTAACCACCAGCTGCTGGAAAGATGATGAGTGTCTAGGAAACACGCCATGTGGTTGATAAGAGTATTAAGGTTGTCGAACAAGGGTAGACACACCACCACTATCTCAAACTCTCGCATTCTATCAAGACATTGCTTGTAAACCTCGATTAGTTGGGTCATGAAACCACAGGTTGTGCAAAGGTACAAGCCGACCACCTTGTCATTCAAGTACGAAGGACTCACAAGGTGAGTAAAATCCCATGAATTCCGTAACGCAGAACCACGTAGGAGTTCCCCAATAGATATGGGTGGGCTCCTACATGTAGATACGAGAGGTATAGGTGTGAATTTATTCAGACATCGCCCTAGATATTGTTGCTCGTGATAGGGATCGAGCCTCGTCAAGATTGTTATGTCTTCCTCATCCAGTTCTTCAAATCTGTCTCGGGTGAAAGGGAAAAAGTCGGGTCCATAACTCGACAACAATGACAAGTTACGCTGCACAATAACAAAGTGATAGGGATACGGCTGCTCAGTGGGATGGAGAACAAGAACAATAGGGTTGGCATCGTTCATACCAAAAGCTTTGCATAGGTAATCAGAAGTGCGCTTGTCCTCAAAGGGAATAGTAAGGGTGTTTTCAGGGAAAGCAGAAAGGAAGTGGCGGAAAGCCTTGTCACTTGGGTCCCAACAACGCCTCATCTTGACAACCAAGACCAACCTCAATATTGCACTTTTGGAGGCATAATTCTTTGAAAGTGGTTATAAGGGCTCTGCAAGCCTCGGCGGCAGAGGACTCAGACAGCAGAGGAGCAAAGCAACAAAAGATGATGACGAACTTACCCCTCAAATCATCAACAGGACGCGAGTGACCAGAGACTGTGTATAGGCTATCCCGGTTGAGGCGACACAGGAGAGATATGAGATCAAAGGGCGTGTTATCCTCGATCAAGGGAACATCATCGTAAACACTATCATACCGTGGTGTCTCAGTATAAAAAGGATGCTTTGGATCATACCTTCGCAATGGTGGGACACCTGTTACAGGTAGACATGCGCTATAATAATTAGAAGGACATGGAAAACAACCAAGGCATTTACCCTCTTCGGCAGCAGCCTCATAAGCCTCGGGCAAACAAGGCTCGTGTGATAATGACGATTGTTGAAGGTTACCCCACTCTGATCGTCGTCGTTTAACCGTGTCCGGTCTCTCAGGCGAGTCTGCCTTGATCCTCTTGACATTACTATTATTGAGATCAGCCATCAACAAACTAACAACCAAATTTGTGATGATTGTTTAAGGTATCGCTGTCTTGGTTCTTATTATACAGTACATATATATTTGTTCAAGAGGCAGAAGTTTCTGTTTTCAAATAGAGGCGGTGTTTTCCTTTTGCCTTAAAGATGTCATCCAAATCATAAACTAAAAGGAATGTCTTACAAGCCCTACAATGGATTAAATTCTGTAAAGCAATTTTTTTTTTTTTACTATAGCAAAAAGGAAAGTCATGCCCTGTTCTTCGCCGTGCCATAAAAATCAATAGTACAGTGTATCCATCGATTCAGTTTTCAAGAATCACAGAATCTCATAATAGACGGAAACTATTATTAACTAGAAAAAATCGTTGTTAAATTTACTGGGACTCCGCACATATTTTAAATCGAAGAATCTCGAGGTCAATTCACATAAGTATTACATCAAGTACACAACATTTGAAGGTGACGTTCTAGGTGAGAACATAAAGAACATTGTGTATTCCACCCGAAAATCGGCAAAGTAAGTAAGCGTTCAGTCAAATCGTGTCAAATTTTGTCATAACCGTCTACATCGAACTCCTCATAATGAACCCCAACAGCCGCCATTTTTAAGCGCACAAAAGCAGAGAACCAGTTTTACTGTCACTAAACTTCACCATGACGACATTTCCTCCGGAAGTAATTGCCGAAATCCTGATACGCTTACCGCCAAAACCCCTCACCCGCTTCAAAACCATCTCAAAACCATGGAATTCCCTAATCTCCTCCCCCAATTTCATCAAACGCCACCTCAATCAAACCCTAATTTCCCACCTCATCATCTCCCAGTCTCCCACGCTTCACCGACCGTTACAAAACAACCTACTTTCTCTACAACCCCACCACCAAAACGCACCGTTTAATCCCACCACCACCCACCCGCATGCCGCCCCTCACCGCCGACCCGTTTGCCCAGTTTCCATCAATGTCCACCCCGAACATTTACAAAATGATTTTCGGGTTCGGGTACGACCCGGTTAGAGACGATTATATGCTGTACCGGGCGATTGAGGGTTATAGTAAGGAGGTTACATTGTATAGTATGAGGGATAATTCGTGGAAGTGTGTTGAAGAAGATAATGGGGTTTACCGTGATTTGGATATGGATGGGGTGGATGTTAATAGGGTTTTGCATTTCATGGTTGTAGGTAAAAATGGTGGGTACCATATGGTTAAGTGCTTTGATCTTAGGACTGAGACTTTCTCGTATTTCGAGATGTTTGAAATCGATAAGACATATGATCATTTCGAGCTTGTAATTAGGGAGCTAGGTGGATGTTTTAGCGTGATGGTGATTTATCAGAATTATAACTATGATGTGGTGGTGAGTAATGATACGGGCAGCACGGTGCTGCGCGCCTGGCCCGTACAGCACGCATAGGACAAATGTCCTGAGGGGTACCGGAGCAAAACAATGTAAAAACTTTCCAAAACTGCAAAAATAAGGAGGAAGGACACCTAAGCAAAGAAAATTAAAATTTTTACACCCAAACTCTCTCTTTCCCTCTCACTTCTCCGCGCTCTCTTTCATCCTTCTCATCTTCTCTCTCCAGCTCCCCACTCTCTTTCCTCAATTTCCATCGATTTATTCCAGAAAAATTAATCTCAACTATCAATCTAATCTTATTGCTATCCAAGACAAGGAGTACTGATATTCTCATTCTTGTAAGTCAAATTTAATTTATAATTACTGATTTCATTTCTCACATTATCTGTAATTTTGTTTGTTTTTGAGGTTCGGTCATCTTCATGTTTTAGTGCTTCGATTTGCATGTTTTATCGGACTGTACATATGGCATTGTAAATTTGGAATTTGAATTGAGGATTTTGAAATTAGGGTTTTGTTTTGGATTTGGGGATTTTGAAATTAGGGTTTATATTTGATTTGGGGATTTTGAAATTAGGGTTTTTATTTGATTTGGGGATTTTGAGATTATGGTTTTGTCCATGGATATGGCGAAATTGAAATTAGGGTTTTTATTTGATTTGGGGATTTAGAAATTAGGGTTATTTAGATTTTGGAGTTATAAAATAGGGTTATTTAAATAGCCATTCCCGTGACCGCAGATTCGTCATATGAATTAAGAATGTTGTTCCATTGTGCGCATATGTTCGGTTTGAAATTTGGGTATTTTTCTGTTATTGCAATCTATATCTCATTAAAGAAAGTGTAATTTGTATATGTGTCGTGTCATGTCATACATAAATCTGGCTAATCTGGTCTGTTTAGATTAGTTGAGAACCGGCTCATGTGGTCATTTTCCATATGAATAATTGGAAATCATATAGGTGGTTTACTAGCTTAGGTTCCATATCAATAATTGGATTTCCTCACATACATTACTGAACTTAATTTGATTTATGATGTGAGGTGTTGTGACAATGACAAAGAAGAATGAGCAACGTAAGGGTAAAGGAATTGCACTTAAGAAGAAGGCCGATAAAAGTAAGAAGAAGGCCGATAAAAGTAAGAAGAAGGCCGATAAAAGTAAGAAGAAGGCTGATAAAAGTAAGAAGAAGGCTGATAAGAGTGGCGATGTAAACCCGGACGATTTGGAAATATCTTCAGAGGAGCTATCTGATGTTTCCTTTTCTGAGAGTGATATTGCATCTTCTACCGATAGTGGTTCTGAGTCTAGTGGGGGTGATATTAAGGAGGTATGCAAAAAGTCTGAAATTTCTGATTTTGTTTATATTATTCATTTATATGTTACAATATAATGTAACTATATCCATTGTATATGTATATGAAGGTTAAGCGTAAATGTGTGAGGAGGGGATCAAAAGTTGTTAAACTCATTAAGCCCCCGGATATGAGTTCCGTAAGTATTAAACCTCATTTTAGTTGTGCAATATAGTTCCATATATTTTCATATCATTCACAGTAACTGTATTTTGAATTTCTTGTTTGTAGGGTGTTGGAGCTGAAGTTCTACGCGATTGTAGGGTATTGCAAGCCTTTGAGGATAGATTTGGGAAAGCTAAGGTAAGTTGATCACTCTTGAACTATTTTCTACAGTAGCAATTGTCACTTTACTTAAAAATGATAGGGATTGCATAACACGTAGCACTCCTCAATTGGCTGAGGTGGTAAATTTTGATGTTGAAAGTGCTCTGTTCTGCCTTGTTTTTTATTGTACTAAATCATAGGAATACTTTTTCCTTAGCAGACATAGCCATTTATTCTCAATTCTCATCTTAGCCCCGCAGTACATTAGTCATCGGTATATGTGTTGGTTGGTTGGTACCCATCTCCGGCTTCTATAATTTGCAGTCCATCATAGTTCTTGTGAGTCATGAACTAAAGAGGGTACTCGTTTCTCAGATTAATGACATAGATTCATTTGACATTCTTTTCTTGTTTTCATGTTTTCTTGTTTCGTTCATGTGGAAATTGATCATCCTTTCATGTTGGTTGTATACACTACATCATATGTCATCATGTGTTCCTAATGAATGTAGTGTTTGTTAGATTTGCTCCTGGTATCAATGCTAGGCCTTTATCCTTGTCTCCCTTTTTCCTTGCCTAGTACATTATGTCTAGTGAATTTCAACGAAGTACGTAGCTGGTAGTATTGTATAGCATTACTGGTAGTATAGCGAATCAGGTAAAGTGAAATAGAAGGTACTCATTCATCAGATTTGCAGAACACATAGCCACTGATTTGTGTCATATCTTATGTTAACCCTTCAATTTTGGTGTGCATGTTAAATTATTATGTATTTATTTTTGAGTGTTGCAGCAACCAAATGTAAATTGTCGAGTGGAGGCATTTGGAATTGCTGTGTCGGAGTTCAGTCCTCGGAAAAGGGCAATTGTCGAAGAGATGGGATTTGGTCCTTTGCTTCATTTTGCTGGTAAATCCTTCCCACGTCTTTTGTCCTACTGGTTGATGTCTCGGTTCGATCCGTATCGGATGGTTCTCACTCCTATTAATGGGGGGACGGAGTTTAAATTATCCAAAATCCAAGTTAATTGGGTTTTAGGGATTCCTTGTATAGGAAGACCTGTTCCGAGAGAAACATTTGGTGAAAGTGAAATTTTAGAGAAAAGTATCATGGATAAATATGCTGAGCCATTGGGCAAACATGGTAAAGGGAAGAAGACATTAGGCATAACCATGACCACCCTCCAGCATTTGATATCTAAAAACATTGAGAATGAGGGAGATGAAGACGAGTTTAAGTTAGGGTTTTTGATGTATACGATAACCACCATTTTATGCCCAACTACTTGTTCTAGATTTCCACTTGCTTTGTTGCCTGCCGTTACCATATATCATGAGTGTTCCAAATACGATTGGTGTGATCTTGTTTTGTCTTGGTTGGCCCAAATTGGTCGAAATTTTGCCAACAAGTTCTATGAGAATGGCTATGTTGCAGGTGTAGGGGGATGTACTTATTTCCTTGTGGTAAGTTTAAATCAATATTCATTTTATTGTACTTTAGTAAGTTTACAATTACCTATGCCCACTTGTTTACTAATTCCATGATATATTTATATATTTCCCAAGTTATTCTACTTTGACCGGCTTGCAAGACCGCCCATTAGGTGGAATGAATTCCCTCGTGTGAAGGTATGGAAGTCGGATTTAGTTAACTTTGTAAGGAATGAAGACAGACATCCTAACGGTGAATATGGAGTGATTGGAGTAAGTTTGTTTATGTTTTTACCCTCTTGTGTAATTTATGAGATATCCTTTTTCCTAATCCCTACTCGTTAATTTGTTGTAATAGGTTATGGATGTAGCTTATGGCTTGCCTCACCCTCATGAACCTCGGGATACATTATATCAGGGGAATTCATCACATGCTTTAGCGCTAGAGGTATTACTTGTCGTTGTCTCTTAATTTTTATTCTTAACATCGAGCTTGAATTACATTCATTGCGATCCTTGCATCGGATAGCTGGTTTGGCCATTTGATGATATTTATTATTGTCTATTTAGTGTTTTCGTCATGTCACTAAGAGTTGCAGTTTCCTGTTATTTGCTAGACATGTACTTGTCTGTAGCGTTAAGTCTCACATACATTACGTTTGGTAGGTTTAGAGGACCTTGGCCTCTCCTCTTATGCTTGGGTTTATGTGTGCTCAAGTCCTCCCTGATCCGTGTTTGTAATTATCAGTTGGGTGTTAGATCGGACAGTGAGCAAGGGTTCCAACTCTTCCATGTCTTCTGCCTGGTTATAAGTTCCGTCACCATGCCTCACGACTCATTCGAGGTTGCCTTTTTTTGTATTGAAATTGCTAGTTATAGATGATACGTGGGTAGTATATTCATATTGATTTAGTCATTGAGTACATTTACGTTATGTGGCTGTAATATGGTTATCTTATGATAGTAGTTTGAGTTGTTGAGACAATACCAATTATAGACTGTGATAATAGTTCTTGTTTGTGTCTCTCTCTTTGAGCTAAACCTTCTTGCCTATCATATCACCCATTATTTGTGAACTTGTTGTCATTTTGTTAGTGACTCCTAATTCCATGTCATATGCATGCTTAGCTTGCTGGTATATTGCTCCCTATACTTAGAGACCAAGGTGTAACTCTCCCTTCCCGTCAACGCACTGAAGATGGGTATGAGATTGATCGTCCAAGGAAAAAGCGCAAGGGAACAACAAACCTTATGAAGTACCACAAGCAAAGAGCTAAAGAGAAAGCTAAAGAAAAGTCACGATCAAGGAAGACAAGCAAGCGTGTGGAAGAAGAGTCTTCATCAACAGCATCTCCAATATCTCCACCAAAATCTGGTGAAAGATCTGCACCAGTTGTAACACCCCATATTTTTGGGACTTCTAAATTATTATAGTCGTCGGGAGAAATTCATTTTAGAGTTACGAGTTTCTATTTTTGGGAAGTTAGAGTCACTTTCCTTTTTGGGTCGTCTTCTTAATTAGGAAGTTAGCTAGCAAAATTACCGATTTGCCCTTACTAACCCTCCCTCACCAATATAAAAAAAAAAAAAAAAACAAAAGACAAAAAAAAAAAAACAACAAACATCACCACTTCACAGCCGCACGCAGAGAAAGAAAGAAAGAAGGAAAAGAAAAGAGAAGAAGAAGAGAAGAAGCACCGCGCGGCTTCTCGCGAGCCTCCAGCCGCACGCCCCAGCCCCTGCCGCTCGACCACCCTCGCCTTTCCCCTACCGTCCCCTCTTTCTCTTGGTTTCAATCAAGAGTAGTAAGTCCCTCAAACTATTCTACGATTGGTTTAATTGGGTTTTCGATTTAGGTCAAGTTTATGATTAGAGTACGATTGGGTTGTTTTAATCGATTGTTTTGGAGTTAATCGTGCTTGTGATGATATAATTCGTGAGTTATGATTTTCGAAATTTGGGGGTTTTTGGTTATAAGGTTTATGTTAATTTATGATTGATTTTGTGTGTGGTATGGCTTGAATTTTGGTGGAGTTATTTGTTATGAATTGGGGATATTATGGTATTACTTTTGGGAGCTTTTGTTAATGAATTCGGTGATGAGTTTACCTACTGTCGGTTCTGATTTTTGGAGTAATTTGCGTATGTTTGCTGCTGTTTTGATGTCTAATTGGTGGGGTGGTGTAGTTAGTACGACGGGATGGACGTTGTACGAATTCGGTATGATTATTGGGGTGCTTGGATGTTGAAAACGTGATTTGTTGTGGCCTTGTTGTCGTTGGCTGTTTTGCTTCGTGTTGGGATTATGATGGTGGTTGATTAGTAATCCAACCTTCTTATTTTTGTGATTAGGGTGTGTGTTTGAGGAGGTTCCTTTTTAGCCTTGCAGCAGTTTAGTGGTTCTTTCAGAGTAAGGTAAGAACGTTGATCGTTACTCCAGCCTACGCATCATTATGTTAGTTGGCAATTCCATTTACATCCATCGTTTATACTCTTTGTTTGGTCTCATGTTCTGCACCTTGAGCTCTTATTGTATTCATATGAATTGTTCACCTTGCACTTGTCCTTGCCACGCCCTTACTGTTCTCGGCCCTCGGCCTCTTTGCGACCCGTGACCGTTCGGCCTTGATTACCCTCAGTCACTTGGCTAATCGGCCGAATGAGTCACTTGGTTTTCTGTTCCATAATGTTGATTTTGATTCGTATTAATTTATTGACTTTCCGGCTTCGGCCGTTTATAAATTGTATTATCAAATAACGTACCATCAAATAATGAACATAAAACGGATGAAAGAAAATGACGATATGATTACCACCTAGAGTGAATGTGATGCGGCACGGACCGATCACTGTTTATACCTCTGATCAAGGTACTGTTTCGGTCGGAGTAGCTACCGACTGCCTATTAGGCTTTCCTCCTAGAGGTACGCATCCTACTGGATCTCTAGCGAGGGGTGTGCACATTTTAAGTCTTTAGGGATCGTTTAAATGTACTCTAGCTCGCGCCGGTTCGAGATTGTGGTGGCTGCGGGGTAGGAGCCCAGCCGTGTATGATTGGCAAGACCGTTTGTCTCGTCAGCGATACGTGACTATCGCACTGCCGTGTCCTGATGGTACTCTGTATTCATTACTTCGTCCAATGCTTATTATTTGTTAGCTACGCGCCTCAAGGCGCGTATCTTTGTTTCTCTACTTTATGTTTCTTACTCAGCCTGTGCTGACGTTCTGTTTTCTGGTTCGTTCCCTACCATGTTCTGGGGCCTATGTCATTCTTCGATGGCATAGTTGACAGGTCTTGATGATATGGATGCATGATAGAGGGACTCACTTGCATGCTGGGGACTTTTCATAAAAGTTATTTGGACATGGACTTAATTTGGTTTTGTAATTTAAATTTCAGTTTTGGGAACTGTAGTTCGACATTCTAAATCTTCCGCTGTCGTCTTTTCGTTGTTTGGATTTATTAAGTTGTAATTGAATTTCAAGCCTAGCAGTTGACTCGGTAGTCAAATGCGGCGTAACAATTCTGTAATAATTTCCTTATTTATTTTTGCGAGAATTCAGGGTTATTACAGTTGGTATCAGAGCTATAGGTTCTGATTCGTCGAGTCTACAAAAGTTTTCAAAACAAATTTTGAAAGTTTTAAAATGGGGGTGAGTCGGGTGCATTCATACGCATGCTAATTGCTAAGTGCTAAATGTCAGACTGTGCCTTACAAACCCTAGGAATTGCTGATAAACCAAACTAGGGTTGACGACTTATTGGACGAGTTGTGAACTTCTTTAATGATCAACGACTTACCGTTTGTTTTTTTTATTTAATGGTGATTGACAGATGATTTCTGATCCGATGGGATATGCTTGGATGTTTGGGAAAGATGGAGTGAACGGCGACCCTACGGGCGAAACTAGGACTGATGCGATAGCTTTAAACCCCGGACTGTTTTATGAACCCATGGGATGGGGAGAGACTATTTCAGAATTTGTTGATAGAATTGGAGTCAAGCTGCAGTTGGCCAGTGAAACGTATGATTGGGCGCTGGACGAGGAAGTGAAAATGTTTGTGGTCATGATTAATTTGAGGGACCAAGCACGATGGGATCATATCCGTAACCGACTTGAGAGAATGACCTACTTTGCTTGCCATTTTGGCGATAACCGCTACCTAACCACTGATTCAGGAACTACCTTGACAATGGAAAAACTAAAAACAATATTGGAATATGAGGACCTACTCTATAGGAACCTTGAGCGTGATTTCAAAGAGTTACCTGAATATTTAGTTGACGCAACTATTAATCCTCATTACCCTTACCCAAACCCCTATAAGATTTATAAAGATAGGGCTGAGGAGAGGGAAGCAAAAGAGTTGGCTGTACACCTCGGTAATAAAAGGATTAAGGCTGGACATCGCTACTATATTCCTTCACCACCAGGTTCACCTGTGACTTTAAGGGCTAACATCTATCGAACCTCTAGGAAGAAGAAGTGCGTCAGAGCGAGACGCCGAGTCATACTAGCTGATATCCCTGATAGAGAGGTAGGACAAGTACAGGAGAATGTCCATTTATCTATTGATAGAGGTGAAGAGGGTGGAGGAAACGGGGGAACTGCGAATGATTTGGGAGAGGGGAATAATCTTGATCCTGCACCTAATGGAATGAATGGCGCGCCCGAGGATGATAGTGAGGAGCCTTTTGAATCCGACGAACTTCCTGAGGAGGGGGAAGGATCAAATGATATTTGAGGCATCTTAGGAGGCGGTTGAGTCATAACCCACAATATTGGGAGACTATATGTTATAATTCAGTAGATTATAGATTCAGTTACGTCAGTAAAGTGTAATTTGCAAATTTTTAGACAAAGTTACTTGTTATATTCGTTCTAATTTGGGGACAATACCCCGGTAGCACTATAATAATATGACTATTTAAGATTGATTTAATCAAATGCCATTTGTGTACTTCGGTTTGGTTGCTACTTGTTTTAATTGTTTGAAATCGCGTTACTTGGCGCAAACGAGAGCAGTACGATACATGCCTAACGCGGACACACCTGATCCGGACACGACTCGTGCTCCAAAAAAAAAAAAAAAAAAAAAAAACGCGCTCATCGAATTATGATACTCGTTTGTCGCTTGATTTTCATTTGATGTCCTTGAACTGTCAACGTATTTCACTGCTTGTCTATGCCTGTGAATTGCTATGGACTTCAGCAACTAATTTGAATTGGGTCACGTCTAATTCAAACGTTATTACCTTATAGAAAATGGTGCGCGGAAACAATGTTGGTCCTGACGTAACCGCCGTCCTAGCTCAGTTGGCGGAACAACAACAGGCTATGATGCAGGCCATAGCTCAGATGGCCAACAACATACAGAATATCAATGCCAACCAGGTTAACAATGGGGATCAGGGTAATAACGCTAACCAAGGCAACAACGGCAATCAGAACAACGAAGGTAACCAAGGCAATAATGGGGACCAGGGTAACATCGGAAACAATGGGAATCACGGAAACGACATTAACAATGCTGGAAATAATGGTAATAATGGGGGTAATGTGGATGAGATGCTGTTAGCAAAAATGTCGGATGCCGTACAGAAGAAGAAACCCCTCAACTTCACTGGGAGAGGAGACCCTAGCCTATTATTGGAATGGTTGGAGGACATGGAAAGAATTTTTACGACTGTTGGCTGCCCTGAGCCATTCAAAGTCAAGATCGCTGCCTTTTTCCTTAAGGAGGTAGCTGGTCGTTGGTGGATGAGGATTCAAGAGGAGTTTTTCAAGCCGGTGCTGGAAAAGCTGGCCGATGGGAGTGTGATCGAGCATAGGCGAGGTTGGGCGATCTTTAAAAAAATTCTGGAAGATGAATTTTTCCCTGAACATTTGAAGGAACAGAAGGTCGCGGAATTCGAGGCACTCCAACAGACAGAGGGAATGTCCGTGAAGGATTTCTATGAACGATTTGAAGAACTGAGCAGATTCGCAGAGAGTGTAACTCCGACTGAAGTAGCAAGAGCCACTTGTTTCAGGAAAAAGCTGCTTTGGAGTATCAAGGGATGGTTTGTCTCTGAGCGTTTCCACTCAGTAAAGGAAATTTATGAGAGAGCCACTACAGTAGAGCGGAATATGGAAAGTATGAGCCTGGAAGTCGGAGGAAAAAGGAAGGAAACCCCTTTTGATTTGATGAACATACCGAATAAGAGAGGAAATTTCAATAACTCTAGGGGGACTTCACAGTCTGCCAACACCGGAAACTTAGGGTACAAGTCCTTCCCTGCCAACAGGGCCCAGAGTTCGAGTGTGACCCCGAATAATTCCTGCAGGAAATGTCAGAAATACCACCCCGGAAAGACATGCACTGGCGATAGAATCACTTGCTTCCATTGTGGTAAACTGGGGCACAAAGCTGCTGAGTGCTACTCCAAAATTGCCGGAAAGCCACCAGTGGCACCCACAGGAGGTTCAGTGGCACCGAATCGGTTTCAGAATTTCAGAGCTCAAAGTGGATACGCGGGGTCAAACAATACCTATAGGAACCCAACACCGACTAAGGGTACTGCGTCCGCTACCCAGGCTAGACCAGCAGGGTCGGCCAGTGTGACCACCCCCGGGAAGAAGCCTACGGGGCAACTGTATGTCATGAACCAGGAAGATGCTGACAACGCGGATGTTGTTTCGGGTAAATTTCTTGTTAACTCTGTTCTCGCTAATGTTTTATTTGATAGTGGTGCATCTCATTCATTTATTGCCGATAGAATTGTGGGGAAATGTGGACTTAATGAGGGCTCGGAAGTAGAATTTGAATTTTCTATGCCTAATGGATCCAGTGTTTTGTGTAAGAGTCAGTTTAAGGATGTGCGTGTAGTGATATGTGGACATGAGTTTAAGTCTGACTTAATAGTTTTTCCCCTACCCTACTTTGATGTGATTTTGGGGATGGATTGGATGGGTAGATATAAAGCTAGGATAGACTGCTGGTTAGGGAAAGTTACACTTCGTGGACAAAAGAATACCCGAGTATCCTATCGTGTACTACCCAAAGGACCAAGGATCAAGTTTGTATCTGCCATGAACCTGAAGAAACAGATAGCTAAAGGTGAACCCCTATTCTTGTGCCATGTACGGGACACTAGAGTCGAGTACCCCGATTTGAGTGACGTCCCTATTGTCAATGAGTATCCCGATGTCTTCCCTGAGGAGATTCCGGGGATGCCTCCAAAAAGGGAAGTCGAATTCAAGATTGACTTAGTCCCGGGGACGGGCCCTATAGCAAAGTCACCCTACCGAATGGCACCAGTAGAAATGCAGGAATTGAAGAAGCAACTGGATGAATTGGTGGAAAAAGGATATGTGAGGCCGAGTGTATCGCCTTGGGGAGCACCCGTGCTTTTTGTGAGAAAGAAGGATGGGTCCATGCGATTATGCATAGACTACAGGGAACTGAATAACGTAACGATTAAGAATAGGTACCCCTTACCCAGGATTGATGACCTGTTCGACCAGCTGAAGGGCGCCAGCGTGTTCTCGAAAATTGATTTACGGTCTGGGTACTATCAAATGAAAGTAGCTGACGAGGACATACCGAAGACCGCATTCTCCACGAGATATGGGCACTATGAGTTCACAGTGATGCCCTTTGGGTTGACTAATGCTCCAGCCGTGTTTATGGATTTGATGAATCGCACCTTCAGACCTTATTTGGACAAATTCGTAGTCGTGTTCATCGACGACATTCTTATATACTCTAAGAATGACGAGGAGCACACGAAACATCTGAGGACTGTCCTGGAGATTTTGAGGGAGAAGCAATTGTACGGTAAGTTCTCGAAATGCGAGTTCTGGTTGGATAAAGTAGCATTTTTGGGACATGTGATATCTAAGGATGGAGTGGCCGTGGACCCAGCTAAGATAAAAGCGGTGAAAGACTGGTCAACACCCAAAAATGTGACGGAAATCAGAAGCTTTTTGGGACTCGCAGGTTACTATAGAAGGTTTGTCAAGGATTTCTCTAAGATTGCTAAACCAATGACCACACTGATGAAGAAAACCACCAGGTATAAATGGGATGAGTCGTGTGAGAAAGCCTTTCAAACTTTAAAGGACAGGTTAACTACAACCCCAGTCTTGTCGTTACCTGATGAAAACATACCTTATGAGGTTTACACCGACGCTTCAAAGAATGGTTTGGGTTGTGTACTCATGCAGAACAGACGAGTAATTGCCTATGCGTCCAGGCAACTCAAAAATTACGAGGAAAACTACCCGACCCACGATTTGGAGCTAGCTGCCGTGATCTTTGCCCTAAAGCTTTGGAGACATTACCTGTTTGGGGTGACGTTTAAGATCTTCTCCGACCACAAGAGCTTAAAGTACATATTTACTCAGAAGGAATTGAATAATAGGCAGAGGAGATGGTTGGAATTGATCAAGGACTACGATATGGAAATACAGTATCATGAAGGAAAAGCCAACGTCGTGGCTGACGCTTTAAGTAGGAAGTCTCTACATACGGTTCAATTGGTGGTCCAAAGGGAGAGGCTAAGAGACGAATTCCTCAATTTCGGAGTTCAGCTGACTGGACCAGGAGCAACGTCGGGAACCACAACTATTGGGGACGACGTCTTGGGCGAGATAGAGGAATTACAATCGGCAGATACGTCGTTAATGGATAAATTAGAGAAGGAGCCTGAATTGTTCAGGAAGGGTGGTGATGGCATCGTCCGATTTCAGGACAGGGTCTGCATACCTGGAGACGCAACACTAAAGAACAAAATTCTGGGCGAAGCTCATGCTAGCAAATATTCGGTGCACCCAGGAGGTGATAAGATGTACCAAGACTTGAGAAAGGTGTTCTGGTGGTCTGGAATGAAGAAGGATGTGGCTGACTTTGTATCTAGGTGCTTGGTTTGTCAAAAGGTTAAGAGTGAGCACAAAAGACCTCAAGGCAAATTACAACCTTTACCGGTACCGGAATGGAAATGGAGTTCCATATCCATGGATTTCATTGCAGGGTTGCCTAGGACACAGAAGGGAAACAATATGATTTGGGTGATCGTAGATAGACTGACAAAGTGCGCACATTTTGTACCAATGAAGGACACTTGGAAAAAGAAACAGTTAGCCGACGCCTACATACACCATGTTTTACGACTTCACGGTACACCACAAGAGATTGTGTCTGATCGCGATGCGCGCTTCGTTTCTCGATTCTGGAAGAAGTTACAAGAGGCCTTGGGAACGAAACTTCTCATGAGTACCGCATTTCACCCGGCCACTGACGGCCAAACTGAGAGGACAAATCAGACCTTGGAGGATATGTTGAGAGCTTGTACCTTACAGTATCAAGGCGGATGGGAGGATAAGTTGGATTTGATTGAGTTTTCCTACAACAACAGCTACCAAGCCTCGATAAAGATGGCACCTTATGAGGCTTTATATGGCAGGAAGTGCAGGAGCCCAATCTGTTGGAATGATATAACTGAAACAATGGTTTTGGGTCTAGACTACATTCAGGAAATGACAGATCAGGTCAAGCTGATTCAGGAAAGGCTCAAGGCTGCTCAGGACAGACAAAAGAGCTATGCTGACAAGACACGCAGCCACATTGAGTTCAGCGTGGGTGATATGGTTCTCTTACGTGTATCGCCTACCAGAGGCGTGATGCGGTTCGGGAGGAAAGGAAAACTGAGTCCCAAATTCATTGGACCCTACAAGGTGACTAAACGAGTTGGGGAGGTAGCTTACGAGTTAGACTTGCCTGCGAACCTTGATAAGGTCCATAATGTGTTTCACGTGTCACAACTCAGACGCTATGTCAGCGACCCGTCCCATATACTGGACCCAGAAACCATCGAGTTTGATGAAACTATGACATATGAAGAGGCACCATTAAAAATCTTAGACACCAAGGTGCGCAAAACTCGAACCGCTGAGACTCACATGGTCAAAGTTCTATGGTGCAATAACAATGTTGAGGAAGCAACATGGGAAGTGGAGTCAGTTATGCGTGAGAAGTACCCTCACCTTTTCGATTAAGGTAATCTCGGTTCGGGACGAACCTTTGTTTTAAGGGGGACGAGAGCCACGGACGCCTCGCCATCCCTCTTTCTGACACAATGTGCTACGTTGTTTCGTGTTATGTGAGCTTGTTATGTGCTTAATGTGTTATATGTGTTTATTGTTCTCCGTTTCAACTTTCACTCAAACACCTTTTACCTCATAATATTTACCTTACCTTTTGATCAACGCTGCTAGTCGAGGGTGAAATCTTGAGGAGTAGGTTTAAAGATTCGGGACGAATCTTTGTTTTAAGGGGGGAAGACTGTAACACCCCATATTTTTGGGACTTCTAAATTATTATAGTCGTCGGGAGAAATTCATTTTAGAGTTACGAGTTTCTATTTTTGGGAAGTTAGAGTCACTTTCCTTTTTGGGTCGTCTTCTTAATTAGGAAGTTAGCTAGCAAAATTACCGATTTGCCCTTACTAACCCTCCCTCACCAATATAAAAAAAAAAAAAAAAACAAAAGACAAAAAAAAAAAAACAACAAACATCACCACTTCACAGCCGCACGCAGAGAAAGAAAGAAAGAAGGAAAAGAAAAGAGAAGAAGAAGAGAAGAAGCACCGCGCGGCTTCTCGCGAGCCTCCAGCCGCACGCCCCAGCCCCTGCCGCTCGACCACCCTCGCCTTTCCCCTACCGTCCCCTCTTTCTCTTGGTTTCAATCAAGAGTAGTAAGTCCCTCAAACTATTCTACGATTGGTTTAATTGGGTTTTCGATTTAGGTCAAGTTTATGATTAGAGTACGATTGGGTTGTTTTAATCGATTGTTTTGGAGTTAATCGTGCTTGTGATGATATAATTCGTGAGTTATGATTTTCGAAATTTGGGGGTTTTTGGTTATAAGGTTTATGTTAATTTATGATTGATTTTGTGTGTGGTATGGCTTGAATTTTGGTGGAGTTATTTGTTATGAATTGGGGATATTATGGTATTACTTTTGGGAGCTTTTGTTAATGAATTCGGTGATGAGTTTACCTACTGTCGGTTCTGATTTTTGGAGTAATTTGCGTATGTTTGCTGCTGTTTTGATGTCTAATTGGTGGGGTGGTGTAGTTAGTACGACGGGATGGACGTTGTACGAATTCGGTATGATTATTGGGGTGCTTGGATGTTGAAAACGTGATTTGTTGTGGCCTTGTTGTCGTTGGCTGTTTTGCTTCGTGTTGGGATTATGATGGTGGTTGATTAGTAATCCAACCTTCTTATTTTTGTGATTAGGGTGTGTGTTTGAGGAGGTTCCTTTTTAGCCTTGCAGCAGTTTAGTGGTTCTTTCAGAGTAAGGTAAGAACGTTGATCGTTACTCCAGCCTACGCATCATTATGTTAGTTGGCAATTCCATTTACATCCATCGTTTATACTCTTTGTTTGGTCTCATGTTCTGCACCTTGAGCTCTTATTGTATTCATATGAATTGTTCACCTTGCACTTGTCCTTGCCACGCCCTTACTGTTCTCGGCCCTCGGCCTCTTTGCGACCCGTGACCGTTCGGCCTTGATTACCCTCAGTCACTTGGCTAATCGGCCGAATGAGTCACTTGGTTTTCTGTTCCATAATGTTGATTTTGATTCGTATTAATTTATTGACTTTCCGGCTTCGGCCGTTTATAAATTGTATTATCAAATAACGTACCATCAAATAATGAACATAAAACGGATGAAAGAAAATGACGATATGATTACCACCTAGAGTGAATGTGATGCGGCACGGACCGATCACTGTTTATACCTCTGATCAAGGTACTGTTTCGGTCGGAGTAGCTACCGACTGCCTATTAGGCTTTCCTCCTAGAGGTACGCATCCTACTGGATCTCTAGCGAGGGGTGTGCACATTTTAAGTCTTTAGGGATCGTTTAAATGTACTCTAGCTCGCGCCGGTTCGAGATTGTGGTGGCTGCGGGGTAGGAGCCCAGCCGTGTATGATTGGCAAGACCGTTTGTCTCGTCAGCGATACGTGACTATCGCACTGCCGTGTCCTGATGGTACTCTGTATTCATTACTTCGTCCAATGCTTATTATTTGTTAGCTACGCGCCTCAAGGCGCGTATCTTTGTTTCTCTACTTTATGTTTCTTACTCAGCCTGTGCTGACGTTCTGTTTTCTGGTTCGTTCCCTACCATGTTCTGGGGCCTATGTCATTCTTCGATGGCATAGTTGACAGGTCTTGATGATATGGATGCATGATAGAGGGACTCACTTGCATGCTGGGGACTTTTCATAAAAGTTATTTGGACATGGACTTAATTTGGTTTTGTAATTTAAATTTCAGTTTTGGGAACTGTA
Source organism: Spergularia marina (assembly GCA_963680865.1). NCBI lineage: Eukaryota > Viridiplantae > Streptophyta > Magnoliopsida > Caryophyllales > Caryophyllaceae > Spergularia > Spergularia marina. Next base: position 15,307,315 of record OY804554.1, read on the forward strand.
GTTCGACATTCTAAATCTTCCGCTGTCGTCTTTTCGTTGTTTGGATTTATTAAGTTGTAATTGAATTTCAAGCCTAGCAGTTGACTCGGTAGTCAAATGCGGCGTAACAATTCTGTAATAATTTCCTTATTTATTTTTGCGAGAATTCAGGGTTGTTACACCAGTAACTTCAGGTTTGAGGGGTAATGATAACCTGGAGGAAGGAGAGGAAGATCTATTGTATGAAACCTCTGAACAATTGAATAACTCAAATGATTTCAGTGGTTCTGAAAAGGATCAATTCTCACCACCTCGTGGATCGCCACCTCGTGGATCGCCGCCACCTGGTTCACCACCTGGGGGTTCACCACCTGTTGGTTCACCACCTGCGGGTTCACCACCTCATCGTTCACCACCTCGTGCTGCACCTTCTGAACACGGTCCTTCATCTAAACATCCTAGTACTCGGGAAAAGAGAACATCCAAGCGCATGGCCGGCAAGCAAACGGATTTTGAGTATTCTAAACCCCAATATAGAAGGTTAAATGCTGTAGAGCAGAACCTTGTGAAGGAGGTGAACAAATGGGGGAATTACAAGCGCAAGAAAGATACGAGTGGGATGGATATGGATTTGATTGAATGCAGGGGCCACTTTGTAGAGCTTTCTAAATGTTACAATGTGGCCAAGTGTACACAAGGCATTCAAATTCAGGTGATTTAACACTCTTAACACTTTGCTTTATATGGTATTAGTCCTTACATATTTCATCAATTGCATCATGCCTAAAGGTTTCCATGGTTTCAGTATGTGAGGGTTGTGGCAAAGATGTACACGGACTATTGGGCCAAACATTTGTTTGCTGATCGTGGCACCTTGAGGCTTTTCATTGACCCAGACTTTGCGGTACGTGATTTCACCTTTCATGTACCGGTCTAGTTAGGTCTTGCTAAGTTATTAATATATCTTTAATTGTTTGGAATTTATTAGGGCACGATTGTAGATCCCCGTAAATCTGCCCAAGACTATATTGATATCGTGGATTGTGAAGATTCTTCAACTACTACGATCTACAACGATCCTCAATCAAAACAAGGGGCCTTGTCTGACCTTGAGAGAGTGGTACAACATCACGTCAAGTATTGGAAATCTGAATTCGGTTTGAACACAGCTCAGCAAATATGCGTTGTGAGTTTATTTCACTTGACTTGGTCTTTGTTGTTTGTGCACATTTCACTTCTTTCTCACATTTTTTTGGAGGCGCAACAAGTTTAGTACATTGATAAGACAATAATCAGAAATTGTTGTCATTGTAGGTGTTTGTTCCGGTACTACAAGATAGGCATTGGTGGTGTGATGCATTCAATATCCATAACAAGGAGTTATGGGTTATTGATTCCTTAAATGTTGTCAATGGGCTCCAAAAACACCACCATGTATTAGACGAATTGGTAAGACAACTCTACTCAAATGGTAATAAATTTGTTGGGTGCCTCTAGATTAATGCTAGGTTGTGAAACACTAATTTTTATTGTTAATTTTCAAATGCAAAAGTGCAAGGCCATGGACATTTTGTTGGTTACCATTGATGGCGGTTGGAAAGTCGATGAGCTAATGGGTTGGGACCGGAAATTGTTATCCATGGTTGAACAAACCGACATGTGAGTAGTTTACTTTTGTTAAAAAACATATTGTTGTTCAAACACGATCACTATCGCAATGTTTATAATGAAACCCATGTTTTTGCCATCAGCCATAGTTGCGGGATTTTTATGTTGTCTGCGATTAAGAGGTGTGCTACACGATTTGTGGACCACTTTGATTTGGTAATTTCCTACCATTTAAATATCTTCAATATTAAATAGATTTACTCCATTGACTTGTTCATTTGTTTGGTAGCTAGGTAGGAGCATTTGGCCATGATTTTCATTTTTGAATTCTTTGTTTTAGGGAGATATGCCACAAGCAAGATTACGGCTCCTATGCGATGATGTTTTTTGCGAATCCAACAATCTGCGAGAAGTCATCAAGGATGTTTTCAAGGTCTAATTAGCTACAACATCTGCTGTCTCATAATTGCCACCCAGTCATAATTGACTTGTCATGAAGGGTTTTTTTGGGTGTAAATATACTCTATAATTGAATGTAAATACTCTAATGCAAGATGAATTTGGCATTATGTCATGTTAGGTTGATACTCCCTACATTGAAAGATGTTGGGTGTAGGTGTATTCAACCTCGATTTTTTGTAAAACAATATCCGTTTTGTTTTTGAATCACTTTGCGGATGAACCTTTATCATTAATATGATTTCGGATGAACTTTGCCGTGTAGTCAATGCTTGTTTGGGTGTATACTTGTTTCGGATGAACCTTTATCATTAATATGATTTCAAATCAAATCTAGTGTATGACTACTCTTCATGGACGAGATTTTTTGAGATTAACACCGGTTGTGACATGCTAAGTGACCATTACGGATTGTGACATGGTTTTCTCTAAACCGCTGCAGCCCAAAGCGGTTAAACAATGTATAAACCGCCGTAGCCTTTAGCGGTTACCTAATTGGCTCCTCAAAATAACCATCGAGGTTCTGCTTTAAAACCGCAACGCGGCACAACGGTTTTTGTCTTATAAGCGCTAAGTAGCCCAGCGGTTTCACTATGTGGTAAAGCGTGTTGCAAAATAGCGGTTATATACTTAGCCAAATATGCTTATTTCATTCTATTTGGCTCCTCCAAAGTAACCACCAGGGTCTGCGTCAAAACCGCTGAGCAGCTCAGCGTTTTACTACGTTGTAAACCGTATTGTGGAATAGCGGTTCTATACTACGCTTATTTCATTCCACTTGGCTCCTCCAAAGTAACCAAATATAAGCCATGCTATTTTGTAAACCGTGTAGTTCCTTTGTAAAGTGATGGACGGGAAAGCGATATAGATTTTAATTCTTTTTTCCGGTAGGTATTTTACCTAAACGGTGATGACATCGGTGGATTCGATACCCTTGAACACCATAGCGGTTACCTAATTATCGTGGATATTATAAGATTCCCTTAGTTTTGTAAAATTTTCGTCCACCATGGAAAACTCTTATCCCTTACATTTATAAGAACTTACCCTGACAATTGTTGGTCAATAGCAGTTTGTTCCTTCACTACATTTCAACTTGTTATTATCTTATACGTAAATCTTATGCCTCTTTTTGCCTTATTTTGATTCCACCAAAATGTCTGGCATAAATATTTTATTCTTTTGTTGTAATCTTCTGCCATAAAGTACTATTGTTTTATTGCACCTCTTGCTTATCTGATTAATGCCTGTCTACATCTTTTGATGAATCCACATATTCTATAAAAGGTAGAAACTCATACATTACACGAGTTCACCTCATTCACAACAAAAACCCTTTTAATTATTCCAAACCTTACCAATTTTTTTTTGTACTATTCAAATGGCTAATGGATTTCAAATAGTACCTTCACCTATGTTGGTGGAACATATGTGGGCACCATCCTACGAGAATGTTGAGTTGTACATGCATTTAACAAACTATTATGTGGAGTGGGAAGTTAATCAACATCAACTTATCCCTTCAGAAGCTCTGCGATCGTTAATTAGGGATCCGCTAGGTAACGGAGATGAGTTTGAATCTCTCAAAATGATAGGAGTAGACGGAAATCTACGTAGTGCACATCTACCTCATCTAATGGACACTTACCCATTGCACCCTGCATTTCAAGTTTGGATTCAATGGTTCTTTGATTTATTGTATGAAATAATGTAAATGGAAATCGTTACTACCTTCAACTTCATGATTTCTAACACTAGACGACATGATGTTATTCCCTTATTTGAATTTTTTCCGTTAATTCAGATCCTTTTAATGGTAGTGTGCATTATCTTCTCAGCCTATGTAGGTTATTTATGTGTTCACCTCCGATTGCTTGGGAATCTCATTTTATCACAACAGAGTCTTATCTTATCCTACAGTGTACTATATTACACATTGAAAGACGTTTCATTATGTATTTTTTTTTATTATGTATTACATTTATAATGTGTCAGTTGTCCAAATAATTCATTGGTACCGAGTACTGACCCATTGTATCTTATCATATCTGCTTTTCTGTTTATGTCATTGAGTACTCATTTTATTGCTTTGTCGATAACTGTACTCATCTTTAAATTGCATTGACTTTGTCAGAATGTGTACATTACTGCCTTTCTCTTGTCGTATTAGCATCTGCTTTTATTGGGGCGTCAATAGCTTTTATTGTCTGAAATCAATATCTCAGAAATCTTCATATCGTGTACCATTAAATTCATATGATATAAGTTTAAGTATCTAAATGTCGTTTATATTAAAGAACGTATGTCATATTGTGTGCAATGTAAACTAATTTTATGTTATCGAATAAACTTTGTGATTTCTCGTTTTCCCAATATTGATGTGTAAGCATTTTATTATTGATTGTGGGTACAAGAATGGGGTCAAGTCACTTTACATATGGTGTCTTAATCATTTATACTTTAAGCATGGGTAATAGTACATTTTATTTAAGCACCAACCTATTACACCTATAAATAATAGAAAGGGTCTTCATAACATACCATTCCAAAACATGTCTACACAACAAAGTGGTGTGTACAATGTGAGTGTTGATAATGAAACTGAAGATAAGAACATCTTAATTGATATTTACATATCAGATAGAGATGGTAATCGGCAGGTTAGGTACACCACAAATCAAAACAAAGGCCTTCGGGGTGTGTTTTGTGACTACGCAAAGCGTCATGGAATAGATATATCAAAAATGGAAATTCGTGCTTTCATTCGCACAATTGATCCTAATATAAGTCCGAAAAACCAAGGTATTGAAGACGGCGAAAGACTAACCGCATATTTCAACGAGGTAAAATTAGTGATTGTAGGAGTATTTAATTCGAATATTTATAAGTTATTTTCGTATGTAATTTATTGATATGATGGAAATTTGGTTTTGTAGTCTGATTGCGTTGAACCCATTTGCGAAGAGGATGAGGCAAAGATCATGATAGTTGTCCAAAATCTAATGAATGAACCAGTGCAACACCGATTTTACTTGACACGTACTCGGAAATTTAGTTGGGTTTATCGGTCATGGTCAAAAATTATGGGCGTCCGCGTGAGGAGCTTTAACTTGGTTCATGATAACGTGGAGGTTAAACCTGAACATACCATTGAAAAACACAACATTGTGCATGGTGCACGTTTGTTTGCAGTACCTAAAATGATGTCTGGTCGAAGTTGCGATCAAGAAGGAGGTTGAATGAATATGTTGAAGTCATGCGTTTATGCTTTATGAATTAGTTTTTAAGCATATCATTTTATCGTAAAAGTAGTGCTGTTGATTGTAAGGCGGTTTTATTACATCTTAAAGTGTTGTTCTAATTTCTTATTGTAACACTTCGTTGTATTTTGTGAGTTTGATTTCATATGTTATTATGGATAATTTGTATTTTTGTGTTATTATGGATGTGTTAAAACTGGAAGTTAAGTTTATTTAGCACGGGTTCAAATCCAACTATATACTACCCATAAGAGGTCCAGCTATCTCTAATGCACCTCTACGACACCCTCGGCACAAGTTACGATACAATGTTGCAAAATGAGCAAATACACTCGAATGTAGCAATGAAATGTCGCATCATCCGCATCAAGGGGCAAATAACCATAAAAATATTGGTGGAAATAGGAGAGAGAAAAATATTTACCTAAAAATAGACAACAACTTAATAAGAGATGGCGGAGTCAGCGGCAGGACGCGGCGGCAAGTGGGTAGGAGGCGATGTGGGGTGGAGGCGATGTAGTGGAGAGAGAGAGAGAGAGAGTTGGAGGATTGGGGTTGTTCGTGTGGAGAGGTCGGGGCGATTTGGGTTGATTTTTACCCCAAATTAATTCAAACGACACAACCGTTTTTAAAAAAATAAATTTTTATTCCCCCTAAAACCGCCAGGATGCAGGACGGTTTCCAAGTGTTATAACTGTCTCTTCCCGTAGCGGTTTTAACCTTCTCAATTTTTTTGGCCCAAATAAATCACATCGTCCCTGGATAATAACAGTTGTGTTCTACAGCGGTTTTATATCAGTGAAAACGCCCTTTAACGTGGCGGTTTATTGTGGAGAATTTTTCACACCTTCCAAATCATCATACTGTTTTCCCCCTTTAAAACGCCGGTGTTCATCGCTATTTCAGCAATTCTCTTCATGACTACTAGAACACTCCATTGTGAGGTCAGATTAACACATGAATAAATTGTAGGACACAAATACACTTTTAAACACCTCCATTATGAAACTCCTTTTTCAAATCAAACTTGTTGAACAAATGTTGAAGCTGCATCCTCAAAGTCCATTATTATAAAAAGACGTCTCCAACGGTTACATTTAAAGTCGCTTAAGGTCATAATTTACATACAATAAGGTGCTTTAAGCACCAAAACATAAAAAAGGGTCAATATTGAAATGTGTATATCACTAAATGCCTAAAGATATCTTCATCATTGTCCGCGATGGTCACTGTCATCACTTCTCAAGTTGTACGACCGTAAGGGTGGCAACATGGGCCGTTCCACGGATCCTCTTGTTGAGCTTCTGCCAATGCTAAGTTCCAACTGCTGAAGCAAATTGAACATATCATTGAACATCATATCATTGGCATAGTAAAATAAGTATAACATATATTGAGGTCATGGGCATGGGCACAACCAAACAATTAAGGGCACCATAGAGATGATGCAACTCTAATCTCATGATAAAGTGTGATGTTTCGTACCTGGTCTGAAAAATAATTAGGAGGCGCAAATAATCCAACAGCTTGATTGTTTGGCAAAACTTGAGGCTCTATACCAAAGGGCATAGGGGTGTGCAGGGGCATGATTGTTCCACCATTGTTTTGGAACATATGATTGGATGCATATGATTGGAGAAGCTAAATTATACAATAATTATATGTTACGTTGAGCCACTAAAATAATAGTTCATGAAGAGAACAAGGAGTGACAAAATTTTAAAAAAGAAATCACATACTCGTGTTGGAAGCTGAATATAACTCTTTCCATCTACTCCATTCACAATAGGGAAGTGTGGGCCGGCAACGACATTCTACATAACAGTTAGTGTTAAAATCAAAAATGACGGATACTGAAAAACAACAAAAGCCAATTTGAATTAAAGTTGAGAACTTGCCGTGTCATCGATTCCTTTGTTTCTCTTTTCAGCTCCTACCCTTTCACCTCGTGTCCTTGAATTGGCCTTAGTTGTAGAGATATTCGCATTAGATCTTGAATTGTTGCCAGATGCTCTAGCCTACATCACCAAAGTTGTGTAGACTGATAAGTAATATTTCTTTAGGTAAGAGGTAAAGTAATGAAACTAATTTTGTAAACTAGTTTTTTCATTTTACCTTTGCGGACGCTTGCGCCTTGTTCAAGACTATCTCGTCAATAGGCTTCCGCCGTACATACCCACCTCGTTGCCCACGTTGCATTTTGTGCCTAGGTGTTGGATCTTTGATTGACGGTACATTACTAGTAGCAGTTAGTACTTGATAGTTGTTGCTACCACCACACTGACTAGAGGGAGAATCAACACAATGACCTCCGTTGGCAGTCCCTCCAACAAGAGAACAACTATCGTGATTAATTCCTACTGAAGATTGATCACCAGCGTCAACACCATTTAGAGCACAATCGTGTTCTTCATCGCCTAAAACAGTTGAGACTGAATGATGCAAGTCCTTTATGGTTTGGAGGACAAGCTTAGACGCTTTCTCGCTTACCATGGCAGCAGTGGCAATAGGTTCAAATGCCACATGTAATTCGTCGAATCTTTTCACATGCTCTACCTTAGTTGGGTCATGATAGGCAACCTTAACTAAGGTATGCTTACGAATAATATCCTTTCGCCAACGTTTTAGAACATACATGTCAGGGACTTTGGTAATCTCGTGCTTATCAAATACTTTAATGATATGCCTACAAAGCAGGCCACTACACTCAAACAGCTTGCATTCACAAGATGCCTCATGTGAAATCTTATTAAATCGGACCGTGTAATTCCTTCTTTTGTCTGTAACAATATCATCCCTTTTCCCCCCTAAATGAACATACACCCTATCCTGAATTATGTTGTCCGTCTCCTCATCATTCAAAACAATTTCAGTCGGACCACATAACAATGAAACTCTCTGGCATTCAATCTGTATTTGGATAAACTTTTTATCCGTGTAAATATGTTGGAAAAACTTTTCAACAGCCAAGGCATGGGGGCTTAAGGATCTAGTAAAGACATTGCAATGATCATCAGCATCTTTTTCCGTACCACATCTAGTCTCCATAGCAAAACAATACCCTTCGGCAAACTCACAAAACTTAGTATTCCTGTGAACAAAATCATCAAAGAAAGAATGCATGCTTTCAATACGTTGAGTTGTTCTCATCCCCGCCCAAAATAAGTGCTTTGTAAAGGCAGGAACCCACATAGCCCTCTCTTTATACAACCCCGTTAGCCAATCCAAGCTACCAAGATTGTAATCATGAACTATCAAAAGCCACCTATTCTCAAACTCCTTGGCATCATTTGAATCATATATAACACTTTTCAACATTGGCCCAAAAGTAGGAAAATCAGTACACATCCCCAACTTAGTAGACCATTTCTTCATAATGTGCCATAGGCACCACCTATGCCTTGTTTGTGGCATTGCGGACTCCAATCCTCTTCTCATGGGTACAGCCTGGTCTGTGAGTATGCCTTGAGGAGCAATACCACCCATTGCTTTCAACCATGTCTTAAACACCCATTCATGACTTTCAATAGTTTCATTCCTAATCAATGCACATCCTAACAAGATGGATTGCCCATGGTGGTTAACACCAATAAAATTAGCAAATGGGAATTCATAATCGTTTGTGCAATGTGTGGTATCATAGCACACAACATCACCAAAATCTCCATATGATGCACGTGATCTCGCATCAATCCACAATGCGTCTTTCAATACACCATCCTTATCAAGTCTAATTTCATGAAAAAAATCATTATTATCTTTATACATCTTCATAAAGTATTGCCACATTGCATTAGAGTCCCCTTCACTCATTTTCTTCCTTCTCTCCCTATCCATAACATTCCTCACATCCCTATCGGTTAATTGAACATCCCCACATCTCTCAAGAGATAAAGAATCAAGGATTTTGCGGATGGTGATACCAGCTTTCAAACCTACTTCAAACCTCCTCCTTATGTGTGGATGAAACTTTTTTTTGCGATAAGCATGAATATTTTTGGATTTGCTAGGAGTAGGGTTGTGATTTTTGTGTTCTAATACCAATATCTTCACGACCCATTCACCACTAGATTGTAAAGTAGCATGCAATTGCACAGGACAACCGCACTTCTTTGATAAATGAGGCACCGATGCCACTTCAACACAATCACCATCAACATCATTCGGTTTCTTCCTATGGAATCTCACAACACCGTTACACTCACATTTCCATGTTTGACACCTTTTCACCTTATTGTCACCTTTACCCTTAAAAGCACTATTACCACGCACAATACCAAAACCTTGAGATTCACCATATGCAAGGAAATAAGTTTCTAATTCTTCAAAACTTGGGAAAACCATCCCAACAAAAGGCGTAACAACAGAAGAGGAGTTCTTAAGAGGTGTTACATATTTTTGAATTGAAGGTTCTCCTACATCTACATTATTGCTACATTCCCCCCCTGTCAAAAGGTTGATTATATCCTTTTCAACTTCCTCACCCCCACTGTCCAATGCATCCTAATCACAAATAACATCAAATATCATTTTCCAAATTTGCAATAACAGAAATAAATCATCCGATATTACAGTGTTTGTTTGGGATCTAATAAAAAATAATCAACTGTCATACGAAACAATATGAATAACACACTTTATCACACTCCTTACCTAATTCATACACAATTAATTGAACCCAATTCATACAACAATTCATAAACCCAATTCATGAACCTAATTTCAACAATTATATAACAACATCACCAACACTAATGATCAGATTTATAGCTAATACCACATATATCTCACATGTAGATCACGTCCTAAATAAAACCCCAAAATATGTCCTAGTCTTAAAAAATTAAAACCCTAAATATGTTAAATTTATTAAATAAAAATAACATTCACATACCTTCAGTTGTTGAATCTCGTGATCAAGTTCTTCATCGGCGACCCGTTTATCATCATTTTGAATGTTCATAGCAGCTAGATTGAATAGTATATGGCGGTGCAATCAAACTTGACAGTCTATTAAACACGAGTTCGATTGAGATAGGGTGTATGAGATTTAATTTTGATTGATTAGTAAATAATTGAGGTGAAGAGGAAGTTAGGGTTTATGAGTATAGAGGAGAGAGAGTGGGGAGCTAGAGAGAGAGAAGATGAGAGAGATGAGAGCGCGAAGAAGTGAGAGAGAAGGAGGGAGTTTGGGGGTAAAAAAAAAATTTCTTTGCTCAGGAGCCCTTCCCCCTCAGTTTTGCAGTTTTGGACTGATTTTTGCTTTGTTTTGCTCCGGTACCCCTCAGGACATTTGTCCTATGCGTGCTGTACAGCTTGGCCGCGCAGCACCGTGCTGCCTCAATCAGTATTAGATGTGGTGTATGGTTTGTGTTTGTCTCAAGCTGATTTTTGGGTGTTGATATTGGAATTCTATGTTGTTTAGAATTCTAAGAGTAATTCGTCCACCCACAATTAGATGACTGAGTAAAGTTATCGGATAGTTTTGTGGTAACAAACTAAAAAGATATAATAAGATGATTGACTATCATTCTTTATCCTTTCCAAAAGATAACACTAGATTGAGGTTCCCTACTTGGTTGAAACTCATGATAGAAAACCTATAAATACTAGCCCTATACGGTGGTACAGGTGTACACAGAAACAAGAGAAAACATCTTCTCATCTCTCATAAAGTCATTTCTAAGAGTGCTGCTTATCCGTGGATCACGTGGTCGATCCCCTTTTGGAGTGACATCCGCATCCGAGAGTTCCTGGACATTTATCAGTTTTGGTGATCAACCCGACGATCCGTTTTTCCGCTGCATCGAGGTATTTGCGATAATCCCTCTTATACTAGTCGGATACCAACAGTGGTATCAGAGCGTGGTATAGATCACCTCTCTGATTGATATGTTCTATCATACGAAACACTTCACCCTGTACTCATGTTTATTGTGGCGCTAGAATTGTTAATCCTTTCACTATACTAGCGTGAGTTTTTTTTTTTTTCTGGCCTTAATGACATGCTAGTATCATGAAGTGGAGTCAACAGATATGCTCGATGTTAATCTTTTACATGTATTGCGTATTATATGCATATGTTAATTTTATTCCTTCGAGATTGATGTCTCTGTAATGTCTCCTAGATGTTCCTCATGTTTTAAGGAATCTTTAACTTTGATCAAGTTGTTTCTTTGTTAATATAAATTTTATGTCATCTTATGGTTATGAAAGTTGCGCATAGAATTGTGTTTTGAGATAATTAGATAGTTAAGGTAACAGTGATGATTATATCGCATGCGTTATAGTTGATCTGTCTTTGACTCTTTTTAATTTTTTCTTCAATACACGTATCGAGTCTTAAGGAATATGATCATATTATGATCATATGATAATTATGTTCATATTGTATTGTTAGTAATTAATCTTGTAAATTAGTATAGCTACAATTATGTTTTGTATTTTAGGAATATCAATTATTTTGTAATATATTGTATCCTAGATTAACTAATTGTATTTAGGGTGTTCACATCTTGTACTCACTATTTAAGGTTTTCATCTTATCAATAATAACTCAAGCTTTCATGTATAATTCTCTCTTCCTCTACCTTCTAATTCTCTACATGGAACAGTCGATCCTTCGACGCGCTCATCATCTTCCACCTTCTCGTCTTCCGCGTCCTTCAATTCTTGAAAGTTTCAATTGGTCGTTGATCTTGTGACTACGACCCTCCTTTCCCCCTCACATTGTTGTTCTTGTGAACATGATCTATTTTTATCATTGTTATTTCTTCCTCGTCTAATCTTTCTTCTATTATTCTCAAATAATTTCATCTCATCATCTTTCTTTATAATCATCTACCGTACCAAATTTCATCTTTCTCCTCACAAATTCTGAAATTCATTCCCTCTGATATCATCAAATAATTTCTTCTGCCATTCTTAATTTCTTCATCTCCTACCTTCTTCTCAGATTTTTCCTCTCACAGATCATCTTTTTCTCGTCCATACCTTAACAAATTGATCTTCTGAAATTTGTCTTACACATTCTATCCTCCACTCTCAAATTCATTATGTCTTTGTTGCAATTCTACCATCCTCTTCTCTTATTCTTAGATTTTCTTTCTCCCAACTTTCCAATCTCTATCGTCTATCCATCCTCAAATTTCCAATTTTTTTTTTCTCTTATCTTATTTATATTCTGAATTATTTTTTTTTCCCTCTCAAATTATTTTCTTGTTAATTACCATTCTCAAATCTTTTCTTTCACAAATTGATCTCCCTCTTCTCGTATCTTATCAAACTTTTCTTCTCAAATTCATTTTCATTGTTGCTGATTGTCGTCACGGTCATCGGCACGTTTAATTTCGCTGCAGCCCCTCGTCAAATTGTCGATGTTGTTCAACAACTCGACCAAATTGCCGTTGTTCTTGTGATCAACGAGCTTTGTTGTGGTGACTTCTGTTCCCACCTCTATTTCCTCTCCTAATATCTTAAGTTTTCTTCTGCTTTCCTCTAACTCACATCTCTCATCTCCCCTGACATTGATAATTAGCCTCTTGTTCTCAAATTTTTCCTCTCTTCGTCCCTTATTTTCTCTTCTTATTCTCAGATTTTCCTACCCACAAATCCATCTCCTTCTATCTTATCAAGTTATCATATCGACCTTCTCAAAAAATTTCAGAATGGTCGTGTGATACCAGTAAATATTATTCTCTCTTAGCTTCTGTGTCCATCCTACAATCCCACGTTCTCTCATTCTCAAATTTCTTCTCACCTTCTCTCAATCTTATAATCTCCATCTCAAACAAGCAATTTCACCTCTTCTCCCTCCCGTGGTCTATTGTGTACCACGGTCATAAATTTTCCCTCTCCTATCCTACTCTCATGTTGCGCCACTCTTACTTATGGTTTCGATTGTTCGTAAAATGACAACCGAATGTCCTCTGACCTCTCTCTCTCTTTGATGCTCCACCACAAAATGTGACGGCTTGCTCCTCTCCACCGATCTCCACATTGCCTTCCAAGATTGGACTTACCCTTCGGACGTCCATCTTGCGGGGGCGTCTTAAGGAATATGATCATATTATGATCATATGATAATTATGTTCATATTGTATTGTTAGTAATTAATCTTGTAAATTAGTATAGCTACAATTATGTTTTGTATTTTAGGAATATCAATTATTTTGTAATATATTGTATCCTAGATTAACTAATTGTATTTAGGGTGTTCACATCTTGTACTCACTATTTAAGGGTCTGTTCGGTATCGTTTTCTGTTTTCAGTTTTCAGTTTTTTGAAAACACAAAACTGTTTTCTATTTAGAGTTCTCAGTTTTTAAAAACCTGTTGTAGAATTTGATATTTTTGAATAATAATATTCTCAAAAACAACAAGATGACTTTGAATAGTACCCATATCGTAACTATAATTAATATGGCAATAATACTCATATCGTACTAGATCAAAAGATGTTCAATTACATAATTACCCTTCAATATCGTTATTTAATAAAAAAAACATTTCGAGTACAATAAAATAATGGATCGTAAAAAACATAAGCAGCTCAATCTTCATTGTTGTTTTGTCTATCCCACAAACGTTTTGCTAGACGATCTCGAAATGATGCCATTCGACGAAGTGCATCTGGATTGACAGTAGGAGTAACAAGTTCTTGAGCTTCATTATTCCCTTCATCTTCAAGCTCCACATTTTCATCTGCATATTGTATAAACAAAGGATCTCCAGAATTACATGCCCGGATGAAATTATGGAGAACACAACAACATAATATGATATATTTTTGGCGCTTTAGATCATATGAAGGCATAGCTTTGAGAATTCCAAATCTTGCTTTAAGGACCCCAAAACACCTTTCAATAACGTTACGCAAAGAGGAATGAGTATAATTAAAGATTTCCTCAGGACCCTGTGGATTTCTTGCCCCTCTATAGTCTCTTAGGTGATATCATTGACCACGATATGGTGAAAGAAATTCGGGCATATTTGTATACCCCGAGTCGACAAGATAATACTTCCGTATTGGGGGCATAGGAAACTTGTTCTCTTCTCTTTCAATAGTTTCCCAAAAGATTCTCGAATCATTAGTTGTTCCTTCCCAGCCTACCATAACAAATGTAAATTTCATGTCGAACGAACATGCACACATGACATTCATTGTTGGCTCAACCTTCTTCCCACGATAAGGAATTTGTTGTGCTTCTGGTACATGTGCAGAGATATGAGTTCCATCGATAGCTCCTATACAGTTCTAGTTAACAGAAAAAAAAATTATTAGAGATTTTTTTTAATTGATTGCCTAACAAATACTGAACTTTACACAAAAACAAATAAGAAAACGATTTGGGAGATAAGAATTGTCACCTTAAAGAACGGATAATATCTTGGATTATTTTTAATCTCCGGAGCAGTTTCATCGAAATTTGGAGGAACGATCAAATATTTCGAAAAAGAAGAAATGGCACGTAATACCCTTCGGAAATGATGATGAACAGTGTCCAATGAATGCTGGAATCTATCTGCCACAACTCGGTGCTTCCAATTATGAGATAATATAAGAAGAAACATTGCAACCTGTTCCGGAACAGCTAAAAATTTGGAATCTTGTAACTTTCCCTTATCCTTAAGCTCATTGCACAATTTAATAAAGATTGGCGGAGTCATCCGAAGTAAGTCAAAACAGGTCATGGGCGAGGTTCTTTCTTTAGAAATCCATTGTATTCAGAATTCACATAGATAGTCAAGATTTGGTGCAGGTCCTCCTCATCTGAATCCGATAACATATCTTCAAGTTCTTCCATGCCTACAACTATGGTAAGACAAATGAGAATTATCTGATAAAAAAAACATGTATGCGTGTATGTTAACACTTTAACCTCGCATAAACTTTGTAACAATCATCACATATTCCGGTCTTGTTGAAATAAGAAAATGATCCATTCATATATCAAGTAATAATCTAGTCAAAATAGTTGAAAGACACAGCGTACTCAAATCGTGTATAACCAAATGCCAAAAAAAGAAAAAAGAAAAAACACTTTTAACGAATTATTTCTTGATGTTCAGCACCCAATCTTTCTTCTTGTCTTCGGGCAAACGAAGAAAAATATCCCTCCACAATGGATCGTCATGTACTAATTTAGTAGCATTAGCAAATGATTCACCATCGATTCCTTCTAAAGCACTTAATGTGTCTATACATTTCATAAGTTTATCATGATTCTCTTTCTCATTTTGCCCGATGACTTCTCCATTGTCACCTACCAGTGTCGTGGATCTTCCAGCACTCATCTTTCTTTCAATTAATTCAAGTTTCTTCTTAGAATTCTCGGTCATAGCAACTAATGCATCGGCCATAGCTGCATTGACTCTTTCCCTCAATTTCTTAGGATTAACATCTGCTGGCTTGCTTTTCTTAAGTTTAGGCTCTTCCTCATATTCTTTATCAGAATTATCTTGTTCACCACCTTGATTGCCTTCATCTTCACTACTAGAAGGACTTTTAGTAGAAGGGTGAGAAGCAGCACCGGTCGCAGTTGTATCACCAAAGATTGTGCAGAGCTTATCATAGTGTTTACATCCTTTCTTTCTAAATGTCTTAGCTTGCTTGTGTTTCTGCACAATATAAATTGGGTGTAATACAAGTTTACTAAAGAAAAGACTATAACACAAAAATTAATCTGGTTTAAAAGCAAGTACCTCAAAATAGATTTTCCAAAAAAAAACAAAAAACCACAAACTGCATTGATGCCAAACACTATTTAAGGTTTTCATCTTATCAATAATAACTCAAGCTTTCATGTATAATTCTCTCTTCCTCTACCTTCTAATTCTCTACATCGAGTTGCGGCAATTTTTTTGGGTTTGTGAATCATCAATAAAGCCAACAATAACTTACGCTAATAAGAAATTTACACTTATGTTATATAATGATTCCTATGTAGTTTTTGAAATGGCCACCAAAAGCATTATTGCTGAACTGTGCAAGGGAGACAAGCTTATTGGAAAGAATTATGACATGTGGCACCGTAAGATTCAGTATGTCCTTCATGAGAAGGATGTTACTGAAACTTTGACTGAGACATATGAGGAGCCTGCGGACTTGCAAGATGAATCCGAAGAGGCTGTTGAAGCTATGGAAAACTACAGGACTTGGGTGAAACAGGACACAGATGCTCGCTACACCATGCTTGCGTCAATGCAAGATGATCTGATTGGAGAGTTTGAGCATTGTGTTACCGCCAAGGCTATGTGGGAAGCTATTAAGTCTCGATATGGTAAGACGACTCCATGTGGTATGCGCCAAATGACCTTTACTTTTGATACTTATAAGATGCCCAACAATGTGCCTATGGGGGATCATCTTAGGAAGATGTCGAATATGATAAGGGACTTGAAGGCAGCTGGAAACGTCTTGACTGATGAGCAACAGATCATTGATGTTTTGCGTTCCCTTCCCCCTTCTTGGGACACTATGGTCTCCATGATGACTCATAATGAGAATATCAAGACCATTGATGATCTTGCTCGTCATCTTGAGTTGGAGGCTGAGCGCCTAGAGGCAAAACAACCTAATATGGCTATGATTGTTGAGGCTAGTGGTCCTAAAGGTTCTAAACCCATGAAAAAGAACTTCAAGAAGGGAAAGTTTAATGGGAAAGGAAACATGGCTGCCAAAGCTAAGAATTTCAAGCGCCAGAGGGGCAAAAGAGCAGGAAAGAAAGCAAATGATGGCACTTGCTTTAATTGTGGGAAACTTGGGCATTTCGCTCGTGATTGCACTGAGCCGAAAAAGGTACCTCCTATTTCACATGCTTTAGTTTGTACTAATAGTAATGAAACTAATGTTGCTATATCTCTCCATGGTTGGATTGTAGACTCAGGAGCAACCGGGCATGTAACCAAAGATAGGAGCGGGTTTGTTGAGTATCGTCGTGTACCGAAAGGATCGCACTGTAACACCTTGGCTCATCGCCTGAGCCGAGAGTAATCACCTATGGCAGCTTGCCAGCCTGTGGGCTGACCTCACAGGCCAACATGTTCGGGAATGGAGCTAAAGTAGTCGCCGTATCAGTAGGAACGTATATTCTGTCACTTACCTCAGGGCTAGAGTTGTATCTAAATAACTGTTATTTTGTATCAACTCTAAGTAAGAATATAATTTCGGTTTCTGTTTTAGACGCTGAAGGTTTTGATTTTTCAATACGAAACAACAGCTGTACCTTCTCGTTTAATAATATGTGTACGGAACAACCAAATCTATAAACGGTATTTACGTTTTAAAATTGACAAATGAGGTCTATCATGTAGCAAATAAAAAACTCAAAATAGGAAATCCCGATCAATCTTACCTTTGACACTGTCGTTTAGGGCATATAAACGATAAACGCATTGAGAGACTCGTAGCCAATGGAGTACTCAAACCATTTGATTTTGGATCTTATGGAACATGCGAGTCTTGTCTTTTAGGCAAGATGACTCGTGCACCTTTTTCAGGAAAAAGAGTACGAGCTAGTGATTTATTGGCCCTCATTCATACAGATGTTTGCGGTCCAATGACAATCACTGCCAGAGGTGGTTATGACTACTTTGTCACTTTTACAAATGATTTTAGTAGATATGGCTAAATCTACCTAATCAAGTATAAAAGTGAGGTACTTGAGAAATTTATAGAATTTCAAAAAGAAGTAGAAAACCAATTAGGAAAGAAGATCAAGGCCTTACGATCAGATCGGGGAGGTGAATATCTCAGTAATGACTTTGATATTCATCTGAAACACTGTGGAATCATATCATTGCTTACACCTCCTGGTACACCACAATTAAATGGTGTAGCCGAAAGAAGAAACCGTACCCTGCTGGATATGGTAAGATCAATGATGAGTCAGACCGAGCTTCCTGATTCATTTTGGGGTTTTGCTCTCCAAACTGCCATTTTCACACTTAATAGATGCCCGACTAAATCAGCTCCGAAAAATCCATATGAGTTATGGAGAGGAAAAGTTCCTAACCTCTCATTTATCAAGATATGGGGTTGTGAAGCATATGTCAAAAACAAGACTGACAATAAGCTTGCACAAAGATCTGATAAATGTCTCTTTGTAGGTTATCCTGTACAGACTCGAGTATATTACTTCTATAATCGTCTAGAGAACAAAGTTTTTGTGTCTCGAGATGCTGTCTTTTTAGAAAAGGAATTTATTTCTAAGAGACAGAGTGGGAGAAAATTTGAACTTAGTGAAGTTCAGGAGCCACAAATGCAAAATGAGGCTCAGGATGTTTTGCCAGAAGATATTCCTGAATCGTCTAACTCTGTGGTTCCATTCTCCACTCCTAGAAGGTCAGGCAGATCAAGCCACCCACCAGATCGATACCTAGGTGTGATCGAGGATGGGGGTGATCACGTTTTGCTTCTAGAAAGTAATGAACCCACAACTTACAGAGCAGCCATGACTGGACCGAATTCTGCTAAATGGCTAGAGGCAATGAAATCTGAGATAGATTCCATGTACGAGAATCAAGTATGGGACTTGGTTAACTTGCCTGAAGGAACCAAGGTTCTTCACTAAGACCGGCATGGATGGAAATCAAGATATTTTAAAAGCTAGATTGGTAGCTAAAGGTTTCACGCAAGTTCATGGTTTAAACTATGACGAGACCTTTGCACCAGTTGCAATGCTCAGATCTATTCGGATAATCTGAGCGATTGCTGCTTTTCATGATTATGAGATATGGCAGATGGATGTTAAAACCGCCTTCCTGAATAGGTTTCTAGAAGAGAAAGTGTATATGGCACAACCTGAGGGTTTTATTGATTCAAACAATTCTAAGAAAGTTTGCAAGCTTAAGAGATCCATTTATGGTCTTAAGCAAGCATCTCGGAGTTGGAACCATCGGTTCCACCATGTGATTAAACAAAATGGTTTCACCCGAAGTGTCTAGGAACCTTGTTTATACATGAAATTTAGTGGGAGTAAAGTAACTCTCCTAATCCTGTATGTAGATGACATATTACTCATTGGGAATGATATCCCCATGCTTAACTCCGTTAAGGACAGGCTCGAGAAACATTTCCAAATGAAGGATTTAGGAGAAGCGCAACGCATCCTAGGTATTCGGATCTATAGAGATAGACAAAAAAGAATACTAGCGCTAAGTCAAGAATCTTATATTGATAAAATTCTTGACAGGTTCGATATGAAAGACTCTAAAAGAGGCTTTTTACCTATGGGAAGTGGGATAACTTTGAGTAAAGCTCAGTGTCCGACTGATCCTAAGGATATTGAACGCATGAGGTCGATACCTTACGCTTCCGCAATCGGTTCGATCATGTACACTATGATGTGTACGCGTCCAGACGTGTCATATGCCTTAAGTATGACAAGTCGTTACCAAGCCAATCCAGGCCAGATCCATTGGATAGCTGTTAAGAACGTCCTTAAATGCTTTATAAGGACTAAGGATATGTTCTTAGTTTTTGGAGGGGATTCTGAGCTTCGTGTAAAGGTTTATGCGGATGATAGTTTCCAAACATATCGAGATTATTCAAAATCTCAATCAGGATATGTTTTCATACTGAATGGAGGAGCCATATGCTGGAACAGCACCAAGCAAACGGTGACTGCGGATCGATTCTACAACGGAGGCTGAGTATCTTGCAGCATCAGAAGCTGCAAAAGAGGCAGTTTGGATCCGGCAGTTCATGGAAGGATTAAGTGTAGTCCCTACAGCAACGGATCCTATTGCAGTCTATTGCGGCAATAGTGGAGCAATAGTTCAGGCTAAAGAGCCTAAGTCTAGTGACAAATCTAGACATGTACTCAGGAAGTTCCATGTAATTAGAGACTTTGTGGAACGAGAAGATATATCGATTTGTAAGGTTAGGACAGACGATAATGTTGCTGATCCTTTAACCAAGCCATTATTGTAACACCCTATAATTTTTGGGTATTTAAATAATTAAGGGTGTTACTTTTTATTATATATTAGAGGATTTAATCAAAGTTTTATTGGAATTCGATTGAATTATTGTGGGTGCCAATTATAGAATTACAAAAGACTGTTTGGTACTTATTCGATTTTGGATCGAGATTGTGGGTCACTCCTTTCACTCAATTGATTAAGCCCAACCCGAGCCTACTCGCATCCCCATGTACATATATGGAAGATAACCCTTTCTTTCTTTCTTAATCATTCGGCCTCCCTCTCTCCCTCTCTCTCCTTTTCATAGCCTCCACCCGCAGAAAATTCCCAGCACCACAGTGTCAACTTCAAACATACACAACTCTAATATACAACCTTTGTTTAAGTTGTTGTTAGTGGCGTTAGAACCATGATTTTGATACAAATCCATAGACATGTAGAGCATGCCAAGATTCCATCGGATGCTCCCTATAGAGGTGTTTTAGTGGAGCTGTGTCTATCTACCCGAGAACTGTTCCGCTCCCTCGGTATCTTGATGATTCCCGTTGACTCATAAAGTATTTTGGGACGATATTTTATGGAGATGTTCCTAACTCTAGTTGTAACAAAAAAAATTGGTAAGGCCTTTATTTGTATATCAAAAATTATATCATAATTCGTGGGTAAACCCTAATTCATGTTTATGATTCAGTGTGAGGTTGATTCCCGTTGATCCGCTTGGAGTTTGTGGACGAAATTTTGAGGAGAAGTTCTTGATATAATCTTTTATGACATACTCAAATTTGGTATTCAACCCATTCGTTAAACGTCAATTATGCCTGTTTCTTTGCTACGGCCCTGATTTGGGTTCTTAATCAATTAACGTCATTCGTGGTTGTAATTAGGCTTGATGGAATAAGGACTACGATTTATTGCTTAAAGAATTGGGTATGATTGATTATGGGACAAGATGATGTTAGAGTAAAAGGAGAAATGGATTAGCGTTTAAGGTAAGAACGTTGACCCTCTAAAGTTGAGCATGTTTGTATTCTTCAAACTCATGATCCTTGGCATTCGTTCATCTCTTATTGCCTAGCTACTCATTGTTGTTCGCACATAATTCTTGAGATTCATACTTGTACATATGTATACTATCTTGTGTGGCTATGCCACCCCTTGTTGTTGACTATATATAGTTGTTCCGGCTACGGCCGTTTATAAATCGAAAAGCGGAAGCACAAATAATGTACTTAAATGACAAACCGAAAGTATATCGAAAGAACGAAATGATAAATGAAACCCATCTAGAGGGACGGACATAGGAGCCGTCACCACATCACGAGGATGTGGCTTTTGTTTGAACCTCTGATCAAGGTTGTATTGTGGGTCGGAGATCAGCTACCGAACCCCCTAATAGACTTCCTCCTAGGGGTGGTTTTGTCCTACCGGCCCTCTAATGAGGGGTGTGCACACTCGAGTCATTAGGTTGCGTTACTATGTAACTCTAGATATGGTAGTCTTGGGGTAGGACCCTTGGCTTGTCTTTAGAGACCTTACGAAGGCCCTCGAATAACGTATATTATTGACAAAAGAATTGAAAGAAAGACTAATCGAATTACGTTTTAGGCAGCCCCGGGCTGACCTTTGCACGACTCGTGTATTCCGACACACGAGTCGTGTCCACTGTTGCCTTTGTTCTGTTAGTTTCTTAACTAAGCACGAGTCGTGCACGAGAAGTGCACGAGTCGTGTCCAGTGTTTCGTTGTCTTCGTCGCTTGGCGTAGTTTGCTCAGTTATTTGTAGCTACGCGCCATTTTAAGGCGCGTAACTTACCTTCTTTTGTTGCTCTCTCTTTTCTTACTCAGCCAGTGCTGACATTCTTTGTTTTGGGTTGTGTCCCTACCCTATTCTGGGGCCTGTGTCATCCTTTTGGTGGCGCAGTTGACAGGTTTGCAGATTGAGATGCATTGTATGGTTGAAGCGTCATTACATGTTCGACACTTTGATGAGTCATCAGATATTTGCATTGGGGACTATTTGTATTTTATTTTTTGGTTTAATTTTCGATTTGTAGATTCAGCTAGAACTCTTCCGCTGTCATTTGTTCTTCTTGTTTATCAAGTTTGTTTTAAATTAGCCTTGTCGTTGACTTGGTAGTCAATGGCGGCATAACGATCTTTTATTTTTGTATTTAAAGAGAGCGAAAATTTAGGGTTGTTACAGTTGGTATCAGAGCCTTAGGCTCTGGTTAGTTGAGTTTGCAAAACGGTTTTAAACCAATTTGATAAAATGATTTTTAAAACTTGGGGGATTCGTTGGGTGCATTCATACGCATGCTATGTGCTACGTGCTATGTGTCTCTTGTACTACACCACAGAGTTTTGGAGCTGACTTTTGAGATTATGACTTGAGCTATGTACTATATACTATGAACAAGTACTATGCTACGCTACAAATTTACAAAAAACTTTGGGTTACATTTTATTTGAGATTATCTTTGATATCGACCGAATATAACGATACTTTGAATTACATTTTTCGAGGGCAAGTTCATACGTTTAGCTTCGTCATATTGTAGTCATATTACTTGGTACGTAATGTTGAAGTATTGAGGGTGATTAGAAGTTAGATTGAAAGAAGTTGAGATTATTACGAGTTAAGGAAGATGGTAATGATCCTTAAGGTTATATTAAGGAATGGATTTGATGATATTAGGGACTTGCTTATTTAATGCCTATCGTTATTCAAGTTTTGTGTTTGAAGGTAAAATGTAAAGTGGAACACGCACGTTGGATTAGTAGTTGTGATATATTGTTAAAGCAAAGGTTTGGAGACACCTATTTACTTCCTCATATCCTAACCAGAATACATATGCTATGCATAACCCTTTAGAAATAACCCACGCTACTCCACCTAACAATGTCATCCCTAATAGGTGAGAAACCATGATCACCTTAAAGGAAAGGTGAAAGTTGAAGAAACGACTAGTAATGGTGAGTCTATAAGTGAGTTAAGCATACGAGAGTTTAGAGAATCCCGTGTATCATTTGTTCTTTTATTATATGGGTTAAATGATGATAAGAATCGTTTCCGAGTACACTACTCTGTTTGTAGGTGGGAATGAATATGAGGAATTGATTGAATAGACCAACATTTATTTCTATGGGTGATTTGTTTGTTAAGAACAAGAGAAACCTTATATAACCTTAATCATAATCTCAATTATTGAAACTTTGAGTTTTGCTTTCCTTTTTGAGTGATATTCCCCAGGCATTATTATGAGGAAACTAATCATTGGATTTATTATCCACGTCATTGACTTTTATATATGGTTCCGAGGCCTTGGTTTTGAGGATCGTGTGTTTTGTTTACTCACGATTTTAGTTGGAGTCTTGTTATTGCGAACTTTTAGATAGGGGACAATACCCCTGCGATTATATTTGGAATAAAGCCGTTGATGAAACTATATGCTAATTGTGTGGTGCTGAATTGTTTGTGATTTGCTTCAACCACCCGTGATTTTGGTGTCCACAGCCTCGGCTGAGGACAGCACGACTCGTGCCCCAACTTGGCACCACTCGTGCCCGTTTATTCTTTTGCCGAAGGAGCTACTGACCTGGGCACGACTTGTGCCCTATTTCACACGAGTCGTGTACCCCCAAAAAAAAAAAAAAAACAAAAAGTCTCCGAAAAGTTAAACTCAGGCGAGACGAATAGTAACTTTGCGTTCATTACAGTTACTTATCACTCGCTACGTTGTTAATTTAAATCGCTTCTATAAGGGTGCAAGGTGCCATGAACCGTTATTCTATATTGCTGATTTGATGTGTTACTACCATTAGAAGATGGTGCGGGGAAAATTCTAATACCAAGGGAATGAGGAGTTGACAGATTTCTTAACCTTATTATATGAAATTCTGTTGGAGGTCAAGTGATCAAAGTGCTGGACATTATTGGATATATAATGAGCAAGGATACATGAATGAACCCTGATAAATTTGTTGCTAGACATGGAGAAGTACAACTAATCCCAAGTACAGTCAAGGATGAACTATTGGAGGAAGACCCAACTCCAAAAGATCAGACACACTTGCTTGCACGTGCTTAAAAATAATGTGGTTTATAGTGCGAAGAAGATTCAAGGAAAATAGATTCAAGGATTTCTTGACAACTTTAGTGGCTAAACAACTTCGAAATTTATGGATATGACTCGATTGATTGATATAAGGCTATGATCTTGGCATCAATGATGGAGTGAGACCGTTTTGTCAAGCACCCCCACAACCGTTGGGCGTCTACATGCTAAAATTTTTGGTATAACTCGATTAGTTGAGGATCGAATGTGAATCGCTTCTAGACTTTTAACACTGAGGTGTAGGAGTAAGAAGGGAAGAAATGGTCCATTGTGGCATAACAACGACATTTGAGGTTGAAAGTCTACAATACTATAAGTGAACAAACTATTGGACATGGAAACTATACTTACTAAGATGTTACCATCACCGAATGAGGGATTTTAAGATGAATTATTTGAGTATATGTTCAAGTAAAGGAAATTGATGCATGCTAAGGCACAATAAAAAAAAAAAAAAGGGGTGTTGATTCATGATAAGGCTTTAGACATACCATGGTAAAATAAGTTGGACATACACATATAAATATTATTCGATTTATGGTAAAGGACTCCTATTTCGAACACTAGTCACTTACATGCTGTGAGATGAAGTAAGGAAGACAAGTTGAACTCGAGATGCACAATAAGTTTTGAACCTCTATTTGACAATGATGGTGAGTTGAATTATGATTTTGACATTAGCATATGTCTTTCGTGATATATGGACTAAGGAGGATCATTTAAAGGACAACGATACCTGCATCAAATTTAACTACTAAGAGTATAAATTTGATGCTACATATATGAGTCACTACGGCGATGGAGTTTATAGATTAAGCTCTTGGCGTTGATGGTCTTATGGTATGTATTTGTTATATTATAGTTGTTGGGTGGATAAGTTGAGCTAGAGAATGGGGTGGTATAGTAATAAGTTGGTTTTATGGTGCTCAGTTGATAACACTTGAAGTACGATGTACGAAATGAAAGAAATGTGCTAATGATGATAAAAGCTTATGGTCTTCGAAGTAATCTTTAGACGGTTGTGCACTTTGTATTGGTGAATTTCTAAGAGACGTGTATCTTGGTTGTAAATGATTTTGGGTCCAAATTACTTATTAAGCTCGAGTTGTGGATGTGTGGTGGTAGGTGCAAGACATTGAATCTATTTTATTAAAGTGTGATTTTGGTCATGGTAAGGTTAAGGAAATTGGTCTGGGTTGATAATGTTTACTCGTGGGAGTAAGTTGGTTGAATATAAGCGTATCTCGTGATAAAAACGTTGTTTATTTACTTAGAGTGCCCTGACTCTTGTAGTGCAATAACTTGGGATATTAATGGCAGGATGTTATGGTTCTGTCAATGGGCCAAAGAATTTTTATTGGAATGTATTGGGTAAAACGAGTACGAACGAATAAAAATTTCTTGGGTTCTGAATAAGCTGGTTGGAATTGTTGAATAAAGAACTGTACTCTATGATGTTCGTTGATCAAACATGTAATATATGAGGGAAGTGGGAAACTAGAACATGTTTCACATGGTTCGAAAGGATGTGTGAGGAAGGTTGGCAAGGAGACAACAAAGGAATACTAAGAATGACCTGGAAGATAATTAAGGGAACCACTCATGAGGTAAAGTTAATGCTAGTTGCTTGACAAGATTGATTCGTGGTATACGTTTGTAAGAATGGAGTCCTTTGGATCAAAAAGAGTAACGGCTACGCCGAGCGACTAAGGCAAACGAGTATGACTACATCTTGATGTGTTCTGAGTGCGACTAAAGTGCCTTCGACATTACACTAAGGTTTTTTCTAGGATTAGAAAATTGGTGGCCAACTACATCAAATGAAAAGAAGACTTTGTTCACACGGATTGACAGGTGCGTAGAAGTATTCTAGTTACGAAGCAATACAGATCAGATAAGTACAGTCGTATTCAAGTGACCTAATAAGTGAGAGGAAAATGCTCTACTAGAGATATCCTTGTTGATTTATATGGTCATCAATCGGGGAAAACCACAATTTTAGTACGGGTTCAATCGAGGAAATTCAAAATATGACATTCTATGTGATTATTTGAATGCATTGATAATTATGTGATGACAAGTTTCAAGGTCAAATGTTCATATAAGGAGTTTGACTGAAAGTCGTAGCGTCGGACAACGCTAGTTGCTAACATGGAAGGTTAATTGCTTGATGTATGGACTTCTAGCTTAGTTCATTAAATAGAGGATAGAACTCTACAATGCCTTATGTGTGATGTAAGAAGATGTTCTCCCTGTTGAGAAGAGACGGTATATACGTGATGTCAAGGTGTGATTGTGGTGAATTGTTATTAATAATCAATTACTACGGAGATGAAAATGAAGGCTAAAGGTTTGCAGATTGAGATGCATTGTATGGTTGAAGCGTCATTACATGTTCGACACTTTGATGAGTCGTCATATATTTGCATTGGGGACGATTTGTATTTTATCTTTTGGTTTAATTTACGATTTGTAGATTCAGCTAGAAGTCTTCCGCTGTCATTTGTTCTTCTTGTTTATCAAGTTTGTTTTAAATTAGCCTTGCCGTTGACTTGGTAGTCAATTGCGGCATAACAATCCTTTATTTTTGTATTTAAAGATAGCGAAAATTTAGGGTTGTTACACGCACGATCTATATATGGGAAACCATACGAAAGTTGAAGTTAATGATATTGGGACCTATGAGCTACAACTGGCAAGTGGAAAGAAGTTGCTTCTTCATGACGTACTTTACGCACCCGGAGTTCGCCATAATTTACTTTCAGTAGTGACTATGCTCAAATTAGGCTATAGTCTTAGTTTGGCAAATAATAAAGTTGAATTATGTTTCAACTCACACATAGTAGGTACTGGTAGTTTTTCGAACGGATTGATTCTTTTGGATTGCTTAGACCCAATTAATAAAAGTACTTATTTTTCATATATGATTTCTCATGATGTTGATTGTATGACCTGGCATGCAAGATTAGGCCATATTGGCCAAGACAGGATGACAAGGTTAGCTAGAGAGGGTCTTTTAGGCTCACTAGCTAAAGTCAACCTACCTACATGTGAAAATTGTATAATGGGTAAATCCACACGCAAACCGTTCGGCAAAGCTGTGAGGTCATCCCATCCATTGCAATTAATTCATTCGGATATTTGTGGACCAATGAACGTAAAGACACGATCAGGCCGCTCCTATTTCATCACATTTATAGACGATTTTACTCGTTTCAGTTATGTCTATTTGATTTGTTATAAATCAGAAGCATTGGATTGCTTTACAAAATTTATGGCACTTGTAGAAAATCAATTAGACTCAAGGATTAAAACCTTGCGAACTGATAGAGGTGGAGAGTATCTCTCGCTCTGAGCTTTTTAGAGGCAAATGTGAGGAAAAAGGTATAGAGCGCCAGTTAACTATGCCTAGAACTCCACAACAAAATGGAGTTGCGGAAAGGAGGAATAGGACACTATTGGAAATGGTTAGGTCTATGATGGCGCAAGCAAATCTGCCAATATCATATTGGGGAGATGCATTATTAAGTGCGGCCTACATTCTTAACCGAGTGCCCTCTAAATCAGTCCCAACAACACCCTATGAACTATGGACAGGAAGGAAGCCTGACTTAAGCATCCTTCGTCCTTGGGGATGTGCAGGTTACGTCCATAATACTTCGCATAAATATGGAAAGCTTGGTCCTAGAGCTAACAAATGTATTTTTGTACGCTATTCTGAGCATTCCAAAGGTTATGTATTTGTAACTGGACAAACTACTGGAGGGACCCTCGAGGTAGAATCACGAGATGTGTCTTTTATGGAAAATGAGTTTCCAAATAAGGGAAAGGAAATTGAGTTTGAATTTACGAATTAGATGAGGATCTGATTCCCTCTGCCATAAGTAAAGACTCCTTACCTTATCTACCTTTGGCATCATCAAAAGACAAAAATGATTTGTCTAATAATGGTCAAAAAGTTGCTGACAATCATGAGCCCACACAAAGTGATCATGTGCAGCAAAATTACAATGAAAGTGTTCATGTTGGTAGAGAACCTATAGTTAATGACAATACCACATTAAACGAGAATTCACCCCTTGATATTGATGATCATGTGCAATCAACTAATGTTGAAAATGCAGAGAATAGTGGGAGTATCTCACTTGATAACAATATTGGAGGAGGTGATACACGTCTTGTGCGTAGAAGCAAGAGAGGTAGAATTCCTTGTCGTCATTTTCCTATAGAAGAAGGTATTTCCCTTTTATGCACACCACTATTTGATGATGAACCTGGTAGTTATCAAGAAGCCATAAAATCTCCGAATTCGGAGGAATGGGTTAATGCGATGAATGAAGAAATGGACTCCATGAAAACCAATCAAGTATGGGAGTTGGTTGACCTTCCTTCTAATAGAAAAGCCATTGGAAATAAGTGGGTTTTGAAGATTAAAAGGAAGGCAGATGGGTCGATTGACAAGTTTAAGGCTCGTTTGGTAGCAAAGGGCTTTACCCAAGAGGAGGGCGTAGATTACGATGAGACTTTTTCTCCTGTCGTAAGGTTTGCGTCTGTCCGATTGATGGTTGCTCACTTAGATCTTGAATTACATCAAATGGATGTAAAAACAGCTTTTCTTAATGGAAAGTTGGACGAGGAAATATACATGAAGCAACCTGATGGTTTTGTGGTTGAAGGACACGAGCGCAAGGTTTGCAAGCTCAAACGTTCTATTTATGGCCTGAAACAATCATCAAGACAGTGGTATCTTCGATTTCAGAAAGCAGTTTTGTCAAATGGGTTTCATATGATTGAAGAGGATCACTGTGTATATGTCAAAAGGTCCAAAAAGTTGTTTGTTATCATGACTTTATACGTGGATGATATATTGTTAGCTAGCAACAATATGGAGTATTTAATTGCCACTAAAGAGTGGTTATCATCTACTTTTGAGATGAAAGATATGGGAGATGCTAATTACATTCTTGGAATTAAGATCTTACGAGATCGTTCTAAGCGACTTTTGGGTTTGTCTCAAAAGACTTACATAGAGAAGGTCTTAGAAAGATTCCGAATGCAAAATAGTAAACCTGTAGATACTCCAGTATTGAAGGGTAATAAACTTGATCAAAATATGGGTCCTAAAACTGACCAAGAAAAGAGCCGGATGGCTAAGGTACCTAACTCTAGTGCAATTGGTAGTTTAATGTACGCTATGCTATGTACTAGACCCGATATAAGCTTCGCTGTTGGCCTTGTCAGTCGTTTCCAAAATAACCCCGGCATTGCTCATTGGGAAGCGGTTAGAAGAATTTTACGGTACTTGCGCGGCACGTCAGACTACTTGTTATGCAATGGGACTTCGAAGAGTTAGTTGGTTAATGAATTAAGTTTTGTTTTATTCCTAATAAGCATGTGACATTGTCCTTTTTTTTTTTTTTTTTTTTTATTCTGAATTTATCTTTTTGGCTTGATATTGTTAACTAAGGCTTTATATTGATGACTAAGTTCACACAAACCGAATTGAGGATGTTTTATTATGAGTGTGTAGGCCTTGCTCACAGGCTATGTTCCCATAATGCTTGACAGCAAGATGGATGAGACTAGGTATATTTGTGTACAAACACGTAGAAAAGTGTTTAATACTATTGTCGTCTTTATACTATGGGTAGTATTAAGAGATTTACTCATCAAGCAGGATAAGAAATGTATTACACACTTTTGGGATTGATTAGTGTGAATAATAATTTCGGGTTAGTCGCAAGATTGTCGACTGAACCAAGATCCTTGTAGCAAATTACATCCGCTTTACCGTAAAGAGAAATTTGCTGCAACATATGTTTATCGTGTCATATGTGCTTTAAAGGATACGACCATTAATCATGGAAATGAAAATTCCCTATTTTCATTATGTGAGCTTCAGGTATATTATGCCTATTTATACTTAAGGTTATGTTGTCGGAAATTTTTTGGTGCTTGCTACTTTAACGCATTGCCAAGAGGTCATAAGTTATACGGCTCGATGGGATGTGCTTAGGAAAGCAAACTGAACTGTTTTCGGTTAACATGAATGCTTAACAAATGACCTTATGTAGAAAGAATGTGTGTCATACGCCGGCGGATTTTAGTATTGCAGAGGCATAACTTTAATCATTCTTTATCTTATCCAAAAGATAACACTAGATTGAGGTTCCCTACTTGGTTGAAACTCATGATAGAAAACCTATAAATACTAGCCCTATACGGTGGTACAGGTGTACACAGAAACAAGAGAAAACATCTTCTCATCTCTCATAAAGTCATTTCCAAGAGTGCTGCTTATCCGTGGATCACGTGGTCGATCCCCTTTTGGAGTGACGTCCGCATCCGAGAGTTCCTGGACATTTATCAGTTTTGGTGATCAACCCGACGATCCGTTTTTCCGCTGCATCGAGGTATTTACGATAATTATTACGAATTCGGGTCGATCGGTCAGTACCATGAAACTAGTTCATGGGGAGAAACATAACACAGCGGAATTTATCAGACACGATTCATGTTTCGTGTTTCTCTCAATCGTTCATACAAAGGCTTCTCTCAATCGTTCGAACATGGTTTCTCATTGATTTCATCAATTGTACAACGTATATATAGTAGCTACAATTCACCGTCTTAACCTACAAGTAATACAACTGTCCCTACCATATATGTACTTTGTACATATTCACAATATCTACGATATTCACGATATATACGATATTACCATAACTTCGTATATGATAATATATTGCTGACCATATTACTCCATAATATCTCTCGATATTATCTCGTAATATCGTCACCTTCCGTAATTCCTATTACCCCCCTCAAACTCATGGTAATTTGCGAAAATACTTATGGTAATTTGCGAAAATTTCCATGTGTTTGCCAAAACTCGTTCGGAAAGGAGAAGGGTAGAGAGAAAAAAAAATGGTAATTTATCTCAATAGGCGTTTCTTCATCGTATTTTCGGCATCTTTCGCAATTCGTCGTCTTTATTGTCATTCGCTCGTGTCGGTCTCAATCTTGAATCGGTCTCATATCGTTCTCGGATTTCAAGTCGGGTCGGGTTCAATTCACAGGTCGGGTCGAGCTCATTTCAAATCGGTTCGGTTCGGCTTTGTTCAAGTGGGTCAATTCCCACCGTTGTTCTTCGTCATGCATGTGGGACAATACCCACAATTGCTTCTACGTCGTTCGGGCCAATCAATCATCACCAAATTCCCACAAATCACATGAAACTAATTTCATTGTCGGTCACCTCTGGCTGAAATAATTCAAAGTGGACTTTTCGATTGCGCGCCACTCATATTCGTCGTTCATCAGACTCTTCAATCGGGTTTGATTCGTCCCTCGTTCGTCGAATTCTAAGTTGTTGATTCATCGTTCAACAAAGCCCAACATTGGGTCGGCTCGGGTTCGTCATCGGGTAGTATAGTCAAAACCCAATTCGAGTTCAACTCGGCTTCATCGTACTCCAATCTGGAGTTTAATTCGGGTTCGCCAATGACCTCTGTCGTTACTTGGTCATAATAGTCGAAAATTGTGACCGGTTCGAGCAAGAGGAGAGCCCCCCCTGCGCAGCCAGGCGATCGTCTTCATCGTCGGTTTGTCGTTGTAGGGTCGTTGTAGTCGTGGTCGGATCATCGTGGACAGAACTTGGTTAGTCTTCGGTTCATGGTTGTCGTGGTCAGATTGTCTTCGGTACGGGGTCGGTGCGTCTTCGGTTCGTGGTCGCCGGTCGGAGCAGGTTCATCTTTCATTCGATCATGGTCGTTCGTTGTGACATCGGGGGACTAACGTCAAGGTCCCATTGATCGTCGTTCGGAACCATGAATTATGATCGTGATCGATCAATTGATCATCTGATCACACAACCAAGCTGATGATCGTGCATGTTCGTTCGCTTCGTGCTTCGGCTCCGCGCTACTTGTCATGTAAAGACGAGTAATTGGTTTTGATTTCTAAAACCAATATCAGACAACGCTAAGGTTGTCATGACTCAACGTGCGCCGTTCGAATTCGCTCCAGTTTCGGTATCGGCTCGGCATAGGGTTCGTGTGTTTCGTATTTCGGTTTAGGGTTTCGTGTTTCGGTTGTCGGCTAGGTTCGAGAGTCCTCAGGAACGAGGCTCTGATACCATATTACGAATTCGGGTCGATCGGTTAGTACCATGAAACTAGTTCATGGGGAGAAACATAACACAGCGGAATTTATCAGACACGATTCATGTTTCGTGTTTCTCTCAATCGTTCGTAACAAGGTTTCTCTCAATCGTTCGTACATGGTTTCTCATTGATTTCATCAATTGTACAACGTATATATAGTAGCTACAATTCACCGTCTTAACCTACAAGTAATACAATTTTCCTAAATACAACCTACCATATATGTACTTTGTACATATTCATAATATCTACGATATTCACGATATATACGATATTACCATAACTTCGTATATGGTAATATATTGCTGACCATATTACTCCATAATATCTCTCGATATTATCTCGTAATATCGTCACCTTCCGTATTTCCTATTAATAATCCCTCTTATACTAGTCGGATACCAACAGTTGAAGGAGCATGGAAATGCTGAGTCTTGGGTTAAGATGTTTAGTGTGGAGAATTGGGGTGGTCGTTGCTTGGATGTTATTAGACCGACTATGTACTCGAAAGATGGGAGACGGGTTTTGCTCGAGTTTGAGGGTTTAAGGTTTGGTTGGTATGATTGGGTTAGTAGCAAGCTTGAGAGGATTAAGGCTAGTGGGTTGCCATCTAGGGAATCGCCTTTCGTTACACTTCCTTTGATAGCTAGCATTGGTTTCGTGGTGATAGATAACGAGGAGAAACCGAAAAGAAAGCCTGTGCCTAAGAAGAATATTGCTAGCAAGTAAAGTTTTTAGTTGGTTTCCCCTGTTTTTAGATGCAGCATTGTATTGTATTATTATGTCCTGTGGTTTACTTGCATTTGAAGTTTTCGTGTAGTCGTTGTTGTGTATTCTGCTTTGTTTGGTTTGTATTGTTGTTCATGTGACTTGGTTGGTGTAGCATTTTCGATTTAGGAAATGCATAATTATGTTCATAAGGACTTTCTTGTGTTACATGAATGAATTGGTGGTCGATTTTCGATTTGAAGATCAAGTCATGGAATTGTGTAGTTGATTCAATGCCATACTGCAAATGGTAAATTATGTAAGGATGTCCATGGTGTGCTGGTAAACGAGGGTTTAACTGTGTTGGATAAACAATGAATCATGTAGGATGAACATTATTGCTAGGTTTGATACTAGCAGTCGAGATTTATGTCCTGTTTTAAGATATAGCATTGTATTATTATGTCCTGTGGTTTACTTAGCTTGCATTTTATGTTTACGTGTAGTCATTTTTGTATATTCTGCTTTGTTTATGTTGTATTGTTGTGTTGTATTTTTAAGACTATAGGAGTATGATTCGAAGATCAAGTCATGGAATTGTGTATTTGATTCAATGCCATACTGCAAAGTGTAGTTTATATAAGGATGTCCTTGGTGTGCTGGTAAACCAGGGTTTGACTGTGTTGGGTAAACAATGAATCATGTAGGATATGAATGCATATCTTGTGGATTGTATATTTTGGTACACATATCTTATTCTTAGACTGATATATTGTACATTAGGTAAGTGTATAAGTAATTGCCCTGTATACAATATAGCTTGCTTGGGTAGGTTAGCTTATTGCCTTTGTATAAATAAAGCCTACGGCTGTGATGAGAATTATGCTCAATAACATAACCAATTCCATATACTGTCAAATTCTAATATGGTATCAGAGCATCAAACGATCCAACGTTTCCGCACTAGCAAACCCTTCTTTTATGACCAAACACAACAAACCCCACACGCCAGAGACAACACCACCACCGACTCCACCACCATCTCCCAAGAAAATGAAAACAATATCGCCCACTTCACCCTTATATGTCCATCCCTCTGATACCCCGGGATTAGGCATAACTCAAGTAATTTTTGATGGCGAAAATTACGATAGCTGGGCCGACGCCATACGTGATGGTCTTGCAGCAAAGAACAAATTGGGGTTCATAGACGGAGATGTCAAGGAGCCCCCATTGAAGGAGGGAGATGAAGAAAGCGTGGAGCATGCAGCGTGGCGCCAGAGCAATGCAATGATACGGGCCTGGTTTCGCAATGTAATCGAGAAAAGACTTCATAAGAGTATCCGATTTTCCGCACCCACGGTGAAGGAAATCTGGGATGAGCTCAAAGAGACTTATTCCACAGGAAACGCACCACGAGTACAACAGCTTAAAGCCGAGTTGGCCGATTTGAAACAAGGGGATTCTTCAGTCGTGGATTACTATACGGATCTCAAGGCGATATGGGATGAACTTGATAACTACAGCAAGGTGCCGAAGTGTACCTGTGGGGCAGCAGATGAATTTCAGAAAGAGAAGGACGAGGAAAAGACACATCAGTTCCTCCTTGGCCTCAATTCTGTTCTCTATGGAACTCTTCGTTCCAACATGTTAATGGAAGAGCCTGTTCCTGAATTAAGAAAGGCTTATGGGAACATTCTCAGAGAAGAGAGGCACAAATTAATTACCAGAGACAGAGACAACAAAGTGGAAGTAGCCGCCTTTGCCGCACGAGCCAGCAGGGGCACGGAGGAGGTGAATCACACGACACCCATAGATGAACAAAGATGGGTGCCGAAAGACAAATACAGGCGAAAGCCCACTTGTAGTCACTGCGGTAAGTATGGCCACGATATTTCTGATTGTTGGCAGATCAAATATCCCCAAAATTATGGGGGCAGAGGGCGTGGCAGAGGACGTAGCAGAGGAGGTTATGGAGGACTAGGCCAAGGGTATGGTCGTGGGGGCCATACGAGCTCAAATGGAGCAGAACACATAGCAGCTGCGACATCCACAAGCGCGGCAGCAAACACAGCCACCCCCGATTTGCTGCACGGGCTAACATCTGATGACATTCAAAAATTGAAAGCCTTAATCACTCCCTCTCCAGGCACAGAATCATACGATAAAATGACAGGTAATCCCAAAACTTTTGAGGCATGGATTATTGATTCAGGTTGCTCAAACCACATGACAGGACAACGAAATCTTCTTTTTGACATGTGGAAAGGACAACCAGCACGTATTGGCATGCCCGATGGGGTGCAGATTGTCGCAGCATGGCGAGGAAAAGTGAAGCTCACCGAGAATTTAATTTTGCAAAAAGTTTTATACGTTCCAACATTGACGTGCAATTTGGTTTCCGTTGGACAATTGATTGACGAAAATAATTGCGTAGTAACATTTTGGCCTTCACAATGTACCTTGCAGGACCGTACTACGAGGATCCCGATTGGAGCGGGTGACTTCCAAGAGGGGGTGTACTATTTCAAGGGTGTCGAAAAACCAGAGCTCGTAATGCACGCGGCTGCGAACAAAGAAGCTGAGTTATGGCATCAACGGATGGGACATCCTTCCAGTCGAGTCTTAACACAAGTGTCGACCTTATTAGGCAAACAATTTCATTTACATGATAACTTTGTGTGTGATCCCTGTTGTCGTGCTAAACAAACACGTTTGAAGTTTTCGCGTAATAATAAAATTTCTCTGAATATTTTTGATCTCAACCTCCTGTGATGGGAAAAGGGGCACGAAAAAAATTTGAGCCTTATTGGAGTAAAGATTTTGTGCGTTGCAAATCGGCTAAATTAGTACACCCCGCGTCACCTTCACTCCAAGACGGAACCTCGAAGAAAGGTACACGGTATCCCATAGCCAATTATGTTACTAACGATTGTTTTTCTCCCTCGCATCGTGCTTTTCTTGCAGCAATATCCGTTGAAAAGGAGCCTAAGAATTATGTAGAGGCAGCCAAGCACGATAAATGGCGTGAAGCAATGACAAAGGAATTGCAGGCTCTCGAAAACAATCAGACTTGGCGAGTTGTTGATCTTCCGCCTGGAAAACGTCCCATTGGTTGCAAATGGGTGTATAAAATCAAGTATAATGCGGACGGGAGCGTGGAAAGATACAAGGCTCATCTTGTGGCACAAGGTTTTACGCAAGTCGAAGGAGTTGATTACAATGAGACCTTCGCACCAGTTGCCAAGATGGGGAGCGTTCGTTGTCTTTTACGAGTTGCCTTAGCCAAGAAATGGATTATCTCTCAATTGGACGTCAATAATGCATTCTTGCACGGAGATTTGGATGAAGAAGTATACATGATCTTACCACAAGGGTATGCGAGACATGGGACTAATCAAGTTTGTCGACTACAGAAATCCTTGTATGGGTTAAAACAAGCATCGCGAAATTGGTTTGCTAAATTGGCTACGTCTCTGCGCAATTATGGCTTCATTCAATCGCTCGCTGATTATTCCCTATTTACATACAATAAGGCAGGCATTTTTATTGGAGTCCTCGTCTACGTTGATGACATAATTTTGGTTGGGAATGATGATCATTCATGTCAACAATTCAAACATTTCCTTAATGTAAGTTTTGGCATCAAAGACTTGGGTCGATCAAAATTTTTCCTTGGCATCAAAGTTGCTCATGGGACTGAAGGTTTGTTCTTAAGCCAGCGAAAGTATACTCTGGAAATTCTTGAAGAGGTAGGCCTTCTAGGTGCCAAACCAGTGGACATTCCAATGTTAAGCAATCACAAACTTGCTTTAAGTACCAGTGATCTCCTTAAGGAACCTATGCGTTATCGTCGCCTGGTAGGACGTCTAGTTTACTTAACTATTACCCGACCGGAGTTAGCCTATGCCGTGCACATTTTGTCTCAATTCATGCATGCCCCGCGCAAAGATCATTGGGAGGCTGCTTTGCGTGTGATTCGCTATTTAAAGGGAAGCCCGGGACATGGTATTGTCCTCCACAACACGCTTGATTTACAATTGCACGGGTATAGTGATTCGGATTGGGGAACCTGCCCCATCACTCGCAAGTCAGTAACCGGGTACGTGGTCAAGCTAGGGGGGTCCCCGGTATCATGGAGAACGAAGAAGCAGGTCACGGTGGCTCGATCATCCGCCGAAGCTGAATATCGAGCCATGGCTCATGCGACAAGTGAATTACTTTGGTTGAAATCTTTTCTTGCTTCACTTGGGGTGTATCATACTCCACCAATGCGGCTCTTCTGTGACAGTCAAGCAGCATTACACATCTCACGAAACCCGGTGTTTCATGATCGTACAAAACACATTGAGATCGATTGCCACTTCATACGTCAACACTTGGTTAAGGGTCACATTGCTACGTCCTATCTTAACACCCACGAGCAAGTGGCTGATTTGTTCACCAAGGCGTTGGGAACAAAACAGTTCGAGTATTTCCGAGACAAGTTGGGCATTCGCATTCCGCCTGCTCCAACTTGAGGGGGAGTATGAATGCATATCTTGTGGATTGTATATTTTGGTACACATATCTTATTCTTAGACTGATATATTGTACATTAGGTAAGTGTATAAGTAATTGCCCTGTATAGAATATAGCTTGCTTGGGTAGGTTAGCTTATTGCCTTTGTATA
The DNA here is from genome assembly GCA_963680865.1 of Spergularia marina. Lineage (NCBI taxonomy): Eukaryota > Viridiplantae > Streptophyta > Magnoliopsida > Caryophyllales > Caryophyllaceae > Spergularia > Spergularia marina. The sequence goes on from OY804554.1 coordinate 15,345,208, forward strand.
AATAAAGCCTACGGCTGTGATGAGAATTATGCTCAATAACATAACCAATTCCATATACTGTCAAATTCTAATATAGGACGAACATGGCTAGGTTTGATACTAGAAGTCAAGATTGATGACATGACTGAGAGGGACTGTAACTCACTTATAAGTTATAAGCTGGGTTAATCAACTCCATTTCGGCTTAACAGTGTTATTCTTACTTTAAAAACACTGATTTCAGATAACTTACTTGTGTGTGAAGTTTATAGTTGCCACCTAGTAAAGTTTCTAGTTTGTTAATGACTTAATGCTAGCTGAAAGCATAATTCAGTTTTTATTTATGCCAGGTAGCTGTTATTGTTAAATATATCTGAATTTCTAGATTGTTGGTACCTCAGCTGTGTACTAGTCTGTTTCACCTTTTGTTAGTTCGGAAGTAAATAGGTGTATCTACTTACTTGCCGATTGTTTGTTTTCTTTAGATTTGTGCTACCTGTGTTGCTTGTAATGCGCATTTTGGCTATCCGAGCACTGAGCAGCTTATCCTTCATTTTCCCCAGGAAGAATGTGGCTGGTTTTCTGTCTACTGGCTTCAAGTTGAAGCTGTAATATATATCAAGAAGCTGCTTTAGGAGTAAAGTGTCTACTGTGAAATGGTAAGAAATTTAATTCCCCCTCTTGTTGCTCTGTTTAAATTGGCTAAGATACAATGTCACCACTCACCAGTAACTTTGATTCTGTACCACCGTCTACCCCTAACATGGAGACCTCTCATCTTCATTGTCCGTAGACTCATTTTTAGAAGAATGTAATGCTGTTCAGGCCTCGGATTGAATCTTAGACACCGTTCATCAGGTTACCGTTATGTTATAGATGCATCAAAAATCTATACTCTCTGTTATTGGCCCTGTTTTATTAGTGCTGCTAGTCGAACCTATTGTTGTGTCTTGAGATGTTAATTCCGGGTTTTGACCATTGTCCCTTTGGAGCTTTTGATAATTCGGCATTTTATTCCTGGTGTCTATTTCTTGATCCCATAAGCTGCAACATCACCTGTCTGATCTACTTTCTATTATAGGAGTCACTCATGGTGGTGGATGCGTCTATCACTCAGTAAAGAGGATCGATTTCACAGAGGCGTATGTAGTGTCAATATCTAATGACGTTGGTTTCTTCTTTTCGCAAGTACTAGTAGTAAACTAGTAATAGTTGTTGGCATGCATTCAACTGCCTTGCCTAGATCAGCTGACATTTTAGTTTCAAGTTTTAAGCATAATGGACAAATTGGTGGATCTCCATGGCTTTTTTGGTATGTAATGCTTGTTTAAATCACTGTCCTCGTCCGTGTCTGTTAGAACGAACGAGTTTCAAGTTTCACAATCTTTGCCTTCATATTTATATGATCTCTATGTTTGGAAGGCATTCTGTCAAGGAACTCGTTTATTGCACAATCGATCGATTTAATAACTGTGGAGAGTAATTTCTCTCTCCCTCGATACACGGAGAAAGGATTTCGCCTTTCTCCCAATGCCTTCCAAGATGGCTCTACTCACCGTTTTGGCCTAGGATCAAAGGCTAAGCCATAGAAGTACATTTTGTTTCACTGTTCGCTCCATCCGCTTTCAGCCCGAATGTGAGCTGTATATGACCACATATCCGCGTGAGTTTAACGCTACTGCATTCCTCAGGGTCTTTACTCAAAATTGTTCTACTCATATCCTAATCGAGTACTATCGTGTTGCTAGTTTTTAGCTTCGAAGACCCATAAATCAATCGAAAATTTTGGCCAAACACACTCTTAATACATCCAATTTAAATACGGTAATTTCCTGTAAGATCAACCCTATTGAGTAAACAAATAAGAATCTTTAAAAAAATGAGTCACCGAGAATATTAGTCTTATTGGAGTTCCAAATTCGTCATATATTAAAATCTCCTCATTAAAAACCTCATTGGCCGCCAATTTTGAGCGCACAAGCAGAAGCAATTGTACTGTCACTAGACTCACTATAGCGACACTTCCGTCGGAAATAATCGTCGAAATCCTGCTACGCTTACCGCCAAAACCCCTCCACCGCTTCAAAGCCGTCTCAAAACCCTGGAATTCCCTAATGTCCTCCCGCAATTTCATCAAACGCCACCTCAAACAAACCCTAAATTCCAACCCATACCCCAACCTCGTCATTTCCCACGATTCTCTCTCCACCGCCGAAATCCCCGTCACCACCAAAACCTCCGCTTCTCCGCCGTTGACCACCCTGTCACCCACCCCTCACACCACCAACCCATAGTCAGAGTCCTCGGCTCCTGCGACGGCATCCTCTGCATTTCCGACCGTTACAAACGAACCCTCTTCCTCTACAACCCCACCACCAAAACGCACCGTTTAATCCCACCACCACCGTCTAACATACCGGACACTGCCATCTCTGAACTGGCTCGGTACATCCCGAACGTGTACAAACCTGTTCAACACATTGTTGTTTTTGGGTTCGGGTACGACCCGAAAAGCGATGATTATAAGCTGTTGAGGGTGATTGAGTGTTATAAATGTTTTGGTAAAAAACTACAGTGAATCGGATTGTCCGGTGGATTTATCTATCTGATCATACTATTATTTAATGTCGATCGAAAATGAAATACGGATAACAGTGAATAAACGAAATAATTGTAACAATGACACCAAGAATTTTTGTACGTGGAAAACCCTCAATGTGAAGGAAAAACCACGGGGGGAAATCTGTGTCCCACCAAAGATTGCACTATGGATGATTTAAGATGATCTCTCTCGTACAATTATGAGTGTTTGTAATTTTTATGACTTTTAGGGTTAAAGATTGTATATCCTCTGCCTCCTTCTGCTAGCTTCCCTCTCTCCTTAAATGCTTGACTGTCATTCGGGCTTTTAACGGCTTCCTCCCCCTCTTTCTCCACGTTCTCAACCTCCCTATATTCTCTCTTGACCAAGTCGCGTCTTATCCTCCTATATGCTCGCTTGACAACGTCCCTTTTTCTATTTGCTCTTCATCGTATCTTGTTCCAATACTCCTCAATCTGCTCCGTTATCCACGCCCCAAATCCCGCAGCTGGTCAGTTGCGTAACTTCCTGGTTTGACTCCATCTTGCTAGCAAATGGTAGTGACGCTATCTGATACATGCTGATAGTCGGACTATATTCTTCCGTCGGACAACTGGTATCCGACTGTCATCAAGAATCCTACATCGAGTAGAATTTTATTGCCCAAACAATTGTCCCCTGATTTTTAAAGATAAAACTTTATCTTTAGAAATCATTTTCCGAGATGGCTCGTGCTTCAACAGGTATCCGTTACCCTTCAGAATTTCACACTAATTATGATTGCTTCAACGTCTTTCTCATCCACCACTATAAATACAACCTCCATCTTCTCTCTCCTAACCCTAATTCAAATTCACCCCCAAATCAATCTCTGCAAAATCACACTGTAAATTACTCGTTGTCATAATTCATCCAGGCGCGTTGTGCAATCCCCGAATCACCTCTCTCGCTCCCATCCAGGTAATCTTTCCTGTTGTTTTTATTAGATCTAATTTCCGATGGGAAAAAAGTCTGTCGCGTCAAAACCCAGTTCTTCCAAAGTTCAAATTACCTCAGCCGAAATTAATGGGGTTGTTTTTACTCGTTCCGAGCATGATAACTTGGCTGCTTTCGAGTGTTTGTTGGACCCTGGATTCGAGAGTCTGATAAAGAGTCAGGGGTTGATCCCCGACACTGCTAAATTGCTAATTCCCTCCCCTGATTCCCCAATTCGTGCCGATTGGGTCAACGAAGAGTTTGTGTGCATGTATGAGTATCCGTTTAGGCTAAAAGTAAAAATACCTTTAACTGAGCCCACGATGGATATCGTTAGGGCCCTAGACACTCCCTTGCATCAGTATCTCCCTGGTTTTTGGAGGTTGCTTGCACTGATGGAACACTTACACCTTCGTCATGGGTTTAAGTGGGGCTGGGAAGTATTGAGTTCTGCATACGGCTTTAGGAAATATGCCAACAATCGCCTAGGTGCTAGGACCAAAGGGACAGATCTAGTGTTTGTACCTGCTACCTCGGAAGATAGGAAATGGGCAAACTATTTTTTCTTCGTCAGAAAGAGTTCCTTGGGCAAGTTCGGTTACGAACTCCGATCGGATTGGAATCCAAAAGGTATTCTATCTGACTATTTTTCCATTAGTTAATCCACCCTCTAATCTTGTTCTTACTTGTTTGTCTGTGCAGCTGGTGACTACTTTGTTACTGACCCGGGCTGTGACACTGACGCCCTCAAAGCGATCTATAAGATCCCAATCGCCGAAAGAACCTTTCCTGGAGCCATCGAGACCCTTGCTCATATTTCAACCAGAAAGAAGAGAGGTCTGATTGAGACACCTGAAGTGTCTGATTCTGAAGATATAATTGTTACTGGAGAACAACAGGCTGACCCAGATACTGTCATCGCCCCGGTCCTTTCTCCAAAAATGTCGACTAGTAAGTCTTACTAAACAACTAACTCATGCTTGTGTCCGACCTCGATACTTGATGATTGCATGTGCCTGACTCTACACTTGTTACTCCTTAGGTACTTCGGTTAGCCAGAGAACTCGTTCCAGCGGATTGGGTGCCCTTGATCCGATGCAAGCTTATGCTGAGCTGATGAAGGAGAAAAAACCTAAAGTTGATGCTCCTCTCCCCAAAAAGGTCTCTACTGATCTTAAGCCAACTCCCAAACCAATTGCACCTTTGGAAAAGAAGAGGAAAATAGAATCTTCCTCCCCAACTCTTGAAGTTACTGGTGTCAATGATCTCAAGAAGATTGGGGATAAGATCGCCCAAGCTGCGGGAATCACACTCCCAAGTGATTTCTTGACGGAAAACGCATTGGGCTTGTGTCAGCAAAGCATCGGAGGTTGCTATCATGTAAGTATGCTCATTTGTGTTGTTCTGATAGTTTCTTGACCCTTCTGAAACTTTAACTCCTCGTTTACCTGACTCTCAGGCACTACTCTCCATTACTGCTGTTTACAAGAAATTGTCGGACATGATGAGCGAGGCAGCCCATCTCAAAGATCAACTCAAGGACACCTAAGCTGACCGTGACAAGGCAAAGTCTGAGTATGGCGTTGCCATCAGGGAAAAGACTCAATCTAACTCCAAAGTTAAAGCTTTAGAGAGAAATCTTAGTCATCTCAAGGAGAAATGCAAGGAGCTTGAATCTGACAACCGGTATCTGACTGGACTCGTCAAGGAGCACGACAGGAAGAAGAAATTGAGTGATGTCGTGTACACAGTAAGGGCCAAGCTGGAAATGTTGTCCGACTATGAGGCTGGAGAGGCATCTGGGAGCAACTGGGATCGGACGTTCTTAGAAAAAATGCTCCAGGACGTTGAAGGTGATCCAGATGCTGAAGAGAAGGAGATCAACTCCGCTGTTGTCAATCAACCTACTGTCGTGGGAGCTGGTAGAGTCGACAGGGATGCTCAAGATGTCGGAGAGTTTGCAAAACCAATGAACGAGACTCCTAAGAACGATGAAGGTTTGAACTCGACATTGGTAGTAGGTCCGTCGGAGTCTGCTACTGGCAATCCGAATGATCAGGCGTCTGTTCCTACCACTGTCAGTCAGGCCCAATAATGTATTGGTAATATGTTTTTAGTTTCTATTGGACAATTTCTTTTTTGATATGTTAGATGTCAGGTATCTTTGTTTGTGATGAACAATGTAGTTTTACCTGGATGTATATCCGGGGTTTGCGACAATAATATAAGTATGTTTGTTTTACCCAGTGTGATGTTTTAATGTGTTTTGATGTCATGTGATAATCGTTGTAGCTAGCTTATGTGACCGTACCTGGAACGTAGATAGGATATGTGTTCCCGTCGTGTAGGATATGGTATCCGTTGTGCGTTGTATCGTTGTCATCAGGTACTTTGATGCGCATCATGTAGATGTGTTGAAGTCGACTTGCATGTGTGTGTAGGCATGTCCTTGTTGTGTTCCTGCAAAATTGAACGATATTGCTAGGGTTGGCCGTTGGCGTTTGAGCCAACGGCCCTCCGACGCTCAAGTCAGATTATTATAGTATGCATAAATGATAAACAAAAAATTCTAGATGCTCAGAAAAGTATGTAAGGGAAAAGGTACATTTTTTTTTTTAAACGAATATATAACAATACCTAACAATAATACCGTTTGAGGCTGGAGACATTCCATGGTCGCTCAATCATGGTACCATCGAGTGTTGATAGCCTGTATGCACCTTGTCTGACATGGGAGTCTATCAGATAAGGTCCTTCCCATCGGGGTTGGAGTTTGTTGTCGGGTTCATCTTTCTTCTTGTGATAGACTTTCCTAAGTACCAAGTCACCTTCTTGAAAGACCCTGATCTTGACATTCTTATTAAAACTTCTTGCTACGGCTTGCTGATGTGCCGCCATCCGAAGCTTGGCATCTAATCGGGGTTCATCGATTGTATCCAAACTGGCTATCATGTGATCTCGATTCTCTTCCTCAGTCATCGTCCCATACCGAAAGGTAGGGACTAAGACTTCAGCTAGAAGTACTGCCTCAGCTCCGAATACGAGGGAGTATGGTGTATGTCCCGTCGCATTCCTTAGAGTAGTCCGATATGCCCAGAGCACATATGGTAATTGTTCTGTCCAATGTGTCCCCTTATCTGTCAGATTCTTTTTCAAGTTTTCCAAGATGATCTTGTTACTTGATTCAGCCTGACCATTTGTTTGTGGGTATCTCGGCGCGGATTTTAATAGATCAATGTTCCATCGAGCACAGAATTTAGACGTTTTACCTCCGACGAATTGTGCTCCGTTGTCGCATACAATAGATGAAGGTATGCCGAACCTGCATATTATGTTTCTCTTAATAAATGATATTACCTGGGCTTCCTTGATGCAAGAGTATGCCTCTGCCTCGATCCATTTTGAAAAGTAATCTGTCATGGCGAGGAAATAAAGTTTACCGCCTGGTGCTTTTGGTAACGGACCTACAATATCCATCCCCCACTTCATGAAGGGCCAAGGGGATGATATCGGATGCAGAAGCTTTGCTGGTTGGTGTATCATCGGGGCATGTCGTTGACAAGCATCACACTTCTTGGCGAATTCAATCGAATCTTTTCTCATAGTTGGCCAATAGTATCCTGTTCGTAGCACTTTACATGAGAGATTTTTTCCGGCTGTATGATTTCCACATTCGCCTTCATGTGTCGATTTGAGAATAGCTTGTGCTTGATCATGCTCGAGGCATCGGAGTAGAGAACCTGAAAGTGATTTTCTAAACAGTACCCCCTCCTTCAATGTGAATCTAGATGCTGTAAATCTAAATGATCTGGCTTCCGTCCTATTGAGCCCCTCGGGGATGGTTTCATTTTTTAGCCACTCGATATAAGGTTTTTGTAATATCCCGAAATTTCGGTATATTTTATATAAATAGTTTGAAACTATTAATTAGATTATTTTAGCGAAAAATGAAGTTGTGAGTCGTTTTCGAAAATGGGTTGGGGAATGGTTTCTAAATTCGGATTTGCTAATTGGGTTACTCCAAGCTACTACAAATATAACAATCCATTACCATAGTGGCCCAAATATAAGACTCTATGCCCAACCCAAAGCAAAAGGGAAAATCAGAAAATTAGGAAAAAAAAAAAAAAAAAAAAAAAAAAAAACTAAACCTCACAATTTCTCTCTCCTATCACACGACAAACCCCCCTTCCCATATAAAAAAAAAAAAAAAACAAACCAGAGAACCCCTCCCTGCTTTCCCCTGTCTTCTTCACGCAACCATCGCGCCGTCGTTCGCCTTCTCCTGCTCAGACGTCGCCGCTGCTCGTTCTCGCCGTCCGACCGCCTCTCGTTCTCGCCGTCCGACCGCCTCTCTGCTCTCTTCTTCCTCCTACCGTTGCCGTGGGTAACGCCTCCACCACACCTTTTTCTACCCCTGTTTTCGTTCTTCAATTAAACGTGAATTTCAATTCGTTTTTCAAGCTTTTATTGTGTTTAGTTGGTTCTAATAGATGTTATGATTAGTGGGTAGTCAAATTGTATTGGTTTTATGCACAAAGAATCGATCTTGATGATTGTTTTAAGTTGATTTTCACTAATCACGAATTTGAGATTGATTAGATTAAGTGTTTGATTAGGTTCAATTGGTTTCGAAAATTATGATTTTATCATACTTATAATCTGTCAATTGGAGTTCTTGAATTTAGTTTGAGATTTAAATTGGGTTTTACTCAAGATTGTGGAAATTGTAAATTGGGGAAAATTGTGATTAATTGTTTCTTAATTAGGTTAAACAACCCAAATTAATTTTTCTGATTAATATTTCGAAATTTAGATTATTTAGCAATTTATAAACTGATTTTCATAAATTAATTGATTAAATTCGTTTTTATGTAAGTTTATGTAATTTAAGCATGATTTTGACAATTAAAACATAATATAAATAGTTTTAATAAATCCTAAATAAATTGTAATAATTAAGTATCTATTTTTATGAGTTAGATTCTGTTTTTGAAACTAATTCTAGGCCTTTGGGAATTTTTATAATTAACTTGGATGGTCATTGAGTTTTATTGGATAATTTTGAAGTAGAATTATAATTATTGGATAATTAGCAATTGTAGGTTTGGATTTGGGTATTGTTATGTTCATACATTGTATATAGGATAATACTAATATATATTGGTTGAGTAAGATTGAGTGTTGATTTGGGAATGTCGTTTGTGTAATTGTAGAACCTGAGTTCGTAGACGAGGAGTACTAGTGATTATTATGCTATTGAGTCTCCGTTTGCTTAAAAAGGTAAGCTAGCATGCTCAACCTTTCCTAAACTTGTAGAAACCTTTCAAAACTACATGCTAAGTGATTGGTGTGTTAAATGAAAACTTAGTATCATGCTAGGTGGAGAACGATTTATCGTTTTGATTATCATATTTTGATTGGATTGGTTTGGATTATTGAATTGATATATTGTTTGGGTTATGATTCAAAGAATGTATTTTTGGAATTATGGTTTGCTGGATATTTGATATCGTTGTGGTGGAATTGTGAATGATTGTATGGTTGTTTGAATACAAATTTGTTAAAGAATCGATATTGTAAACAAAATAAATAAATAAAGTATGAGGATACACGATGATTATTGGTTTGAGTCGCATCGACTCCACTTTATTTGGTTTGAGTCACATCGACTCCACTTTATTGCCCCACGGCATCGGTCTTTAAGTGGGTTTGGCTCTAGTACTACTCTATTGGGTTAGCAATACTTAATAGGGGGTGTGCACACTTAAGGTCTAGTATTCTTGTATGGTATGGTTTGGTGGGTCGGCAAAGAACCGGCTCACCCACGTATATAATGGTTTGGTGAGTCGGCAAAGATTCGGCTCACCCACGTATATAATAGTATGGTTTGGTGACTCGGTAAAAATCCGGCTCACCCACTTATCAATATATGAATGGTATGGTTTGGATGATTTGTCAAAGACTCGACTCGTCCCACTTATAAATTTCGCTATGAATTCCTCATTAAAGATCGTAAAGAATTACTTGGTTTATATTATGAATTGTTATACATTTGTTGTAGTGATTGTGATACTTCTATTTTGGTGATTTGATTTGTCTTACGATTGGTTTATGTGATAATGTGCTAAGTGTGGTTTTCAAAAATAAAACTAAAATGTTTTCAAAATCCAGGTAAGGGTTTTGGTTTTCTACACGTTGAGGTGTTGGCTTACTCAATTTCACTGACTTAATCAAATGTGGTTTTTTGTGTTTTAAATCCACCACAGGTTTGCAGTGATTGATGCATGAGGGAACGACAACTCATTAGATATTAGGTGGACTCTAAGTTATTAGACCATTTATTATACTTAGACTATTTCATATTTCATATTTCAGATTGTTGTAATTTAATTAATGGATTGTAATACACTATTTTAGACTATTAGACATTTGTAGTTTGGCTTCTGAAATCTCCTTGCATTCGGGTCTTTGACTCGAGTGCGGAGTGACACCTCTAAATTTCCTTAATTTGGATTTTGATTCGCGATAAAAATGTTTTTAAAAATGAAAGGAAATTTGGGGGTGTTACAGTTGGTATCAGAGCAACCCTGCGACCGCGTGCTGGGTGATGGGGCGAGGCCCAGACCAGCCGTCTAGCGGGGGAGATCTTGGACCTGTGTTGATGTTATGGTTGGCCGAGGCGCAACGGGGACGTTGCGTTCTCTAAGTGGGGGAGTTTGTAACACTACGGAATATGGAAAGTAGTTTATGGAGTTGGTTTGTCCCACATTGGGAAATTAAGGCTCATATGATCAGTTTATAATAGATTTCTACCATCATACTAACAACAAGGCCTTCACCTTTTAGAGCCCGGAGAGGGTATATGGGCCTAATAAGTGACTACCCATCTTATTGGGTTGTGTTGTGACTGACGGTGGTTCGGGCTGTTACAGATGGTATCAGATCCCAGGTTAGGTCCCACGCTAAATTGAACAAACACGGCTACATAAAAAAAAAAAAAAAAAAAAAAAAAAAAAAAAAAAAAGAGAGAGAAATAATTCAATTAGTAAAAACAATTAAAATGAACCAAGCCGAATGGGGGTATAGGGGTATTGTTTTGTTCATTTATGTGTGTTTAGCTTTTTATTTATGAATGGCTACTTGTTTTCACATGTGAGTTTTACATATAATTGTTATTGGATTATTTGAATGTTTTGATTCACTTGGAAACGTAAGATAAATGTAATGTGGTATTAGAATTAGAAACTATGAAATTGATCTACCTGTATGAAAATTGTTGGTTTTGGAAGGTCAAATGTACCTTATATATTTGGAATGATTATTTATTGAATTGGAATGAGAAAATTGTATGTCTATTCTAAGTATAAGATTTTGGACCAAGTTACAGGAAGCTTTAGGAACTAACTTGATGATGAGCACCGCCTTTCACCCCGCCACTGATGGTCAGACAGAGAGGACCGATCAGACGATAGAGGATATGTTACGGGCTTGTGTCTTATAGTTTCTAGGAGGTTGATTGGGAGGACAAATTGGACTTGATCGAGTTCTCATACAACAATAGCTATCAAGCTTCGATTAAGATGGCTCCCTATGAAGCCTTGTATGGGAGGAAGTGTCGTAGTCCGATTTGTTGGAACGACATCAGTGAGACTGTAGTGTTGGGTCTTGATTACATTCAAGAGATGACTGAGCAAGTTAAAATTATCCAGGAACAAATGAAAGCTGCACAAGATCGTCAAAAGAGCTATGCTGATAAGACTAGGAGTCACATCGAGTTTGCAGTTGGAGATATGATATTGTTGAGAGTTTCACCTACTAAGGGTGTAATGAGATTTGGTAAGAAAGGAAAATTGAGCCCGAAGTTCATAGGACCTTATAAGGTGCTAAATCATGTTGGTGAGGTTGCTTATAAGCTTGATCTTCCTGCAAACTTGGAGAAAGTTCACAATGCCTTTCATGTTTCCCAACTGAGACGTTATGTGAGTGACCCATCACATGTTCTTGACCCCGAGACGATCGAGATAGATGAAACTATGACCTATGAGGAGGCACCATTGAAAATTTTGGATAAGAAAACACGAAAGACCCAACGTACGGAGACCCCTATGGTGAAAGTATTGTGGTGCAACAACAACGTCGAGGAAGCGACTTGGGAGGTTGAATCAGCGATGCGTGAGAAATACCCTCATTTGTTTGATTAAGGTACTATAGGTTCGAGGACGAACCTTTCTTTTAAGGGGGATAAGAACCCTTCGCGCTCCCTTACTCTCTCGTGTTTTTATGTTGTGTCATGCTATTATGTGGCATTCGTATAACTTTGGTTATTTTGGTTTATCTGCCTTAGTGCCCCTGGTGGAACCTTGGTTCAAAAATACTATTGCTTGGTTTTGGGTGCCTTGTGCACAACTTGTTTCTAAAACTTGCTCAAAAGCTCACTTGGCGGCAGCGTAGGTGCGAGTGTACTAGAATATGGTTATTGGAGAATTATTGCAAACTGGTATTGTAGAGAATTGACGTTTTTGGGAAAATATTGCTAAGGTTCATTTTGGAGAGTATGTTTACGCTACGAGGACGTAGCGTTGTTTTAAGGGGGGAAGTCTGTAACTCCTCGTATATTTTGGGAATTTATTTAAGTCGGGTGTTACTAATTATATTTATATTGGGATAATTGTCGTAAATTATTAATATGATTTTCAGATTTTATTTGGTTTTATACAAATTAAACTAAATAAAACAATTTAAACAAAATTTTATTTATAATTCTTAATCCCAAAATTACCATTTTACCCTTGTTGCCTTACTAATAAAACCCTTGTATTTAACCCCTAAAACCCTTTTGTTTTACGCACAACCATCACCATCATCGCACGTATCTTCATCATCATCGTCTTCCACAGCGAAACACGCCGCCACTTTCATTTGCTTACCGACGCCTAACGTCAACCCGGTTTTGGACGAAACTAGTACCGTTAACCCTCTTTTTCTCTCCTCTACACAACGGTATGAATTTCACAATGTTTTATTAAAGTTTTTCCGACATTGCCGTTTCGTATTTTGTCGATTAACTTTGGTTTATGATGTGTTATGATTTTTTAATCTTAGATTATTGTTTATCATGGTTTTTAGAAGATTATAATCTATGTTTATGAATGATTTGGGTTGGGTTTTGGGTTTGTGCTCGGTTTTGCGTAGGTATAAGGGTCCTCTGTTTTGGGTTGTCGTTGTCTTAGGTATTGCTATTGTCGTTAGTACTGTCGTGGGTTGCCGTTGGTATTGTCGCTGCGGGTTGTTGTTGGTCTCGGCTGATCGTGGTACATACAACTAAGATTTTGTTGTCTGCCGTGTTGGTTTTGTTGATGATGATTTTGGGTGTTGGCACTTTAATGGCATTCAAGTGACATTTGCTAGTGTATCGTTGTTGGTTTTGTCGAAGGGCAGTGTGCAAAGTATGATAATGGTCTAATTTGCTTTGAGTTAAAACTAATGGAATTTAGTTGTGGGTTTTAGTTTAATTGTAATACGTATTATACGGATTGAAATTGTATGCAACATTAGTCATTCGGGAATTTTGATATTAATAATTTGGGAGTCTCTTGGTTGTGATTTGGGAATTGTTTTGGTGTAATTGTTAATTTCGGTTATCATTTAATGTTAAATAGCGTACGGGTTTAAAGAGGTTCGATTTGACGACTGTGAGAAGAATAATTAAGGAGAACTTTAGCGGTTACGGTAAGAACGCCAACTCTTGAGCTTGAGCATGTTTTATTGTCTTCTAATGTGATCAATTCTTGTCTCATTTATATTGGCTTCTATACTTTTTCTAATTGATCACAATATCTCTTGTTTGGTTGGGAATTGGTTATACATCAAATAAAATATCTAATCATGGTTTGAATATGGGTTATGGTTAATGGGTTTTTCTTCTATAAACACTCTAGAGTAACGTGTTAACTCCTCCGGGGGTGTTTGTTTACAAATGATTTATTATACCTCTGATCAAGGTAACTCTTAACTGGATTAGCTACCAGTTACCTATTAGAACCTCCTCCTTGCCAGGTTACATCCTACTGGCTCTCAAGTGAGGGGTGTGCACACTCGGGTTCTCTTAGGGTGGTTCGGGTTGGTTAGCTCTTGAGTTGTTTCTGGTTAGGGGTAGGACCCTTGCCAAAGATGGGTTACTGATGCGGAGTGCCCATTCTTGTATACTTGATTTTTCTCTCTGAAATTCATAATATTATTCTTGTTTTATATCTCTCTCTAATCATCTTGGTTAATCCTTTGATTGTAAGCGTTGCTTGTTCAGCTACGCGCCTCAAAGGCGCGTATCTTATTTTCCCTTGTTTTGCTTTGAGTTCTTACTCAGCCAGTTTGCTGACGTTCTTTTGTTTGGGTTTGTCCCTACCCTATTATGGGGCCTGTGTCATTTTTCGATGGCGTAGTTGACAGGTGTGTCTGATGGTGATATGTTGAGCTTGCGGACGTCTGTATTCATGGCATCTTTATTTTAGACAATCGTTGAACATTTGTTATTTATTTGGATTTGGGATTCGGATTTTGTAAACTTTGACTAAGTCTTCCGCTGTCGTACTATTTTATTATTTATATTTGGATTTATTATTTTGGTTTTCGCCTTGCAATTAACTTGGCTAGTTAATTGTGGCATAATAATCCTAGATTTTCATTATTTAATTGAGTCGAAAAGTTAGGGTTGTTACAGAACGAGCCCGAAAGCCCGCTTTGACCCGAATGGGCCGACCGATTAGGCCCGAAAGAAAATCCCGGCCCAGCCCGACCTGCACACCGGGCTTACTTTTTTACCCTAAGCTCGGCCCGGCCCATGATCACCTCTATCATACACATATACTAGTCATGCCCATTGATCATGGAATCTCCTTACCTTTTAAAAGCGCCTAAATCGGCTACTATAGCGCAGTGAACAGTACGCCCAAAACGCGGGCATTTCTTCTTGAAACGCGCCTTTTCCAGCTAAAACGCGCCTCACTTCTACTCAAAACGCAGGAGCTTTTACTGTTCATCTTCAACAGTAAATGATCGAATGGCTGAGCTTGGCCCTCCACAAGTGCGTTAATCTTCGCCATCCCTTGCTTATCCATATGCTTCCCTCTCTCTCCTGCTCTCCTCCTCTTGTTCTGGTATCACTCATAGTCTCCTCTCTCCTCACTCGGTTTGGATCTGGCGAAGTGGTGGTCACTCACTCAGGTTTGTTTAATTCATCTTTTATGCTATTTTTTTTTTTGTTGATCTACGTGATTCCGGATGTCGATTTGGGGTTTCCTGGGTTCGTTTGGGTCTGGTAGATTGTCGTTCCCTTCATCTCTTATATGCTGATTTGGGTGCCTCCCTTCACTCCTTTTTTGTTTGATTTATCTATTTGTTGATTTGGGTTTACTATGATCTGGGTTAAAGTTTTAATGTTGTTTGATTTTAGATTGATTTAGTTTGATTAGTTTTGAATTTCGTTTTGTTATTTGTTTGGGCAGTAAAATTCTACTCGATGTAGGATCCTTGGATGCAGTCTGATGCCCGATGCTCGATAGCTTGAAGACTGGTGTCCGACACTCGATGCGTTTCGGATAGCCCTAGTACGCGACAGCTGCAAGACAAGGTCAAATAAAGAAGTTGTTTGACTGCCTAACAACAAATATTATGGCGTGAAATGTGGAATTAGTTGAGAATAATTTGGGTGAGCTGTTAGTGGACTATAACAACTTTGAAGGACGTTGGAGGATTGGACGAGCGGAAAATGAGGTGGATTTGGTGAAGAGAAGATATAGGAGCGGTTGGAGTTAACTACCAAGTTGGGGTCCAACGTTTTCAATTTTTTTTAAAGCAGGACCTCCAATGTTTTTGTGGTCTGTTAAGGACCTCAAAGTCTTTCCGTTGGGTCTTCTGTCAACTTTTCAAGGTCCTCTATCCTCCAAACCTGGCCTTCACCACTAAAGTAAAATCACCGGTTCGATTTCGTCGGGTTTCCTGCAGTTTACCAACACCTGCTACTCCTCGGTTGGGTTCGCGTCATCAGCGTCGGTGTCACACCAACAAACCTGCTACTTACTCTTTCTTTCTCATTTTCATTTTCATTCTCAATTTCAATTGCATGGAAGAAAGAGTAAGCAATGTGATTGAATTGGTTATTTTGTAAGATTAGATATGACTCACCATTTTTTTTTCCAAAGTTATCACGAGTTCACGACTTCCCCATCATCTCACCATTTTTAACCATGAATTTCATCTCATACCCTCCAGCAAAAACAATGATAAAATATTAGCCAATGACATTACTTATTCTTTCTTCCATTGATCTCCCACTTCAAAACCCATCTTCTTTATCTCAATCTCTCTCTTTTTCTATATCTATAGGACTTTATTTCATCGTAAAACTGGAATTTTGATTTTGGGTAATTTTGTTTATTTATTGTTATTTGGTTATGGTTGATTTTATAAGGAAATTTGATCTAAAAGTTTAAATTTTTGCAGCAATTTTTGTTGGCTTATGATTTATGGTTGTGTAGTATAAGCTAATTGGTTTTCAGGTATTTTTGTGTGAACTTTTGATGGTGGTTGTGGCGGTGGAGGTGACGGAGAGAGGAGAGAGAAAAGTGAGGAGCTTAGATGTAGAGTAAAAGGGAGAAAAAAAGGAGAAGAGAAGTTTGAAGTTAACAGAAGAAGGATAACGGAGTTGACATGAGGTCCTTGTTTCAAACAAAAAATATTTGAGGTCCTGATTTCAAAAACCTTGAAAACGTTAGACCCTAAAGTAAGAGTTAACTCGGAGCGGTTGGGTACATGGAGAGAAATAAGGAAGGAGCCGTTGGAACCGTAGCAGCAGAGCAAAGTACAAATAGGGGAAGAGAGTGAATGCCAGGGGAGGGACATACGAAAGCAAAAAAGCTAGAATACTCATACTCCATTTTTTAACAGTTTATTCTCAATTGTATTAGTCAAAAACCGTGAATAGTGCGATCCTTGGTGGGACACAGACTTCTCCCGTGGTTTTTCCTTCACATTGAAGGTTTTCCACGTACAAAAATTCTTTGAGTCTTTTTCAGGAAATTTTCATTTTTACTTTATCGATTCATCATTAGTTCAACTCCAATTCATTCGATAGTTTATAGGATTACAACGCGATCAAGTAGATAAATCCACCAAACAATCCGATTGACCCAGTTAAGAAGTTTTTTACCAAAACATTATTGTTAATTTAATTTCAATTAATTTCGTTTTTTATCTCAATTCCGATTTAATTAGCTCTATTGCGTTTTGGCGATTGTGGTGATCAAATGTCCCCATTTTTATTGGCGATCGATCCCATCTTTTGTTCATCAAGTTTAGATTGTCATCTTTCCGTATCAATTTCTGGGTAATTTTGTTTCCAATGTTCTGATTATGAAATTCATGTCTTTTGTTCAAGAGTTGCTGAGGAGCGGTTCTCTTTTGGCTGGTTATACTGTTGTAGTTACCATGAGAGCTTCCTCTATTGCTTCCTATGATGATAGGTACAATTTTTTACTCCTTTCTTTTCATTTTTTTTTTCTTCTTCTTTTCATGTACTTATATATTTGTGCAAACGAGGGTCCAGTTGATGAGCTGAAAGAACTTCTTGGAGTCAAAGCTAAGCATGCAGGCCTTGTTGTTTTTCAGCCTGTGACAAATCTGCTGCCGAATCTTTTTGATTCCCTTTTTGATGAAATTTCATGCGCAACAGAAGATGAGGTTGGGTTCTTTTTTTTTTTTTTGAAGTAGCCAAATTTGCATGTTCTTTTGTGTGGATGTAATGTATCTCACTGATGATTACCTTTGTTCTGCCTTTTATCAAAGCCGACAGAGGATCTCCGTAAATCATTCCGCTTTCAACATTACTTCCTGGTGACTAGAATATACAAGGTACTATGTGTCTGTTTTCTTATATAATTCTTATCAACTGTTCGTTATTTTGGTAATTGTTATCGTCATACATTCCTACATTATTTCTCACTATGTATTGTCTTATTGAAGAAAATCGGGCAAAATAAGAAAGGGTCAAGCAGTAGCAACAATGATAATCTGACTTATGTGTAAGCAGAGGATGAACTTTTTCATCAAGTTTACTTAAGCCCTATGTTTTCTGGTTTATCTATAGTTATAGTTTTGTTCGGATCTTAACTTGATATTGCCTAATCAACATGCTGGTTTCAGCTTTGCTCTTGGTCATTACTTTTTCTTTGCAAAATCAGCTACCAGCCGACAAAAGGTAAGTTTAATGGTTCTATTTATCAAGTTTGTTATTTACTTCTTTACGATTGTGGCAGTGTAAAATCAGTAAAATAATTTGCTATTGGCTGAACCTGGTTTATTTTGTGGTGTTTTCATTGTGGTTTCTCTTACCTTCTTTTTGACCACGTTGCAGAAAAAAAATGTAAATGTCTGATGTACACACATATTTTGTAATTGTTACCTTTATTGTGGTTATTGATGTTCTCCGCACATGTGTATGCTTGTTGTGGAAGTTGTTGTCTTATTAGTATACGTGATTATCCTCTGCATCTATTTGATGATGTTTAAAACTGCAGTTAAAAAGTTACCGAATTATGGGAATGGTGATTGATGTTAAGGCAGATAAGGTCCCTACTGACCGGAAAAGGTTGCCATCTCTTATAGACGACTCTTGATTGTGCTGCTAAAGGTGCTATTCTTTATCTTACTTTAATGGTTGCTGATCTTTCCGGAGCTTCGTGCTTTTATAAAGCAATAGTTGTTGGTGCCTAATGTGCTACCGTTGTCGGATAAAGTGTCATAAATTTGCTGATAAGGATTCGGTCTCTTAGGAAACATATGGTAATAGAGGATGTGATAAATGATTGTCTTGACCCAAAAAGGGTCACACAATTTTGATAGTTTATCTCCAAGAACATAAATCTTTCTCATTTGCTTTCAAGTCCCCTGGTAATATTTTGTTGGTTGCATGTATTTGACATCTTGGCGTGCTGATTGATTTGGTTGCTGAATGTAGTTTTTCTCCTTGAACATAAATCACTATAGAAGATGTTAGCATGTGGGAAGAAGGGTTGTCATTGTTCTACTGAATACTGATAATGATTAATGAGTGAAAAAAAAAAAAAAACTTGTGATTTAGGAGTAGAGCACCAGCTCATCATTGGTAGGAGAGAAATATGGGCTTATTGGATCTTGTAGATTGTCGACTTGGATTTTCTAATTCATTTTAACTTGCAGAACCCGATACAGTCACTGAGTGGAGTTGGGCACTTGAGCTGGCTGTATAATGTGAGAGCTCATTCTCCAATCTATGAATCTACAGTTTAGTGTGTTGAATTTTAGTCCATTTTTGTCTTCAGGCCTGCCTTTTTTGAGAGGAAATCAGTTTACCACTTCGAGTTTATGCTTAGAATGCCCATAAGCTTAGTTTAAGACCCAGCTCATAAACATAAGCCCAATTCTTACATTCATGCCCATGGTTACAAGCTATATATCTTGTCGGCATCGGCAAAGTAGGAAAAAAGGGAAGCTTGCCCCGTAGTCTTGTATGGTTCTTAATAGTTTTTATGATAGGCCTTATGGTTCACTGTCCAGATAGAAATACAAGAGCATTCTTGAGATTGAGCATGATGTATTGAAGGAGATGATAATGGGTGGAGGGTGGTGTGGAGGAAAGGTGCGTAAAGGTTTTAGAAAAATGCACAAACGGGGATCCCACGTAATATGTTAGCCTCAAGCTTTATGCAACATATACCTATGAGCTTTAGTTAAGATATGGGCACCATATGGAGAATTTCAAACTTAAGGTAACACATACATTGATACTGTCTCGTTTAGACTGAGTGTTTTTTGTGCTCTAAATTGACCCTCGTAGACTCCTGAGTGTTTGTTATGGCCTTGGTATTTTCTTGGGCGTATGCTATCTTCAACGAACTGATTTTTTTATGAGCCCGACTTGCCTGGAAGAGACATGACGAGGTTAGGATATGTGTTAATATCCAAACTCATATGCAATATAAATTCTTTTGTGGGATGATTTTTATGGCTGGACTTTAATGTTTATTTTTTCAATTTGTTCAGTGATTGTCGTGTCTTCAAATCCAAGGCGATTTTTAATATTGTAACATATGCCAGAAAGTTACAAAACTCGTGTGCTCAAGCAGCAGGGGCTTTGCATTTTGGTAGGCATTTTTCTTGCTTTTATTTATTGAGGATTTAAGAGGTCGCCTAGAGTTAACTCTGAGAATATGTCGTTGACTGGCAGCTTATTGCTCGAACCATAGAATATATTGTAAAATTTTAGAATGCCAGACTTGTTCCGATACTGCAATATAACTTGAGGAAAGTGCGGCGTCATATGGAGAGAAAACGATCGAGCTGTTTTGGTTCATGCCCTTTATGTAACTCCCTTGCTTTCTCTGTTTACTATTGCTTTTTGTCTTTGACACGAGCTAGAATATCTATGACGTTTAGTAACCGGGTGGCTGTTGGGTGTGCATCGTTTGGATTCTTAGCGTCTATAAATTTCTATGATATGATTACCCATTCAGAGTTTTCGTGCAATCGTTGGTCACTTACATTTTGTGCTTCCGTTCTGGTAATTACATTTATACAGTTGTAGGAATGTAGGCTAAGAGGGAGGAACGGGAAAGACCCAAAAAAGGTAATGAAAGAAAGATATGTAGGGGGTGAGTAGAACTGTAGGAAGGAAGGAAAAAGTAAGAGATGGGTTTTGGAGTGAGGACATAATGGGAAAATGCGAAAGAACATGGGAATTGCAGTCCTGCGAGCATTAAGTTTTAGTCTTTATTGAATTGCTTTGTTCTTATACTACATTTTTGATTGCATATAAATACAGATTAACAATCAGTGGGCCCAAGAGGGAGCCTTGACTGCATTAGCATCAGTTTCTGATTCTTTATAGGTAACATTTGCACCGAAGTTCCTTCAAGAAGTTTATTGTATAATTATTTGCTCAGATGATAATTGTAAATAACGGAATTATAAAAAGATTAATCCTCATAAGCCAAAACTACTCTGCTTGTTTTGAAGTGATTCTGAAAATTTACATGATACGTCACTTTATTTGGAATGAATACGATGTCAATTGACTCTTAGTAAAGCGAGATCTCTGATACTCCCTATTGCTTGGTGATGATATTGGAAGCTGTCATTATTAAGAATGTAATTGAAAGTATCTGTGTTATTGTAGATGGCGTTAGGTTACTTTTTTTCTCGTACAACATTTGTGGATGGTGGTCACTTTGTCTAGGGGATATGTACGTCTGACTTCGGTAATATACAACAACTTGGTAGGCAAAGATCTTAGTGGGACTTTTATCTATGTGAGCTCTTTAACAAGACGGGTACATGGGTCATGTTATATTTGTGCTCGACTTTTTTGGAGGATACTAAGTCATGTAGTCATCAACTCATAATCCGTCTATTTGTTGAGCAAATTAGTAGCCGTCAAAATTTTTATGGGAGGCTTATCATGTAACTGTTTACCTAACTATTGATAAATGTTCGTCAGAGATTGCTAATGCGAGCCATTGAACAGAAGCTTAGGAGATATTTCCCATGTTTTTGTTTAACAAACTTAGGAAATACATCAGTTACTCCTAATTAAGTTTAGCTAATAATCTTTAGTTGCATGTAAGATTAAAGCAATAAAAGGTGTATAAAACAAGTTTTATACCTTAATTAGGAGGAAAAATGACCACACCTTCAAAGAAGGTTCTTGAGCTGCTAATTATGGGGATCCTCCTCCTTAATCTTAAATTTTCAAGTTAGTAAACCCCCTCCCTTGATCCACCAAAGAAGCACTCCATAAATCTCACAAAAAGAGTTAGTTTTGTAGTGAGATTAACACCTTAAAGCTTATATATTATTAGCTAACTAATTAACCAATGATATATTAGGATAAGAAAGGATGTAGAAGAAAGATTAAACAACATGCAAAGAAGAAATCGACTTCTTTGATTTCTTGCTATGTCGGCCGAAAGGTCTTGATGGTTTTGGAAGAAAAGTCTTCCTTTTCTTACTAATGATTTAATGTGAAAGATGAAAAATGATCATAGTCCGTTTAATTTACACCAACTTCCACTATTTATAGTGGTATGGTTAATGGTAATAAATGACCATTAAATCCTTACTAACTTGTATTGCTTTAACCTTTAAAAGTTACAATTAGTAATAATATGTACACTTAACTCATTAAGTGTTATTACTTTTTATATCTTCATATAATAATTACTAAATTACATCATTTTAGCTAAAAATAAAACTCTTTGTAATTTGAATAGATAATTGTTGACAATTTACACAAAAACCATATTTATTCGACCCGAGTTCCAAACTCGTAAAACACTTTCCTCTACAATCGATCAGTTAACTCTTTAACTGAAACATCAGGGTTTATATTATATTGTATTAAATATAAATATAATATCCTTTGGAATAACTATCTTTATCGGTGTGACCGAGAGGGATCAGTTGATTACTGCCGTCAAACGACAATAACGTCAAACTCTAGGCAGCCAACCGTTATCGATATACGTTAATCAACTGACATAGTATATTTAATATATCCCAGGTTTATTCCTAATTAGATTTAATTAGTCAACGCATTATTGTCGGGGGATACCAACTCCAACAATCTCCCCCTTGTCCAAGACAAGTCATGCATTACCGATTCTCTTGTCCGTTATATCTCCCACTCAATGCGAAGTATCTTTCAGGTCGAACTTGCATTGGATCATTATCAGAAGTGGTTTTCTTGATCTGGATTATGACTGTCTGACCGGAATATCTATCATAGAACTCTTCCAAGCGTGGCCACGCATTTCCGGTCGTAATTCCTCGAGTGGCCCAAAGATATTATACCCTGACGTGGGTGGACAATCCCTTCTTGACTTATTTTCTTTGTTTCATATAGTCGTTTATGACCCAATAAATGTCCTTTTAGCCTCCTTTTACAGCACGACTTAATACATAAATTAAAGTCACCACTCACTGCATAAACTCAGACAAACAATCTCCGGTCGAAAGAATCGGCTAATAGGAATAATATAGATTACCTTGTCACGACCAGACGCAAAGGTTCTATAATTGGTCAAATGTCTGACAGAGTGTCATCTACAATCTGTCTATGTAATCGGTTATTCATCTCTATGAATCCATGACCATTGAACTAGTCATCAACCGACTTACAATCTAGTCAATTGAGACGTCACCTCATTTTATGACTAGAGACAAAACACACTGTTAATCATGTTCAATTAATTGGGTTCAAATCGTCTCCATGACATATTAAGAATCAACAGAGCATATATATAATTCAGCATTTAATTAAAACTGAATTAAAAGAAAAGTTTATTAAAACTTAAAACGATGCACTTATTTATTACATATGTAAAAAATTAATACACTTATTAATTTTACATCATATAATCTAACACATGTCAGGCATACGCCTCAAACCCATCGAGGCAATATGAGCATTGTGTTTAGCCTGTGATAATTGTAACAACCCTAAATTTTCGCTATCTTTAAATACAAAAATAAAGGATTGTTATGCCGCCATTGACTACCAAATCAACGGCAAGGCTAATTTAAAACAAACTTGATAAACAAGAAGAACAAATGACAGCGGAAGACTTCTACCTGAATCTACAAATCGGAAATTAAACCAAAAGATAAACTACAAATACTCCCCAATGCAAATATCTGATGACTCATCAAAGTATCGAACATGTAATGACGCTTCAACCATACAATGCATCTCAATCTGCAAACCTGTCAACTGCGCCACCAAAAGGATGACACAGGCCCCAGAATAGGGTAGGGACACAACCCAAAACAAAGAATGTCAGCACTGGCTGAGTAAGAAAAGAGAGAGCAACAAAAGAAGGTAAGATACGCGCCTTAAAATGGCGCGTAGCTACAAATAACTGAACAAACTACGCCAAGCGACGAAAACAACGAAACACTGGACACGACTCGTGCACTTCTCGTGCTTAGTTTAGAAACTGACAAAGATTATATCAGGAACCTCTCCTCAAAATTTCGTCCACAAACTCCAAGCGGATCAACGGGAATCAACCTCACACTGAATCATAAACATGAATTAGGGTTTACCCACGAATTATGATATAACTTTTGATATACAAATAAAGGCCTTACCAATTTTTGATATTTTGTTATAACTAGAGTTAGGAACATTTCCATAAAATATCGTCCCAAAATACTTTATGAGTCAACGGAAATCATCAAGATACCGAGGGAGCAGAACAGTTCTCGGGTAGATAGACACGGCTCCACTAAAACACCTCTACAGGGAGCCTCCGATAGAATCTTGGCACGCTCTACATGTCTATGGATTCGTATCGAAATCACGTTTCTAACGCCACCAACCACAACTTAAACAAAGGTCGTATATGAGAGTTGTGTATGTTTGAAGTTGACACAGTGGTACTGGAAATTTTCTGCGGGTGGAGGCTACGAAAAGGAGAGAGATGGAGAGGGGGAGGCCAAATGATTAAGAAACAAAGCAAGAGTTTTCTTCCATATATGTACATGGGGATGCGGGTAGGCTCGGGTTGAGCTTAATCAATTGAGTGAGAGGAGTGACCCACAAATTTGATCCAAAATCGAATAAGTACCAAACAGTCTTGTGTAATTCTATAATTGGTACCCACAATAATTCAATCGAATTGCAATAAAACTTTGATTAAATCCTCTAATATATAATAAAAAGTAACACCCTTAATTATTTAAATACCCAAAAATTACAGGGTGTTACAGACTTCCCTCCTTAAAACAAATCTTCGTCCCGAAGATTTAAGTCTCTCCTTAAAGGGTTTCCACACAACGTTCTACATTTCAAATTTTCACAACCGATTCTCGCAACCAACATCTACAACTTACAACACAGGAGAAAAGTAACACAAAAAAAGAAATGGAAAGTAACAATTCAAATATATAGCAGTAGGGGAAGGAGAAAGTGCACCATCAATGCACTTACTCACAAGAGAGTCGTGTTTAGCTGAAAATGCATCATCAATGCATCTCAGGAAGGAATAGCGCGCAATTATAACAAATTTAAGTATTGGCACGAAATGATGCCAAATAATATTCAGTGTGCAACGTTAATGCACGAACAATATAACATGTGCAACTGCGATGCACTAAACAAGTACGTGTGCACCACAAGTGCACCGATTAGGTAAACATGCTTTATCATATAATTTTATCAGATAATGACAAAATAAACATAAGTAAATAAGGCGAAAAAGGAACGCACGTGGTTCTCAACCCCCTTAAAGAAAAGGTTCGCCCTCGAACCAAAAGTACTTAATTCGAACAAGTGTGACATTCAAATCCACTTTTCACTTGCATTATTTTTCACACCTTGGTAACGCATCGCAAGGTTTTGTCGCAGTATTCCAAATTCTCTTTCTCATCCTCAAATCAACCATACTTGGTGACGATTCCCATAGATTGTAGTTTCATGAATTCTCAGCGATTTAAATTTTGGACATTCAATGCATTTCTAACATAATATGTCATCGATAACCATAGAACACGTCATTAAAACAGACCTTTCCTGAAACTGGCCGGCGATTCTAACTTGTATCCATTTACCATCCTTTGACGATTTCGTATCAACCCAAAGAGTTTTAGTGTGATCTTCTGTACTCCAAACCTCTTTGTTTTCATTTCGCATGTCACACCCGTGTCGGAGCGTTCTCATCTCCAAAAGCATTGTGAAATATTGCTCAGTATACCAATAGGTGTTGAGGCCACCCTATAAACGCATTTGAAATTTCAACTCTCAAATGATTGGAACTTGCATACCCTTGTTACTAAATGCATACGTGCAACTAATTGATACCTAGCTTCATATCCCATTTGTCCAGCAGGTTAGATGTTGTAGCCTAGTTGGTCAAGCTTGCATCGTTATTCCTTCTCCACCCAAGTTCAAAACATGTATGGGGCTGATTTTGCTTCCATGAACTCTCTTACTTTTACAAGATTGATTTACTTTTCCTTCTAATCACCCAACTCATCATCCTCATTAGTACATTGCAAGTATACATAGATCTCGCAAGTCTTTAACCTCCATTTACATCTCCATAATAATTGATCAGTACTAACAGTTCACCACAACAAGACCTTGTTATTACTTATAAACCATCTTTTCTCATCTAGTAGAACCCCTTCTTTTATCACACATAAGGCTTTTTAGAGCTCTATACTCATTTCGTCGGACTAGAGATATAAACGTCAAACACTTAACTTCCATGTTAGCAGGCCAATGTTGTCCGACACTACAACTTTCAGTTAAACTTGTTATATAACCTTTTGGCCTTGAAACCTGTCACTTCAAAATTATCCATGCATTCAACTAATCCCATCGTATGTCATATTTTCAACTTCCTTGATTGACCTCTTACTAAAATTGTGGTTTCACGATTGATGACTATACCAACAGAACCATCTCCAGCAGGCCATTTTCCTCTTACTCATTGGGTTACCTTAAAACCGACTTTACCTATCTGATTTGTATTAACTTTGTAACCTGAAAACTTCAGCTTACCAGTCAATCCATATGAACACAGTCCCTTTCTATTTGAAGTAGTTGGCGATAATTTTCTAACCCCACAAGAAAGTCTTATTGTCATGTCAAAGGCACTTAGTCGCATTTAGCAGACATCAAGATGTAGTCATACTTGTTTGCCTTAACCATTCAACCGAAGCTTTACTCTTCTTTGATCCAAAAACCCCATTCTTACCAACGTATGCATAACATGAAACAATCTCGTCAAGTAAAACTCACATTAACTTTACGTCATGATTGTCTCCCTTAGTTGTTTTCCAGGTCATCGTAATACTCTTTTGTTGTCTCCTTGCTTGTCAACCTTTTACACCCACTTTCAAACTCGTTGATGTATGATCTAGAATCCGACTTTCTCATATATAAGATGTTTGATCAACCTTCAACATAGGGTTCTTTATTCAACAATTTCAACAAATTTACTCAGGACTCCTGACATTTTTATTCGTTTTGTACTCATTAACCCAATACATTCCAAAAACATTCTTTAACCCATTGGCAGAATCACAACGTTCTACAACTAATATCCCAAGTTATCGCACTACATGTGTTTGGTTCTCTAATGTTTAAATCAATGTTTTTACCACGAGGTGTGCTTCCATTTAACCAACTTACTCACACGAGTAAACATTGCCAAACCAGACCAATTTCCTTAGCTTCACTATGACCAAATCACACCTTAGTAAAATAAATTCAATGCCTTGCACCTACTACCAATATCCACAACTCGAGCTTATTAGTAATTTGAACCCAAAATCATTTACAGTCAAGATAGATGACCCTTAGAGATTTACCAATACAAGGTACATAACCATCTGAAGATTATTTCGAAAACCATAAGCTTTTACCGCTATTAGCAATGTCCTCTCATTTTGTACATCGCACTTCAAGTGTTTTCAACTCAACACCATACAACCAGCTGATTACTATACCCCCTCGTTCTCCGGCTCAACTTATCCACCCATCAGTTACAATTTAACAATTACATACCATAAGACCATCAATGCTAAGAGTTTAATCTATAACCTCCATCTCCGAATCATAGTGGCTCTTATATCATACAAAGCACCAAATTGCACTCTTAGTAGCTAAATTTGGTGAGGGTAAACATGTCCTTAAAATAACACTCCTTAGTCCATAGATCACAAAAGACATATGCTAATGTCAAAGTCATAATTCAACTCACCATCATTGTCAAATAGAGGTTCAAAACTTATTGTGCATCTCGAGTTCAACTTGTCTTCCTTACTTCATCTCACAGCATGTAAGTGACTAGTGTTCGAAATAGGAGTCCTTTACCATAAATCGAATAATATTTATATGTGTATGTCCAACTTATTTTACCATAGTATGTCTAAAGCCTTATCATGAATCAACACCCCCTTTTTTTTTTATTGTGCCTTAGCATGCATCAATTTCCTTTACTTGAACATATACTCAAATAATTCATCTTAAAATCCCTCATTCGGTGATGGTAACATCTTAGTAAGTATAGTTTCCATGTCCAATAGTTTGTTCACTTATAGTATTGTAGACTTTCAACCTTAAATGTCGTTGTTATGCCACAATGGACCATTTCTTCCCTTCTTACTCCTACACCTCAGTGTTAAAAGTCTAGAAGCGATTCACATTCGATCCTCAACTAATCGAGTTATACCAAAAATTTTAGCATGTAGACTCCCAACGGTTGTGGGGGTGCTTGACAAAACGGTCTAACTCCATCATTGATGCCAAGATCATAGCCTTATATCAATCAATCGAGTCATATCCATAAATTTCGAAGTTGTTTAGCCACTAAAGTTGTCAAGAAATCCTTGAATCTATTTTCCTTGAATCTTCTTCGCACTATAAACCACACTATTTTTAAGCACGTGCAAGCAAGTGTGTCTGATCTTTTGGAGTTGGGTCTTCCTCTAATAGTTCATCCTTGACTGTACTTGGGATTAGTTGTACTTCTCCATGTCTAGCAACAAATTTATCAGGGTTCATTCATGTATCCTTGCTCATTATATATCCAATAATGTCCAGCACTTTGATCACTTGACCTCCAACAGAATTTCATATAATAAGGTTAAGAAATCTGTCAACTCCTCATTCCCTTGGTATTAGAATTTTCCCCGCACCATCTTCTAATGGTAGTAACACATCAAATCAGCAATATAGAATAACGGTTCATGGCACCTTGCACCCTTATAGAAGCGATTTAAATTAACAACGTAGCGAGTGATAAGTAACTGTAATGAACGCAAAGTTACTATTCGTCTCGCCTGAGTTTAACTTTTCGGAGACTTTTTGTTTTTTTTTTTTTTTTTTTTTGGGGTACACGACTCGTGTGAAATAGGGCACAAGTCGTGCCCAGGTCAGTAGCTCCTTCGGTAAAAGAATAAACGGGCACGAGTCGTGCCAAGGTGGGGCACGAGTCGTGCTGTCCTCAGCCGAGGCTGTGGACACCAAAATCACGGGTGGTTGAAGCAAATCACAAACAATTCAGCACCACACAATTAGCATATAGTTTCATCAACGGCTTTATTCCAAATATAATCGCAGGGGTATTGTCCCCTATCTAAAAGTTCGCAATAACAAGACTCCAACTAAAATCGTGAGTAAACAAAACACACGATCCTCAAAACCAAGGCCTCGGAACCATATATAAAAGTTAATGACGTGGATAATAAATCCAATGATTAGTTTCCTCACAATAATGCCCGGGGAATATCACTCAAAAAGGGAAGCAAAACTCAAAGTTTCAATAATTGAGATTATGATTAAAGTTATATAAGGTTTCTCTTGTTCTTAACAAGCAAATCACCCATAGAAATAAATGTTGGTCTATTCAATCAATTCCTCATATTCATTCCCACCTACAAACAGAGTAGTGTACTCGGAAACGATTCTTATCATCATTTAACCCATATAATAAAAGAACAAATGATACACGGGATTCTCTAAACTCTCGTATGCTTAACTCACTTATAGACTCACCATTACTAGTCGCTTCTTCAACTTTCACCTTTCCTTTAAGGTGATCATGGTTTCTCACCTATTAGGGATGACATTGTTAGGTGGAGTAGCGTGGGTTATTTCTAAAGGGTTATGCATAGCATATGTATTCTGGTTAGGATATGAGGAAGTAAATAGGTGTCTCCAAACCTTTGTTTTAACAATATATCACAACTACTAATCCAACGTGCGTGTTCCACTTTACATCTTACCTTCAAACACAAAACTTGAATAACGATAGGCATTAAATAAGCAAGTCCCTAATATCATCAAATCCATTCCTTAATATAACCTTAAGGATCATTACCATCTTCCTTAACTCGTAATAATCTCAACTTCTTTCAATCTAACTTCTAATCACCCTCAATACTTCAACATTACGTACCAAGTAATATGACGAAGCTAAACGTATGAACTTGTCCTCGAAAAATCTTATTTTAAAGTATCGTTATATGCGGTCGATATCAAAGATAATCTCAAATAAAATGTAACCCAAAGTTTTTTGTAAATTTGTAGCGTAGCATAGTACTTGTAAATAGTATATAGTACATAGCTCAAGTCATAATCTCAAAAGTCAGCTCCAAAACTCCGTGGTGTAGTACAAGAGACACATAGCACGTAGCACATAGCATGCGTATGAATGCACCCAACGAATCCCCCAAGTTTTAAAAATCATTTTATCAAATTGGTTTAAAACCGTTTTGCAAACTCAACTAACCAGAGCCTAAGGCTCTGATACCAACTGCAACAACCCTAAATTTTCGCTCTCTTTAAATACAAAAATAAAGGATCGTTATGCCGCCATTGACTACTAAGTCAACGGCAAGGCTAATTTAAAACAAACTTGATAAACAAGAAGAACAAATGACAGCGGAAGACTTCTAGCTGAATCTACAAATCGAAAATTAAACCAAAAAATAGAATACAAATAGTCCCCAATGCAAATATCTGATGACTCATCAAAGTGTCGAACATGTAATGACGCTTCAACCATACAATGCATCTCAATCTGCAAACCTGTCAACTGCGCCACCAAAAGGATGACACAGGCCCTAGAATAGGGTAGGGACACAACCCAAAACAAAGAATGTCAGCACTGGCTGAGTAAGAAAAGAGAGAGCAACAAAAGAAGGTAAATTACGCGCCTTAAAATGGCACGTAGCTACAAATAGCTGAGCAAACTACGCCAAGCGACGAAGACAACGAAACACTGGACACGACTCGTGCACGACTCGTGCTTAGTTAAGAAACTAACAGAACAAAGGCAACAGTGGACACGACTCGTGTGTCGGATTACACGAGTCGTGCAAAGGTCAGCCCGGGGCTGCCTAAAACGTAATTCGATTAGTCTTTCTTTCAATTCTTTTGTCAATAATATACGTTATTCGAGGGCCTCCCCAAGGTCCCTAAAGACAAGCCAAGGGTCCTACCCCAAGACTACCATATCTAGAGTTACATAGTAACGCAACCTAATGACTCGAGTGTGCACACCCCTCACTAGAGGGCCGGTAGGACAAAACCACCCCTAGGAGGAAGTCTATTAGGGGGTTCGGTAGCTGATCTCCGACCCACAATACAACCTTGATCAGAGGTTCAAACAAAAGCCACATCCTCGTGATGTGGTGACGGCTCCTATGTCTGTCCCTCTAGATGGGTTTCATTTATCATTTCGTTCTTTCGATATACTTTCGGTTTGTCATTTAAGTACATTATTTGTGCTTGCGCTTTTCGATTTATAAACGGCCGTAGCCGGAACAACTATATAGAGTCAACAACAAGGGGTGGCATAGCCACACAAGATAGTATACATATGTACAAGTATGAATCTCAAGAATTATGTGCGAACAACAATGAGTAGCTAGGCAATAAGAGATGAACGAATGCCAAGGATCATGAGTTTGAAGAATACAAACATGCTCAACTTTAGAGGGTCAACGTTCTTACCTTAAACGCTAATCCATTTCTCCTTTTACTCTAACATCATCTTGTCCCATAATCAATCATACCCAATTCTTTAAGCCATAAATCGTAGTCCTTATTCCATCAAGCCTAATTACAACCACGAATGACGTTAATTGATTAAGAACCCAAATCAGGGCCGTAGCAAAGAAACAGGCATAATTGACGTTTAACGAATGGGTTGAATACTAAATTTGAGTATGTCATAAAAGATTATATCAGGAACTTCTCCTCAAAATTTCGTCCACAAACTCCAAGCGGATCAACGGGAATCAACCTCACACTAAATCATAAACATGAATTAGGGTTTACCCACGAATTATGATATAATTTTTGATATACAAATAAAGGCCTTACCAATTTTTTTTGTTACAACTAGAGTTAGGAACATCTCCATAAAATATCGTCCCAAAATACTTTATGAGTCAACGGGAATCATCAAGATACCGAGGGAGCGGAACAGTTCTCGGGTAGATAAACACAGCTCCACTAAAACACCTCTACAGGGAGCATCCGATGGAATCTTGGCATGCTCTACATGTCTATGGATTTGTATCGAAATCATGGTTTAACGCCACCAACCACAACTTAAACAAAGGTTGTATATGAGAGTTGTGTATGTTTGAAGTTGACACATTGGTGTTGGGAATTTTCTCCGGGTGGAGGCTATGAAAAGGAGAGAGAGGGAGAAGGGGAGGCCGAATGATTAAGAAAGAAAGCAAGGGTTTTCTTCCATATATGTACATGGGGATGCGGGTAGGCTCGGGTTGGGCTTAATCAATTGAGTGAGAGGAGTGACCCACAATCTCGATCCAAAATCGAATAAGTACCAAACAGTCTTTTGTAATTCTATAATTGGCACCCACAATAATTCAATCGAATTCCAATAAAACTTTGATTAAATCCTCTAATATATAATAAAAAGTAACACCCTTAATTATTTAAATACCCAAAAATTAAAGGGTGTTACAATAATGGCTTAATTAAAGGATCATCAACATTATCGTCTGTCCTAACCTTACAAATCGATATATCTTCTCGTTCTACAAAGTCTCTAATTACATGGAACTTACTGAGTACATGTCTAGATTTGTCACTAGACTTAGGCTCTTTAGCCTGAACTATTGCTCCACTATTGCCGCAATAGACTGCAATAGGATCCGTTGCTGTAGGGACTACACTTAATCCTTCCATGAACTGCCGGATCCAAACTGCCTCTTTTGCAGCTTCTGATGCTGCAAGATACTCAGCCTCCGTTGTAGAATCGATCCGCAGTCACCGTTTGCTTGGTGCTGTTCCAGCATATGGCTCCTCCATTCAGTATGAAAACATATCCTGATTGAGATTTTGAATCATTTCGATCTGTTTGGAAACTATCATCCGCATAAACCTTTACACGAAGCTCAGAATCCCCTCCATAAACTAAGAACATATCCTTAGTCCTTCTTAAGCATTTAAGGACGTTCTTAACAGCTATCCAATGGATCTCGCCTGGATTGGCTTGGTAACGACTTGTCACACTTAAGGCATATGACACGTCTGGACGCGTACACATCATAGCGTACATGATCGAACCGATTGCGGAAGCGTAAGGTATCGACCTCATGCGTTCAATATCCTTAGGATCAGTCGGACACTGAGCTTTACTCAAAGTTATCTCACTTCCCATAGGTAAAAAGCCTCTTTTAGAGTCTTTCATATCGAACCTGTCAAGAATTTTATCAATATAAGATTCTTGACTTAGCGCTAGTATTCTTTTTTGTCTATCTCTATAGATCCGAATACCTAGGATGCGTTGCGCTTCTCCTAAATCCTTCATTTGGAAATGTTTCTCGAGCCAGTCCTTAACGGAGTTAAGCATGGGGATATCATTCCCAATGAGTAATATGTCATCTACATACAGGATTAGGAGAGTTACTTTACTCCCACTAAATTTCATGTATAAACAAGGTTCCTAGACACTTCGGGTGAAACAATTTTGTTTAATCACATGGTGGAACCGATGGTTCCAACTCCGAGATGCTTGCTTAAGACCATAAATGGATCTCTTAAGCTTGCAAACTTTCTTAGGATTGTTTGAATCAATAAAACCCTCAGGTTGTGACATATACACTTCCTCTTCTAGAAACCTATTCAGGAAGGCGGTTTTAACATCCATCTACCATATCTCATAATCATGAAAAGCAGCAATCGCTCAGATTATCCGAATAGATCTGAGCATTGCAACTGGCGCAAAGGTCTCGTCATAGTTTAAACCATGAACTTGCGTGAAACCTTTAGCTACCAATCTAGCTTTGAAAATATCTTGATTTCCATCCATGCCGGTCTTAGTGAAGAACCTTGGTTCCTTCAGGCAAGTTAACCAAGTCCCATACTTGATTCTCGTACATGAAATCTATCTCAGATTTCATTGCCTCTAGCCATTTAGCAGAATTCGGTCCAGTCATGGCTGCTCTGTAAGTTGCGGGTTCATTACTTTCTAGAAGCAAAACGTGATCACCCCCATCCTCGATCACACCTATGTATCGATCTGGTGAGTGGCTTGATCTGCCTGACCTTCTAGAAGTGGAGAATGGAACCACAGAGTTAGACGATTCAGGAATATCTTCTGGCAAAACATCTTGAGCCTCAATTTGCATTTGTGGCTCCTGAACTTCACTAAGTTCAAATTTTCTCCCACTCTGTCTCTTAGAAATAAATTCCTTTTCTAAAAAGACAGCATCTCGAGACACAAAAACTTTGTTCTCTAGACGATTATAGAAGTAATATCCTCGAGTCTGTACAGGATAACCTACAAAGAGACATTTATCAGATCTTTGTGCAAGCTTATTGTCAGTCTTGTTTTTGACATATGCTTCACAACCCCATATCTTGATAAATGAGAGGTTAGGAACTTTTCCTCTCCATAACTCATATGGAGTTTTCGAAGCTGATTTAGTCGGGCATCTATTAAGTGTGAAAATGGCAGTTTGGACAGCAAAACCCCAAAATGAATCAGGAAGCTCGGTCTGACTCATCATTGATCTTACCATATCCAGCAGGGTACGGTTTCTTCTTTCGACTACACCATTTAATTGTGGTGTACCAGGAGGTGTAAGCAGTGATATGATTCCACAGTGTTTCAGATGAATATCAAAGTCATTACTGAGATATTCACCTCCCCGATCTGATCGTAAGGCCTTGATCTTCTTTCCTAATTGGTTTTCTACTTCCTTTTGAAATTCTATAAATTTCTCAAGTACCTCACTTTTATACTTGATTAGGTAGATTTAGCCATATCTACTAAAATCATCTGTAGAAGTGACAAAGTAGTCATAACCACCTCTGGCAGTGATTGTCAATAGACCGCAAACATCTGTATGAGTGAGGGCCAATAAATCACTAGCTCGTACCCTTTCTCCTGAAAAAGGTGCACGAGTCATCTTGCCTAAAAGACAAGACTCGCATGTTCCATAAGATCCAAAATCAAATGGTTTGAGTACTCCATTGGCTACGAGTCTCTCAATGCGTTTATCGTTTATATGCCCTAAACGACAGTGCCAAAGGTAAGATTGATCGGGATTTCCTATTTTGAGTTTTTTATTTGCTACATGATAGACCTCATTTGTCAATTTTAAAACGTAAATACCGTTTATAGATTTGGCTGTTCCGTACACATATTATTAAACGAGAAGGTACAGCTGTTGTTTCGTATTGAAAAATCAAAACCTTCAGCGTCTAAAACAGAAACCGAAATTATATTCTTACTTAGAGTTCGTACAAAATAACAGTTATTTAGATACAACTCTAGCCCTGAGGCAAGTGACAGAATATACGTTCCTACTGATACGACGGCTACTTTAGCTCCATTCCCGACACGGAGGTCAACTTCACCTTTTGCCAGCCGATGTGCCTTCGTCAGCCCCTGCAAGTGACTACAAAGGTGAGATCCACATCCAGTATCTAATACCCAGGACGTGGTACTTGCATAATTAATGTTTATCATATATATACCTGGTTTCGACTTCTTCTCCTCCAGGTGCTTTGGGCAATTTCGCTTCCGATGGCCGAAATTTCCACAATGGAAGCATTTCTATTCAGGAGTCGCGCTTCTCTTAGCAATAGAGTTGTTGCCCGAAGCAACTTTCGCTTTTCCTTTGCCATGCGCTGGTTTCTTACCCTTTCCTGCACCCTTCTTGAACTTCCCTTTTTGTTTTACCGCTATGGATAAAACATCTCTATTCGCGCTCCCACTAGGCACCAAATCCCTCTCATGTTGTACAAGCATGGCATGCAATTCATGAAGATTTTTCTTTAAATCATTCATGTTGTAATTAGTCCTAGAAGGACCGAATGTTGCAGGCAAAGAATTAAGAAGACGGTATACCGCAAAATCTTCAGAAATTGGGCAACCTAACTTTTCAAAAGTTTCAACATTCTCAATAAATTTGAGAACGTGAAGACCAAATGGTTGGCCCTTTGAGAGCTGTGTCTCAAAGAAACTCGAAGCTGCTTCGTATTGAAGTATTCGCGGCTTTTTCGAGAAACTAGTCGTTAGCCGAGCGAATATTTGATACACACCAAAATGAATCATGTGTTTCTGTAAACGCGGGTGCATAGCAAAAATCAATACATTCTTAATCTGGTCAGATTCATGCTCGTACTCTTGATACATTTGTATCATTTCAGGGGTGGCATTGGGACCTGGAGCGGGAATCGGTGGTTCGTATAGAAAACGTTCAGATTGAAAGGCTAATCGCAGGTTTAAGTCCCAATTAGTAAAATTGCTTCCATCCTCCTTTAGTTCATTCTTTTCCATAAAATTACGAAGCCAGGAGTCTTTGGATATTACTGAATTGGACGTTTGAGCCATTTTCGAATTTTAAACTACAACGTGGGAAAAACAATCGATTAAATTCATCGTCAAATTCACATTAAATCAATTAATTTGTGAATTTAGGCATTCATATAATGATCTCTCTAAATTATATAAATGATTCCGAGATCCGATCGTATATAAATTTAGCCACGCGGAAGGCGATACATCCTAAATTTATGTAATTTCGGTGAACCAACTCTTAACTGATTCTACACTTAGAACTCTTGGTTGATTGATTTCAACTAAATCAATCCTTTAGTCCCGGATCGCAAGACTTGTATTGCAAGTTACGTCAAGATTAAACCAAAATTCACTCATAATAACTATTTATTAACCTATTCCCCTAAGGTAAAAAGGAAACACCCCGCTAGGGCGAGCGTGTCCCTAATGAACAAGGGTTGCATAGGTGTGAATTGTGGAAGGACTAAATCTCGATTTTACATTTTAGTGAGGGATCTTGTCATATTTTATCTATCGCTTTTAAGTGAACTAATTCTAGCGAGTCGCGGATAAATTAAAGGATATGACAATGTGGGATCACGTTTGGTTATAATTGTGCAAAAATTAAACCAAGCATGCATCAAATAAATCCAAGTCCTAGTATGGCCATAAGACTAGAACCTAGTGAAAACATTAAATCTAAACTAGGCTTCAAATGCATCAAAGGCTTCGTCTTCATTTCGATCTTGACTCGCCAACCATTGGCTTCGTGAAAACGCTGATCTTCAATATAAACAAATGTACATATGGACTATCCTATTATACATTTTTGGAAAATAAAAGAATTAAAGTATTACAAACCGGCGATACGAGATTGCAATTATTACAAACCAATCGGATACCGTCCATACATTTCGGTACAGTACCGATACTATAGTACTCTATGGCCATACTATACTTATAATCATGCAAATAAGACCGAAAATCAGATTTTCAACTTTACAGTACAAACAACCGGGTAAATTTAGGAATTTCTGATTCTAACTTATTAGAATCTGTAATCAACACTTAAAACACCTTTTAAGTTTAAACTAACCACCAACTAATTAGTTTTTCAATATTTAGTCTCCACTAAAATTGAATTTATTGGTTTAATTTCATTATATTTGCTAACTATTTGTCCAAAAATAACATAATAAACCCGAAAATATCTAAATAAATCATAACTAATTATGAAAAAATATAGAAATTATTTTATAATGTGATTTAAGCTCACAACCAGTAGCTAATTAAAGACAAAATTCTGCAAAATTATTTTGGTCATTTCCTCTTAAGAAATCAAATTTCCACCATTTTATTACTAACTAATAACAAATGGCCAATAAAATTATGAAATAGTTTCTGGAAATTATACTCATTATAATTCTGAAAAATTATAAATTTCTTAAATTAATAAAATCAACATGCATGTTAATCTAATTACCAATTAATTAGAAAACAACATAAATCACGTAAAAACAACCCAAAAATTAATCAAATTAGCAAATAAATTCCCAAAATTCCATAATTTCGGTTGGAGCATCCACATGCCCTAAAAATCACATGAAACTTTAGTTTGTATGATAATACCAATTTTATCATCAAACAAAAAAAAAAATTCAGTTACTAATTAACCTAATTAAAGCTTAAAATTAACATGCAACTTAAACTGATGCTCTGATACCACATGAAAGTTATTTAGCCTCTAATTAGTACTTAATTACTCCTAATTAAGTTTAGCTAAGAATATTTAGTTGCATGTAAGATTAAAGCAATAAAAGGTGTATAAAACAAGTTTTATACCTTAATTAGGAGGAAAAATGACCACACCTTCAAAGAAGGTTCTTGAGCTGCTAATTATGGGGATCCTCCTCCTTAATCTTAAGTTTCCAAGTTAGGAAAACTCCTCCCTTGATCCACCAAGGAAGCACTCCAAAAATCTCACAAAAAGAGCTAGTTTTGTAGTGAGATTAACACCTTAAACCTTATATATTATTAGCTAACTAATTAACCAATGATATATTAGGATAAGAAAGGATGTAGAAGAAAGATTAAATAACATGCAAAGAAGAAATCAACTTCTTTGATTTCTTGCTATGTCGGCCGAAAGGCGTTGATGGTTTTGGAAGAAAAGTCTTCATTTTCTTACTAATGATTTAATGTGAAAGATGAAAAATGATCATAGTCCATTTAAGTTACACCAATTTCCACTATTTATAGTGGTATGGTTAATGGTAATAAATGACCATTAAATCCTTACTAACTTGTATTGCTTTAACCTTTAAAAGTTACAATTAGTAACAATATGTACACTTAACTCATTAAGTGTTATTAATTATTATATCTTCAAATAATAATTACTAATTACATCATTTTAGCTAAAAATACAACTCTTTGTAATTTGAATAGCTAATTGTCAATTTTGACAATTTACACAAAAACCATATTTATTCGACCAGAGTTCCAAACTCGTAAAACACTTTCCTCTACAATCGATCAGTTAACTCTTAAACTGAAACATCAGGGATTATATTATATTGTATCAAATACAAATATAATATCCTTTGGAGTAACTATCTTTATCGGTGTGACCGAGAGGGATTAGTTAATACCGCCGTCAAACGACAATAACGTCAAACTCTAGTCAGTCAACCGTTATCAATATACGTTAATCAACTGACATAGTATATTTAATATATCCCATGTTTATTCCTAATTAGATTTAATTAGTCAACGCATTATTGTCGGTGGACACCAACTCCAACAGTAGCAATGTCAACTTTCTACTCAAGCAGTTGCAACGGGAACTTATATATTTACTTTAATCATGAATTTGTTTTCAAGTTTGGTGACAAGCTTTCACTATTAATTTGGTGCATTTTGACACATCAGATGTCTTTTTTTTTTCCTTTTCTTTCTGAACATAGGAAAATCTAACGGGCTTGTATGTACCATTCTTTTCTAACTCATCATGTTCGGGGGGCTTCCATGTGAAGGGGTGCTTTGGAGTTGGGATGCTGTTCTTCCGGATGAACAACTGACCATGAGTGGAGTGGTGACTCGTGGCAGGTAGGACTTCTTCAGGTACTCTGTTATTTCTGTCAAATCCCATGGATGCTTAGGGAATATACTAAAATAACATTCCAACATATTGGGGTAAAGTTGCATGTGGGGAACCATAAGCTGCTTGTAATAAGTCTATGGTGATTGGTGTGAATAGATTATTGCATCGCTTTTCCCTCATGGTTTTGTTGTTAATAGTTGTCCTATACATGGAGGGTGGCCATTTTAGAGAGGGAGAAAATTTATCGTAGCCTAAGGAATACATGACGAAGGAGAAAGGAAGGGAGAGACAAAGGAAGAAGCAGCTCCAAATTTTGATTTATTTTTCTTATACAGTTGCTCGATTCGGTTATAATAGTTTGGGGGGAGGATAGATAGAACAGCAACCCTGCAAGCACACCAAAAACAGTTCGAAAAATGCAGCAATTTAAAAAGGACCTATTTTCTACAGTTCCTTATGAAAATGGATTAAACCCAATTCAATAAAAGCGCAAAATTTCAATTAATTGTAGAATCAAAATTGAACGAAATAACTACCTTAGCTTGAGAATCAAGGTATTTAAGCGAGTTAAGATCTGATTGCGAAATAGGCATGATTTGAGTAGAGAGAATCCTACAAGGTGAGAAACATAAGGTGGAGTGATGGTGAGGATGGGGTGAAGGAGCAGAGAGTATAGGAGATTGGGCAGAAATTTTGAGGCTATACATGAAAAAGTGAGAGATGGGTATGTGTCGTAGGGGGGAGATGAGATATTTTGAGATCTGGTGGGATAGAGATAATTTTAAAAACTAAAAAGACAAGAAAACATAAGAAGGCAGGGTAAGGATAGATGCATAGCGACAAGGGAAGTAGGGGAGCAGGTCAAGTTAAGAGAAGAGAATCAATAGAAGATAAGGGAGACACGAACAGTGATTGAGGGAAGGAAATGAGGATTGAGCAAAGACAATGGAGGAGAGAGAGGGGGGAGATGAGGATTGAACAAAGATAATGGGGGAGAGAGGGGGGGAATGAGGATTGAACAAAGATAATGGGGGTGGGAGGGAAGGGAGGGGGAGGGAGAGAGATGGGGGGGGGAGATGAGGATTGAACAAAGATAATGGGAGAGAGAGAAAGGTCGAGTTAAGAGAAAAGAATCAATAGAAGGTAAGGGAGATAGGAACTGTGAGTGAGGGAAGGAAATGGGGATTGAGCATAGACAATGGAGGAGAGAGAGAGAGGGGGGGAGATGAGGATTTAACAAAGATAATGGGGGTGAGAGAGAGGGGGAGGAGGAGAGGCAGGGAGGGAGGGAGGGAGGTCGAGTTAAGAGAAGTGAATCAATAGAAGATAAGGGAGATAGGAACAGTGAGTGAGGGAAGGAAATGAGGATTGAGCAAAGACAAAGGAGGAGAGAGAGGGGGGAGATGAGGATTGAAGAAAGATAATGGGGGTGAGAGAGACGGGGGGGGGGGGGGGGAGAGAGGAAGGGATGAGGAGAGGGAGGGAGGAAGGGAGGAGGAGAGGGAGGGAGGGGCTGTTTATTCTTTATGTCTGTGGTCATTTGATTTTAACTGTGTCCTAATTGTTGGTAATGTCCCTCCTTTTCGTTATAAGTGGCGGCTACTGAATCAACTGAACGTGCTAACCTTATTTCTCATCTGCTCTTACTTTGGGAGACCAAATAAAAGATGTTCTTCATTGTGCAGGGTAGTTCATATGAGTAGCTCTATTATAACATTTTTTGCGCCAAAAAATAGTCGTGCAATACTTTAAACAAATCTTTGATGTCACAGGAGCAATATCGATTCTTTGTGAAGATTAAAAAAGAGCTAAGGACCTAGAAAATTTGCCTCGAGCTGGGGTCAACCATGTCCCTCTCCATCAACTATGTCTTAAGGTGGGGTCTAAAGGGCGCGAGTTTGGTGGATTAGGCGGTTCACTGGCGAATACCTCATTTTGAACCTGCTCCGAGCATATTCGGTCGCACCACCGAGTGTATTCGATGTGTCTTTCTAGCGGGAGCGTACACAGAATCTGATAGCTTTGGGCTACTTCAACTTCAATGAACTCTGGCCTGAAGGTTGTGGTATTTTGCAATGCCCCATTCATATCTACTATCAAAGTGCCTATGCTCATATTGACAACTAAATATGTAATAAGCTATCCCGAACCCAGACTTAACCGATCGTGTCTACTACTTCTCGCTTTTACTGTGAACAATTTATTGCTTTGCTTTGTTGAACATCTATCTATGTAACTAATGTTATGGCTAAGTTTTAAGTTCTTGAAACACAATGTGCTTGTGTGTTGGCAAAAGTAACTACGATCCACACAAAAATACCACGCATTCGGAGGAATTGTGCCAAAGTGATGGCAATTAAACACGAGAAGCGAAAATGTTGGAGTGTCGCGCGCATCGACAACTAGTTACTACAAACAACAATTCTTAAAAGCGATCTCAAAACAGAAAAGAAAGGAAAAGAGATATTTAAACCAGTTAGTCTTTGCGTTAGAATAGGAGTAAGGTCAAAGTAAATGTTTTTGAAAAATAATTTACTGCCAATCACAATAAAAAAAAAGTGATGACATCAGCATTATGGCAGCATTGGGGCCTACGGGGTACTACACCCGGGTCTATGGTACTATTTTCCGCTTGCCTCATTAACCACCACGCCAAACCCTCGTAAAAAAAAAAAAAAAAACACCGGTACGCCTAGTCCTGTTCGCCGGCCACCTCGCTACCGCCACCTTTCACCGTCAATCATTCCCTTATCGCGCCCAAAGCGCATAACTGCGGTATACTCTTCCTCTTATTCCTACTCTGTTTCCATTGTTTTGAATAACAATAAAAGTGGATTTGTTGTGTGATTTTCCTTTGCTACTACTTTAATTTGTGTTGGAGCCGAACGATGTCGAGCTCCAGGAGGGGGTCCTCAATCGTCTCGTCCTTATACCTGCAAGGAGAAACTCCGAGCCCCAAGCCGTAGCCCGGGGCGGAGCCTCCGACGCCCAAGTCAGAAGTTGAGGCATAGAGAGAGAAAATGGTATATAGAGAGAGATTGGAACCTTTTTCCCCTGCTTTTCCTAGTGGAATGAAGGGGGTATATATAGTGGTGGTAGAGGTCCTAGGAATAATCCAAGGGTACCCCTACCAATCTTGACCCTCCATTATGCCTTAATCCGATGGTTGATATCCTTTTGACTTTATTCCATCACATGGGCCTTTATTAAGGTACACTGATCTAAGGGCTATGGGCCAATACCAAAATGGTACCAACAGAGCCCCTCGGAGCCTGGTCGCGCCCTTCCTTGTCGACAGGGGCGGACTCGTGAGTAGTGACTGGGGTACGATCCCTGGTCGCCCTTTGCCGAGGTGTAGTCTGTGGACCTTGGTAAAGTCATGTGATGTAACGTACCCCTTTGGAGGTATTCTATTCTTCTGACTTGCTCGAACCATGTGGGTTCGAAATTTCACCCCTGGAGAACGATACATGGCTCGAAAAATTCGCCATTTTCGAGTCCTTAATCCCATGATTAGGGAGAGCTCAAAAATTTCACCCCTTGGAATGGGAGTGATGGCTCGAACTATGAATGGTTCAAAATTTTCACCTCTTTCGAGTTCTCAATCCCTCGCCTGGGAGAGTTCGAAAATTTCACCCCTTTCGAGTCCTCAATCCCATGACTTGGGAGAGTTCGAGAATTTCATCCCTAGAATGGGAGTGAGGGCTCGAACTATGAATGGTTCGAAAATTTCACCCCTTTCGAGGCCTCAATCCCATGACTTGGGAGAGCTCGAAAATTTCGCCGTGAGGCGTGGGAGTGAGGGCTCGAACTATGAATGGTTCGAAAATTTCACCCCTTTCGAGTCCTCAATCCCTCGCCTGGGAGAGCTCGAAAATTTCACCCCTTAGGCGGGGGAGTGATGGCTCGAACTATGAATGGTTCAAAAATTTCACCCCTTTCGGGTCCCCAATCCCTCGCCTGGGAGAGCTCGAAAATTTCACCCCTTAGGCGGGGGAGTGATGGCTCGAACCGATAATGGTTCGAAAATTTCACCCCTTTCGAGTCCTCAATCCCTCGCCTGGGAGAGCTCGAAAATTTCACCCCTTAGGCGGGGGAGTGATGGCTCGAACCGATAATGGTTCGAAAATTTTACCCCTTTCGAGTCCTCAATCCCTCGCCTGGGAGAGCTCGAAAATTTCACCGTGAGGCATGGGAGGCGAGGGCTCGAACCAATAATGGCTCGAACCCTATGAATGGCTCGATCATCATACGCCTTGTGTCTCCCTTGCCCGAGCCCCTACTCGAGGCATCTTGGCTTGAAGAATCATCACCCCCTCGCGGGGGGTAACGGTTCGCGGCTGGTGAGTGTTCCAGTACCCCTGGGGGTCGAATATCTCACCTCTATCCCTTCTTTGTGGGAGGGTTAGGAGGGGTTCCGCATTCCCTCGAATGGGAGTGCGACTCATTAGCCCCAGTCATTAGTCGACAATCTATCGAGTAACTATTCTTGGGGGTGCCTCGGTTCTACCATGGGTGGTGGTATACTTGCGAGGGATATTAGTAGTTTGACTCAGCAAACTTTCTTTTGTGCTTGGTCGAAGCCCGCCTCTTGGCGAATGCAATTCGAGGGGATACCTCCCATCGGCCTCCCTTTTTCCAAGTCGA
The DNA here is from genome assembly GCA_963680865.1 of Spergularia marina. NCBI lineage: Eukaryota > Viridiplantae > Streptophyta > Magnoliopsida > Caryophyllales > Caryophyllaceae > Spergularia > Spergularia marina. Next base: position 15,388,865 of record OY804554.1, read on the forward strand.
AGTTTAGGGAGCTACGGGATTTTATCCTTCGTAGGTGAATTCGTTCTCTGCTGAACTTTTTATTCAACGTGAGCCCTAGTTGGGAACACGTGTCGCTACTAAGATGGGGCAACTTCTAACCCGCTCCAGGTAATTGTTTTGTATAACAATACCTTCGACCTTAGTAGGGCAATTTAAGGACTCTTGTCCGCCAAAACGGCTCGAGTGACTCCCCATTTGGGTGATTGCACTCGCATCACCTCTAAGGAGGGGCATAATGCGTACCTTTGTACGCCTCGAGTGGCTCCCCTTTTGGGTGATTGCACTCGGCTCACCTCAAAGGAGGGATATAATGCGTACATTTGTACGCCTCGAGTGGCTTCCCATTTGGGTGATTGCACTCGGCTCACGTCTAACGAGGGATATAATGCGTGTCATTTTACGCCTCTCTCAAATAAAGAGCACATAATCTGCATCTGGCTCAAATAAAGAGCAAATAATAATCTTCACCACTAGCATCCTTCTAGCATTCTCATAACAGAGTCTTTGCCTTGTATCCACAGCATTTGAAGAATCCTAGTCGCCGTGAGCCTGCAATCCGCGCGACCACCTCGAACTTGGTTCGCGGTCCGCACAGTAGTCACAGGCGACCAATCCGAGGCCGATGGCTTGCTTTCACTTGTCCTTGCTCCAATAAAAAGCTGCATTTGCCGTCTAATAATAATATATAGGGTCCTCAAATAAAGAGGAAATGAATCATGCTAGCTGCGAGTTTCACTCGTCGTCCAACCATTCTTCCCATCGCCGGTGAAGCTATCGACTCGAAGATGTCGAACCCCAGCAACCGCTTCGAGCAAAAAGTGACATGACAGTCCGTCTCCAATGGGGCTCGAATCCAACCGCTTTGAACTCGGGTCGGATCCGAGCTATTACTTCGAGGAAAGGTTGTATCCAAACTGCCGCCTCGGAAGCGGGTCGAGTTCGAGCCACCAATTTGAATGAGAGTCGGTTTCGATCGACCAGCAGATTATTCAACAACAAACGGCTACCAGGTCAAGCTCTCACTTTGAGTAGCATTTCTTCGAACACCTGGCGTGCACTTCGTCTTCGAACCAAGCTCATCAGTACATCCAGGCTCTTGCGTCCCCACCGACCACTTCTAGGCCGGCTGGCCGAGTGTCAGGTCTCAAATGTCACGCGACCAGTAGAGGCTGAGTTCAACTGGTCGAATCCGTCGAGGTCGAGGCAAGCTATACCATGTTGAGCCGTGATATTCGAGGCCGAGGTCAGTAGCATCTGATTGCCGTCTAGTCAGTGGTGACCACTTCGAATAGAATTCGAATGCGGGAACGGGTCCGAGCCATCCCTCGAATATGGGTCGCATCCGATTACCTCGCACTCGGGTCTGCCGCCGGTAAAGCTCTCGTTTCCGGGGTGCTCACCGAGGTCACGGCCAGTAGTGGTCGATTTCGAAGCCGAGCATCAGGAACTTCGCCAAAAATAATTAGTACCTTGCACGCTACGGTTTTGATCAATAAAACATGCGGCCACCATTGGTAATCATATACTTAGAAAGTAGCTTTAATGTTGTCGAGACTCGAGGCGTATAAACAAAATTCCTTTGGTTCAAAGATCATTATATTAAATCTTTCGGCTCAATAATTAGATCATGAACCAAACTTTAATTTTTGTAAAAATTAAAAATTCTTCAAAGTTAAGTAAATTTTTACGAACTGAGTCGAACTGCTACTCAAGATCAAGGATCAGCTCTAGTGTGCCGAGCAACCATTCGAGACCGACGGCCGGCTCTATCGAGCAGCCGCTCCAAGCCGAGGGTCGACCCAAGCATACAGAGCAACGACTCGAGGAGTTCGAACTCTCACAATGGATCCGCCGCCATTGCGGGTTCCTACTTCGGGGGCGACGCATCAACCCAAAGGGACGCGTTCGCGCACCACAAATACGAGACATTCATCATTGCTTCTAAATATCAGTCCAATGGTGCTCGTACCAATCACTCAACCTGCTATCGAGCTTTAACGGCTAGCCATTGCCGCCGGTGAAGCTCTTGCTTTCCAGTGTGAAGGTACCGAAAGTCGTATAAGGGAGTGCTCGGAGGTCACTCTGACTAGTACTGTATAGATGTATGTTTGCTTTACTTTGATGACGTTGGCTCGACTGCTGGAATCGGCGGAGGGGAGGGGGACTTCCAGCCTCATCTATAGCGATCTGTCCCTATAGGGCGGCGTCTCACGACCTTCCCTCGCTCTCCGTCTTTCCATCGTCGATCGGCTCCTCCTCGAATAGCTGGAACGACTCGTCCTCGTCGAGCCCCAGAGAGTCCTTTTCTCCCTTATGGGGAGCGGCCTCATTTGGGGCTCGAAGGTCCGGGCTCATGCGGCTCCCATGGCTTGCGGTGGCCCAATCGGCTCACGATGCGTCGCCTCTCATCTTCGGACCGCTAGAGCGGCTCGTCCTTCTCGAGCCCCAGTAAGTCGTCTTTTTCCTTATGGAGAGCGGCTTCATTTGGGGCTCGAAGGTCCGGGCTCCAGCGGCCCCCACGGCTCGTGGCGCTCCAATCGCCTCCCACGGCTCGTGGCGCTCCAATCGCCTCCCACGGCTCGTGGCGCTCCAATCGCCTCCCACGGCTCCTGGCGCTCCAATCGCCTCCCACGGCTCCTGGCGCTCCAATCGCCTCCCACGGCTCGTTAATCGATAAAATCGAGGGGAGGTGGTTTTTTGTGGTATTCAATGGGTACCACCACTCTTCCCCACAGACGGCGCCAATTGTTGGAGCCGAACGATGTCGAGCTCCAGGAGGGGGTCCTCAATCGTCTCGTCCTTATACCTGCAAGGAGAAACTCCGAGCCCCGAGCCGTAGCCCGGGGCGAAGCCTCCGACGCCCAAGTCAGAAGTTGAGGCATAGAGAGAGAAAATGGTATATAGAGAGAGATTGGAACCTTTTTCCCCTGCTTTTCCTAGTGGAATGAAGGGGGTATATATAGTGGTGGTAGAGGTCCTAGGAATAATCCAAGGGTACCCCTACCAATCTTGACCCTTCATTATGCCTTAATCCGATGGTTGATATCCTTTTGACTTTATTCCATCACATGGGGTTAAGGTACACTGACCTAAGGGATATGGGCCAATACCAAAATGGTACCAACAATTTGCATGTTTACTCAATTACTTTAGTGGGCATATCGTTTAAGTGTGTTTTGATGATTAAAGATTGATTCTTTTTATTGTTTTATGAGATTGTGTGTAACTCATGAAGTAGGTTGATAATAAGGTTTAAATTTTGCTAATACTAAGATTCTAACTATTTGGTAATTCAAAATATGATTTATATGAAGATTAGATTCTGTTTTTTTTTTTTTTAATTTGTACATTACCTAGAAACCAAAAGTTTTCATTTTTGTTGTGTCAGAGAAGACAATGGTAGGTGACGATTGTGGAGATGGCCATGGACGAAAGTTCAAGAAAATGAGGTTTCGTTCATCCCTTTATTAGTGGTTGAATTACTTCTGGAAATGCGAAAGTTTTATGTATTTACGCTTATCTCGGGTATTTAAGTAAGGGATTATAGGCATACTTGTTCTAACACATCTAACAACTGATTTCATATCATCTTAGAGAAATTCAACAGCTAAACATTACATTGTCACTCTATTTGGCAATTTAAGTAAATCTAAAAGAGTAATTAATTTGGCTATAGTGTTAAAGTGATGGGTTGTGATGAACTGATGATGAAGGAAATGATCTTCCTTTCCTATTATGATGTTAATTAAAGGTGAGTAGACCAGGTACGTTAGTCCTATCTTTGTGATGACCTTGTGGTGTGGAAAAACTCGTAATGGTTGGTGAGCATATCTGAGACCACTTAGGATGTCTACAGTGCAGCTACTGTCACCCTTGTGGGAAGCATGATTTACATGCTTGATGCAAAGGTCTCTGAGGAGACTCATGAAGTCATGAGTTAGGTTGCTTCACAACTTCTTAATATTATGCTTCTGCAGATGATCTAGGAGCCTTCTTTAGTCAATTGCGAGACTTGTATAGTTTGCATATTATGTTTTGGATTGACGCATATTTTATGTAGATCACCGCTTTGAGGAACACTTGGACCTTTGTAATCCTGTGGGATTTGCATATATGCTCTCTCGTTTACATCCTCGTGTAGGGAAGCATAAGACACATTCATCTTCATGTATGCTAGTCATTTTTGGAGGCACTGCAAGTAAGGCACTCATAGTAAACATCTTTGCCAAAAGAGCTAAATTCCCTCATAATTTACTCCTTTTCTCTGCAATTCTTGAATGACTAGACACAATGATGTCTTTCAATAGTGCCATTGCGGTTTTAAGCTTAAGGGCATCTGCACCTTAGTTTAAGGAGGCGCGAGGCGCACCGAGGCGATGAGGGCCCGATGCGACGAGGCGCAAGGCGTGAGGCGAAGGCGCACGCCTCATGCACGCGAGGCGCACTTTTCTGAAAAAAAAACCCCTATAATCTAATTCTAGACCTTATCTAATACTAGTTAAACATTATTTCACACCTCAAGTGCCAAAAAAAGGGAAACATTATTCATAATATTGCAAATAAGTCTTAAATAAACACCGAACATCATAAATAGTTTAGATAGTACATAAGAAAGACCGAAAGAACTCAAAAAAGACCTTAAAGGTAGCTAATAATACTAGAAAAGAAGGCACATAAACACATAAAGGATTAGAGGCCTAGGGGCTGCTTTAGAGTTCAGATACGCTCACTCGTCATCCTCATCATCTATAATGTCTAACTCAAAGTCATCTCCTCCTTCTTCTGAGGTAATTCCAATATCTTCTTCCTCCTCTTCCTCAAATTCACCAACCATTCCACTTTGCCTTGAACTACCCGCAACCCCCTTCCCTTTGTCGAGCATGAAAGGAGAAGAGGAGAGGATGATTAGAGAAAAGGAGAGGATGATTAGAGAAAAGCAGGAAGTGCAAGAGAGAAGAAAGAACTTACCAGGAAGTGAAGGAGAGAAGAGCAGAGAGCAGCAAGTGAAGTGTCGAAGAGAGAGAAAAAAAAAATGATGTGAATGGCGGCTGAAGAGTATTTATTAGGGTTATAAAACTAGTGGGGGCAGTTATTTGTGAAGCACGTGAGTTTTTTTTTTTTTTAAATAAGAAGCACGTGAGTTTTAATGAGCAGATTCATGTTTTGTTACTTGAATACAAAAGGCGCGCCTCACTGCGCCTTTAGCACACTACCTGCGCCTGGGGTGAATGAAGCGACAGCCTCTGCGCCTAGGCGCGCCTCAGGTGCGCTTTTTTAAACTAAGATCTGCACCATATTGCCTTTTTCCTTGGAGGTAGGGACTAGGGTGGTGAGTTCCTAGGTGTGGTTGTATCTTGGAGACTGCAACACCCATTTTGACTTATGAATAGCTTGATAGAATGTGGCAGGTTCTTCACTTTAGATAAATTTTGTGACTAGGTTGATAGGTCCATCTTCCACAATAGGATCAGCTACTGGTCCAATTTATGTAGCTGTGGATTCCCTCATAGAATGGAGTTTATGTGCGAGTATGAAGTCTCGCATCCCACCAGGGTGTTTGAGTTGTCTGGTTAGATTTTTCATGGGAACTGGAGAAGATCCTTTGTTGGATGCTTTGGTAAACTTTTTGGCAGATGCAATCAGCTATGAGGGCTGATCAGTTTCATTGGTAATGACTGTCAAAGGTTCTGTCCATGTATCAACTATGAGACTTTCTATCCCTGTAGTGAGATGATTAGCAGTTGAGATAGGCTAAAGGTGTAGTGGAGATGGTGCAACCATTCTTGCTTCAGGTGAGGAAAGACCTGCCATAAAATTTGATGTCTCTGGTCACAAATCTCTGCTTATATACAAGAGTAACAAGACATTCCACCTCACTGCCTTTTTGATTGATGAGGGGGGTGATCAACGAAGACAGATGAAATGGCCTTTGCTTGAAACTTATCATTTTTTCTTGCAGGGTTATAACTTTATAAGCCATCGGTAGACATCCACAGGTCTTAATTTGATTATAGTTAGGCAATTTATTGAGTGATAATTCAAATGGGTATATATTTTTCAGAAGAGGAGTAGGTAAACTGTTGATGACATAGGCCGCCGTTATTAGACATTATTCCCAATGTGATCAAGGAAGTCAAATTGGGAATCACAAGGCCCTGCTCACTTCCAAAAAGTGTCCCCGTTTCCTTTCAACAAAGCAAAATTTGCTGAGTCCTATCAACACAGGTTGTCTGATATTCTGTATCTGATGAAGAAATCCCTGCACTTCCATTTACTTAATTAGGTTGCAGTTTCTGAACTGTCCTGATCAAATTGACTGATCTAACAGACCTTGTCTTCTTAAAATATTAGAATTCAAATGAATCAAACTTATGTCTCATTAATAAAACACATGCTGTAGCTCTTGACAGTAGCTCTTGACTGGCATCTGCAATGGCGATGCCCCTTTATATTCCACTTTATAGGCCCCCCAAATGTCAATGGTTATCAAAGTTAAATTTAGTGACCATAGGAATCTTAACTAGAAATAAGTTTAGTGAACTTAGACATGAGACAGGCCAAACAAATTTCATGGTTATAAGTCACATGGATCTTAGACACATTCTTCAATTAAGGCATGTTGTGCCACAGTCTATAGCTAGAATACTTGCATTATAGAATAATTTTCACCATGTTTGTTTGTGTTTTGTGTTCACTTAGTTTAAAAAAGCGTGCCTCAAGACCAAACAAATTTCATGGTTATTAGTCACATGGATCTTAGACACATTCTTCAATTAAGGCATGTTGTGCCACAGTCTATAGCTAGAATACTTGCATTATAGAATAATTTTCACCATGTTTGTTTGTGGTTTGTGTTCACTTAGTTTAAAAAAGCGCGCCTGAGGCGCGCCTAGGCGCAGCTGCAATTGCCTCAGAAGCTTGAGGCGCACAAGTGTGCAATTTCCAATTTCTTTCTCTTGTAACCTTATTTATACACTTCCCTTTGCCCCTAAATCCCTTGTTTATACTTATTTACCCATTGTCCCTCTTTAAATACCAAAAAAAAGGTTTTTTTTTTTTTCAAAATATGGTTTCTTAAATTATAATTTTATTCGCTAAATGAGTGCGCCTCGTGTGCATGAGGCGTGCGCCTTCGCCTTGCGCCTCATCGCAACGGCCCCCCAGCGCCTCGGTGCGCCTTGCGCCTCCTTAAACTAAGTGTTCAATAGATCACAGCCTTAGTTACATTTGAGTTATTTAATGTAAAGCTACTAGAATAATTGCTTTAGATCTGCAAACAGGTTTGTTCAAAATATTTGCATTTCTTATCAACTAGCTTCACATGTGTGCTAGTGAAAAGTAGCGTCCACTAATTGCCTCACCAATTCCCGTAGTAATCTTGGTTGTTTAGTCTTTCACAACACAATGATCTTGATAAGTTGCCACGGCCACAAACGAATTGCTGATCTAGGCTAACTTTTCTATGGTCAATAAGTTCTGTTTAAGGCTAGCTTTTGTTTGCTCACTATGTCTTTGCTTACACTCCCAAGTCTGCCGCATTACACTAAGGTACTGTAGAGAATATACAGATTTTGTTCTAACAAATGTTTCCTTAAGGTAAGACACATCTAATGGGTAATAAGAAGTGACCCTGGAGATCTTAAACTTTTAAGAGGACAGTTTAAGGCATTAGACAGTTCGACAACATCTAGAAGACTATAAATCCAATTGTGTTATGTGATGGGGTTGAGACGCTGAAGAAAGATCCTTTCCTTTAGCATTAACTGCCTTAGCTTGAGTGTGGAATCAGCAGTGAACACTATTAGAATAGAAGTGTTTGATGCTAATTGAATTGATTTCCATTGATGATTGTCATATAATATATACTACTATACAATGAAGGTAAGGATCAAACCTACTTTAATTACAAAGATAATTTTGCTATATTTACAGTGAATGAGATATCTAAAACTAGGAAGTAAGACCAATTACAGCAATATAATCGTGATATGATGACGATAATCAAGGAAGAGATAACTTTGATTGATCGTGATTGATTTTGTTATTGGAGGAAACATTTGTTTCCTTATCACGCCCCCGCAAGATGGACGGTCTAGAAGTTAGTCCAATCTTGGAAAGTAGAACTTGAAAACGTTGTCGAGCTAGGGGCTTAGTAAGGGCATCAGCGAGTTGGTCGTCCCCGGAGACATGACGAACATGTAGATGACCTTGCTGAACATGTTCGCGGACAAAGTGGAATGCAAGAGCCAGGTGCTTCATTCGGGAATGAAATACTGGATTGGCAGAGTAGTGCGTGGCACCAAGATTGTCACAGTAAACTGTAGGGGAGAGCGAAAGAGGAATACCAAGCTCGGTGAGAAGTGAACGTATCCAAAGAACTTCTGCTGTTGTGGAGGCCACAGCTCGGAACTCGGCCTCAGTGAATGAACGTGTTGTAGCTCGTTGTTTCTTGGAGGACCATGAGATGGGATTGCGACCTAAATAAATAATATAGCCACTGGTGGAAACATAATCATCTTTGTCGCCTGCCCAATCAGCGTCGGAGAATGCATGTAGTCGAAGAGGGGAAGAGCGATGTAGTTGAAGACCATGGTGGATAGTCCCTTTGAGATATCGTAACAAGCGTTTGAGAGCAGACCAATGAGTGTCTAGAGGACTTTGCATGTATTGTGACAGTTTGTTTATAGAGTATGCAATGTCAGGGCGGGTAAGAGAGAGGTATTGTAGAGCACCAACAATAGCACGATAGTCACTAGGATTTGAGATGGGTTGTCCGTCACGGAGAGTGAGGGGAGGGTGAGTAGGTAGTGGTGTATTTACAGGTTTCAAGTCAAGCATGTTGTGACGGGTGAGGAGATCTGTTATATATTTTGTTTGATTAAGAAATAGACCAAGATTATTAGGAATTACTTCAACTCCAAGGAAAAAGGATAGTGGGCCGAAGTCTTTGAGAGAAAAACGTGCAGAGAGTTGGTCAATGAATTGTTGAATTTGTTGGGCAGAGGGATCAGTGATGATTATATCATCAACGTATACAAGCAAAAACATGGTAGTGGACTTTTGTTTGTAAATGAATAAGGAGGGGGTCGGCGAGAGAGAGACGAAAACCAAAGGTTACAAGATAATGTTTGAGTTCGGTATACCAGGCGCGGGGAGCTTGTTTGAGTCCATAAATAGCTTTGGATAGACGGCACACATGGGTCGGATGCGTCGAGTCTTTAAAGCCAGTGGGTTGGGCCATGTAGACAGTTTCAGAGAGGGTACCTTGGAGAAAGGCATTATTGATATCAAGTTGGCGTAACGACCACTGGTTGCTAATGGCAAGAGAGAGGATAAGGCGAACCGTAGTGGGTTTGACTACAGGACTAAATGTTTCGGAGTAGTCGATGCCGGGTCGTTGGTGACAGCCTTTGGCTACAAGGCGAGCTTTATAACGTTCGACCGATCCATCAGGGTTGTGTTTAATGCGAAAAACCCATTTACAACCTACAAGGTTTTGATCGGGAGAAGGTGGTACAAGAGTCCAGGTTTGATTGCGGACTAAGGCATTGTATTCGTCTGTCATAGCATCTTTCCATTTTGGATCTTTGAGTGCTTGTGTAGCAGAGGTAGGGGTGGAAAGAGAGGCAGTGAAGAGAGTCGTGTTTGCATATTTTGGATTAGGGACTCGTATGTTGTTGGCTAAACGTGTAATGATGGTGCGACGAGGAGGTGGGGGAGGAGGTGGTGGGATGGGACTGGTCGAGGAGGTGGGTGTGGTCGGACTGCTGGAGGAAGTGGATGGAGGAGTTGGAGAAGCAGGGGGTGGAGCAAGTGGTGGATACGGAATTGGAGAAAGTGGTGTTGTCGGAGTAGGAGAGGGAGGGGGGGAGGAGTTCAGAGGTGGGGTAGGCGTGGTCAAGGGGACAGAATTAAGATGGGTAATTGTGGTGGGTGTGTGATCTGTGGGTTCAGGGTTGACCGAGGGAGATGGGTTAGTGAGATTGGATAGGGAAAAATGTCCTCGACGAATTTGACATGGCGAGAGACATATACACGATTTGTTTTTGGGTGAAGACAATAATATGCACTTTGGGTAGGAGAGTACCCTACAAAAACACACGCAATGGACCGTGGATCAAGTTTATGATTTGTGTATGGCCTAAGCCAAGGGTAGCAAAGACACCCAAAGCTTCGTACTTTCATGTAATTGGGTTGTTGATTGAATAATTTGAAGAAAGGAGATACAAGATTAAGTGTTGGGGTGGGCATACGATTGATAAGATACGTAGCCACGGTGAACGCATGTGTCCAATAAATAAGAGGGAGACGAGCATGTGAGAGAAGGGAGAGACCAGTTTCGACAATATGGCGATGTCGGCGCTCGGCATAGCCATTGTGCTCGGGAGTGTGAGGAGGAGATGTGAGAGGTTGAATACCATTGTCAAGGAGAGTTGGCTTTATTTTGATATACTCACCACCATTATCGGAGAAGAATTGTTTAATTGTGGTTTTGAAATAATTTTCAATTAAAGCACAAAATCGTAAGAAGGTTTTATAAGAGTCAGATTTTTGTTTAAGGGGATATATCCAAGTATATTTCGTGTAATGATCGATAAAAATAATGTAGTATTTATGTCGATCATACGAGAAAACTGGTGAGCTCCAAACATCAGTAAAAACAATGTCAAACGGAGCATTAGATGTGATCGATGAGACGGAAAAAGGTAGCTTGTGGCTTTTATTAATTGCGCACGAATTACAATGAAATGACGAACAAGAAAAAGGTAATTGCGAGGAAATAGTTTTCAAGATATGAAAGGATGGATGTCCAAGTCGATGGTGCCAGTCCAGCGACGGGGACTTGAGAGTCGTGTAGAGTTGAGGTTGATGTCGGAGTGGTGGTGGAGGGCACCAGTCATAGGTACTAGCGCCTATGGGTCCTTGAATGAGTGGTTGACCCGTGTTAATTTCCTTTACACAGAACAAATAGGGTAAGAATTCAACACAAACATTATTATCTTGACATAATTTGGAAACAGAGATAATGTTGCGAGAAATATTCGGAGCATAAAGAACATCTTGAAAATGGAATTGTTTCGAGTTAAGAGTGAGAGGGAAATAACCAGTATGGGTTATTGGAATGGTTGAGCCATCTCCAATGATAATTTCGTCCGAGCCATCGTACGGAGCGTGGAGCGAGAGGTTGGAGATGTCATTTGTGACATGGTGCGTCGCACCACTGTCAAAGATCCAAGGAGACGAGCTTGAGGGTGGAGCAGAGTGGGTGGCCATGTGAGCCTGTGGAACGAAGAAAGGAGGAGAAGGCCGTGGTGCACCTCGTGCAGGAGGGGGTGGCACGGTAATATTGGGGTACTGGCGGCGGAATTCAGCGCACTGGCTAATAACGTGACCAGTTTGCCTACACCACTGGCATTTCTTCGTGCTGTGCTCCTTCCTCTTAATCAGTGGATTGGATATAGACATACTGTATAAATCCGAAGGCTTTTCCTTTTGACACAGTTGGGAGCAGGTTCGTTCAACTAATTTTGTGCACACCAATGAGGCACGGTATTTTTGGTAGCTGCTGTTTTGCTAGCAAGTAGTTTCAGATGGCAAGTAATTCTGTATTTCTAGTGATGCTTTTCTATATTAAGTCTGCCACCCCCTTTTCTGTTTCAAAGTTACCCTGTTTGTTACACATCTGTGCTCTAGAATTGAAGTTTTGATTTGTCCCCTTTCGTTTTCCTGAACTTGTTTCTGAAATTCCCGCATTTTAACAGTAAATCAGTCCTTCAGTGTTGATTCTAGTTCCATAACCTTCCACTATATCAGACTTATATCAGACTTCTTACGGAAAGGATTTCTTACTGATGTAAGTATTGGATCCGCCCACGTGTTCTTATTCGTGAGTTGTGTCTATTTGAAGTAGTTTGTCTTGAAAGAAACTTTTTGCCTTGATCTTCTATTTAACCCTGTTATTGTCGGCCCTTTCCCTCTTTTTTTCTTTCTGAAAGTTGGTCTGATGATTGTGATTGCCACAATTCTACTGCGAATAGTTTGTTAATTGAGGTGCAGGAGTTCCTATGTTCTGTGCACCACAATCAAAGCTTACCGTGTTCCCATTACTCCACAGTTTGTTTGTAACGAAGCACCTTCGGTTACATGTCCTTCCAATGCATTTGACGGGCAAAGTTTACCAAGTCTATTGCAAGGAACGGCGATATTTGGCCTGCTGATGTGGAGGCTTGTAGAACTCACATATTTGTTAATCGATCTCGGTCATCCTCCTCTTTCCTACTGCCACCCCTTGGTTTGTAGCATTTGTCGCATGGTCATGGGTTAACTTTTTTTTTTTCTTTATCATTCTCATTCAGTTTTGGTGATGCGTGTTCTCATCCCCACTCCTCAAAACTTGATGGAAAACCCTTTCTCATGTATGAAAGGTTCTCCCACGATTTTGTTGCGTCTTTTTCTCCGCCTCGGCTGGTTACCCGCCTGTAGTCCCATCCCTACTGCATCCCATCTCAAAAAGCAAAAGGTAGCTAATTTTGAACATTTATCTTTTAGTATTTTTTTGTTAGGTTTGAGAACTAGATTTTTGCAGGGTCCAACGTCATCACTGCACCATCCACACTTTTTTCATGATACGGAAGTCCGAGCCCCTCCGTGCACCATCTCCCCCTCTTAGTGGGATCTAAAGGAAAGTCGAATGGGCTCTTCAAACGTGTGTCTTTTTTTTTTTCTTTTTTTTTTGTAGTTATGGTGTGGAATAGTACTAATCATGCCATCCTCTTAGGGGCTTAGGTTTGATCCCGACATTTCTAGATTTTGCTTGTGTTTACCTCCTAGTTTCCGTGTGTTATATGTTTGTACTTTGATGATAGGTTTTTTCCGTGGACAAGAAAAAAAAAGTTGTATAAAGTGTGTGCAACATTCCAAGCAAAATCAGCAGTATGGTTATAGAGGAAGTTAAACAGCGAATCAGGATAGTAGTGAGCAATTGTAATCTTAAGGATAGAAACTGGTTGGTATCAAAAAACTTGATGTAATAGTGATAGGCTGGTGTACAGCCTTTGTAGGGTGTATGATATTTTCCAATTAATAAAATTTACATATTTAACAAACAAAAAAAAAAAAAAAAAAGTGCGTGCAACTATGAGCTAATTCATAAAGGGAATTATAATGCCAAAGTACTGTATTAAGCTTGAGGCTTTTTTTCGTTTTTTGTTATGTTGTGTTCTTGGCCACAACTCGTTACCTTGTTGAAACCACAACACAAAAATTAGGGAGATATTAGATATACTCGTAATAGAGAACTAAAGAAAAAATGGGTAGAAATGTTGAATTGAATCGGAAGAATGAGTTTGCAAGGGGAGCATTTAGAGTGTGTTTGGAATCAAGAATTTGATTCTCAAATCCAAATTTGACTCAAATCACATGTTTGGGAACTCAAAAATCTGACACAAATCCAAATAGGCCAAAAACATATGGCATCTCACCCTCTCAAACATTTAATTTATATTTGAATTTCACATTTTTAAATGATGGAATTCAAATGATTACAAATTTTCAAATTCTTGTTTCCAAACGCTACCTTATAGTATTTGGGGATGAGAGGAGGGAAAATGAATTAAGGTAGCATTTGGAAATAATGATTTGAAAATTTGTAATCATTTCAATTTCACATAATTCCATCATTTGAGAATGTGAAATTCGAATATAAATCAAGTGTTTGGGGATGGTGAGATTTCCAAATGACACCTCTAGAGGTGTCATTTGTTTTTGCCTAATTGGATTTGATACAAATTCCAAAGGATTTGACACAAATCCTTATTCTTAAGTTCCCAGACATGGGATTTGTGTCAAATTTGGATTTGAGAATCAAATCCTTGTTTCCAAACACACTCTAAGCAGAGAGAGTAAGTGTGGTGTAATTGTGTAAACGATACACTTTCCTGGGTTGCGGCCTTGTGGGGCAACATATGTTTTTGTTTTTTCATGAGCAGCAATAAGTAAGTGTGGTGTAATTGTGTAAACGATATGGTTTCGCAAATAATATGCAGAGTTACTGGTATGTAGACCTAGTAAACAAGTCATTAGGGTTAGGTTTAAATTAGGTCAATTCGAATCGGATCACCTTTCGTATCATATACTCTGGGTCAACTCGGATATGGTTTGAGTCGGGTCTAATTTCGGGTGTGTCAATTGTATACGAGTCTAGTTAATCCAAAACAGGTCGTTTTAGATTGGTCAATTCCGGTCATAGAATTGCCGGATCTCTCAAAAGTTAGTCCCATAATATGATATCTTAAATTGAAATATTATTGGTAATTTGAGTGATTGAATTTGAAATAGCTAACCCAAGTCGTTCAACCGAGTCATTTAATAAATATTCGGGCTGAGTCACTATTTCGGATCACGGCAACATTGGGTCATACATAATTCAGCGCATTTTTGAATTGTTTCGCACAATCTCAAATTTCAGGTTAAACTCAAATATAATAACATACGGGTCAATTCGAATTATGTTCGGCTCTATGACATTTTCAGATTATTTTATTGACCATTTTGCAAGTTTCGGAACATTATATAGGGAGTAATACGAAGGAGGTGCGTTTTGTGCCATTTTTGCTAAATACTTGAACCCACACGAACACAAGAAATTTAGAAAACCAAAAGGTCAGTCATCAAATTTGAACTCTCTCGTTTCCCAGTGCACGCTACCCATTGCGCATCATCCCTTTTCGCCGCCGTAAAATGAAGGGTGAAGAGCTGACAGAGCAAGAGACCGCCCTTTATGATCGTCAAATTAGGGTTTGGGGTGCCGACGCTCAACGACGGTATCTCTTTGTCTTCAATTTCTATTTCTTTTCTCATTTTTCACATCATATTTGCTGCTTATTATAACTGCAATCCTTTGTATTTTCGCCATTTTTCCTCAAGATTGAGCTGTTTTTGTTAATTCGTAATTTAACTCGTTGATTGTTGAATGTTGCTGTATGTTGTGTTTTAGAATTGAAACTCTGCTGAAATCCATTGAATTTTCGAAAATCTTGTCCCTTTTTTATTTATTTATTTGTTGCGGAGATGTTGGGCGTTAGTAGGAATTGGATTGTTGAGTTGGTTAATAGATCGAATTTTTAATTGGAGGCTGTCAGATTAACTAGAAGAAAGTTGAAGCTGTGTGATGTGGTGTTAGGAGAATCTAGACGGATATGATTCGCAAAACAAATCGTCTTTGCTTGTGTTGTGAGTGGTGAGGGTGGCGGAAATAGGGATGTAATCCGTTGTTTAGCTGTTGTCGAAGTGGAATGTTTTTGAGCAAATTAGATTCATTGATTGAATGGGGATCTCCACTGCGGTTAGAAAGTGAAATTTAATGAAAGTGCGTGTGATGTGAGAGAATCTTTTACACTTCTATTGTTGATTGGTGTGTCGTGAGTTGCAAGTGGGTAGCGGAATGAGCTAGAAATGGTATTTCCTAGTGTGACTGTCAAACTTGTAAAGAGTATTATTTTAATTGTGTGATTTATGACATGCTGAAGTCTTGGCAATTATGATTAGCCAAAGAAACTGCATTTTATGTGATTGGTAGTATTGTTAGAGCAGAATTGTTGATGCATTGTTTATTTGGCGAGGAAGTTTTTAGCTGTTAATGTAGAATGATTTATTTGTATATTATACGTACATGTCTGGTTTGCTAACTGCCTTGCTTTATGTAATAGATTGAGCAAGGCTAATGTGCTCGTTGGTGGAATGAAGGGAACTGTTGCCGAGGTTTCTCTCTTGGTCCTTGGTTGTGTTGCCATAATTTTGTTAATGCAGTGTATTGTGTCGAGAATATTTACGTTTGATTTGCTTTTTATGTGTGTTGCAGTTTTGCAAGAATATTGTGCTGGCTGGTGTAGGAAGTGTTACAGTGGTGGATGATAGTCTAGTGACAGAGGAGTCGCTTAATGCTAACTTCCTGATTCCTCCAGATCAGGTGTCTGCTGGGCGGTCTGTTTCAGAGATTTGTTGCGACTCTTTGAAGGACTTCAACCCAATGGTTAATGTCTCTGTGAAAAAAGGTTTGCACTTTTCTTTCTTTTTTTTTTTTTTTTTGCTTTCTCTAGATTTGGTTAGAATAGAAGTTTAAAGGAGGGGGCTTAGAAAGATTCCAACGAAGGGCAATTCCCTGGGATTGCGTGACCACTTGACTGAAACCCACTTTCCCAGGTTTGCACCATTAAGAGATACCTTTTGATGCATTCGTGCATTTTTTTGCTCTTTGGTGTTGGGTTGAAGGGTCACAGACTGTATGGAGGAATTAATAAACGATATTTTCAAATTTTTCAAAAAAAAAGGTGACGCGGTAGCATCCTTCAGAATGATATGAGGGGATTTTTTGGCTTATTAAAAAAATATGAGGGGATTATTTCTCCTTACCTTTGGGTTTTAATATTTGATCCACTGCTGGTTAGCCATGTCATTGTTAGATTTTCCTGGAGTTTAGTGGAGGAAGAATTTCTTGAGAATACAACTTTGATGAAAAAATTACTACGTGCTAATAATCCGTTGGGATGACACTGGAAGAGGCCAATAGGGTACCATAATAGTGAGTCAAAATTAATGTACTTGTGTGAGGTTTTAAGCTCTTCTCAAGCTTTTGGCCATTGGCATGAATTTTCTGTCAGCTTTATCAACTATGTCTTGGGTATCTTTCCTTTTTTTTTTGTTTTGACTTTTATGCTGGACAATAAATATTGAAGCATAGTAACTTGGCAAGTGTTAATGACTGTATCCTAGTTTATTTATAATTTCTTTTAATTTGTTCTCAGCTCTTGCCATCTGAATGAGGTATGGAGATAAAGGAACATTTCCATTGTTGTAGTCGTTAGTGAATTTTCCCTGGATAGAAATGAAATGTTATGGCAGCATTAGTTCCTGAGGATGATTTTTTTCTTTTTAAGAGTTCTACGTAGAGCATAGGGCCTTAGGCCTCACTAGAAATATGATGAAGACACAAAAAATCATGTCATGATGAGAAGCTTTGTTCAGATGATTTTCTTGTTTCACCTGAATGCCAGGTTTGGGAATATGGTGCAGAGTTTTAGCTGATAAGTTTATCTCATCCACAGCTCCAGATTGAATACTTGATTGTAGAATTGTTGGTTATGTTGCAGAGAAAAGAAAAGCTTTTTGATGTCCAGATATGGCTTTTTACTGGTTGTACGGGTGATATTTGTCTGTAATGTAAGAATGCTGAAGAAAATGAATGAGTCATCTGATCGATGGTTTGGCTGAGATGGTACCTGTTTGCTCTTTTCAGAGCATTTTAACTAACATAAGGGGTAGCCTATCATATATGAGGGAAAGGATGTAGTTCTTTGATATATCCATCATCTGTCCACTTCAAGTTATTCATCAACATAAGATCAAAGGAATTAGGGTAGGGGCAATAACAATTTACAAAATCAGAGATGATATTATGAAATTACAAGATTACAATATTGGATTGGGATGAAATCCTGATTGGTTAGTAAATATGACTACGTGTCCTGGAAAGTAGAGCTACAGATGGTGTTACGGGTGTTAGATTTTACACCTTGATAACATTGAGGGATTTTGATTGTGCTGACGTATTGTTATATCCCGGGTGCATTAGATGGATATTATATTATTGATACTATTAAGGTATTTAGAAGTGATGACCTTTAGGGATTTCTGCCTTTTATTGTTCCTGCGTCATAGATAAAACCGGCTCAGTTTTGTTGAGATTCTCAGACCTTTTACACCATAGTGGAAACTGAGAAGTGATAAAGGAATTAAATGGCTGCCTTTCAAACCAATAGCTAGTGAGCTACTATTAACTATGGCAGTATTAGCTCCTGAGGATCTCTTTAAATTGTTTGTTCCATATAATTGGCGCAGTTGTCCTTGCTTAAGTTGTGGGAGGTGAACATTTGTAAAACTGTGCTTAAGCTTTCCCACTCTTTTTTAAATATGAGCTCTTACTTTATTTTGCTGTGAAGGGTTGATAACTTGTCGGATATTTGTCATCGGAATGGCTGATTGAAAACTGAGTGATTGGGATCATTTTTATTACCTTTTGGCCATCAATGCATTTGGCTTGGTCAGAGCGTGAATGATATAAACTGAACTGTTAAATTAGGCAGTGACAGAGTATTCGGCTTTGTTGATAAGGGATATGCATTCTGGTCCTAAGTCTTTTCCTCCTAACCCACAACCCATAGGCATAGTTGAGTCTAATCATTGCCTATGGAAGTAATAATTTCACATCTGTGATTTGAGATTATAATATTCAAATTACAAATCTTATCTTTTGTGAACTCTTACATTCTAAATTTAGCTTTTATAATCCAAATCTTTTTGTTTGGAAACGTAAAGAATGTGGAATTGGAATTTTGTATCTTAGTGTCAAAAAAAATGAACCTTTAGGTTAACAAATAAAATCCTGTTCTTTCAGTTATTTAATCTAATGGCCTAAACTTGACTATAATAATATATAAAAAGACCCCTCTCTTTCTCTCTCCTCTTGACCCCTCCCCTTTTCTCTCTTCTCCTTTTCCCTCCTTCCATCCCCGCCACACCACCACCATTAGCCTGGCTGATCCACTCCTGAGTCCTGACCCTACTGGTCTGACCGCTATCTTAATCAATATCTTGTGAGAAAATCTTTGTTATAGGTTTTGTCTTTTAAAGATCATAGTCATAAAGCTTTACCAAACAAAATTAGCTCGACGACTCCTTAGTTTTGAGTTTCAATAGATGAATTCATTTGATCTGAAGATTAGTCGGCAATTGCACTTCTTCTGCTGCTGTCCTCTTGCATTTGAAGCCTCCTTTTTAAATTAAGAGGACCGATTTGAGTCTCGCAAAAAAAGATTGTTCAGTCTGACTAGTTAAGTACAATCTGGATTTGGGGTCAGTATGAGAGGTATAAACTCCGCGCTTTTGAAAATTTCTATTTCTTGCTGGTGTCAAGCCACTAGAACATGTTATATACGGTGTATGTTATATATATGTTAACGTCATTGATTTTTATCTTGTTTAGAACTGAATGCGAATGGCTCTCTTAGACCAATTGCAATGATGGTTCTTCCACCCTTGGGTTCTACAATAGAAAAGGAAAACTTAGGTTACCCCATTAAGGGAAGTTCAGTTTCTTAATACGATGTGTTTGAAATGTGGAATTTATTTCGTTTGATACGAACAAAAGAGTACAAAAAGAACAGGAAAGTTGTGTGCATAAGGCGAGGAGGAAAAGTCAGGCTTGTAGAAGTCGCTGATGGCTGAGCTGACACACTGTACTAAAGGGAAACTGTATGACGAGAAATTGGGGCATGAGATTAACTCGTCAATGGGTGTAGATTGCTTTCCTGCCCTCCGTAGTTTTTTTTTTTTTTTTTTTTTTTTTTTTTTTTTTTTTTTTTTTTCTATTCTTTATTTTATTTTATTTTATTTCTATCCTTGGCTAGTTTTTTAGGGAATCAGTGTTGTTGGTTAACAACTACTTGAGTTCTGCCATTGTGGGTCTAAGTTCTTATGTCTTGGGGGTGGAAAAAAAATGAGGTATCCTGGGAAGAAATATATTCTGAGTTCTTCCATTACTTTTTTGCAAGGAAGGTAGTCTATTCATCACTGTAGGGAAAAATTGACGTGTCTTACAAAAAGATATGTCCACTACTCTAGCTAAAATAAACTAGTCTACTTTCAATTTCGCTTTGATTTCTTCATAATAACACTGTTTTGACAAAGCTAACAGTCTCATACTCACACTCACACTACGCTTGATTTGAGAGATAATCCAATCCATTTTAAGCTCCTTTTCTCCAAAGAATCTGGAATTTCTTTACATCCAAACCATGTATTTTACACCAACAATAGCAAAACCAGTTGAATTTCAGGTGTTTCTTGCAATTTCTACCAGAGCTCCACTTCAATTCGTGTTTTGTTACTAATCCTTAGTTTTTTATTTTCTCTGCCATTTGCGGTAACTGTTGCCATTCTGCTGGCAAGGCTTGATTGTAATTATTGGTGTTGCAGGTGAATTGTCGAGTTTTGGTATAGAATTCTTTGAGAAGTTTGATGTTGTTGTTGTCAGCAGCTGCTCTCTAAGTACAAAGGTATAGCATGGGTTTTTATTTTAAGCTGAGAATTTCTATCTGAATGATTTAAAACAATTTTCACTCATGATGACTTACTATTTTTTTGTTCTATTCATTGGTGCCTCAACGTCTCAGGAAGTGATTAATGAGAAGTGTCGGAAGGTGTCAAAGAGAATTGCCTTCTATACAGTTGACTGCCGGGATACTTGTGGTGAAATATTTGCTGATTTGCATGATCATTCTTATACAAAGGTACAAATACCCTAATTCGTAGAATATTTGCTCTTGTAGTATCTCAGAATTGCCTTTTTTTGGATGTGTACAAGGTCGTTTCACTCAGTGATTTTTGAATATAATGGACCGTGTATGTTGCATGTGCCTTTCCGTTTGTTGGGTGTTTCTGAGTTTTGCTTTACATTGCACTACGCACTGTGCATTACTTGAAAGCATTGAGTTTACTTGCTCCCAGCACTGTAATTGCTGATAGAAATGCATATTTGGTTCAATGTGGTTTGAACTGTGCATAGAGGGACTGAAGTGTTTATGCTTGTATGTGTCTTGTTTTCATTTCACTGTGATTATTAGTCTAGGGATGACGTACCACCCGTGATGTAAACTACCGGAAACTATTTACCACCCTCTTCACTCCGCCAAATGAATTGGATGAAAGGCCGAGATAAATAGTGAAAGTCTAATCACGGGTTGGGTTCTGATGGAAGTAAATTTCATCTCTAACTCACTCTTGTGTTTGATTTGAATCAAAGCTGTGAATATGGGGGTTTATAAGCATCAGATACGAAGATGTAATTTAAATTCCAACTTATACAAAATTGAGTTGCTGTATTTTTCTTACCTCTCTACTGCTTCAGTTTAGAATTTTTTTCGTTTTCTTAATTTTTGTTATTTATCTAATCATCTTTTTCGAATTCAATAATCCAGCTGCTTGCTCGACTACTTTCTTTCTATTTTCATATTTTCAGTATTACTGTCTACCCTATCTCATACTTCTCGACTGAAAAATCAATATAAATTTAAAATTCACCCACAGGTTATGGGTGCATCGGGTGCGGGTAATAGGTTTTTGTGATTTCTAGGTGGATTATATTTTTATATGGGTGATGGATATGGGTGAAGCTCAAAGCTGACGCAAACCCGGTCCATTGCCATCCTTAGTTATTTCTCTGTTTCAAGCTTTCTCTATTGTTGAAAAGACTTTAGTGACTTAAGTGTCTTGTACAACATGCAGAAAACTTCTGATGTTACTATTGTCCATTATTATGAATTTTCTTTTCACTGTGGTTTGTCTGAAGATTTACCTTGTACTAGTCACCATTAGTGTCGAAATATATGCAAGTGGCAAAGTAGGACAGAAGTGCACCACAAGTAGGCTAGTAGCTAGTTTCATTAGACTTCGTAACTCTTGTGGCGACACAATGCATGCTGGTATAGAGGTGCCGTTTGCCCCTCTAATCCTCCTAAGGTAGGAAAGAATGAAAAAAACGACAGAGACCTTAATAGACTGTTTTTCCCTTTCGTGGTCAATGTGTTGAGGAAATCAGATATCTGTGATGCTGCTAATGGTCTATTGCACTTTTTGGACGAAATTCGCATTATTCATGTTTTAAAAATTATATATATAAATTTATTTAAATTTCCTTTCCTGTATTAATACTAATTTTGTCATTCTATATGCTTGCAGAAGCAGGTTGATGAGACTGTTGAATGCTCCCTGCATTATCCTAGTTTTGCGGTACGGTTCAAATATTGGTAGCTGAGCTCTTTTGAAGCTTTTGAATTGGGTTTTTGGAACTCTTTCCATCTCCTAAAACATTGTTCCATTAGAGTTCTGTTTATTTTCTGGGTTAATGAGTATCTCATTTTTCAGTCTGTGTATTATGGCAGGAAGCTATCGCAGTCCCTTGGAAAACGCTTCCTAAGCGAGTTGCAAAACTTTACTTAGCCATGAGGGGTATAAATTTAATCGGAGTTCTGTATTTTTTTTTTTTTTTTTTTTTTTTGGGGTGCTGAGTTCTGCGACAATGTAGTAGAATGGGTGTTGACATTCTTTAATCAGAATATAATGTACACATACTACCTTAACCTATTCTGTATATGGAACCTCCATTTCTTTTCTAAATAAGCTAATTATTATTTTGGGGTGGAAATGGGGAGTGCACTGATGTCCCTCGGCTATATGGTTGTCTTTTGATTATCATTCACTGTTTCTCAGTTATTGAAAAGTTCGAGGAGGCTGAGGGACGTAAACCAAGTGAAGTCTCAGCTGCTGATCTTCCTAGTATGCTGAAGTTGAGGAACGAACTCTGTGAGGCACAGGTAATTGCTGAAACCATTATTACGATATTACCAACTAGACTAGCAGTGCTGATTAAATTTTCATCCTTTTGTTCTAGTGTTATCTGTTCTTTTTTCTTTTAAATTTATTGTAACCGTTCTTATCCGTATTTCAGTCCTTTGGAGAGGCTCAAATCCCTGATGCCCTCCTTGGAAGACTAGTATCAAGTACACTGGAGTTCCCTCCAGTTTGTGCCATCATTGGAGGTATCCTCGGACAGGTAATCTTTTAAATTCTTTTCCTTTGTCATAGATAGTTGTTGTGTTTGCTGATTTAGATCAAGTCGTCCGATTCTTACTGAAGACCTTTTGATTCCCCTCCACCAGGAAGTGATAAAGGCTATATCATGCAAAGGCGAGCCAATCAAGAACTTCTTCTATTTCGATGCTATGGATGGTAAGGGTGTCATCGAGGACATTTCAATTCCAAATGCAACGGGTTGATCCCTTCAGGCCAATCACCAGTTTTCACCGTCTTATTTAGGAGATGCTTGTAAGTTGTAATTGACAAATCTGAGGCTCATTTTGCACTGTGTAGTGTGTAGTTAGATCAAATAACACATTAGGAGGGTAGTATCTCAAAAATTCCAGTGAACTTGACTTGATCTCTGATTAGGTTGGAAAATGATGCACATTCTGGTGAAGGGGGTTGTGAACTTATGATCAACCTTTTAATTTCATCATTACTAATTGATCTTATTATTTTTATTTTCTGAAATGAGCAGTGATAAGATCCTGAAGATTTTTGTAAGTAAGAGGAAATTCTATAGGCCGGCCTGATAATTAGTCGGCGATATATTTTGCCCTTCAGTAGTCGTGCACTCTTTATCTGAAGAACTTTTTTCTTTAATAGAGTCGCCTTAGTGGTTCAATTTGCCACTGTTTTTACCCGAAAACTAATTCCGAGTAACATATTTAAATTTATCCTTTTTATTTTTATCACGAGTAAAAACGTGATCTTTGATTTCAAAAAAGAAAAAATGAATGTAAATGTTAATGGATTACATACTCCGTATATCTTAATATAAATGAAAAAGTAAAAATTAGAAATTAATTAAACTAAAAAAAAAAAGAGCTCTAACAAGCCGATCCGATCTGAGCTTTAAAATGTTCGAGATCGGCTCGTATTCGTCAAAGCTCGGCTCCGGATTGAATTCGAGCTCGGTTTGACCGAACTCGAGCCGAGCTTTGACTGATCCGATTCCGAGGGCTTGGCGAACTAGCCGAGCCCGAGTTGAGCTTTATATTTCCCGAGCCGATCTCGAGCTCAAATTCTTCAAGCTTGCCTAGTTTCGAGCCGATCTCGAGCTGGATCCTAAACATCCGAGCCGACCCCGTTCGAGCCTACCCGAGCTCGGGCTCAGATCGGCCGGTTGACCCCTAGCTAGGAGTAAGCTTGCCTAGTTTCGAGCCGATCTCGAGCTGGATCCTAAACATCCGAGCCGACCCCGTTCAAGCCTACCCGAGCTCGGGCTCAGATCGGCCGGTTGACCCCTAGCTAGGAGTAATCCATGAGCTGAGTGGGCCGGGATGCTGTGAATAATGAATAATCTATTAATTAGACTTAAAATAGACGGTTTTAGAAATTTTGTTTTGCCGTTGGACATTAAAAGTGGAAAAATCATAACAAACTAAATCCTACATTTCAAAAATCAAATTTATCATAACAATATACAAATAGAAAAGAAAATGAACGTGGGGGAGGTTAAAACTTCTAAATCCGATCCCTATCAGTTTTTTTTTTTTTTTACCATTACTAACAAAATTGTAAACTCTCATGGAAAAATATGCAAGTGAAGAAGGAGAACCAAAAACATCATCACAAAAACTCCAAGAAAAGTTTAGGATCCTTGAAAAAGATTATGAAGTTTTCTCAAAATCATCCTTCAAAAACAAACCCAAAAAATGCCTTAATAATTTTCAAAAAATAGTACTAGATGACTCTCCTAGATATCTAATGTCTACTCTACAAGACCCTACAACAACAAGATCATCATCTCTTTACTATTGCAATTCTCCTGTAACTTTCACAAGAAGTAATACTGGTGAAGTATGGAGAGTGAGAACCAATGAGCTTGCCAAGGAAGAGGTTCGACGAGAGCGGAAACTCGCTTTCGAGAGCGGGAAGCTTAGAGGGAGGAGGCTGTTTGAGAAGGAATGCGAGGTGGGTAGTGAAAATGATGATGATGATGAGATGTTTAGTGTTTTACCTGAGGTTATTAATGTGGAAAAGCGTGAATTAAGCTCATGCTTGGCTAATAAGTATGATGGTTATTATCATGCATGGGGTCATATGGGAGAGGAAGAAGTTGTTGTGAAGGAAGTGACGAATGTAGCAGAGAAGGATGTTATTGAAGATCAGAGCAAATCAAGTGGTGTAATTAGGGTTTTTGGAGATGGATTATTTGGAGGTAAGACTAGGGTTTTAAAGATTATTGTTGCTTTTGCTTTAATTTGTTTTGTTCTTGGGAACTATTTAGGGTTTGATGGACAAGGGAGTGATATTCAAGTCAATATACTCCCAACCTAGAACCGTTTGTTGAAATGACACGATGAGAGTGATATGCAAGTGAATGTATTCCAAACGTAGAATAAAATGTTAAAATGACATCATAAACTTCCAAATATCACCATATAGGAACACATTTGACAGACTTTATTTTTTGGTTTATATGATTCTCCTAATCTCCCCTTATCTTGGTGTTTGAGGTCGCTTAATTTACGCTTTTCGGTTGGTAATAAGTTAATTCATGCAGTTCTAGCTAATATCACAATTCGTCTCTCATTGATATAATGTATAGCTAAAAGCATGTCATTTTGCAATTAGCATTCGGCAATTTGTTGGTACATCTTATTTATTTTCCTGTATTATATATGCTAGCTGCATTCGACACCGTACAATGAGCTAAATAGTGATTGGGTTTTAGCACGTACCAAACTAAATAAATAAATTCATCGTCTTTTATGGCCCTATGGCATGCCGATTAATTTGGGGTTGAATTCTTTTCGTAGTGGGAAATATTGATAATCAAATTGGTATGGCAATATTGATGGAATCTGAATTATAGTTGTATGTTTATTAAAATGACGATCAAATTTATTGGATCTAAATAACTTTACAAAATAATAAAAAAAAAAAAAAAACCATTCTTTAGGCCGAATCATATAGGAGTACTTTTATATACTGCTTGAGAAGTTAGAAAATCTATGAGTTTTGCTTTACATTTGGTTTGTATTTCTATTCATATTAAATTGATAAGGTAGGATAAACAACCTAACTATTCATTTTAAAAAATGACGAAAATATGCAACTATTTATAGAATTAAGGGAACAATATGGAAACCAGATTTACATACATGTACACTAGCTACTCGTGTGCATACAAGAATTCTCAGCTCCATCTACCTACAATTGAAACAAGATATCCAAAGGAATACAACACCATATATAACGAACAATGACATCATTAAGTTGATAAATTATCCAAAATACATCCAAGTAGTTCAGATCAGAGATCTCTTTGCTAGCTTTGTTAGCTTGAGTACTCCTAATTGCTTATCTAGAACATTGGACAAAACTACAAATAAAGTTCTATAACTATTTAATCAAACACTACAAACTTGAAGCTCCATGCAATATTTAAGATCGATGTTTTATTATTACTACTACAACCATACTGTTTTTATGGTTGTAATTGTCTAAACTTCTTCCAAGAAAAATACCAACATATATATGTATAATAAATCTTCAAGATTCTCCAATTCTTCTACTCTGCTAGTAGGTATGCCAATAATTATCATATTGATCAACACAATTCTCCACATTCATGTACCTACTACTTGAACCATTCCCATTTAAGTTCATGTCTAGTGATCCATACCCACCATGCTCCAACCCATTCAACATAGAGGATGTCACATCTTGTTGTGCTCCTTGTTGGTTCATCATTGGCCTTAAGGCCGATCCTTGTGACGCGCCTAGGTTCAAGTTTAGGCCGGATATTGTGAACCCCGCCCCTCCACCACCAGCACCGCCACCAAGAGGGTAGTTAATTAGTTGTGATTGCATTGGTAAGGTTGTGCTAGTTGAGCCTCCATTTCTTAGGGCACGCGATAGCTCGGCTAATTCAAGGTTGTTCATCATGTAGTTTCTTCCCATGGTTGGGAATTGGGTTGGGTCTAGAGGAAGCATTGGTGAAGGGAGTAAATGATTTTGACCCATTTCTAGGTTAATTCCTCTTGTTGATTGAGTTGTTGGGTATTTCTTGACTCCCGCACTCTTTTGAAATACCCGGCAAACCACCCATTCATCCTGTGCACAACAAAATTTCTGGTTTTTAGTGTAAAAATCTATCATACAGCTGGTACAGTAAAGACATACACTTAGCATAATGTAGTTGAAAGTGAAGTAGTTCCTCACACAAAAATTCGGATGGAAAATATTCCGATTAACAGGTTGCACAAATATGAAGACATTAACATAAACTCTAAATGCCGAATACATATGTATGTAAAATCAAAGAATGTCTATAATTGCTAATATGGCAAACATATGACACACGCAAGTAACTGTCAAATTTAACTTGGTCCTTGATTATAGCCGCCTTGTGGGGGACAGAATTTGACCTATTAGCTAGTAATAAATTTATATCGGCCTATAGAGAACTTTTGCATGCAATTTTGTTTTTGAGGGTCTACTCGACACACAAGATTATTTAATTTTATGACTCATCAACAAATTTATCCTCCCATTGAAAAAAGAAAAAAGCAATCGTGTACTTTTTGATGTTTGCATTGTTTTCTAAAAATTGTATAATCAGTACGTTATTAGTCTTTTATTCTAGTTAAGTTGGATGACTGAAGAAGCTTGTAGCCAAGCTCATATACGATCGATTTGGATTGAGTTGTTCAAACATTGGCAATCTACTAATATTAGCATTTCTACTTTAACACTATTACAAGAAAATACGTAATAGTTACTCTTGTGATTACTATTAGTAATAAGTTAAGGCCACAGAAAAACACGACTGATGACTTGGTCAACGTTCTTTACGTACACTAGGAGCTTGACACAATGCTTGTTAATTTGTACACACAAAGTACATAAACATCATATACTGATGTAGTATGTTGGTGAATTTTCCTCCTAGTTTTGGTAAGACCAGGTCCTATGATCATGATATTATGATCAATAATAATCATGGTAAAAATTAACTCGAAACCTTAAAACCTCAATGTACTTATTTAAGATGATCACCTAGGCCTAATCTAAATTTGATTTCTTCCTCGATCCTCTTCTGTAAGTTGGTTATGGATATATACATACTGTTACAATGTTAATTAACAACCATGTGTTAAATTATTTTTGGACTTCATCCCGTCAACACTCCCATTGAAGTAATTTTAAGTTTTAGATCAAGTTATGTCTTTAATAACACAATTCATTAAGCATCTAAGGAAGTGTTGTTATAACAAAATCTGGTTCATCAGCTTACTAAGTTATGTCTTAGGGTTCTCAGAACGGAGATCTAATAGATTGATTCAGGTGAATACAATATACAGTTATAAGCAGCACCTCTTTTAACTACTGAGTTACCTTTTAGAAAAGCAAATATATATATATATATATATATACACTGGGACAACGTCATCCCTGGTAATACAGTCTCACATTAATCGATTATGAGACATATACAACTAAAATTGATCATATTTTTCCAAAAATAAATATTGCATAAATAATTGAAACTATTAAATTTATTTTCTGAGTATATTATAGCCACAAATTATACCATGCTGGGAGTATAATGAGCATGGTGGTTCTTCTCACAATAGAGGAGTGGGGACTACATTTAAAATAACTTAAAATCTATTTAAGTGTAATCCCTACTCCTCTATTGTGAGGAGGACCACCATGCTCCTTGTGTTCCCGGAAGCATGGTATAAACATTGATATTATAGCAACCGAAGTGCTAATATTAATTTGTAGTTGCAAATTGCAAATTGCACAATTCATTCAAGAATGTACTGTCTACGGAGCAAATTGCCCCTTTTGCGGCTTTGGCAAATGGACATGTTTCTCCATTCATATTAGTACATTTTTTTAGTTAGATTATTGTCTATTGTCATGATTTTTATTAATACAACCCAGAGCAATTTCACTGCCAATATGATTAATTTTCTATCCAAAACTTGATATTATCATCAGCGTTTTCAATGTGAAAATTTATTTTACTCATTTACTATCTATTACTCATTTACTATCACTAACGTTACATTCCAAGTGAATATTACTCGCCAAGAAGCATATGTTTTTTAGGGTCTAGTCATGAGAAGTGAGAACTTGGCTCGATCAGGCTAATAATTCACGGGGAGGATTGGATAGCCAATGTATTTCTTTTATATTTCATGCTAAAGTTTTTCTGAGGACTTTTATATGGACAAAGATTACAAAATTTTTTATTGCATGCATGTAGAGATTATAGATTTACGTGAAGCAAAAAAAGGAAAAAGCTGACCTTGGCGCTTCTATAAGCAGATCGAGAATGAACACGATATTCATGCATAACCCAGTTGGTTTTCTCACCCCTAGGAGCTCTCCCTCTGTAGAACACCAACGTCTTCTTCATCCCAACTAACTCCGTCGTCACGCTGTTGTATATCTCTTTGTCTTTCCCTGTTGTTTTCCAGTATCCTGTATTCGTAGCTCGGTTTGTTCGCACTCCTGTTGGGTATTTCCTGTCCCTCAGGCTGAAGAAGTACCACTCTTTCTCCCCCATTTTCGCTTTCCCTACAATTATATTCCAAACAATCCGCCATACGTGAGCTAAATTTAGTTCTTTAAGGTTACTTTCATTACACATAGGCATATAGCCCAATTTCTTTTAGTAAGAGGACTATATAACATGTTTCAACTAGCAGTCTAGTAGCTAACTAAGATTTTAGGCGCCACTGTGTGTAGGAAAATGAGATAGCGTCATCTGATTATAAACATTAACAAGTTATAACGACCAATATGTAATTTAACTAAAATTAGTGCCTTCCAAAATTATACAGTAGTTTAGAAATTTATTTGTAACTAGCTCCCTCTATTCTTGTCTCTTGATCGTGTAAAGTTAAACCTATATTTCTTCACATCTCACAATTCACCACATATTATAACCTTTGTCTCGAAAAGAAAAGAAAAAAATATCACCATGAAATGTGATAATTCATACGTGTATAGCCATATAGAAACTACACCATATATTATACGGAGTATATCAATGGAGAAGATGTATATAAGTACTTAAGTAGGATAGTAGGTAGGTGAGAATGTGAATCGAAGTATATACATACAAAATCGTCTTTGCCTTAATTTATACCTGGAAGATCCCAAGGCTCACACTTGTTGAGATCAACGTCGGCGACGGCCCGGCCGGTAAAGGTTGCATCGGAGATCTTGTTCACTAGGTAGTAAGTAATGAGCTCTTCATCAGTAGGATGAAACCTAAACCCAGGAGGCAACGTTTCCTCTTTTGGTTGTTGATCTCCACCTTCCATGACAAAAAAACCTTGCCCCTTTTATTTTCTTCTAAATGAATCTAAACTTTCTTCCAAACCCTGTTATTGGAACAAATGATGATAGGCTTGCTTAGATTTCCAATCAAAAGAGTCAAAAAGGTAGATGATGAAATCTATACAACTAATATATACTACTAATTCCTTACCTTATGTTTTAGAACTTAATAATTTAATAAAAACTTTGGATAATAATAAAAGACAAATCAAAGTTGATGAGAAATTTTGCTCTTAGCTTGTACTTTGCTAGGAAATTTTACGTACTATATGCTAAGCAAACAACGAGCATCCGACAGACGAAAACTTTAGAGGGTTTAATTAGCAAAGTAACTAAGATTTCATGGAGTTAAATTAGTGTATTGGTGAGAAAATGTAGGAAACTTAACTGTTTTAATGGAAGAACAATCTGTATGAGATTAAATAAGTAAAGTTTATTACTTAGGTGGTTCATTATGTTTTACTAAGTATATATATAAGATCAATTAGTTCTGTTACGATGTATGAGATTGAATTTGAAGCTATTGTATAATAATACTATATAATCTAGCTAGGGTTATTGTGTGACAGTGTTCTTGTGTGTTTTTGAAGCTCTCACCAACTATAGACCTTGATGTATAAGATGGCTGTTTGAAATTAATATACTACTTATAATATATGCATGGAAGGTCGTTGAAGAAACAACTTTTTCTAGGATACGTACGTATTGTAAGATTGCCTCGTCCAGTCGTCCTCCGTGTATGTTTTGTAATTCCGATATTCTTCATTGTAACGCAACTAGTTTTTAGGTTCGTGTTATTCATTGCTCTTTGTCATCTTTGTTGTATATTCACATATATGTTATTCATTGTTCTTTTATAAGGTGGACGTACTGAATTATTGTAAGGAGATGTCTTTGCTATTTACAGGCCACAATCTCGTTTTTTAAGAAAGTGTTTTTGCCATGAATTTTAAAAATTTGTGATCCTAACCCGAAAATTATTGTAGTGCTGAAAATAATCGTATTTTTAAATTTTCAGCATTATTTTGCGACTCTAGTTTCCGATTCCTCGATGCCCACATTCTCTAGTTCAATTCAATTCAATTCGATTAGACCATTATTATTATGACATTAGAATTCATATTAATACCCAAAATATTTTATTCATATGACATGACGTCAAATATATATGAACCGGCATAAGAGAATGGATTTAGTAAAACTGATCATTTAACTATATAACTATATATATATATATATATATATATATATATATATATATATATATATATATATATATATATATATAAGAGAACATGTTCGCTAAATCTGTTGTAGAACAAAATATGACTATTTTTATAACAAGTGAATGAACAATATCAACTATATTTGGTATCCTTCTTGATATGTTCCGGCCTCTTAAAAATGTGCCCTTCTTTTTCATTTGTTCTTAGGCTCTGTATAATAGGACTCCATTGATTTAAATGAATCCGGTCAGATTTGATGGATGCTCACTGATTTGATGAAATCCATTTTGAATGACTATTCTAATCTGATTTTGTGACTCTGATCTTATCTGATAAAACTTTAGGATATCTGAATTCGATACAATTATTATTGATTTTTAAAAATTCATATCATTATTATTATTATTTTGAAAGGTATATAGCCAAAAGCCAAAACTCTTACATAATTATACCAAACTTCAATACAAGTAGTTGGTACGAAGCATAGAGATATGGAAATTGATGTAGAACATGGAAATGATATACATATATATGAAATAAAATTATTTACTTTCTTGCAAATTAAACCACTGGATAATTTATTCGTTTAATTTTAGAGATAGAACATTTATGAATTTTTTATAAAATAAATGGTCATGATCTATTTGTTGATTTAGAACATATAATAATTACAATGAATATAAAGGTGATTAAATTAGTCTTAAAAACGATATGATCAAATTTCTTGAATCTGATCTAATTTGAAAGATTATGATCTGGCCAAATTTGGTTTGAATAATTTTGATCTAATTTGAATAAATATAATCTGATCTGAATACAATTTATTAAGTCCTATCATACATGGTCTTAGTCCCTTAGTCATGTGAATTATATGTATTAGTTGAGTCCACCTAAAGTGACAAAGTAATACGTACTCTAATATATAAGACACCATTTGCAACTGTCGATTCTAGTTTATACTTCCAACTTCACGAGCCGACTACCCCTTCCAATCAATCAATTGGTCCGATCCGACTTTCCAACATTTCTTGGTGTCGGATAAGAAATGAATTAACGACATATTCCCATTATTCTCATATTGTACGAAAGGGGATCGAGATATTCAAATGCAAATTTAGTACGTACGTAGTTTTTTTTTTTTTTTTTTTTTTTTGGTACAAATTTTATTATGAAGTTAGTACTCCTATGTACTACGTAATTTTTACGCAAAACATATATCCTCCCTCCGTCCCAGTTCAAACGCCCTGGGCGTTTTTTGTAGTGGAATAAGAAAAATTGATATAATAAGTTGAGTGGGGTAATATTAGGACAAATGAGGAGAGAGAATGTGGGGATTAATAAAAGTAGGAGAGATAGTGTGAGAGATTATGTGATAATTTAATAAAAGTAGGAGAGAGAAATATGTCTCAAAATAGATGAGGTGTTTGAAGTGGGACGTGCCAAAATGGAATATGGGGCGTTTGAAGTGGGACGGAGGGAGTATACTCCAATATGGTTACCCAGTTGGAGTGAACTTGAGCGCTACGTCATACGTTATGCTAGCTGTGTGTGACTTTATAAGGGCATTATTATTGTTATTTGAATTTTTCACTTAAATCATTCGAAAACAAAACGAAATAAAATATACAACCATACTAAATCATTATTAGCTTACAAAATTAAACCTCAAATTTAGGACGATTTAAACTTTCAAATTGAAAAGAACATGAGTTTAATTCATTAACACGGTAATACTATAATATTCGCTTTAGTTCATTCTCTTCCAGACACCATGCACGAATGCAGTCACTTCACTTTCAAAATGGAATTAGTTATGATTTAGGAAGATTGATAAGTTTAACTTGCTAACTCGTGTTTCATCAGATTTGTTCACACTTGCTTATTGCTAGCCATCTGTTATGATAACTTGTTTTTGTTTCTCGAACACTTCACCATACATGCCGCCCGATTACTTACAACCTTCATCACGCATAGCTAGTGTACATACATTTTTATTCTCCGCTATACTTTTGTCATTACAATGATTGTGCTACTAAAGAAGTACAAAGATCAGTATAACATAGTGGCAAATCAATATATATGGAGTATAAATCTATCATCGGTATATGCGCGATAAATAGAGTACCTCGAATTTAACCTTCTTCACTTATATTGTCCGGTCTTTCTTCATCATCTTTCGAAAACACTTGGATATATAGCTTCTAAGGAAAAAGATGTCAAAAGTTTCTATAATAGATTCTCACTAGAAAACGTTTATAAAATTGTGCGTGGTTTATGAGAGATTCTTAGTTGTAAAGCTGTTTATAAATAATGGTTTACCGTTTAATCTTATAGTCAAATGCTTTGAAAATTAAAATGAAACCTTTATCATCAAGCTTACGAATTGTTCTGCTTCTCTTCTGATCTATTACTCTGACGACCAATGATCAAGCCATTAACGACAGATTTGAATGCATAGCGTCACTAAGGTTAACATTGATTTTCTTTGATGAACCGATCTATTATTTGTCCAGTCATCAAGGGCTGGTTCACTTTTCCTTCAATTATAAGGTTTGGGTTCGTTCGCAGTCAATGAATTTGAAAACAAAGTGGGTTAGGGTGTGTCAAAGAAAGATATAGCTAGCAACCAGTCTCTAAGTTATAAGAAGTTAAGTGCGCTTATGCGTTGATCTATTTCTCTTGTGTGGACGATCGACGACCAGGCCGGCTATGTACACGAAGATGGTCTATTTGATTTCTCTAGTAGTTTTCTTATTCTGTTAAATTGTCAAAATGGGTTTGTAATTTGGTTATCCTGATTTTAGATTCGTCTATTATCAGCTTTGTGTACTAATATTCATTCATTTATATAATTTTACGTTTTAACCAAAAAAAAAAAAAAAAAAAAAAAAAAAAAAAAAAAAAAAACGCAATTATAATAAACTCAATAAGTAGCTTAACTTGAGACCTAGGTATTATTCATATCTTCCAGAAGAGTTATCTGCAAAATGTATAAGTACTTATTGACGCGCGTATTAAGCAATCATGCGACGCAACCATCATCTATGCCACCACGTACGTACCCAATTTATCCATAATTTGACTAATGTGATGGCGAGACTTACATGGTCTTATGTATACGATGGCTTTGCCCGGTTCACAACCAAGTTTCAAGAATCAAATGATAGAACGACGTTCAATGTCTAAACTTCTAAAATAATCTACTATTGGCCTTAATTCTACTACTACAGTAGTACTGCTACACAACAACAACGGCCAAACCTTATTTCCAAAAATCACCGTCAATTCTACTATACCAATCAAATTTTACTACCAACCAAGTTAATTGTACTACACCAATAAAATTTACAATGAATTTGATTAATGTTATAATACCAATATTTTTCAATGGAAATTAATTTTACTACTGCTAACTCAACATTGCTACCTCTGACTCAAAATTTACTACCAAATATTGTAGTATTAGACAAATGACTTATATCTAATCTTTAAACCTTTATTAGATCATTAGATTTCTTACATGTCTACCATTGTCATCAAAACAGCATTGCGAATTCTTGCCTCGAGTCATTCAAAGAAAGTCATTACCTTTCCATATGTCAATACATCAAATCTGATGTCAAATTTAGTATAATTTTAGTACAAATATTTTTGCATGTCGACACAATTAACCAAATAATAGGAAAGTGTAGATATGTATATTTTTGATATCAATATAGTGTTTTAGGTATGTTAGGTTACTTGCTTGGCAAGGACGTCTAATTGTATAAATACAGGGCTTTGCCCCATGAATAAAAGTGCGCACAATTCCTCAAAATATACGAGCCACAGAGTATTGTGGAATTCTATTATGTCAGTGTCGTCATGGGCCAATATCGGCCCCCTCGTGGAAGACTAGCTCACAAGCTGATGGGGTTCCATCCTAAAACTAATTGGCAATAGGAGGAGTAACCCACCACCTTATAAACTAGTCCTCATTCTTCTATCTCTGTAATGTGTGGGATATTATCTCACGACTCACATGTGGGTCGTTGTCACTCCAACACCAAACAAAGCGATAATGATAATTATA
Source organism: Spergularia marina (assembly GCA_963680865.1). Lineage (NCBI taxonomy): Eukaryota > Viridiplantae > Streptophyta > Magnoliopsida > Caryophyllales > Caryophyllaceae > Spergularia > Spergularia marina. Next base: position 15,424,187 of record OY804554.1, read on the forward strand.
ATACTCCAATATTAGGGCTACCACTATCAATCAATATCAACAAATGGAACCCTCGCTTTACGTGTTCGAATGTGTAAAAGACTTTATGCTAAAATTACTGCTAGAATTATTATCTTCACGTACAAGATTAATTCACTTCATGCATGTGTTCATTCTGGGATATAATTTGCAATAATACACCGACGACTACGTCCAAAATAACAATGTAGTAGTTGCAGAGTTTTTGTCAAGGATATCTAGAAACCATGAACAACATATCCAGACAAATATGCTTGTCAAAACTTCAATAACTTGCCGAGCACTTCGTTATTTAAAATCTGCCCTAATAATGGATTTATTCCTTTTCATGTAGTTAGATACTTACCTCCTGTTTCCTGGATTCTTCCTTTATATATGTATCATACTATGCAACAATTAAGATGATATACGGCACGCTAGCTAGCTCGCTAAGGGTTAGCTCAATGGGTGTATGTATACATGTGAAGTGAGTCACAAAGGCAATTTTGATAATAGACGAGTATTGACCCTATATATTATGAGGGTCATCATGTTTTGGTGACTTTATTAGCTAATAAGCTAAACGTCAGGGCTGTGTGAGAAATTAAATCTTCAAAAACTTTTGAAACCTGAGCGAATTTTTAAAACGGGGCTCCAATACGAATATTGGTTTTGGAAAATCTTCAAAAAAATTGAGCCCTAGACGAATATATTAAATCGGACCCCAAGACGTCGAATTTAATAGGTTTAGGGCCCATAAATAAAAGAAGCATACTCAAAACATGTAGGAGTTAAGATTTGAACACGTGACTATCCACATAAATGTTAAGTATAAAGTCATCGAGCTGGTAGGATTTGTGTGATATACTAAACATCAAAGAATTATTTGTAACATTCTGAGTGAGGGCCCTAGGCAAATGCATAAGCCCATCTCACTTATGTTCATCCATGATTCCATGCCACTAGTCCTTGTTAAGCTAAGGTTTGCGCGTGCATGCTTTTGATGAAGGGGGTCGAGAACGGGTCACAAACTCAAGAGTGCAGCTGGTATAACTTACGGGGTAGTCGTTAACATTTGTGAGTGTCATGTCAAAGGTATAAAACCATTTTCTAGCTAGGTCTCAACCATTACAGTAAAGTGTTCGTTGAAGCCGGCCTCAATAGTGTGTTGGCGTGGAGCATTTGTTTTCTGCTCTGGCATTATCACTGGCTCGCTGCCCCTATGGCCCTATTAAAAGGAGACTCGTTACAAGTCATGTGAAAGTCTACATATTATGCGTTCACCCGAGGGTAGGCATGTTAAAAGTATAAATCATGGTGTAACGACCTGAACCATTAGCCCAAACTCTCACTACGCCATATAATACATAAGACACCGGGTTGAAAACCATACAGACAAACCGGTGTCTGGACTGCCGGTGTCTTATGTTAAGACACCGGTTGTCCTAAAAATACCCGGTGTCAAAACTAAGACATACGACACCGGTTTTATCAAAACCGGTGTCGTATGTCCATTTTTTTTTTTTTTTTCTGTAAGTGGATAAATGCGCTTTTTTTGGGTAACTTATGACACTGGTTTTCGTATAACCGGTGTCGTATGTTCAATTTTTTTATTTTTTATTTTTTTTGCTAAGTGAGAAATTGCGCGCAAATCGACTGGGGAAGCATTTGACACCGGTTGATTGAAAATAAACTGGTGTCTTATGTTTTTCAGACACCGGTTCTAAGCCTACCGGTGTCATATTTATCGGTGTTAAATGCCGTTTTAGTGTCTTGATTTATTGAATCATTCTTCTTCGTTAACTGAAACGTGGATAGATAGGCATTGTAAAGAAAAACCTGGATAGATGGCGTGTCCGCACATCATAGGTGCATTGATCTAGGCCATTACAAAATATAACAGAAGTACAAATATGTGCTGAAGTAGTTAGAGACTTAGAGTGAAGGCATATAAGAAAACTATCTAGGACTATTACTATACTAGAAGATCGAAAATATGAAGGTGGTACATATCCAATAATTATACATGTACGTGTGTAACTAAGGCCCTGCTTGGTATCGTTTTATGTTTTCACTTTTCAATATTTTTGAAAACCAATGTCCCGTTTTTTAAAACCAGAAAAAGTGGTTTTCAGTTTTCAGTTGTCAGTTTTCATTTTCTATATGACTATTATATAACCAAAAAATTTAAAGTTAATTTTATATTTTATTTAACTAAATTTTTTACGCAAAAAAACCAAAAACTGAAAATGGCAGTGATACCGAACAAGCCCTAAGAATGATAATTTTGTTTCGAAAAAGGGTGCGAGTTCATGAAAAGCTACTTCTGGTAATGATAGCAATGGGATTAGACTCATTAGAGTACATACGTATATGTGCTTTTAATTAGATGAATTATTGTAATTTGTAGTAACTACTTTTCAAATCTTATGTCCATACGTAATTGTAAGTCGTCCTTAAGTGTAGGGGTTCTTGCTCTCAAAAAAAAAAAACAAAGAGTTCTTTCATTGGATTTCTTGTGAGCGGATATCTCCTTTAATTTAATAGTACGGCATAAATAACCAACTGGTCTGTTTTGTGTATTACGCTCACGGATGTTAGATTGTTAGGTTGGAATATTGGAAGCAAGAGTTCCCTTCTTTGATCTTTCAACGTATAACCTAGTGTTCGAATTAACTTTTACTATTTTACCTATAAGTCTACATTTTATCTACAATTTTACGTACCTATGAAGGTGATATATTGAAATCGATTTTGGTAAGAGAGCAAGATGACATCAAAACGTATGACTTGCCATATATTTTTACTATTATTTGTTAATTTTTTAGAAAAAGGTACAAAATGTAAGAGAGCCGAGTTACAGTGAGTGCAAAATGACAATAATTAGATTTGGAAACAATGAATATTTATTGTACTTTTTTATTACTAGTTGTTGGACTGCGTGCAAGGCGCGCGGTCCCCAAACATTATTGTTCGGAGTAACTCTTTAACGCGCGCGGTCCCCCAACATTATTGTTCGGAGTAATTCATCTGAACATGCAGATCCCCCAACATTTTGTGTTGGGAAATCAGTGCTAACACACACAAAAATAGAGGAAAAATGCAAAAGAAACAATTTTAGAGTGGTTCGACGCAGGCCTATTCCACAACACAACTCTACTATATTAGTACACTCACAAATACAAGTTTAAGGCGAACTTGACAACCCTCACACAATAACCGACCTAAGGACCTGAGTACACTCTCGCTCTAGGGAACTTAGATGGAGAAACCTCACACAACTTATCTCTCTTTATTTTGTTGTGGTTACTGCTCTCTCTTGGTCTCAACACAACTTAAAGCCCCTATTTATAAGACTAAACTATCTCTAGAGCCTTCTAGGAGTACATGTACTAGAAGTCTTCATATATGCATTTAGGAGATGCATTTACTCAAATAAATGCATGCCTCTTCATTTTACTAATTTAATTTGATTGGGGAATTCAAAGAGTCTTCAACACTCCTCCTCGATTTAAATTCCCAAGAACCTCAACGACCTCATCAAATGTCACCTTGTTCTTTGACTTGTCACCATGCCATGTGCGTGCTTGCACCGCTTGACCATCCAAGTAGCATATGTTATTCTCATTTTTCACACCTCGCATCACCAAACGTCTCCCCTTGTAGACGTTGCAACACCTTGACGTACCCACAAACTTGAAGTCATGCTTAGTCATTTCTCCCAAAGAAATGAGATTGGCTTTGCAACTTGGTACATACCTCACATTATGCAAAGTTTAGACTTCTCCACTATGAACTTTAAGTCGAACTTCACCAACGCCTTCAATCTTCATTTTTTGGCCATCACCCACCTTGAAATGACCCAAAACTCCATCTGTCTTCATGTTGTCAAACATGGTTGCATCATTGCATATATGGGCAGATGCAGCAGAATCCATCACCCAATCTGTTTTACTAGCAACATCTCCCTTAGTTGCTAGAAAAAGATAATCATCCGCGGAAACAGCATTAGCACTAGAGGTGCTAGCTTCACCCTTCTTCGTTTCCTTCAATTTTTTAAGTCCTCCCTCATTTGGGGACACCAACTTTGGACATGCCCTTTCTCACCACAATAGTAGCATTCCACATACTCATGTCCCTTGGCTTTGATCTTCCTCTCGGACAATTGTCCTTCCTTGTTTGGTTCCTTCCACGATCATAGCTATCCATGACTAGTGCATTATCTGGACTTGGAACATGACTTTCAACTTGCGGCCATCATTCTTTCATTCTCCCTTAAAACAGTGATTGCTTCATCCAAATAGATCTTTTCTCTACCCACAAGTAACGTCTGCACTATGGGCCTATAACTCTTTGGTAGTGAAGCCAACAACAACAATGCTTGTTCTTGATCGGAGACCTTCTCATCCGCATTTTGTAGTTGACACACAAGTTGAGTGAAACTGTTTACATGGTCCTGGAGCTTTGTTTCTTCCTCCATGCGCAACTGGTACAACTCCCACCTCAAGCACAAGAGATTGGTAAGAGACTTGGATGCATAGATATTCTTGAGCTTGTCCATTAACACCTTTGGATCAGTGTCATTGATAAAATTATACTTGATTTCTGTGGCAAGAGCCAACCTAATTGTGCTCACTGCCTTCTTCTTTATAGATGCCCACTTAGCATCCTCTAAACCAGAAGGTTTAGTATCCTCTAAGGCTTGGTCGAGATTCTGATGCACCAACAAATCCTCGACTGTACTCTTCCAAATCATGAAATTCATCTTCCCATCAAACAAGGGAATCTCAAACTTATTCGAACCATTAAACGACATTGCACGAAATACTCTCTACAAGGCACTAATTCCCCTCACGAGATGAGTAACTTTAGCTCTGATACCACTTGTTGGGAAATCAGTGCTAACGCACACAAAAATAGAGGAAAAGTCCAAAAGAACAATTTTAGAGTGGTTCGGCGTAGGCCTAGTCCACAACACAACTTTTTGCTTACCGAGTTGTATATATGTGGCTCGATTTCAGGAAGTCGTCATTAGCCTACTTTGCAGCAACCAACTTCGCAATATCCTTTAAAACACTTAAACATATAATACTTGTAACTTGTAAGAATAACGTATTATATGTTTTATGCCCCAGAAAAATACTGCACCACCATGTTTTATGCCCCAGAAAAATCCGACCTTCATGATGAGTTATTAAGACTAATATGAGACGTGTGTCAGAAATTTTCAAAGTTGTAAACCTGAACTCCATACGCTGAATCTCAACTTAGAGCCTCAATTCCTCAAACAACTTAGGATTTAGTTGTGAGGGTGCCCAAGGACAACCCGGCGCAGACTAAAGAGTTGATCCGTGCGGCCGACCAAGCCAGAAATGTAGACGTCCTCATATAATTCTGTACTATTGGCCATATTATTGACAACTAAGCTGTCTATTATGAAAGAATCAGCAAGGAGGAGAGAAGGAACATGTGCGTTACGAAGAGTAAAGAAGCAGGAAGGCAGAAAAGAGGAAAAAAGAGAGCACGGAAGAAATGGGACCAATCAATTACCTTGATCATCCAAGTTCGGGCTTCGATTGTGCACATAATACACTGATTGCAACGACTTGATTGTAGAAGAAGATGAGGGGGGAAGCAAAAATGTCAATGGTAATTATGAAAACATGAAATATGATTGTGCGAAACAACGAACATCTCAAAATCAACCTTACCCCAAAATCAAAGTACTAAGTCCATGAATATCGCGAAGAAGAAGCAAAGCAAGAGAAATGAGTCTGTGATACTAATACCAAATGCCTGGGGAAGCGGATTCCAGTATAGAACAGGGGTCTGTACCCTGGTCAGGTCGTTGGAACAGACTGGACTTAGATCTCTGGTCTATAAATTAAAACAGAACAAGAATCTAATCTCTGAAAACTCGTTTTTACAGAACTGAATTCTGGTCTGTGCTGTTTTTGTGTTTAGAGAACGAAAAGTAAAGATATGAACGAATGAATCTCAACCCTTAGAGACCCAATCGAACTAAGCTAATCTCTAAACAGTATGGTTGTCTAGTTTTAGCCTTTGACCTCTACTACCTCTAGCCGATCAACGATAGAACGAGTGACTTTTGTTCCCTGTCTTGAGTTCAATTACCTTTAGAACTTAAAACGAATGCAAAGGGGTGAGAAAACCTTTCTCAGACTCTTTTTATTACTTTTCTGAATTCAACGATACATTTAGCGTAAAACACTTTGTCTAAATAGTAAAGCTAACTCTAGAATTTTCCTTAAACTAATCTAATACGATACGGAAAAATAAGACTCCTAAGGAAACAAGATAATCTACTTATCCCCTTAATTATATTCTAACAATAATAAGGCAATTAATATTAACTAATAATATGAAAAATGACCTATAGCTAAAGATCACGTCCTTCCTAACCAATATACTCGAATCCACGCAAACTGGAGAGTACAGAACTCGGGCATGTCTCCTTTATAGCAGTTTTGCACTAACTGATAGAATAGATGATGGTACTGTTCTATCATGCACATGAATTCGTATCATCCTCCCCCTCTTAAAAAGATTCGACCTCGAATCCAATAGGATGAAGTCAACCCAACATTGAACACACCAACTCGCTTGCCACCCAACCACCCCACTGTCCTCCTAGTAGCAAGTGTATGTCTTTCATGGGGACAACATCACAAACTACGCAATCGGTATTGGACTTACTGTAGGAAAAAGAAACTAACACTTGTTTTTTTACCTCAAACAAATCACCAGTCCGAGAGCATTGCACAAAGTACGGATAGGGGTGCATATGAGTCTTCAAGTCCAACTTTTCCACCAAGTAAGTTGCAACTAGATTTGAAAAACCCGGATCAATAGCATACTCAACAAACTTGTTTTCGCCTACTACACACTTAGATAAAAACTTGTAGTCGATCTCCATGGTTGTAGTGTCAAAGTACTCTTCCAAGATCGTGCATGATTTGAGGAAATCAAGAGTCGAAGCTCTGATACCACTAATGATACGAGTACCAAATACCCGCGGAAGCGGATTGTTGTACAAAACAGGAATCTGTACTCTGGTCAGGTCGTTGGAACAGACTGGACTCAGATTGGTCGGTACGTTAGGACTGAACAAGAATTTGATCTCTGAAAACTCGTGGGCATAGAACTGAATTCTGATCTGTGTTGTTTTTGTGTTTAGAGAACGAAAAGTAAAGATATGAACGAATGAATCTCAGCTCTTAGAGACCCAATCGAACTAAGCTACTCCCTAAACCGTATGATCGTCTAGTTTTAGCCTTTGACCTCTAGTACCTCTAGCTGATCAACGATAGAACGAGTGTCTTCCGTTCCCTGTCTTGAGTTCAATTACCTTTAGAACTTAAAACGAATGCAAAAGGGTGAGACAAACTTTCTTAGACTCTTTTTATTACTTTTCTAGATTCAACGATACATGTAAACTAGCGTACAACACTTTGTATAAATAGTAAAGCTAACTCTCCTTAAACTAATCTAATACGATATGGAAAAATAAGACTCCTAAGGAAACAAGATAATCTACTTATCCCCTTAATTATATTCTAACAATAATAAGGCAATTAATATTAACTAATAATATGGAAAATGACCTATAGCTACAGATCACGTCCTTCCTAACCAATATACTCGAATCCACGCAAAGTGTAGAGTACAGAACTCGGGTATGTCTCCTTTATACCAGTTTTGCACTAACTAATGGAACAGATACTGGTGTTGTTCTATCAGGCACATGAATTCGTATCATCCTGTAATCAAAAATTAAACAAATGAGAAAGAGGAGGATAACAATCACACAATATATTATTACAATCAAACTATTAATACCAATCATACAATAAATTACGATCAAACTAATTTGATCCATGAACTAAAACCTCCTACGAAAAAAATTTAAATCAACAAAAGATGGGAGTAAATAAAGCTTAATCAAAATGAATTTGAGATCAAAATCTAACTGAAATTAAAAAAAAAAACATAGAACAATATTCAGGTAATTAAACTGAAAAATAATAAAAGAAACAAGCCTTAGAGATCGAGATTTGAGAAAGAAGGAGAAGTGGCGAGGAGTGAAAAGGGAGGCAGGAGAGAGAGAGAGAGAGAGAGAGAGAGAGAGAGAGAGAGAGCAAAAGCAAATATTGACGAGGGACGATGAGGATGCACTAGAGGAGTGTGGCCATGTCCCAACCGCAGGATGCACTACTGTTCACTTGGAACGGTACCAGCATAAAATCGAGCTGCGTTTTAAGGAAGGGAAATCGCGTTTTGTCCGAGCTTCGTGAGGTTAGAGAGGAAGAGCTCATAGGAGAAGATTAAAAGGATTGATAGGACTACTTATACCAACAAAGTCGACTTTTCTTTTATGAATCCCATGTGATAAAAACTCCAAACTTAAGCGTGCTTGATTGAGAGTAATTTCAGGATGGGTGACCTCATGGGAAGTTTTCCATGGTGCGCACGAGTGAGGTCAAAGTGCGTCGGAAGAACCCGTGTTGGTCTGTGAGGTCAGCCCACAGCCTGGCAAACTGCTATAGGTGACTACTCTCGGCTCAGTTGATGAGTCGGGGTATGGTGTTACACTCTTCCTCTCAGCCAATTTGCATCACCTACTTTTATATCACGAGTAGTTGCACTTATTCTTCTTCTAGCTTCCCTAATAGCATCTTCACTCACTTTATCAGGGATAGTAATACACCCCTTAAGTTGACATTTATTTTTGATCCACCAAATATGATAATACAAGTTGCTAATCAGAGAGCTTATTGCTTGTTTCCTAATTCTAGGTCCCCATCTTTTCTTAATGTGATACCTGTTTTCATGCTGATCTTCTTAATGCACTTCTTGCTGTTAACACACCCAAAAAAGAGGTGCTCATGTCTCTCTGAATGTTGATGGCATATTAAGTAGGTATCTTCATTACAGACTCCAATCTTCATTAGCTTGTCCTTCAGCTGGAGTTGTTTCCTAAGGGCAATCCAGGTTATAAAACCTGCTTTTGGGATAATGTGTATGCTCCATAATAGTCCACCCCATTCTACCTTTGTATGTCCCCCTTTCATCCACTCATACCCTTCGATACTGTATAACCATTGCTTTTCCATAGGCCATGAGTGAATTCCTGCCTTGTTTCATTCTTAATCTTACAGATTTGCCTCCAATGCTAACTTGTATCCATATGTGGGTCATAGTTTTCCCACTGAGCATCCTTGATATAAAGATTGTGTATCCATTTCACCTAAAGTTTATCAGCTTTATCAAATTTCCACCATACATATTTGTTTATGCATGCCTTGTTCCATATCAATACATCCCTCAACCCTAGGCCACTTGCTTGTTTTGATGTACACACATCATCCTATGCTACCATTGGACTCCTTATCACGTGTTCACACCCATCCCACAAAAAATTCCTAACACCGCCACAATCTTTCAACACAGGTTTTGGGAACAAAAAGACCCTAGCCCAATAAGAATGTAGGTTTATCAACACGATTAAACCAAAGTCAGCCTACTAACATATGACATCTTCTTTGATTCCAAGGCTCTAATTCTCCCCACTATTCTTTCAGACAACATGTAACAATCCATATATAACAGAGATTTTACCTGCTGTTATTCGAACTCCAAGATACTTAAATGGGAGTTTGCCCTGTTTAAATTGTGATAGTTGCAAAATCTCTTGTACCATTGTATTCCTCAGTCCTGCAAAATATATTTCAGATTTTGTGATGTTGGAACACAGCCCTGTAGCTTTGGAGAAAGTAGAGAACCCTCTCAGCATCAGCATTGCAGACTTGACCTCCCCTTTGCGAAATAGGATTAGGTCATCTACAAAACATAGATGGTTAGTTGAATTTTGCTGCATAGGGATGGTATCTAAATTTCTCTTTCTCAATTACCACCTTCAAAATCCTTAATATATACTCCATGCAAATTGTGAACAGGAGTGGGAATAGCGGATCACCCTGTCTCAATCCCCTTTTTCCTGGAAAAAAATCCAAAATGATTTTTATTAAGTGCAATAGTGTAGGAGGGGGTCATGACACATTGCATCACTAGTTCTATCATATGCTCAGGAAATTGCATTGCCTTTATCATTTCTTTCACAAATCTCCACTCAACTGTATTATGGGCCTTCCTTAGATCTATTTTCATTAGACATCTAGGAGATATGGCGGCCCTATTTTATCTTCTAAAAAGATCTTGTCAGACCATTATATTTTCTACAAGGTCTCTCCCTTTCTTAAATGCACCTTGATTCTGACTAATGATATAGGGAAGAACTTTTCCAATCCTGTTGCAGATCAGTTTTGAAATACACTTATATATAATGTTGCAACATGCAATTGGCTTTTATTCCAACACTGAAACTGGTTTCTTAGTTTTTGGTACTAAGGTAAGAATGGTATGTTAACCTGCCTCAAGATCTTCCTGGTTTTGAACACATCCTTTATTGCATTGCAGATACGAATCCCCAATTTACTCCAATTACCCTTAAAAAATTGACTATAGTACCAATCCGGCCCAAGACTCTTAGCTCCTGGGATTGAAAACATCACATTTCTTATTTCCTCACTAGTCACTAGTTTGAGTAACTATTTCCTCATATCTTCATCTACTACTGGGCCTTTCATGACTGTGTTGACATGCACTTTACAACATTCACCTGATCTGCCAAGAAGTTCCTGATAAAACTCCAAAAAAGCTTGTTGAATTCCTTGGTTATCAGTTTTCACATTCCCTTTGGTATCCTGGATTGAGATACACAATTCCTGACTCTCATAGCTCCAATTAAGCAATGAAAGAAAGCAGTATTAGCATCCCCTTCTTGGATCCAGTGCATTTTGCTCTTCTGACTTAGGAAACTCTCTCTTGCCTTTGCTAAGAACCTGTATTGTTCAGACTCCTTTCTTTCTTTTGCCTTGAATTCATTGTTTTGAGGATCTCCCTGTAGCTGTTTTTGCGTCTCAACAAGTCAGTATTAGGCCTCACTTGCATCTGCTTCAACATTAGAAAATTTGTTCCTGCTTAAAGCCATCAAAGGGCCCTTAAGTGACTTAAGTTTCCTTATAACCTGATACATCTTAGTCCCATCTACTTCTTTACTCCACTCTTTATCAATAATATCTCCATAGCCTGGAATTGTACTCCACATATTGAAATACTTAAAACTTTTCTTCCCCATGTCTGGCTTATTCACTAGTTTAACAGTGTAGAGACAATGATTAAAAAGTCCTTTGGGATGGAAATTAGCATAACTACCTGGAAACTTAATCAGCCAATCATCATTAATAAGAGCCCCATCTATTTTGTTGAACACTGTATTATCCCTCTCTTGCTTATTGTTCCAAGTGTAAAAGTTGCCCTTTGTTTCAATATCAGCAATGCCACATCTGTATACAGTATTGAAACTCTGCAATCTCAACAAGAGACACCCTACTGCCTATCCTTTCATCTGACTTGAGGACATTGTTAAAGTCACCCATAACAATCCAAGCTTTATTTATACTTTTCCCAATCTCCATAATATCCTTCCATAGGTGTCCCCTATCTTTATTTTCATTAAACCCATAAACCAAAGTTACATATAAGTCCAACTTAGTACTTCCGTCACCAGCTTGCACATGAATAAGTTGAGCTATTATGCTAATCACCTGGATATAAATCACATCAGAATTCCAAATGCACCAAATCCTCCCTCCACTATGCATACTGTTGTTAGTACACACATACCAACTATCACAAATTCTAAGGTGAACCCTACTAAGATAGCTAGGTTTCACCTTAGTCTCTAGGAGACCAAATAACCCTACATGTTGCATTTCTAGAAATTTCTTAATATCTAGCTGCTTAGTAGAGCTATTCAGCCCCCTCACATTCCCAAACCCAATACTAGCCATGGTCACCCTAACCATGTCTAGCATTACCATTTGCACTGTTTTTATCTCTTTTATTTCTTCCCATTCTAACCATATCTGCAAAACTAGTACTCACAACTTCCAATAAGTCCAAATTGAGTCTGAGCCATCTGAGAGTTTAGAATCAATTGCATGTGTACATTCCTTCCAATAGTACTAGTTTGACCTATAGGATGTGAATTATGAGGAGTAACAAAGGTTGTCACTGCAGGTTGAGGGCTTACCCTAGTCTCGTTTTGTGGTATTTGAACTACTCTCCACTCTTGTCTCACTCGTGGTTGAGCAGGTTGTTGTTCCCTAGCTTTCTTTCTACAATGCTCAGCCTTATGACCAATTCCTTTGCAGATGTTACACACACTAGGTTGTTATTCAAATTCTATCACGTGCTTTACTACATTTCCTTTTAAACTTCAGAAGAGTAGTGAAGTCCTGGTTCATATGCACTTCAATCATAACTCGCGCATACCCAAGTCTACTTTAAAAAGCTTCCTACAGTTCCAGCTATCTTTTGAATACAAGTAGGGGTCCAAAACTTAAGGTCCAGTCTCATCAATTTCATCCACACTAGCACAGTCTAGACTACCTCCTTAGTTAGTTCCATTCCCTTCACCCAACGTTTCACAATCACAAGCTTGTTATTAAATAAGTTATACCCAGATTTCAACACAGCATCTTTCTGAGCTAGAGTTTTAAATCTAACTATGAATATTTCATTAGGCAAAAAAAAGAGACTCTGCCTAATCCCTTCCGACCCCATATTCGATTAAAATACCCTTGCATGATGTTTGGAGGGGGATTAGCACCAATAACATAGCAGATCACAGCATTACTCCAATACTCAGTCCCTTCCTTAAAATCTTCAACAGCTAATTGCATCAGGCATTCAGGTTCTACTCTAGTCTCAGGATTAGGGTCAAAGGTGGTACATTTTCTGTGTGAGACAGTCTGCCACCCACTTTCATTAGCTTCTGGCTGATTTAGGATATCCTCTTCTGCTTCTTCACCTATCGATTCCATAGCCTCTTTAGCTTCATCACCTTCACCTTCTGTCAAAACAAGCGGCGGAATCCCTTGAATCGCCAAGATCGATCTATGCCTCATAGCATCCATCGATGTTGGCCCATTTCTCATTTGCATTTCCAGATCCTGATTGTTGCTTTTCTTCTTACTACTTTTGTTGCTTTTTTTTTTTCTTTGATGATCTCTTAGATCTAGCCATGGCAGGTTCTAAGGATCACCAGAATTTTCTAATTCAAGCTTCTCATAGGTTTTTCTCTCTCTTCATTTTTGTATTTCTTTCAGCAAATGATGTTATTCGAAATTTAGAGTTTGTTGTTGTGCTTCATGTACATCGTGTAGGGCTGAGCAAAATATCCGATTATCTAATTATCCGTATATTTGATCTGATAACCGATCTGAAACTTTGGATACCCGATACGAAAATAAGTTCGGATCGGATAGGATATGGATAGTTGGCCCAAAAACTTTGGATATCCGATATCCGAAAATATTTCTGATACGAATCGGAAATCGAGTATCCAATCCGAATGAATCCAAATATGTGTTATCTGATCCGAACGTATACAAGTTTGGTAAGTTCTCTGACCAAATTCAAAAGAAATAATTTAAAAATTCAAACGCTAATGTAAAAATTTCAATCAAGGCCCGGCCCATTAGTGCTTACCCAGTCACAACCCGAAAGGCTAACCATTTGTAGGCAGAGTCTTTAATCGAGCATATGCCCAATCAATTTTAGCCCAAAAGCTCACAAAGGCAGACCCCAGTTAATTTATAGCGAAAGCTTTTCCCTCATCTTCCATTCATTGTCAATGTGGGACAAAGCATTATATGCTCCCCAACATTGTCCAACCAACTGACTTCGAGCTTCAATTTCGACAAGTTCAACAAGTAATTTGCAAAAACTCATAGAATAACTTTTGTAGATCTAATTCCCAGCTTTCTATAGACACTTATTTCGATCCATTTGAACATCGTATGTAAAACTTATGATTGTAACACAACTTGAAGTTACCAGTAACCAAGTTAGTCGACCTTCTGTGTTCGACCATCAATTTCGACCACTTAGACGCATAAGTTGCGAAAAACACCTGAAATAAATCTTATAGATCCGTGACAACGAATAAGTCGTTATTATTAGTCAAATTACCACAAAATACTAACTAAGAACTTAGGGTAAGTGGGTATCATATCCACAAGTAAGAGAGAAAGTCTAATATGCGAATTCTATGCGGAAAAACTAAAATGAAATAAATAAAACAATTAAATGGGGTTTTTGGTTTGAAAGTTGGATTAAAAAGAAATAAACGATTTATCAAATTGATTAAAGCTACTCTCGGTGATAATCTATTCTAACACCCTAATATAGCAAGTTTTACCTCTCTAATATTACCAATTCATTAATAATCCCAATTTTAACCAATTAATCCTCTTTTATGGGGAAGGTGAGCAACCGCTACCAAATTCTCCTCCTTTTAGTCCTAATTTGTCTAGTGACCACTCAAACAAATCACAACCAAAGGTATGAAAAGCAAGGATTAACAAAGGATTAAGAACAACCCAAATTAGTATCTAATTAGTCGCAACCGCGACACTAATCAAATCTAATCTATTAGTTGCCTCATTAATTCCCCAATCACAAATTAGTCATAACCATAAACTAATCATGTGAAAGTTGCTTCATTTAGAGTTAATAATCAATGACCACCAATTATCAACCAAGCATGAGAAATACCCAATTCAATCTGATCAACCAATTAGAGAAAATAAAGGTAAATCAAGCAATTGAAGAACTAGGAATTAATTATAATGAAACTAAAAGCAAATTAGAGAGAAAAATACTTACTAATACAAAGGATGAAAGATTTGATTACACCAAGAGTCTAGGAAGAGGATTAGCCTCCCATATTAATTATTACAATAATATTTGAGATGGAAATTATAATGAAAATACTAATTCTCACTAATCTCTCATTGAGTTTCTCTCTCTAAAACTAAGAACAAGATGCAAAAATATAATGAAAAATGATTACTCTTATTGAGGGGTTCATGCCCCTTTATTTAATCTATGTACAAAACACTAGGAGACAAAATAGATATTTAGGCCAAAAGAAAACCGTCAAAAGCCTCGAGGAAAGGGATCCTCGAGTCGAGCGAAGGAATCCTCGACTAGAGGAATATCCTCCTCGAGTCGAGCGAGGAAATCCTCGACTCGAGGCTTCCTCCTCTCGAGTCGAGGAACTTGAATTTCCTCCTCCTTTTGCTTCTTTCCTCGACTCGAATGGCCCTACTCCGAGTCGAGGAATGTTGATGTGCATGATCTTCAAAGGTTGGTCGGCCACTTGATCGTCGATGGCTGAGCCGCTCGATCGTCGATTAGTCACCATTGGTCTCCGAATCCTAAAAATCTTCTAAAATCCTGCAGTAAAGCTCCAACCAAACCGAAACATCGGGACAATAGAATCACTATAAAACCTCTCCGCAAGACTCCTAAATATGACTAAATCGGCTCCCTTAACATACACCAATGACACCACATCAAACTCCCCCATGCTTAGACCTTTACTCATCCTCGAGTTATCCAATTCTCCTCACTTGACACCTTGGTCTCTCTTGTAGCACGGGTGAGTTTCAACAAACAAATCGTCCAAATCAAAAAATCGCAAGCCAACAAAAACACTCAAATAGTGCTAGTTAGAGTTGAAGTGGATGAAATCCTCAACACCCCAACTCTAACCATCTTATACTCCCTTCTCACACACTCTAAGTTAGGGGAATTGAAACTAACGCAAACCACGTTTCCCCCTACTTGGCTCAACGACTCCCTCAAAGCCATGCTCAAAATGAAGCTATCGAGCACGACTCACCTCTTAAAATCCACTGGCGCCCCTAACATCATAATGTAAGAGGATTTCTAAACTAGGACCACCAATTACTATCACCGAACCTCCTTATAAATCCCGTAGTGATCCTAACCCATTACGCCCCGAACTCCTCATCTTATGTCGCCCGCCATGGATTACCTCTTTTTTTTTTCAAAAACACAACTATATTAAAAACTAAGTGACAAATGCCAACAATAATCGAAATACAATGCCAAGAACCTCCCCCACGCTTAATTCTCGTCATTGCCCCCAATGACAAACCAACACCCATCCAAAAGATCGGGCAATGACAAAGTAAGCAGGGGGAGTAACAACACCATCGACTATCCCATACAAGAATAACCATGGAACAACCCATCTCATTTTATCAAAGAAGCAATTAACGGGCTCTCGGGTCAAGAGACACCCACTCTACCTCGCTCCCCTATTCTCCCTCTCGGAATTGTATCCACCCTCGTCTCACCACTTCATCTCCCTCATTAACAATATGCACAACACATCCTCTAACAACGGCCACAATTCAAAACACCCAACAAAGATGAACCAATAAGAAGGCTATTATAGTGGTTTAAGGGCGGGATGGGGTAGTCAAAATGATCAAAATAGTGGAGGACCAAACGTGGCGGAGCACAAAGAGAGATAGTATAGAAACAAGCTAGTGAAACGGGTGGGGAGTAGTGGTTAAAATTGTGAGAGAGAGAGAGGGGAAAGTTAAAGAAAAAGAGACATACCTCGTGTGAGCTCCATTTCCCTCCATTATCGTCAAAGCAAGTGGCTCATGGTCAAAAGACCGGTAAAAGAGCCACTCTTTCACCTCACAACCCCGGCTTCCTCAAAATAAGTCACCTCCTATCACCATACAAAGCTCTCATCTCCCTCTTGTGTTTGTCGGAGCATAATGACCCCACTAATATAGTCGTCCAAGAACCAAAACAAAAGAGGCCATTTTGTGATTATGTGAGTTTAGGGCCAAAATGTCAACGGTTTATGGACAAATAACATGTGGAACAAACGGGAGGGGTCAATATGAAGAGAGATAGTGTAAAACATGGGACAAAAGGGGTGATGGAGTCACTTGGCTAGAGATGAGAGGAGAAGAAGCTGTAAGGGATAGTGACATCATACCTTGACTTCTTTGTCGTATGGCCAGTGTCACAAGCTAAAAACACACCAAAACAAACAAAACAAACTAATAAACTTGGGTTGCCTCCCAAGTAGCGCCTTTGTTTAACGTCGTTGGCTCGACTCATGGCATACCATTCTCCATCAACCAAATCCAAACCCCAAATCATGCATATCGCACTTCACCCCTTCTCCTTTCACCCTCCACCTCGGGGCATTATTGACCCCGACTTTGGTGGCATTTCTCCTTTTCTTGTTTCGAGTATGAGAAATGGTCTTCTTAGCTTTCGTAAATCTGTAAAATTGTTGCTAAAGACGTTCCACATATTATGGGTAACTTGGTTAGTGAAGCGTGCATTCTTTTCACATTTTTTATGCAATTCAAGGACATGCATTTGACATTTTCAATTTTGGGGTCGGGGGGATCATGCCTAGGGGATTTCACAATACATGTACCAATAGAGTAAACCGAATGATCATTATCAACATCATGCTTTGAATCATAAACATGCCGCTCTATTTGACAACCATTAGCTTCTAGTGCAAGAATACCGGTGTGCATATCAATGTTCATTCTTGCAGTTTTCATGAAGGGTCGTCCTAGAAGGAGAGGAGGTTCATGCTCACTATGATTTGTATCAAGGACATAGAAATCCGCGGGAAACACAAGATTATCTATCCTAACATGCATTGATGCATGTCCCTTACAATTCCTTCGGGATAAACCTTAGAACGATCCGCTAGTTCTATCACAATATCGGTTTCATGCATTGGTTTGAGTTTCATTGAATTATAGCATGAGAGTTGCAAAACATTAATAGATGCACCTAGATCTAGCATGTACTTAGGAAAAGTAGTGTTACCTATGGTTGGCGGAACGGTAAACATACCGGGATCAGCACATTTGATTGGTAGCCATTGCTGAAAAACGGCCGAAACTTGCTCACTCATCACCACTTTCTTCTTGTTCTTAGATTTCGGTTTCCTCTTGACCGTGCATATGTCTTTGACAAACTTTGCCAACTTTGGAACGCTCTTCACATAGTCAAAAAATGGTATATTCACTTTGCAATCTTGAAAAAGAGCGTACATGTTGGAGTTGTGGGCGTACTTCCGAGTATCCTTTAGTGCCTCGGGAAACGGTACATCATCATCATTATCCCCGTCTTTTACTATAGAAGAAGAGCCCAACAAATCAGCCCCGAGAGAGGAATCCTCGACTCGAGGGATGTCTTTCTCGAGTCGAGAAGCACAATCCTCGACTCCGCGACTCGAGGCATTTCCTTCTCGAGTCGAGGAGGATAATCAGTGAAGCTCTTTTTAGGAGCTAATTCCTCCACTTGAGGCGTTTTCCCCTCGAATCGAGGAGCATCATTCTCGACTCGAGGTGTATCCCTCTCGAGTCGAGGCTTCTGGACAGGATTATTGTTTTTCGAGGCCAAATCCTCGACTCTAGGAACTCCCTTCTCGAGTCGAGGATGGTCTTCCTCGGTCCAATGTTGCTCTAAATCTTCTCTATGGTCTTCCCGTCGCCCAATCTCTTCTTCAACCATTCACATATCTCGGTTTCCACCCTCAAACTCGATGTGAGGTTTCCTACCACTTCGTAGACCAATGAAACTCACATTTTTGGTAGGATTTGGCTCGGTTTGGGATGGAAATTTGTTGGAGCCCCTAGACTCGAGTCGATTGACCACGGTAGCTAACTTGCTCATTTGACCCTCGAGATTTAGAATGTCGCCTTTGTTTCTTGTTGATGACTCACCATTGAGGATTGCATTGTCATGGCATTTTGTATCAAAGCCTTGATCATGTCCTCGGCAGACATCGAAGATGTGGAACCACCTTGGGATTGTTGGCCGGAGAGAGGTGGTCTAGCTTGGAAACGGCCATTTTGAAAATTGTTTCCACCCCCTTGGCCTTGATTGAAGTTACCATGGCCTCCTTGATTGTAATTCCCTTGATCTTGAAATCGGATTCCATCATATCGATTGCTTTGACTACCTTGATTGTAGGCTCTATTCCCATCTTGGAAACCGTCAAACCTTCTTTTATTGCTTTGGAAGCCATTAATCGCATCAACTTCCTCAAATTCCCTTGGGGGTGAGCTTCTACCTTGATTTCGTAAGAGTTCTTTGACCATCTTTGTCAACTCTCCCACTTGGCAATCATTATTGGAGGGAGTCTCCACCACATTCACCCTCCTCAAGCACCTCTTGGATTATCAGTCCCGTGAGTTTGTTGCTAGCTCCTCAAGCAAATCCCAAGCCTCGGCCGGGGTCATTTTATCCAAGCCCCCATTGCTAGAAGTTACCACGTGCCTATAGTCTTGATCATCAAGGCCGTGGTAGAAGAACAAGATCAAGTCTTGCTTTTTTAGCCGTGGTAGGGGCAACTAGCTACCAACTCTCGAAAGCGATCCCAATAAGATGCAAGCGACTCTGTCATTTGCTCAATCGTGGATATCTCTTTCTTCAATGCGGAAGCATTAATGTTGGGGAAGTACTTGAGAATAAAGGTCTTCTTCAACAACTTCCAAGATGTGATGCTATTGTGGGGGAGAAGGTAGAGCCAATTTAAGGCACGATCCTTCAAGGAAAACGGGAATACCTTGAGGAAGAAAGTGTCTAAATCAACTCCGGTCGGCTTCATGTTGCTACACACCAAATGCACCCCCATGATATGTTTGTAAGCATCCTCGGTGCTAAGTCCGTAGAAGGTGGGTAGATGGTGTAATCGAGCACCCTTGATCTCAATCCTAGCCATAGCCTCATACCCTGGGAAGACTATACAAGACGCTTGTTGAGTTAGATCCGGAGCCGTCAACTGCCTAATACTCATGGCTTTTGGTGGAGATTCGAGAAACTCGGAAGAGGCGGAGGTCCACGACCCTTCTTCTCTAAACAACACAAACTCAGCAAAAATGTTCCCCTCCTCTTCAAACAAATGTTCCTCTTGCTTCAGTGGAATCCTTTTTCGTAGCTTAAGAGTTCTTTCAAGTTCCAAATCTAGTTCAAAACCACTTAAATCCGGATTAGTAGCACGGGTTTGGACCATAGGCTAGTGCCCAAACACCGAAAGAAACAAGTAAGAACAAGCCTCAACCACACTTAGAAGAAAAAGAAAATAACAAAAATTACAAAAAGAAAAGAACACAGCAAATATGTACAAAAACCACACAAAAATAGCAAAAAGACTAAAATGCGCCTCTTCCCTGGGAACGGCGCCAAATCCAACAGCTAATACTAGTAAGTCGTTACTATTAATCAAATTACCACAATATACTAACTAAAATTAGGGTAGGTGGGTATCTTATCCACAAGAAAGAGGGAAAGTCTAATATGCGAATTCTATGCAGAAAAACTAAAACGAAATAAATAAAACAATTAAATGGAGGGTTTTTGGTTTGAAAGTTGGATTAAAAAGAAATAAACGATTTATCAAATTGATTAAAGCGACTCATGGTGATAATCTATTCTAACACCCTAATATAGCAAGTTTTACATCTCTCTTATATTACCAATTCATTAATAATCTCGGTTTTAACCAATTAATCCTCCTTTTAGTCCTACTTTGTTTAGTGACCACTCAAACATAAAGGATTAAGAACAACCCAAATTAATATCTAATTAGTCGCAACCGCGACACTAGTCAAATATAATCTATTAGTTGCCTAATTAATTCCACAATCACAAATTAGTCATAACCATACACTAATTATGTGAAAGTTGCTTCCTTTAGGGTTAATAATCAATGACCACCAATTATCAACAATGCATGAGAAATACCCAATTCAATCTAATCAACCAATTAGAGAAAATAAAGGTAAATCAAGCAATCGAAGAACAAGTAATCAATTATAATGAAATTAAATGCAAAAGTTGTGGGAACAAGGTAATATTGTCAGGTGCATAATGAGCAAACTCATCAAGTTTATGGGACCAGTGGTGGAAACAGTGGTAGTGTAACATGGGAACACTGTTGGGAACAGGTACAGGTTCAGTGTTCTCTACTGGAACTTGTCGCATAACATTAGAACACCATCAATAACACCATGAGTAGCAGTAGCTATAGCCACCATCACTATTAGTTATCTGCCAAACTTACACCAACTATTATCACCAACTCATTTATCAAAGAGATAAAAACAAATCACCTGCTCTTCTAAACCTTTCGAGAATTGAGGTTGCCTCCTTGATAATCCATGTAAAGATTAAAGACTAAGGAATCAATGATTAATGCATCATTATTGATCAATCACCTCATCTGTGAAACTTATCAACCATATTGCCCCTCAAAATTTCAAACATGTTCCCCCTCAAAATCATCTGCATATTCCCTTCACTCTTCAATGATAGTCTATCATAATCGATGAAGAACTTGGGAACAGTCATGGGACCAGGACCAGGAACAGATGCTGGAACAGTGTTAGGAACAGTTGACGAAACAGTGGAGTCAACAACAATACTCAACATTGTTGTCATCATGGGTAGCAGCATCAGTAGTAGATCTTTATGTCAAAATCGCCATAGCTCTGCAGAGATTTCGAGCTTCAAATGATGTTCCCCTCGAGAAACATTCTCAGATGAATTTAACACTCTTGCCTTTGACAAGTAAGGACGTTCCTCCACAGTCATAGCCAGTGCTTCCCCTTCCTTATGTTCATCACTAGAGGATTCATGTTGTCTCTCCTCAATGTCTTCCTCATCACTCCAAGTTTGATCACTAGAGTTGTCTTCTTGCTCATCACTTTCAATTGACACAAACTAAGGTTGGGCCAGACGCTGCCTTTTCCTCGAGGAGCTAGCCATCAATCAATTTGATCGTCTTTTGGGATCAGTGCTAGGGCCATTTGCACATTTGATGGTTCAGAGCTTTTCTCCTTTGTAATGGGTGATCTGATGATTTTCTTTCTTGGAGTTAATCTCGTCTTAGGAGTCTGTTTTCCTTTTTTCTTTTTCTTTTTTCTTTCTTTTCCTTTGTTGGGTTTCCGGTTTTGATGATAACAAATATTGTTGCATGATTAAGGTTAGTAGTTTGGATCATTGCGCTTATAGAACTAACCTCATGATCTAACACTTGCTAAGTTGTTGAGTTCTTTATAAGAACAGGTTTCACCGACAATGGTGAGTTGAGTTTCAATGGAACAACTACAAGTGTGATGCAACTACAAGAGACGTCAAGAACATATGGTTTAGTCGGTATAGATCTCTTGTATTAATCTTGTTTGATTCACAGGGAAGCGAGCTTTGCCTTGAGAAAAAGAAGGAGGGAACAGAGCATGGAACAGAGTCATAGACTAGCTCATAGTCTCTGTTCCATACACTGTTCCTATGCATTCAGATTTTGCTAATCTTTATACGTGATTTTGCAAGATACCAATCTTTCATAAAGATTGTGATTTTGTCTCAAAAAGATTTTAGTAAAACTGATTATCTCATATTTATCCTATTTTCGGGTATTATCTTTCAAAGAGATTTTCATATTGTTTTACAAGATATTTTTCCAAAATACTTTATTTAAGTTGGAAACTCTATCTGATGGAATATCCTTTCCTAATCAGTTTTGAGACCCAATCTCTGTTATAAGTAGAACACAAATCAAGTTGTTTTATTCACGCACCTTGAGATTAAAACGTTTTGAGCTTAAAGAGAATTTCATCAAGGCAAACAAAGTTCCTAGTGTGTCATCTTGATTTAGGGATTATAGTATCTCTCTTGGCTCTCGAGAAGCTTATCGAGATAGCTATTCTTTTGTAATCTTAATTTTCTTAAGAGTGTTGCGGGTAGAGTCTCAATATCTGTGGTAGATATTTGGGTAGAGGTTTTTGTGGTAAGAACGTCAATTAGTTCTTGTGGTAAGAACGTGAATTGGTGCTTGTATTACTCTTTTGATAATAGTGGATTATTGAAGATTAGGTTAGGGTGGACGTAGACCTTGAGGTAAGGACGAACCACGGTAAATCTCTGTGTTATCTGCGTAGTGCATTATTTCCATGTTACAGGGAACAGTTCCACAGACCCTATTCCGTGTAACGTTCATCTCATCATTCCTTTGTGTAGAGAACAGTCACACATACACTGTTCCATACACTACTCCCCTATATTGTTCCCTGGTCTATTATCTACAAAGTGCGAAAAAGTTGTAGAATTCGGGTCTTTTACTCGAATTCCCTCAAACACTCTATTCACCCCCCCTCTAGAGTGTCCGTCTGATACCATCACTCTTATTATCCATTTAAATCGGGTTTTCATCCATTTAAAATGCTCGGGTGTATCGGGTCGTGGATGGGTTAGGGTGAAATGCCATCCCTAGCTAATACCATAACACTGGCTATCATGTGAAAATTAAATCTGTATCATTAATGATGTGAAGTTGTAAATGAGACTTAAGTAAAAGGGAAATATCAAAAGTGGATGGTATATTTCATTTGTGAATCGATGTTCAAGGGTCGAAATTTTTGGTACATGATTTCTTAGTGTGACAATAACTTGTAGGATTTTGAGGGCAAATTATCAAATCTTATCACTTACACATTCCATGTCGATGTGTTCTTAATCCATGTACAAGTTTGACACAACCATCAAAATTCTACTTAACTTGCAATGTCTCTTTTTTTCCTTTCTAATGGAGTTTTGTGAAATATTTACAATAAGAAACATTGTTATCAAAAATAATAGTTATTATTGGTTTTTTTGGTTAAAAACGATTTAGCTATTGTAAACTTTTGCTACTAGACAATATTAGTATGGATTGGTTTAGCTTCTACCGTGAAAAAGTGGATCGCTAAAGTGTATGAAACCACACATACTCCAATTATCCCACCATTTTCTTATACCATTCCGAAAAGACTCATCCTAATTATATTGATACTCTTGTTATTGTAAGTAAGTATAAGGATAACTTATACAAGATTTATATATGGGATCAATTGTACCTTAGTCTTTAGATTTCTAACATTTCACAAAACACGTTGTAGTATATACTAGTAGATCGAAATACTAATAATTGGAATGTCATTTTTATAAATACTAATAATTCGGAGCAAAGAAATGACGTGGAGGAAACTTCACTTATAAAAAAGCATTCATTGCTCAACTATCACATGTTACTTGTTGGGCTATCAATTAGATGGTCTGGTCAAGTAGCTGGACCTCATTGTCTACTTAGCTGCGCCTGTACGGTTGGGCCCGTTTAACTTGTCAGCTAGGCTGGGCCGTTTATGGTCTGTCCTATATTGTTGGTTTGGCCCGAGTTCACCTAAAGGTGAAACCAGCGACTTTGAGTGCCGGATATCCGCTCATCTGATCCGAACTGGTTTAGATATTATTTTCGGATATGCAATCAAGTTCCAATCAGATATCGGATATCACGGATTCGGATATCCAATCCGAACACCAAATTCGGATCGGATATCAGAAAATGCTCAGCCCTAGCCTCGTGAAGGGAATCAAGCAGCACACTATATTGCTCACTTAAATGACATATACAAGAATGGAGGATCCATTTCATTCCACTAAAAGCACCCATGTGACTTATATAAAAATAATTAGGGATTTGACTTTGATCCTACTAACCAATACATCTATGTTCTCTCTCCTCCATTACTCACACTACAAGAAAATAGGCCATTTAGCGACCAATTATAGCAACCGATGTGAAATCAGTTGCTAACTCGCAACTAATTACAAATTAGTCGCAAATTAGTATCCAATGTTTAATTGGTTGCTTAATCGGTTGTTAATTTAGCAACCAATTGAAATTGGTGTCAAAATTGCAACCAGGTAAACTTGAACCGCAAATAACGATTGGTAAATTAGCAACTTATTAAAATTGGTTTCAAAGTTGCATCCAAGTAAATTTCAGTTGCAAAACATAGGTTGCTAATTCGCAACTACTGTAAGTTGGTTGCAGAGTAGCAACCAATTTGCGACCGATTAATAAATAAATAAAATTGTTTTGCACGCCGATATACTCTACAAGCATTAGGGTTTTCTGGTTTTTTGCTTTTTTGCCCACACCTCTCTCTGCCTCTCACACAATTCTCTACTTCTCTCTCCTCTCGACTTCTCTATCTATCTCGCTCTCTCTCTTTACTGATCTCTCTCTCATCTCTTGCTATCCTTTAATTCGTTCCTCTTCTCTTGTTCTTCCTCAACATTCAACTCATTTCCCACTTTATTATAAGACACTCAAATCACCTCCTTCCTTAACATTCATCTCCTTGCACCCGTGTCTCTATTTCGGAAGTTGGTCAAAGAAATTTCACTATGTTCTTCAAATAAGCCTCTCAAAAAAAAAAATGTTCTTCATATAAGAGGTTAGATCTTACTCATGGGTTTTTAAATTGTCCATTTACTTTTTTTTTTTTTTGGTTATTCTAGATCTATTTGTTTCACTTAAGATGGGCAATTTGTCCATTAGTTTCTCCAATCTAGATATATTGTTTTCAATTACATCTAACTTTCTTGTTGTTTTGTCTTTTGTTATTAGTCCGATTTCAAATCTATCTTTTTGCCTAAAATTTGCTTTTCATAAATAATGTATTTCCTCAACATTAGCAATACTAAATTTTACAAGGCTATCTCCAAGATTATTTGTGATAGGCTTGGGAAAATATTACCTAAGATTATTAGCAAAAATCAAGGAACATTTGTTAAGGGGAGGAACATTGTTGATAGCATTTTAATCTGCCAAGACCTAGTGAGGAAATACAACAGGAAAAAATGCTCACCTAGATGAAGATGAAGACAGATTTGAGGAAAGCTTATGACACTGTAGAGTGGAAATTTTTGAGAGAGATACTGAGTTTAATCTGCCAAGACCTAGTGAGGAAATACAACAGGAAAAAATGCTCACCTAGATGAAGATGAAGACAGATTTGAGGAAAGCTTATGACACTGTAGAGTGGAAATTTTTGAGAGAGATACTGAGTGCTCTGAAGTTTCCTCAAAGATTCATAGAGCTGGTGATGATTTGTGTTGAAACCCCAACTTACTCAATTGCCCTGAATGGTAATGCTTTTGGATTTTTCAAAGGCAAAAGGGGGCTGAGACAGGTGATCTTCTATCGCCCTTACTCTTCACTCTATGTATGGATTATGTGAGAAGGATTCTCATGGTGGTGGCAGGGAAGAAGGGTTTTAAATACCATACAATGTGCCACAAAATGAAGTTAAATCACATGTGCTTTGCAGATGATTTACTGATGTTCTTTAAAGGAAATAGTGCATCTGTCAGCTTAATGCTAAGAAGTTTTGCAACCTTTTCAAGAGCTTCTGGATTATGTTCAAATAATGCAAAGTCTGAAATCTATTTTGCAAAATGGGTGCAGATGTTGTTAAAGAGTTGTTGGATTTTTCAGGCTTTAAAAGGGGTACACTACCTTTTAAATTTCTGGGAGTGCCAATAACTGCTGGTAGATTTCCAGTGAAGGAGTGAACTATACTAGTTGATAGAATTGCAAGCAGAATTCGATCAATTGGGGCAAGAAAACTCTCATATGCAGGCAGGCTCACCCTTGTCAAAGTTGTGTTTAGTCATCTGCATGACTACTGTGCCAGAATTTTTTTACTTCCAAAACTGGTTATGAAGAAAATTAATGCCATTTGCAGGAAACATTTGTGGGATGGAAATCAACATCAGGTCAGAGTGCCCCTAGTTACTTGGGAGAAGGTTTGTTTACCTAAAGAAAATGGTGGGTTATGAATATGGAATGCTGAAGTCTGGAATATTAATATAGCTTGCATAGGGAAGTTTGTTCATTGGATTTATACAAAAGAAGATACCTTATGGATAAGGTGGGTGGAAAACATCTATTTTAGGGGAGTTCAATGGGAGGATTACTCTCCCACAACTGAGTGAAGCTAGAATTAAAAGAAAATCAATCATGTTAAGAAGAAGCTAAAGAATGGATACAGTAATGGTGAATGGATTGGCACATCAAAGAACTATGTTGTGGCATACGGGTATAAATGGCTAGCTGGTAACTCACCAAAGATGGAGTGAGGAAAAATCATATGGGTAAGACATGTCATACCTAAGAATTCCTTTGTCACTTGGATGCTTGCCAAGGAAAAGTTACAGCTCAGGGACAAACTAAAGAAGATTAGTGTATTCAATAATGAATCCTTCTTGCTCTGTCAAGTAGACACAGAGACACATGATCATCTTTTCTTCAAATGTACATACAGTAGGAAATCTCTGGAATTGGTTAAGAAATGGTCCAAGATAGACTTCCTTATAACAGGGACTATAACATGGTGTTCAGAGAAGAAAATGGGATCGAAAATCAGGAACCAAATAGCAGCTGCAGGCCTATGTAACCTGGTCTATCAACTCTGTCATGCAAGAAACAAATGCAGGTTGGAAAAAATTGTATGGAAGACAGAAGTAGTGTCTGAATGTATCAGGAAGGAAGTGAGAAATAGAACCTTGATAATGTTATATAAGATTAGTGATCAAAATAAGAAATGGATACACCAAAGAATGTTGTTGTAGGAAATAGGGTTGGATCTTAAGTGCTGATGTCAGTCTTCATATGGCATTGGCCTGTTATGTAACTCTTGATTAATTCAATAGATTTACATTTTTCACCAAAAAAAAAAAAAAAATACTAAAGTTGTTAACTCTTCTATGATGGTATTTATGATGTTGGATGTTTATTTTACCATGTTTTTTCATACAATTTCACTTGTTTTTTGTTAAGTTGTCCTATGATTTCATTTAATTTATTAGTCCTCATTATTGTTTAGTTTGTTTGTTGGTACATGCAGGTAGATTCCTTGAAGATATTGTCGTTGATGTTTTTGGGGATTTTGTTTCACCCTTCACATATTTTTTATTTTCATATTTGGTAATTTGAATTCAATTTGTTGTAAAAGAAACTTGTGTATGTATTGAAATATTTCATTATATTTAATGGGAACTTTTCCCATTACCTTTTTTTGGCATTATTTGTTTTTTTTTTTTTTTTTTGAAACCATGTTTTTGGCATTATTAATAAGGCGAGTAGCTTATTGTAACAACCCTAAATTTTCGACTCAATTAAATAATGAAAACCTAGGATTGTTATGCCACAATTAACTATCCAAGTTAATTGCAAGGCGAAAACCAAAATAATGAATCCCAAAATGTAAATAATGAAATAGTACGACAGCGGAAGACTTAGTCAAGTTTACAAAATCCGAATCCGAAATCCAAATAAATAATAAATGTTCAACGATTGTCTAAATGAAAAGACCCCATGAATGCAGACGTCCGCAAGCTCAACATATCACCATCAGACACACCTGTCAACTGCGCCATCGGAAAATGACACAGGCCCCAGAATAGGGTAGGGACAAACCCAGACAAAAGAACGTCAGCAACCTGGCTGAGTAAGAACTCAAAGCAAAACAAGAAAAATAAGATACGCGCCTTTGAGCCGCGTAGCTGAACAAGCAACGCTTACAATCAAAGGATTAGCCAAGATGATTAGAGAGTTATATGAACAAGAATTATATTATGAGTATCAGAGAGGGGAATAAAGTGTACAGGAATGGGCACTCCGCATCAGTAACCCATCTTTGGTAAGGGTCCTACCCCTAACCAGGAACAACTCTAGAGCTAACCAACCCAAACCACCCTAAGAGAACCCGAGTGTGCACACCCCTCACTTGAGGGCCAGTAGGATGTAACCTGTCAAGGAGGAGGTTCTAATAGGTAACTGGTAGCTAATCCAGTTAAGAGTTAAAACACGAGAGAGTAAGAGAGCGCGAATGGTTCTCATCCCCCATAAAAGAAAGGTTCGTCCTCGAACCTATAGTACCTTAATCAAACAAAAGAGGGTATTTCTCATGCATCGCTGACTCAACTTCCCAAGTCGCTTCCTCGACATTGTTGTTACACCACAACACTTTCACCATAGGAGTTTCTGTACGTCGAGTCTTTCGTGTTTTCTTATCCAAAATTTTCAATGGTGCCTCCTCATAGGTCATTGTTTCATCTATCTCGATCGTCTCAGGATGAAGGACATGTGATGGATCACTCACATAACGTCTCAGTTGAGAAACGTGGAAGACATTGTGAACCTTCTCCAAGTTTGCAGGAAGATCAAGCTCATAAGCAACCTCACCAACACGATTTAGCACCTTATAAGGTCCTATGAACTTCGGGCTCAATTTTCCTTTCTTACCAAATCTCATTACACCCTTAGTAGGTGAAACTCTCAACAATACCATATCTCCAACTGCAAACTCGATGTGACTCCTAGTCTTATCAGCATAGCTCTTTTGACGATCTTGTGCAGATTTCATTCGTTCCTGGATAATTTTAACTTGCTCAGTCATCTCTTGAATGTAATCAAGACCCAACACTACAGTCTCACTGATATCGTTCCAGCAAATCGGACTACGACACTTCCTCCCATACAATGCCTCATAGGGAGCCATCTTAATTGAAGCTTGATAGCTGTTGTTGTATGAGAACTCGATCAAGTCCAACTTGTCCTCCCAACCTCCTTGAAACTGTAAGATACAAGCCCGTAACATATCCTCTATCGTCTGATTGGTCCTCTCTGTCTGACCATCAGTGGCGGGGTGAAAAGCAGTGCTCATCATCAAGTTCGTCCCTAAAGCTTCCTGTAACTTGGTCCAAAATCTTGACACAAATCGCGCATCACGGTCCGACACAATCTCATTTGGAACCCCATGTAACCTCAAAGCGTGATGCATGTAAGCAGCAGCCAACTGTTTCTTCTTCCAAGTGTCTTTCATAGGGATGAAATGAGCACACTTAGTCAATCGGTCAATGATCACCCAAATCATATTGTTTCCCTTAGGAGTACGGAGTAAACCAGCAATAAAATCCATGGATATGGAACTCCATTTCCACTCAGGAACCTTCAATGGTTGCAACTTTCCTTGCGGTCTCTTATGCTCACTTTTCACCTTCTGACATACCAAGCATCGAGCAACAAATTCTGCAACATCCTTTTTGAGTCCAGACCACCAAAAGACTTGTCTCAAATCTTGGTACATTTTATCTCCTCCTGGATGCACTGAGTACAGCGTAGCATGAGCTTCAGTGAGAATCATTTTCCTTACGTCCTCGTTGTCGAGCACACAAACTCGGTTCTGGAAGCGAATGATCCCATCTCCTCCCATTTTGAACAACTCAGCCTCATTGGTCAATTTGTCTTGTAGAAACTTATCAGTCGCTTGAAACTCCTTAATTTCTCTCAAAAGATCATTTTGGATCATAGTAACTCCTGAAGGTGTACCAGGCTCAGTAAGTTGAACCCCAAAATTAAGAAATTCATCCCGCAACCTTTCTCTCTGCACCACCAATTGTACAGAGTGAAGAGACTTCCTACTCAAAGCGTCTGCCACGACATTTGTCTTGCCCTCATGATATTGGATCTCCATTTCATAATCCTTAATCAATTCTAGCCACCTCCTCTGACGCATGTTCAACTCCATTTGGGTGAAAATATACTTAAGACTTTTATGATCAGAGTAAATCTTAAAGCTTACTCCATAGAGATAATGCCTCCAAATTTTCAAAGCGTGCACCACGGCCGCTAACTCCAAGTCATGGGTCGGGTAGTTCTCCTCGTAACTCTTGAGCTGCCTAGACGCATAAGCAATCACTCTTCGGTTTTGCATAAGGACACAACCCAAACCATTTTTCGAAGCGTCCGTGTACACCTCATACTCTGCTTTCTTATCGGGTAAGGCTAAGACTGGTGCTGTTGTCAGTCTAGTCTTCAAGGTTTCAAATGCCTTCTCACAATTATCATCCCATTTGAACTTAGTTGCCTTCTTCATCAACGTGGTCATAGGTCTAGCTATTTTAGAGAAATCTTTAACAAACCTCCTGTAATAGCCAGCAAGTCCCAAAAAGCTTCTAATCTCCGTCACACTCTTTGGAGTCGGCCACTCTGAAACAGCTTTAACTTTTGCAGGATCCACAGAAACACCATCCTTAGATATAATATGACCTAGGAATGCAACTTTATCTAGCCAGAACTCACACTTCGAAAACTTTCCATAGTGTTGCTTCTCCCTCAAGGTCTGTAAGACTATCTTAAGATGCTTCTCATCGCTCTTTGAGTATATCAAAATGTCATCGATAAACACAACAACAAATTTGTCCAAATATGGCCTAAAGGTACGGATCATCAAATCCATAAAAACAGCAGGGGCATTGGTTAACCCAAATGGCATTACTGTGAACTCACAGTGTCCATAACGCGTCGAAAAGGCCGTCTTCGGAACATCCTCAGGGGCTACCTTAAGCTGATAGTATCCAGACCTCAAGTCAATCTTAGAGAAAACACTAGCTCCCTTCAATTGATCAAACAAGTCGTCAATCCTAGGTAAAGGGTACCTATTCTTGATTGTCACATTGTTCAACTCACGGTAATCTATGCATAACCTCAAGCTACCATCCTTCTTTTTGACAAATAACACAGGTGCTCCCCAAGGTGAGACACTTGGCCGGACGTATCCCTTCTCCACCATCTCATCAAGTTGTTTCTTAAGTTCCTGCATCTCAAGAGGTGCCATCCTATAAGGTGTTTTAGCTATCGGCCCAGTCCCTGGAACCAAGTCGATCTTAAACTCCACTTCTCTTGTAGGCGGCATTCCTGGAATATTTTCTGGAAACACATCCTCGTACTCACTCACAACACGTACCTCACTCAAGTTTGGATATTGAACTCTAGTGTCTCTGACATGGCATAAGAGTAATTGTGCTCCCATTGACATATGTTTCTTTAGCTTCATCACGGACATCAACTTTACTCTAGGTCCTTTAATATTTCCTTTGTATGACACTCTGACATTTTTAGGTCCTTTTAGTGAAATTTTGCCCAGCCAACAGTCTAATCTAGCCTTATGTTTACCCATTCAATCCATCCCCAAAATTACATCAAAATATGGTAATGGAAACTCGATTAGTTCTGCTCTAAAATCATGCCCACCAATAATCACAGATACATCCTTAAACAAGGTCTTACAGTTTATATTATCCCCAGTGGCCATAGCAAAATCGTAGTCTACACATTCACCAGATTTCAAACCCGACAAAGCAATAAACTTAGATGCAACAAACGAGTGAGACGCACCACTATCAAACAAAACATGAGCGAAAACAGAATTAACAGGAAATTTACCAGACACAACATCAGTGTTCTCAGCCTCCTCCTGGTTCATGACATAAAGTTGGCCCGACTTCTTATTGCTCGCAGTGGCAGCATTAACCGAGCCAGTCGGCTTGTTCGCCGTTGCAGTAGAATTACCCTTAGTTGGAGTCCTGAAAGTGGTGTTGGATCCAGCATAAGCGCTTTGAGCCCTCTGATTAGGTAAACTACTAGCATAGGTCGGTGTGCTACCCGCAGGTACTGCTGGCTTTCCAGCTAGCTTGGAACGACACTCAAACTCACGGTGACCTGGCTTTTGGCAGTGTCGGCATGTAACCTTCACTCCATTGCAGTCAACTCCTGGATGATTAGCACCACAACGCTTACAGATATAACGACGTTCACCCCCTTGGCTTTGAGATCGCCCAGAATATTGCCCTTGATTAAAATTGCTTCTCCCGGTACTGAAAGAATTGGCTAGTTTCTTAGAGTTGAGAAAATTACCCTTCTTATTCGCATTCTCATGCAAGTTTGAGGGTCCCTCTTTCCTTTTCACTCCCAATTCCGTTTCTTTCTCAATAATACTGCGCTCAATGTTATCTGCACGAGCATAGACATCCCTTATAGTCCTGGATGGTTCGCCTGAGAACCTGTCTTTGATTTTCCAGAGTAGCTTCTTTTGGAACTGAGTGGCTTTCAATTTTTCTGTGGGAACAAGGTCCTTAGCGAAGCGACTAAGCTCCATGAATTTGGTATAAAATTCCCTAACAGACATCCCTTCTGTCTGTCTAAACTCCTCAAATTCGAATCTCTTCTCATCTTTAAGGTGTTCGGGGAAAAATTCCTCCTCCATAAATTCTCTGAAATGTCCCCAACCACGCTCATACTCTGCCACTCCCCCATCTTCAGTGGTCTCAGTGTACGGTTCAAAGAAGCTTTCCTTAATCTCTTGCCACCACCTGTCAGCATCCTCCCTAAGGTAAAAGGCGCCAATCCTTACCTTGTATCTTGCTGGGCACTCTAAGGATAAGTAAATTCTATCCATATCCCTAAACCAGGTATCCAACTCAGCTGGGTCTCCCGTCCCAGAAAAGGTTGGCGGATTCTTTTGTTGAACAGCCTTGGACATAGATTGTGCAGTGACCGGGGCAGGTTGGTCATGGTTATTATTGTTATTCTGGTTGTTGTTGTTGTTGTTATTTTGGTGGTTGTTCTGGTTGTTGTTATTGTTTTGGTGATTGTTTAGCACCTGGGTCATAGTATTTGCCAGACCAGCCACATGTTGCATGGTTTGTGTCATAACTTGGTGTTGCTGAGCCATAGCCTGTTGCATTGTCTGCGTCATGGCTTGGTGTTGCTCAGCCATAGCCTGCTGCTGCTGAGCCATTGCCTCATTTTGTGTAGTCATTTGAGCTATCAAAGCAGCCATTTCTGGGCTAATGTTGTTCGAAGATGACGCTCCACGTACCATTTTCTATATGATAACAACTTTCATAAGATGACAAATAAGGCACCAAACAGTAAGCGTAAATTATCACTCTCCTCCCATCCATAGTCCTTAGAAGGTACCACGGCTAAGTTATCACGTAAATCCGTTCAACCAAATTAGAAGTTCTGAAAAGTATAGATTAGGAGTGAGCATAGCACCACGCAAACAAGCTTACAAGTAGCACAAAAGCCTAACCGAATGGTTTTATCTCACGGGTACAATGAATCTGTAGGGGAGTTGTCCCCTATTTGACACAAAACTAAGAACAAAACGCTAATGGATAAGTAGAGTTAAAACAACAATAAGACACACAACTCCAATTAACCAAAGAAACTCATATAAACATTCACTAATGAGACGTTGTCACACTAATTATAATAACATACCACGTAGCATATAGCATGCGAATGAATGCAACCCAACCCCCATTTTCAAAAAGACCCCCTTTTTTTTAAAAAACTATATTGGAAAGACACATTTAAAACAAAACTTTTGTAAACCTTTGACTCGATCAGAACCTACGGCTCTGATACCAAATGTAACAACCCTAAATTTTCGACTCAATTAAATAATGAAAACCTAGGATTATTATGCCACAATTAACTATCCAAGTTAATTGCAAGGCGAAAACCAAAATAATGAATCCCAAAATGTAAATAATGAAATAGTACGACAGCGGAAGACTTAGTCAAGTTTACAAAATCCTAATCCGAAATCCAAATAAATAAAAAATGTTCAACGATTGTCTAAATGAAAAGACCCCATGAATGCAGACGTCCGCAAGCTCAACATATCACCATCAGACACACCTGTCAACTGCGCCATCGGAAAATGACACAGGCCCTAGAATAGGGTAGGGACAAACGCAGACAAAAGAACGTCAGCAACCTGGCTGAGTAAGAACTCAAAGCAAAACAAGAAAAATAAGATACGCGCCTTTGAGGCGCGTAGCTGAACAAGCAACGCTTACAATCAAAGGATTAGCCAAGATGATTAGAGAGTTATATGAACAAGAATTATATTATGAGTATCAGAGAGGGGAATAAAGTGTACAGGAATGGGCACTCCGCATCAGTAACCCATCTTTGGTAAGGGTCCTACCCCTAACCACGAACAACTCTAGAGCTAACCAACCCAAACCACTCTAAGAGAACCCGAGTGTGCACACCCCTCACTTGAGGGCCAGTAGGATGTAACCTGTCAAGGAGGAGGTTCTAATAGGTAACTGGTAGCTAATCCAGTTAAGAGTTACCTTGATCAGAGGTATAATAAATCATTTGTAAACGAGCACCACCGGAGGAGTTAGCACGTTACTCTAGAGTGTTTATAGAAGAAAATCCCATTAACCATAACCCATATTCAAACCATGATTAGATATTTTATTTGATGTATAACCAATTCCCAACCAAACAAGAGATATTGTGATCAATTAGAAAAAGTATAGAAGCCAATATAAATGAGACAAGAATTGATCACATTAGAAGACGATAAAACATGCTCAAGCTCAAGAGTTGGCGTTCTTACCGTAACCGCTAAACTTCCCCTTAATTAATCCTCTCAAAGTCGTCAAATCGAACCTCTTTAAACCCGCAAGCTATTTACATTAAAATGATAACCAAAAATCTATAGACGAGCTATGAAACATTACCTAAATTACTCAAAACCCAATTTACTAGTACATATAACCTCAAATTATTATCAAAGTAAAACCCAAATAATTAATATAATTAAAACCTAAATAAATTAATACTATAAATATACACCACCAAAACTAAGGCCAAACCTAACCATGAGGTGAACACATGCACGACTAATCTTCAACTATACTGCTCAAATGCCACTTGAATGCCATTAGAGTGCTAACACCCAGAATCATCAACATCAACAACTCCATAACAACATTAGCACGGCCAATATACTACAATAGCAAACACTACAGTAACTAGACCACGGCAACACCACGGCAACAACTAATAAGGATAACAACACCACCTACGATCTAACCTCAACAACACGGCAACATACACTCTCGAAAACGTCATCACAGCCCAAAACAGAGGACCCTTATACCTACGCAAAACTGAGTACAAACTCAATACCCAACCCAAATTATACATATAAGCAAATTGAAATCTTCCCAAAACCATGATAAGCAACAGTACTAAGAGTAAAAGCAATAAAATCATCATAAACCAAAGTTAATCGGGAAAATACGAAACGATGATGCCGGAACAACTTTAATAAAACTTTGAGAAATTCATACCGTTGTGTAGAGGAGAGAAAAAGAGGAACAACGGTACTAGTTTCTGTTGGAAAATGAACTACTGTGGGCGAAATATAACGGAAATGAAATGACGGAAAATGCTGTGGCGTGATCGAAATCACAGAATGAGAAGCAATTTCTCCCCGACTACGGTACAACCGAATTATGGCGTTGCCCCCCAAGGTAACACAGCGCTTCTCCGAGGTGTGTACTCACCCAAGAGAAGTGGAACTCTAAACGTACTTGGAATCAATGGAGAACAGAAAGGAGAAGAGTAAGCGGTGATGTTTTTCCTTGTGTACACAGAGAGGACAGAAAACGTCCTTTTAAGGACTCAAAAACTGTAACGGAAATCATTGATTATGGGAGTGATTGTAGGAGTAAAATCTGGGTTTAAACACGGAAATAAAACTAGTAATTATGGAGGAACGGATTTCTCAAATTAAACCGTTATACAATGAACTTGGACGCTCGTAAGTTTCCGATAGAAACGAACAGCCAAAATACCGAGCGCGAGCAAAAGGTCAGCCCCACCACACCGCGCACGAACACGAGCCGAGCCGGCCGGACGGCGGCGGCGGCGCGCGCGTGGGGAGACCATAGTCTTCCCTCCATAATGAGTTCAAACACTACTAACACTCACCCATATATAAACCCCAAAAAGTTACTCTAAACTTTCAATGTGGGACAAACAAAAACAAGTGTTTCCCAAAGAAGCTCAAAACCTTTGCATTACCAACAGTTTCATCCAAAACCGAGCTAGAAATTGGAGTCGGCGAGCAAACGAAAAGTGACGGCGATCGTGAGTGAAGGAGACGACTATGTAATGTACGTAGAATGATGATGGTGATACATACGTAAAGGAAGGTTTAAGTGTTTAGTAATACTTTAGGTTTAGTAAACAACTAAGGGCAAAAAAAGTAATTTGGTATTTAGGGAATTCTAATATAAAATGGAATTTGGTTTAATTAGTTTAATTTGTATACATAAAATAAAATAAAATATCCTTTAAAATCTGAAAATCGTATTAATAATTTATGAAAATTAACTCGAAATAAATACAATTGGTAACACCCGACTTAAATAAATTCCCAAAATATACGGGGTGTTACACTTATATTTTGGCACTTGACAAAAAAACGTATAAAAAACAATACTACCAGAAATATACGCTAATTGTCGCATGTATTTCTGGTATTTTTTATATACCTTAAGACAAGTTTCCAACTGATTTGCGACCAATCTCTACTCAGTTGCAATTTAGTAACCAAAATACGGTTGCAAATTAGCAACCACTCAAATTTGGACGCAAACTACCAACCAACGTCCTAGTTGCAATTTTGGAGCCAATTAGTGACCAAGCTCAAGTTGGTCGCAAAGTTGCGGCCAAATAGCAACCAATGAAAAGTTGCGACCAGAGTCTAGCGACAAGCCAACATCGGTCGCAAATTGGTCGCAACACCCACCTTGCGATCGATTTGGTGGTCGCTCAGCCTTTTTCTTGTAGTGTCACCAACGGAAAAACCAGCCACCTTTAGCAGCTACAGGTCTACCACCATTGGCCCTCAACTAGCGACCGTCGATTAAAACTGCAGGGGTTGCCTCCACCACCGACCACCGAAACAAGTGCTTTTCGCCAATGATATTGTTGGAGTTGGTGTCCTCCGACAATAATGCGTTGACTAATTAAATCTAATTAGAAATAAACTTGGGATATATTGAATACATTAAGTCAGTTGATTAACGTAAATCGATAACAGTTAGCTGGCTAGAGTTTGACGTTATTGTCGTTTGACGGCGGTAATCAACTGATCCCTCTTGGTCATACCGATAAAGATAGTTTCTACAAAGGATATTAAATACAATATAATATAAACCCCAATGTTTCAGTTAAAGAGTTAACTGATTATATCAAATAGTGTTATATGAGTTCGGAACTCAGGTCAAATAAATTATGGTTTTTGTGTAAATTGTCAATATAGACAACTGGCTAATTAAATCACAAATAGTTGTAATTTTAGCTAAAATGATGTAATTAATAATTATTATATAGTGATATAATAATTAATTAACACTTAAAGAAATAAGTGTACAAATTATACCAAATTGTAACATAAGATGTTTAGGGGTATAATTAGTAAGGGAAAAATGGTCATTTGAATTACCACTAGTATATATACTAGTATTTGATGGTCAAACATAACAACACATCACTTTTACAAAACACAAGTTAACTTTAGAGGGAGGATTAAGAGAAAACCTCTCCTTTCTCTTAAAAATTCAGCCAATATCAAAGACCATCAAGATCAAGTTTTCTTCATTGCATGTCAATAAAACCTTGATCAAAACACTTATCTAAGCCTAGTATATCTTTAGCTAATTTGTTGGCTAATTATATATAAGGTTTTAGGGTTAAAATCTCATAAAACTAGTCGATTTTGTGAGATTTTTGGAGAGCTTCTTTGGTGGATTAAGGGAGGAGGTTTCCTAACTTGGAAACTCAAGATTAAGGAGGAGGATCCCCATTAATTTGCAGCTAAAGATCCTTCATTTGAAGGAAGGTCAAAAATTCTCTTGATTAAGGTATAAAAACATGTTTTATTACCTTATTTATGGTTTAATCTTACATGCAACTAAAGATTCTTAGCTAAACTTATTTAGGAGTAATTAAATACTAATTAGAGGAGTCTAATTAGAGGCTAAATAACTTTCATGTGGTATCTGAGTATCGTTTTGAGTTGCATGTTAATTTTAAGCTTTAATTAGGTTAATTAGTAACTTAATTAATTTTAGATGATAAAAATTGGTTTTATCATACAAATTAAAGTTGCATATGATGTTTTGGGCATGTGGATGCTCCAACCGAAATTTTGGTATTTGAGGAATTTATTTGCTAATTTTGCTTATTTTTGGTTGTTTATACAAGATTTATGCTATTTTCTAATTAATTGGTAATTACATTAACATGCATGTTGATTTGGTTAATTTAAGAAGTTTATAAATTTTCCAGAACTATAATGAGTACAATTTCCAGAAATTATTTCATAATTTTTATTGTCCATTTGTTATTAAATAGTAATAATATAATGTTGGAAATTGATTTCTTAAGAGAAAATGACCAAAATAATGTTGCAAATTTTTTGTCATTTTTTAGCTACTGGTTAAGAACTTAAATCAAATAATGAAATAATTTCTAAATTGTTTCATAATTAGTTATGATATATTTAGATATTTTAGAGATTATTATGTGATTTTTGGACAAATAGTTAGCAAATATAATCAATTTTTAAACTAATTAATTCAATTTTAGTGGAGACTAAATATTGAAAAACTAATTAGTTGGTTGTTAGTTTAAACTTAAAAGGTGTTTAAATTAGACTAAATAACCTAAATTTACCGGGCTACTTGTACTATAAAATTGAAAATCTGATTTTTGGTCTTACTTGCATGATTCTAAGTATAGTATGGTCATATAGTACAATAGTATCGGTACTGTACCGAAATGTAAGGACGGTATCCAATTGGTTTGTAATAATTGTGATCTCGTATCGCCGGTTTGTAATAGTATTTTATTTTATTTTATTTTGAAAAATTTTATAATAGGATAGTCCATATGTACATTTGTTTACAATTGAAGATCGGCGCTTTCCCGAAACCAATAGTTGGTGGATAGAGATCGAAGTGAAGACAAAGCCTTTGAAACATTTAAAGCCTAGTTTAGGTTTGATTGCTTTTACTAGGTTCTAGTCTTATGGCTATACTAGGACTTGGATTAATTTGATGCATGCTTGGATTAACTTTTTGCTCAATTTTAAACGACACGCAAATTCAAATATTGTCATATCCATTATCCGCGACTCGCTAGAATTAGTTCACTTAAAAGTGACAGATAAAATATGACAAGATCTCTCACTAAAATGTAAAATCGAGATTTAGTTCTTCCACAGTTCACGCCTATGCAAATCTTGTTCATTAGGGGCACGCTCTCGCACTAGCGGGATGTTTCTTTTTACCTTGGGGGAGTAGGTTAATAAATTGTTATTATAAGTGAATTTTGGTTTAATCTCTACGTGACGTGCAATAAAAGTCTTGCAATCCGGGACTAAAGGATTGATTTAGTTGAAATCGATCAACCGAGAGTTCTAAGTG
The DNA here is from genome assembly GCA_963680865.1 of Spergularia marina. Taxonomy (NCBI): domain Eukaryota; kingdom Viridiplantae; phylum Streptophyta; class Magnoliopsida; order Caryophyllales; family Caryophyllaceae; genus Spergularia; species Spergularia marina. The sequence goes on from OY804554.1 coordinate 15,464,183, forward strand.
TAGAATCAGTCAAGAGTTGGTTCACCGAAATTACATAAATCTAGGATGTATGATCCTCCGCGTGCCTATATTTATATAAGATCAGATCTCAGAATCATTTATATAATTTAGAGAGATCATTGTATAAATGCCTAAATTCACAAATTATTGATTTAGTGGGAATTTGACGATGAATTTAATCGACTGTTTTTTCCCACGTTGTAGTTTAAATTAGAAAATGGCTCAAACGACCAACTCAGTAATTTCCAAAGACTCATGGCTTCGTAATATTATGGAAAATAATAAATTAAAGGAGGATGGGAGCAATTTTACTGATTGGGAGTTAAACCTGCGATTAGCCCTTCAATCTTATAGGATACAACGTTTTCAATACGACCCCCCGATGCCACCCCTGAAATGATACAATTGTATCAAGAGTACGAGCATGAATCTGACCAAATTAAGAATGTATTGATTTTTGCTATGCACCCGTGTTTAAAGAAACGCATGATCAATCTCAGTGCATATCAAAAAATCGCTAGACTAACGACTAGTTTCTCTCAAAAGCCGCGAATACTTCGATACGAAGTAGCTTCGAGTGTCTTTGAGACTAAGCTCTGGAAGGGCCAACTAGTTGGTCCTCGCTTTCTTAAATTTATTGAGAATGTTGAAACACTTGAGAAGTTAGGTTGCCCAATTTCTGAAGATTTTGCGGTATATTGTCTGCTTAATTCTTTGTCTGCAACATTCAGTCCTTTTAGGACGAATTACTACATGAATGATTTAAAGAAAAATCTTCATGAATTGCATGTCATGCTTGTACAACATGAGAGGGATATGGTGTCTAGTGGGAGTGCGAAAAGAGATATTTTATCCATCGCGGTAAAACAAAAGGGGAAGATCAAAAAGAAACCCGCGCTTCGGGCAACAATACTATTGCCAAGAAAGGCGCGACTCTCGAGCAAAAATGCTTCCATTGTGGAAATTTCGGCCATTGGAAGCGAAATTGCCTAAAGAACCTGGAGGAGAAGAAGTCGAAACCAGGTATATATAGAATAAATATTAATTATACAAGTGCCACGTCCTGGGTAATAGATACTGGATATGGATCTCACCTTAGTAATCACTTGCAGGGGCTGATGAAAGCACGTCGGCTGGAAAAAGGTGAAGTTGACCTCCGTGTCGGGAATGGAGCTAAAGTAGCCGCCATATCATTAGGAACATATATTCTGTCACTTGTCTCAGGGCTAGAGTTGTATCTAAATAACTGCTATTTTGTACCAACTCTAAGTAAGAATATAATTTCCGTTTCCGTTTTAGACGCTGAAGGTTTTGAATTTTCAATACGAAACAACAGTTGTACCTTCTCGTTTAATGATATGGTGTACGGAACATCCAAATCTAGAAACGGTATTTACGTTTTACATTTGACAAATGAGGTCTATCATATAACGAATAAAAGGCTCAAAATAGGACATCCTGATAAATCCTACCTTTGGCATTGTCGTTTAGGGCATATAAACAAAACGCATTGAGAGACTTGTAGCCAATGGAGTTCTAAAACCATTTGATTTTGGATCTTATGGTACATGCGAATCAAGTCTTTTAGGCAAGATGACTCGTGCACCTTTTTCAGGAAAAAGGAGTACGAGCTAGTGACTTATTGGCCCTCGTTCATACAGATGTTTGCGGTCCAATGACAATCACTGCCAGAGGTGGTTATGACTACTTTGTCACTTTTACAGATGGTTTAGTAGATATGGCTACATCTACCTAATCAAATATAAAAGTGAGGTACTTGAGAAATTTACCGAATTTCAAAAGGAAGTAGAAAACCAATTAGGAAAGAAGATCAAGGCCTTACGATCAGATAGGGGAGGTGAATATCTCAGTAATGACTTTGATATTCATCTGAATGACTGTGAAATCATATCACAACTTACACCTCCTGGTACATAACAATTAAATGGTGTAGCCGAAAGAAGAAATTGTACCTTGTTGGATATGGCTAGATCAATGATGAGTCAGACTGAGCTTCCTGATTTATTTTGGGTTTTGCTCTCCAAACTGCCATTTTCACACTCAATAGATGCCCAACTAAATCAACTCCGAAAACTCCTTATGAGATATGGAGAGGAAAAGTTGCTAACCTCTCATTTATCAAGATCTGGGGTTGTGAAGCATATGTCAAAAACAAGACTGGCAATAAGCTTGCACAAAGATCTGATAAATGTCTCTTTGTAGGTTATCCTGTACAGACTCGATGATATTACTTCTACAATTGTCTAGAGAATAAAGTTTTTGTGTATTGAGATGTTGTCTTTTTAGAAAAGGAATTTATTTCTAAAAGACAGAGTGGGAGAAAATTTGAACTTAGTGAAGTTCAAGAGCCACAAATGCAAAATGAGTACCAGAAGACATTGATGAATCGTCTAACTTTGTGGTTCCATTCTCGACTCCTAAAGGGTCAGGCAGACAAAGTCACCCACCAGATCGACACCTAGCTGTAATCAATGATGATGGCGACCACTTTTTACTTCTAGAAAGTAATGAGCCTGCAACCTACAGAGCAGGCATGACTGGACCGAATTCCGCTAAATGGCTAGAGGCAATGAAAACTGAGATAGATTCCAAGTACGAGAATCAAGTATGGGACTTGGTTAACTTGCCTGAAGGAACCAAGGTTTTTCAGTGCAAATGGATTTTTAAGATAAAAAATGGCATGGATGGAAATCAGGATACTTTCAAAGCTAGATTGGTAGCTAAAGGTTTCACGCAAGTTCATGGTTTAAACTATGACGAGACCTTTGCGCCAGTTGCGATGCTCAGATCTATTCGCCTGTTTTTCATGATTGTGAGCTATGGCAGATGGACGTTAAAATCGCCTTCCTGAATGGGTTTTTGGAAGAAGAATTTTATATGGCACAACCTGAGGGTTTTATAGACTCAAACGATCCTAAGAAATTTTGCAAGCTTAAGAGATGCATCTCGGAGTTGGAACCATCTGTTCAACCATGTAATTAAACAAAATGGTTTCACGTGAAGTGTCGAGGAACCTTGTTTATATATCAAATTTACTGAGAGTGAAGTGACTCTCCTAATCCTGTATGTAGATGACATATTACTCATTGGGAATGATATCTCCATGCTTAACTCCGTTAAGAAATGGCTCGGGAAACATTTCCAGATGAAGGATTTAGGAGAAGTGCAACGCATCCTAGGTATTCAGATCTATAGAGATAGATCGAAAAGAATATTATACGCCGAAAATTGGATGCAACACCGGGTGCGAAATTAAATAGACACCGGTTATACCCGGTGTCTGGACTGCCGGTGAAATACCCGGTGTTAAAGATAGCACATAAGACACCGGTTGGGCTAGTAACCGGTGTCTTTCGTCGAAGTCAACGCGAATTTTGCTGCAACATAAGACACCGGGTTTGGCCAAAACCGGTGTGTTATGTCCCGGTAAAAAAAAAATGTATTAGGCTACAGGCTCAACCACCCTCTATCACTCCCACCTACCATGACACCACCATACGCCCACCAAAAGTCACTGCTCAACAATAATTTTTGGGGGGTCATATTTAACAATATCTTCATAGTACATAGAAAATTTGCAACTAAAAACAAAACATTATCTTGAACCAACGATACTCTTCAAATTACACAGCGAGAACTTTGTAGTAAAATAGATTCGAAATGGACAAAAAATTAGATTTCAATCTCAAAGACATGTATAGATCGATCCGAAATTGGACATCTAAATTAGATCTAGAATTCGAGTACATTTCAATAGATCTACACAAAAAAAAAAAATCAAAATCAACATTATACAGCACTTTACTAAATCTAAAACTAGATCTAAAAAAACACCTAACAAAGTTCACAAAAAAAGAATGAACTTATGTTCTTGTGTTCATCGACTTGAGTTATGTTCATGCATTAATTAAGTTGTGTTCCTAAAAACTAGATCTGGAAAAAAAAAAAAAAAAAAAAAAAAAAAAAAAAAAAAAACTCACAAAAAGGAATGAACTTATGTTCTTGTATTCATCGACCCTAAACCTTGTGTTCATTGAACTTTGGCTTTCGACCTTGTCTTCACCGAACTTTGACCCTCAACCTTGTGTTCATCAACGAATGTTGAAAATGGAGTTTTTTTTTTTTTTTTCTTTTCGCTCATGATTGATGTGTTAGTGTAGTTTGTGAGGATGGAGATAAGAACGATAGATAGAGAGAAAAAGAAAGCTGAGACTTTTTATGAGATGATCGAAAATGGAGGAAAGTTGAGAATTTTTAATAAAGCAGAAGGTGGGACTTAATCGAAACCATACGCTTCCGCAATCTGTTCGATCATGTACGCTATGATGTGTACGCATCCAGACGTGTCATATGCTTTGAGTATGACAAGTCGTTACCAAGCCAATCCAGGCGAAAGCCACTGATAGCCGTTAAGAACGTCCTTAAGTACTTAAGAAGGACTAAGAACACGTTCTTAGTTTTTAGAGGGGATTCCGAGCTACGGGTAAAGGGTTACGCGGATGCTATTTTCCAAACAGATCGAGATGATCAAAATCTCAATCAGGATATGTTTTTATACTGAATGGTGGAGCCATATGTTGGAAGAGCACCAAGCAATCGGTGATTGCGGATTATACAACGGAGGCTGAGTATCTTGGAGCGTCAGAAACTGCAAAAGAGGCAGTTTGGATCTGGCAGTTCGTGGAAGGATTAACAATAGTCCCTACAGTTTTTGATCCTATTGTAGTCTATTGCAACAATTGTGGAGCAACAGTTCAGGCTAAAGAGCCTAAATCTAGTGACAAATCTAGACATGTATACAGGTTGTTCCATGTAATTAGAGAATTCGTGGAACGAAAAGATATATCGATTTGTAAGGTTAGGACAGAAGATAATATCGTTGATCCTTTAACTAAGCCATTATCACAGTCTAAACACAATTGTCATATTGGCTCGATGGGTCTGAGGCGTATGCCTGACAAGTGCTAGATTATATGTTGTAATAGTTAATAAGTGTATTACCTTTTACATATATGATAATTGAATTCATCGTTTTAAGTTTTATTAAACTATTTTGTTAATTCAGTTTTAATTAAAATTCTGAATTATATATATGCTCTATTGATTCCTAATAGGTCGTGGCGACGATTTAAACCCTATTAAGTCCCTGTGCGATTCAACTTATTCAACAGTGTTTTCAAATCATATCAGATTTATTCAAATCAAATCAAATCAGATCAGTTTTATTCAAATCAAATCAAATCAAATCAGAAGTATGCAAATAATAATCAATGAATCTAGTCTATTTTTAGTTATTAATTTGTCTAATTGCAGTTAATTTATCAATATCAATTAATTCGGTTCAGATCAAATCAAATAAAGTTTATTCAAATCAAGTCAAATTAGATCAGTTCAAATCAAATCAAATCAGAAAAATGCAATTCAATCGCACAGGGCCTAAGTACGCATGATTAACAATGTATTTTGTCTCTAGTCATAAAATGAGGTGACGTCTCAATTGAGTAGATTATAAATCAATTGATGACTAGTTCAATAGTCATGGATTCGTAGAGATGAATAACCGATTACATAGACAGACTGTAGATTACTCACTATCAAACATTTGACAATTATAGAACCTTTGTGCCTAGTCATGGCAAGGTAATCTATATTATTCCTATTAGTCGATTCTTTCGACCTGAGATTGTTTGTCTAAGTTTATATAGCAGGCGATGACTTTGATTTATGTCCTAAGTCGTGCCGTAAAAGGAGGCTAAAACGACATCTATTGGGTCATAACTAGCTATATAGAATAAAGAAAATAAGTCAAAGGAATTGTCCACCCGCGTCAGGGTATAATATCTTTGGGCCACTCGATGAATTACGACTGGAAATGCGTGGCCACGCTTGGAAGAGATCTATGATAGATATTCCGATCAGACAATCATAATCCAGATCGAGAAAACCACTTCTGATAATGATCCAATGCAAGTTCGACCTGAAAGATATTATGCATCGAGTAGGAGATATAACGGACAAGAGAATCGGTAACGCATGACTTGTCTCGGACAAGTGGGAGATTGTTGGAGTTGGTGTCCTCCGACAATAATGCGTTGACTAATTAAATCTAATTAGGAATAAACCTGGGATATATTGAATATACTAAGTCAGTTTATTAACGTCAATCGATAACAGTTGGCTGGCTAGAGTTTGACGTTATTGTCGTTTGATTGGCGGTAATCAACTGATCTCTCTCGGTCACACCGACAAAGATAGTTTCTCCAAAGGATATTATATTTATATTTAATACAATATAATATAAACCCTAATGTTTCAGTTGAAGTGTTAACTGATTATATCGGATAGTGTTTTATGAGTTCGTAACTCAGGTCGAATAAATTATGGTTTTTGTGTGAATTGTCAATATAGACAATTGGCTAATTAAATTTCAAATAGTTGTAATTTTATCTAAAATGATGTAATTAGTAATTATTGTATAGTGATATAATAATTTATTAACACTTAAAGAAATAAGTGTACAAATTATACCAAATTGTAACATAAGATGTTTAGGGGTATAATTAGTAAAGGCAAAATGGTCATTTGAATTACCACTAGTATATATACTAGTATTTGATGGTCAAACATAACAACACATCATTTTTACAAAACACAAGTTAATTTTAGAGAGAGAATTAAGAGAAAACCTCTCTTTTCTCTTAAAAATTCGGCCAACATCCAAGACCATCAAGATCAAGTTTTCTTCATTGCATGTCAGTAAAAACTTGATCAAAACACTTATCTAAGCCTAATATATCATTAACTAATTTGTTGGCTAATTATATATAAGGTTTTTGGGTTAAAATCGCATAAAACTAGTCAATTTTGTGAGATTTTTGGAGAGCTTCTTTGGTGCACCAAGGAAGGAGGTTTCCTAACTTGGAAACTCAAGATTAAGGAAGAGGATCTCCATTAATTTGCAGTTCAAGATATTTCATTTGAAAGAAGGTCAAAATTCTCTTGATTAAGGTATAAAAACATGTTTTATTACCTTATTTATGCTTTAATTAAACCTGCAACCAAAGATTCTTAGCTACACTTAATTAAGAGTAATTAAGTACTAATTAGAGGATTCTAATTAGAGACTAAATAACTTTCAGATATCACTTTATTTCGTCAGCAGTGATATAGTTTCCGGTGGCTTTATTGGGGATTTGGGGAGGGGATATTTGCTTGTGTGTGTGAGTAGGAGGGTACAAAATGGATTTTCATGTAACTCAGGAATGAATAAGGGGTTGGGAGGTGTAAACCTTTTTTTTCAATTGGGTTTATTTTCGGCTGTTGGATTTTATGCCCAACTAGACCTCCAGGTCTAAAAAGAAATAGAGACCATCCCAAGTAGAGCTGGGAAAACTTACCCAGACCCAAACATCTGACCCGAACATCCGACCCCAATTACTTGACCCAAACATCCGAGTTAGCCCGACTTTCTAATCTAATTTCAACGCGAAACCCGAAATAACCCCACCCGAACTTAAAATTGACCTGAATTTTGGTTAACCTGATATTCACCCCATCAAACAAAAATGACATAGATTAGCTCTATCAAATCTTCAAACACTTAAGTCACCAATAAAATTTCAATTTAATGAAGCGATTAGTTTCTGAATCGAAATTTAATTAAAACCAATCGTCGACCACCGATCAAATTCCCATGCTAATAACAGACTATTTTCATCCCATTTCCCATTCCCATTCCCATTCCAAAATGATCGTTGATCGCATTCAAATTCGCCTACCCCTCGCGACTCATCGCCGACTAGAATCCGCTATCGCAAAACTGATTGCAACCCTTCGCTTACTTCGATCGACGCCCGGCCTTCTGGGGTTTACCGGACACCAAGTGGGCACTTCCAAATACAGGTGTGAGTGTGAGGGTGTTTTATGGGGGTTTTACCAGACTTTATGGTGGGTCGAGGATGTATTGGGTGCGTTGGCTATTGGCTGTTGGTGCGGCTCAGGCCTTCGTTTGTTGTTCGATTATTTGTTTGTCTTTGTTAATTTACTATTTTTCCTTCCACATTTTGGGTTGCTTTCCTTGTTTTTGTATGGATGTCTCTACTGCATGTTTTCAATGACTTTGTTGGCATTAGTGGTTGCCAAGACGAGGGTGGCAAGGGGCTTACTAGGTGTTCTTTAGTTGCACACCTGCATGGGCGTCATTTTGACAATGATGCTTTGGACATTACTAAATTGGCTTTTTTTACTAGTTTAGATGTTTACGACGAGGCAGAGTCAACTTTCCGCCAAATGGGTCTCTGGCTTTGTGGTGTTTGTTACACGACCCACTTTTTTCGGACTAATTAAGTGTCGTCATGAGGATGTTTCAATTGTTTCTCCTCATGATGCGGGTGATGGTGTTGTTCATTTTGTACTCTTTGATTTTGTCAGACCGACGGCACCTATTTCCTCTCCTGGTGGTCATGGGGGTGATGTTGCGTGTGACCCTCCTTTTATTTTTTACTTTAATTTACTTGATCGCTTGCTTTCTAAGAGACTTTGTGCGGTAAAGTCTATCCCTCCAAATTGTCATTTTACTTTTGCTCGAGCACTCAAAGGGGCACTGGATAGGGTCATTGGTCAGCCAGATGACATCTCCTGTTGGATTCAGTTGCTAGTGTTGCCGCTGTGTGTCCTATGTATGGACTTTTTCTCCACGGAGTAGTCATGAGTGTCAAACTACTTTTAGACATCATTTGCAGGAGGAGAGTGCCTTTCGGTCTTGGGGTGAACCGGGGGGTGCATTACAGCTTGTGTAGGATATGTTGG